>OX101822.2:52169139-52843440 GCA_944452925.2 Chrysolina oricalcia
GTTGTTTGTGTTTCGTGTGTGAAGTTCGTGTTTTCATGGCACCTTCGAGAGAATTTTTTCACACTCATGTCATTAAAAAACACTAATTTTACGCACTTAATACAAAAATAACTATTTACGATTTTATTCTTAACCAGATTATGTATAAGTCGTAACTTTTGCACCGTTTCAATATCAAATAAGCCGGTATATTTTAATAAAAAAATTAAACCAGTAGTCTACCACCATATAGATAGTCTTAATATTTTCATCATCAATAAACTTGTAGAAACACTACGGAAACTGTTCGAAAAAACAATAGTTACCTTATCTCTTCGCACTTTGACTCTATCAAACAAAAGAAGCAATAATTCTACTCTCCTCTGCGTTTCTTCCATGTCTTGGTAATGTGCATACTGCCCTTTCTCGGTTAGATCGTGGATGAGCTGTGCTAAAAGACCTTCCACAGTTTCGTTTTCAGCAAAATCTTTACCTGTTGAAAAATAAAACCACAATAAACCAAAACGTCAGAAATTTTTATTTGTTGAGAAGGTGGAAATTCAATCGGAATATCGAAGAAAACCATAGAAATATATATTATATACTTACTCTAGAATGCTAATCCCCATGTCAAAAGTGTTGTAAAAAGTTCAAGATAGTCCGCAATGCGCAAGCGCGTCATTAGTGATTTTTGTAACAGGCCCGGTTTTAGTAAAACATTATGGTACTTGTGCAGATTAACAAACATTAATTCTGAATCTCGGAGAATAAGGTTGGAAACCTCATTGTGCTTATACCTGTTATAGACCGTCAGATAGTGACAGATTTAGGTGCCCCATTTTCACATACAAGCCTCGAATAGGGTTGAGAAGTACATCGTTGTTGAGTAAAATGGAGGGAAATTTACAGGTGGCTCCTGGGGATAACATATGGAAAATTCGATTTTCTATGGAAAATTCGATTTTCCATATTTTAACGCGAGCCGTGTTCACCTAATCATTAATTAATGTAACCTGGCTTCAGAAGATCAAAGGCTTGAGTGTTGAAGGTGGCTAAAGGGTTAAAATGAGGCTGTAATCTTGTAAAGAAAAATCGAGATTTTAACAGGTTTTCCCACGCAAGCCCATCGAAACTATGAAAACCTACATCGTCACTAGACCGAAAAACATAATGGCTTGAGTGGCGTGAATGGAAAAGTAGATTTTGTCGTCGGAAAATTTAATGGAAATTCTTTTTGATTTTTCCCTATGTTTTCCCCACGAGCCACTCGTAAATTTCTCTTCATTTTACTCAACATCGACTTACTTTTCAACCCTATTTCGAGGCTTGTATGTGAAAATGGGGCACCTAAATCTGTCACTATCTGACGGTCTATTATTTGTATTTAGCCGATTTGGATACATATTTTCACATATTTATGATCCCGAATATTCAGCAAAGGCCATCAGAAATATATTATTATTATTTACTGCTCTGAAGCGACTGATTCTTGGTATCATATTCACTTTTCAGCAGTAGTTAACCAACAAAAATATACGGAACCACCCCAAATCGTCGGAGCGAATTTCAAGGAAGCACTGGATTGGAAAATGAATTGAAAGTTCAAAAAAGTATGAAAATTTATTTCAGATATTATCATGAATAATTTCAACTCAAATTGGATTTATAAAATTGGATGCTTGGAAGCTCGAAGGTTTTTTCTAGAAAATTATTCTATTGTCGTTTTCACATGAATCTTCATGAGGAACATGTCTGCCACAAATTACAATTTTCTCACTCAAATGTTCTGCTGGGATCTCTTCTTGAAAAAAATAACTAAAAATCATGCCTTTTTTGTCAAGCTAAAATAATATTTAAGCTGTTTTGAGCAAAGCATACAGGTACATAAAAAATTTGATTTTCTATCAAAAATGATTTATTTCAGGTATTCTTCCTTTACACAACACTAAACAGTTCATTGTTTATTTTTAGGAAGAAACGGCTTTATTAGAAATTGTCTTCAAAGGAACAAGATTAATGCAAATTCACGAAAGATGAAAAAATAACCAACGACAACAAACACCACACAAAACGACAAGAGAAAATCTGAAATTCTAAAAACCGTCTCTGTCTCTGACAAGAGTGACAGATCTTAGTGTTGTCTTCCTGTTGATGAAAAAGCACTCTTGCACGGTCATTATAATTACAGTAGCATAGGATACAATATTATTATTATTATTGTTGTAAATAAATTTCTTTCGCGCCTAAAATTCGGAGTAATCTATCTCTAAAAGGTTCATTTCGGTTTTAAAGGGTCATAAATGCGCTATCAAATTTATCTCTTTCAAATGACATGTGTTTTATTGCCTCATAACAAAAAACTCTGAATTGGAACACCAAATTATTTTCAAACTTGGCAACGATCTACCCAAACTACACTGATGACGCGCATGCGCACATCGTAAACGGGTCGCAACGTGGCATGCTTTCCGTCGTGAAAATTGGCGGGATTAGCATTCTAGAGTAAGTATATAATATATATTTCTATGATTGTCTCCATGAATATATGTCCGGAGATACAGGGTGTTGAAGTTTTATTTTTATTTTCGTTATTTTTGAATAACTTTCGAAATACTGACCTTAAATTTGATTATGGAAATAACTCTATAAATAATCAAGAAGAATTAGAAACCATTCGAAAACTGAAAGAAGGAAATCAACATTTGTGGAAAATGATTGAAGAAAAAGAAATTTTAAGTTATGGAAAAAGAAAAATATATAACCCAATTACAAAAAGAAAATGAGAGTTTAATTAATAATTATGAATTGATTACTATGAAGCTAGTGGAGAAAGAAGGAAACAATAATTGAGTAAAATCACGAAAAAAATTGAAGAATTTGAAAAAATACAATTACCTGAAAATAAACCATTATATTCACAAATATTGAGCCATTCACAACGAATAGAAAAACTCTCTCATTTTGAATCAATAATAATTAAATCCAAGTCAAATCAAGAAATTTCAAAAATGAAGAGAGATCTCAATGAAAATATTGACAATATCCAGTTCAAAGTAAATATTACTTATGTGAAACAAGCAAAAAATGGAGACCTGCATGTATTTTGTGAGAAGAAGGATCATTGTATCAAATTGAAAGAGGAAATAGAAAAGAAATTTAACCTAAATTAAACAGTAGAAAGCAAGGAGAAGTTGAATCCAAAAATGAAAATTGTTGGACTCATACTTAAAAATCCTACAGACAATGAAAGTTTACAGAATAAACTGAAAGAACAGAACCACTTTAAAGTATGTGAAAATGATTTTATAAAAATATCATTTATCAAATTTATTCCTCATAAAAACACACATACAATTTTTGCAGAAGTGAATGGAAATTTATTTAGGAAAATATTTGAAAGAAATAATGGAAAATGATTTGTCAGTTGGCAAAATTTACAAGTATACGAAAATAATGAGATAACTCAATGTTTTAAATGTCATCGATACAATCACTCTTCGAAAAATTGTAGAAATGCTTTAGTCTGTGCCAGATGTGGAGGAAAACATGAAGAAACAAAATGCGAAGAATCCATAATAAAGTGTGCAAACCCTAAAACAAAACATTGTATTAACCATCCAGCAATAAATGAAAACTGTCCAGTAAAAATTTTTATCAGAAAAAATACCTATCCCAAATTGATTATGACTCATAATAAAACATTATCGCTATCATACCTCAACATAAGGAGTTCAAGAAACAAATTAACGGATGTAGAATTGTACATGAAGAAAGAAGAAATTGACATCTCAGCACTCACTGAAACCTGGTTATATCCAAATGAAATTACATTTATTAAAATTCAAAACTACTCAGAAGTCCATGAATGCAGAAAAACCAAACGTGGTGGAGGAGTATCCATATTTTTGAAGGAAGATTCAGAGTTCAATATTCTTGAGAAGAAAACCTTAGGAAATTGTGAATATATTATTCTTGAAATAATATCGGTACATCCTAAAACAAAGATTGGAGTCATCTATCGACCACCAGATACCAATACAGTGGATTTCTTCAAGATTATCGTAGGTAATACCACAAGTGTATCGGTGATTATCGAAATAGCAATTCCTTTGAATTTGAGAATCAAATTATGTTGCTTGGCAACCACACGAGCGCTTGCGCGAGTGTGGTTGCCTAAAGCCTGATTCACATAATGGCAGTAGCAGTGGCACTAAAGGCGGTGACTCCGCCCCTATTGACGCTGTTATCCGAATGAGTGACATTGAGATGGAAATTTTCAACTAATTGTTGTTAAAGGCAGTAGAAAGGAATCATAACATCAATCTCGATTTCATATTAATTTTAAGGTTAGAAATGCGAACACTGCTAGATTTTACTGCAAAAAGTTTAAATGAATCAAACTTTCAGCAGCGTGACCTTGAATTTTCAGCGTCGTCTAAACATGTTTGCCATTGGTTATCTTATCGATAGAGGGGGGTGCCGCCACTGCTACTGCCATTATGTGAATCAGGCTTAAAGCAACATAATTTGATTCGAAACCGAGAAGGAATTAACGATAATCGCCTACAACACGAGTTGTATTTGTTAAGATTATTACATGAATAAAATCGAAACCATTTTTATTTATTTACTATTCAATTTAACTAGGAAAACTAGGAACATTAATCCCGCATTTAGTTCTGAAATTATGCAACTAACAAAACATTTACTTGATATCTATTTCAGTTATTAATGACAGAGCTCGTCATTCGTAGTTTTGTCATTGCATGTCTAGTCTGCTGCTGAGGTTATGTTTTGATAACATTTTGATTTAGTGATTTGATTAATCAACGAGTATGCAAAATTTGTCGAAAATTGTGAAGTTGATATGAATTAATAGTGGGTGCTTATTTAGTTTTGGTCAAAGTTTGGTGTTGTGTCATTATAGCAGCTTACTAGTGGTAAGTTATTGTTTTGATAATAACCAATCAGGAATCGAACTACAAAATCGAAAACACATCATATACATATCCAGTAGCCAATCAAGAGCCGAACTACAAAGTCAAAAACATGATGTTTTCAACACAAAAATTTCAACCAATCATAACACGCTATTTTAGCATAAGTGAAATAATCAAAAATATTACTGGAACATACAAGAATTTAATTTTATTGGGTGACATGAATTTTAACTTGTTAGAAAAAAATCATTTAGTGGATGAATACAAAAGTTTTTATGAAACAAATGGTTACAAAATACTAAATGTTATTGATGAGCATCATTATACCCGACAAAATCATAACAACACAAAATCTATAATAGATCATGTAGTAACAAATTTTCATAAAAATATAAAATATATCTAATTGAATATAAAGATTACCGTCTTTCTGATCATAAAGTAATGAACATAAAAACTGAAAAAATAATAAATACCAAACTAAAGATGATAAAACAAATTATTAAAATTCTGGACAAAAATAAATTTCGTGATTGTATTTTAAAACAATTAAACTCTTTCAGTGATATTCTAACACTTGAAGAACTTGCAAACTGTATGAAAGAATGCAAAGAAAAATCCAGTGAAACCAAAAAGTTCACAACACAAGATAACAATAACTGAATAAATAAATCTGTGATAGATAAAATGAAAATTCGAGTTAAATTATACAAACAATTAAAAAAATATCCAAATCATGACGAGTTAAAAAATTTATACAAAAAAAATTAAAAATCAGGTCAATACATTATGCAGGAATTTGAAGAAACAAGAACTTAATAAACAATTTGAAAAAGCTGATAAAAACCCCAAAAAAATTTGGGATGTTACCAATAGCAATTTAGGAAAGAAAAAAAATAACAAATCCATAAATCAAATCAAAAGTAAATCTGGCACACTACTAACATCTAACAGAGACATATGTAATGAATTCGTCAACTTTTTCTCAGAAATTGGAATAACTTTATCAAAAAAATTCAAAACCAAACCAACAATGTCATCACTATGTAGTAAATCCATGTTTTTGAAACCAGTTTCTGAACAAGAAATTCATGAAATCATAATATCACTCAAATCCAGCATTGCTCCTGGTGAAGATCAAATTACTTCAAAAAACTTGAAAGATATAGTTGATCTAATTAGCCTACCCCTATCACTGATTATCAATAAATGTATTGAAGAAGGCGTCTTTCTAAATTACCTCAAAAGAACCATATTAAAACCAATTTATAAAGGAGGAGAAAAAAATAATGTTTCTAATTATCGCCCAATAGCTATTCTAAATTCAAATACTCAATCAGCGGTAACTGATTTCATGAATGATATTTCTGAAACTCTAGATGAAAGCAAATATGGCGTTGCCATTTTCTTAGATATAAAAAAAGCTTTTGATACAGTAAATCATTCAATATTATTAGACTTTTTAAATAATTTAGGAGTAAGAGGTCACTCTTATAAACTTTTCGAAAATTATTTTGAAAATCGTATACTTACAGTATGTTGTTATAGATGAAAATAAAAGTATTGAAAAACATTCTACCATTGGAGTTCCCCAAGGTTCAGTATTGGCTCCAATTTTTTATTTGATCTATGTAGATAGTATAAAAAAAATAAAATTGATAGGTAAAAATTTTTCTTTTGCAGATGATACTGTACTTTACTATTCGGCCAAAAATACAGCAATTTTAGAAAATAACTGTTTGAAAAATGTATAGATGAAATGAATCTAACCATTAATTTAGAGAAAACTGTTTATATGATTTTCAAACAAAAAAATGTTACCAAAATAAAATCAAAAATAAAGAACAAAATATTAAATGAAGTTGAAGAACACAAATATCTAGGATTGATGATTGATAAGAATTTAAATTTTGAATGTAATGTGAATAAAATAAAAAAATCGATTATTCCTTTAATTGGAGCAATGAGAAGAATTGACTTTCTGAATAGTCAAATTCAGAATATCATTTATAATGTCCATATTGTCTCACATATTAGATATTTAATAACAATATGGTCAGCTTGTAGTAAAAACCAAAAAGGTATCATTTATCGTTTGATGAATAAAGCAATAAAAGTAATTTTTAAAAAACCATGGGAAACTCCTTCTTCAAAATTGTACGAAGAAACCAGAAATTCCACATTAGATAAACTAATAAAATTAGAAAGAACAAAATTTGCTCACAGTGTAACAAATAATTTACAAAAAAGTATTAGTCATTTAAAAAAAAAATCAAAATTACATGACCATAATATCAGAAATGCAAATAACTTTCATTTGAATAACGTTCATTCAAATAAAGACAAAAACAATCCAGTATCTGGCTCTATAGAAAGTTACAATGAACTTTCAGATGATATAAAAAAATCAAAATCAATATACTGAAACAATTACGAAAAGGTGGGGTCTGACCAAATAAGAAAAACAGTTGTTGGATGGTTGGATCTGTGTAAGTATTCTAAGACCAGGCTGCGCGATCAAATTAATGAGACGAGCACAAAGGCCGTTTTGGCTCTTAGAAATAGCTTCCACAAATCAGCGAGGCCGTAGAGTATTTCTCATTCCCAAGGGACTACGTGCACGAAAATCATTTAGTCGTGCCTTTTTAATAAAAGATGAGTTTTTTGCCAGCATTTTATTTCCTTATCTCTTTATCTTTACAAACACAAAAAACCCAGTTTAAATTTAGGTACGAACGCCAAGGAATGGACATACCCGCGCCCTCTATCGGACAGGAGCCAAAATCCATAACGGTCATTCTCTGTAACTAAAGTCCAGTTAACATGGTGGCCACCGTAAACAACGTTTGTGCTATTAGCCACCAGGTGGAAAGCGTTATACAATGGGCGCCCTTAAAGTGAATATTACAATGTTTACACGAACGATTCAAAGAAACTTGAAATGTTTCGTTTCATCTCGTCCCCCTAAAAGGTGCGAACGTATAACAATTATGGAGCACTGTGGTAGGCCTTGAGATGGCTCGCATGAAAAGTTCCCCGTTCGTTTTCACGACCAAGGTAGGTAAGTACATAGGTAGCAAAACTCACTTTCTTTTTGATTTTGTAGGGTCCCTCGAACAATAGTAAAAATTTCTTTGTTTCAGACTTTAGGGCTGATGAAGTGTTATTTGCCCTCAACAAAACTAGATCGCCCACATTGAAAGCTTGGTAGGGCCTACCTGGGTTAGCAGCAGCCCTTCTGGCAGCCTTGCCTCTCAGCGACGCATCTGCCAACACTAACTTTTGCTCCAGAGAAGGGTTGGAAAAATCTGTATCTCCGGTGAATTTGTACAAAGCAGGTAAGAGTTCCAACCTGCCCTGACCATACTGTAGTTCGTTAGGGGCATAACCCGTAGATTCATGGGTCACTGAATTCAGAAAGTCCCCAAAAGCTGAAACTTCCCAAGCCCACCGTGAATGCTGTTCGTTACAATAAGTTCTGAACAACCTATTCAGTTCTCTCATTACTCGCTCTGAAGGGTTAGCTGAGGCATGTCTGACAGAACAAAAAACCACCTGCACCCCTAAATCTGTCAAAGTGTTTTTCCACAACTTTGCTGTGAACTGCGATCCGTGATCCTGCAAGATCTTAGTGGGGATACCATTTACTGGAAAATAATCCCTTGTCAAACGGTTCAGAATGGACTTAGTCGTAGCCTTTTTCAGGGGATAAAGGGCAACATGTTTGGTATAAAGATTGAAAATAACACACAGGTAAGTGGCACCTCAACGACTCTTTATCAAAGGGCCGTACAAATCCAAAGCCACAATCTCATTTTTATGTGTGGGAACTATAGGGTGTTGTGCGGGCTTGGGTAATATAGAGCATTTGGCCTTTTGACAAATATCACAAGCCTTACATATCTTTTTTACCTTACGATTTAAATTGTTAATCCAGACTTCATGGCGTAAAGCACTAAAAGTCTTAAAAACCCCAAAATGCCCCATTGCCATGTGGTAAGCGGTCACACACTCCACAATTAAGTCAGCGGGAATACACAACAGATAAGAGCCCTCGGCATTCCCATGTTTATATAAAATTTCATTTTTCAAAACGAACTGTTTCTGTAATTTTTCATTGTTAGGCAAGGAAGTTATTATCTCCTGAAGTTTCCTATCATTTCGCTGTAACCCCTTAATATTTTTCAGGGTCGTCAAAAAGGAGGGGGATAATTTTAGGGCGGACAAAATCCGAAAAGTTTTGTCTTCGTCACCAAAATAATCCCCACATGCATGTCGTGAGAGTGCATCAGCAATTCCATTGCACCGCCCGGGGACATGCTGTATATCGAAAGTATATTCTTGCAGGGCAAGTGCCCATCTAGTTATACGGGGAGTCAAAAGCCTGCAGGTATTGAGATAAGTGATCGCTTTACAATCAGTGTGTAAGGTAAACTTTTTACCTAACAAATACACACGCCAACGCTGTACTGCAAAAACAACTGCTAGCACTTCTTTTTCAGTTGCACCATAACGGGTTTCTCTGTCCAGTAGCCTCCTGCTAGCCCAAGCCACTACTTGCCTGGCACCCCCCACTACTTGGAAAAGTTGTGCCCCTAACCCATAGTGACATCCGTCGGTTTGAACATGCCAAGGTAAGTCATGCTCAGGATGATATAATAGAGTGGCTTTCTGCAAGACAACCTTAACCTCCTGAAAGCTCTTCTCTTGCTCATCTCCCCAACACCATTTGTGTTTCTTGCGGAGTAACTTGGTCAAAGGTTCCGTGCAGGCAGAAAACCTTGGACAGAAAGATCTGTCATAATTACACATACCCAAGAAACGTTGGAGTTCTTTCACATTTTTAGGTCTTTGGTAATCCAGGATAGCTTGAATTCGCATTGGATCGGGTCTCACACCGTCCTGTGTAAGTACGTAACCCAAGAAGGGAATCTCTTTGCAGAAAAATTTACATTTTTTTAGCTTAACCGTAAATCCAGCTTCCTGTAGTCGAAAAAATACTTGTTCTAAATGCATGAGGTGTTTGGCGACACCGTCGGATAATACCAACAAGTCATCCAAGTATGTATAAAGAAAATCCCGAAATTCTGTTCCCATTATTGTCTGCATGCAGCGTTCAAACGAGCTGACTGCTGTACATAAACCAAAAGGTAATCGACAAAAATTATAACATTTTGTGCCCACCATAAAGGCTGTATATTTTTTATCTTCAGCACGAAGCGGAATTTGGTAGTAACCATGTGAAAGATCAATGGAGCTCATTATTTTTCTGCCCCTAATAGACCTTAATAGTTCCTCAATAGGTTTTGGGGACTCCCTCTCTGGTACTAGGACTGAGTTTAAATGTCTAGCATCCAGACAAATGCGAACACTGCCATCTTTTTTCAGTGTAGTCATCAGAGGGGACACATAGGGTGCTGAAACACACCGTTCTATAACACCCCAAGACTCCATCTGCCTCAGTGCCTTTTCCACCGCGGTGCGGTGCGCCACTGGTATTGGGTAAGGTTTTATAAAAAAATGTTTTTCATCTTTCAGATGAATTTCATGAGTATATTCGTGTGTTTTCCCTGGCTCATCAGAGAACACAGCACTATATTTTTTAAATAAGTTCGGAAATTTATCTTTCTCAGTGTAAGACAAGATTTCTGAGTCATAATTTAATTCTGTTGAGCTAAACTCATCAGACGCCTCATTTATCAATGTCTCATTTCTTATTGAGTTGCTTTTCACTAACAATGAGACACTTACTTCCTCAGGAGGATTGAATTCATGGGTAAAAAATATTTCTGGCACTACTATTAATTTATCACTGACAGAAAAAAATATCTTTTCCTTAGCCAGGTCAATATTGGCATTTACCTTCCGCAGAAAATCTATACCAATTATAAATGGGTATATTAGGTCAGTGACAAGAAAAAATTCGTGACAGAAATCATGTGATTGTAACTTGAAATGGAACTTTTTTATGCTTTGCTTTAAAAGCCCCTGTAACTTTCACACCGACACAATTGAAATGAGGAATAATATCATAAAAGTTTTCCAGTTATGCCCAAACTTCCTGGGAAAAAGCAGATATTTCACTACCCGTATCACACAATGCTGGAAAATTAAAATTATATACATAAATTGACACAACAGGGGATCTACTGTGGGGAATTTTATGACCTAGGTCACAATCATCCTCAAGAAGGTCCTGTCTAGGGTCATCCAACACCACATCAGCCCTACTTTTTAAAACCCCTACTTGTGGGCTTATGCTAAGTGAGGTTCGTCGAAGTTTTCCGAGTAAGAATCTTCATTATTTATTTCGAGAGCTGAAACATTTTTGTTCGGATTATTTGTACTACGAAAATCTTTATTTTGAGGGTTATATCTATTTTGATGGTAATTTTTATTTTGATTAAAATTTTTGCTTTGTTCGCTTTGATCAAAATATTTTCTAGGTGGCCTAAATTCCTTTTGGAAAAAGTAATCAGCTTGTCGAAGGCGGTCCAATGCTTCCGACAGATTATTTGCCCCCACTAGGGTACATGAGATGTTGGGGGGGAAATGTATAGCTATTGTCGATATTATTTCTCGATCAGAAAAAGGTGGGTGTAAATATCTAGCCATGGCCACATATTTATTGAAATGATCTTGAAATGAACCTTCTTGATCTGAGTAGCGTACTGATTCTAGCTGACGTTTAACGCCTAACTGTTTTCTAGGCCCCCAAAATTGCAGTAAAAATCCGCATTTGAATTCGTCGTAGGTATTGAACGAGTTGAGAAAAGCATTTGCCCATATCTTGGCTGAACTTTGTAGTAAGTTATTTATAAGGCATTTCAAAGTTGCAAAATTGATTTGAATAATATTTAAATTTTGTTCTAGATTTCTCAGGAAATCTACTGGATGGAGTTCGTTACTATCGTTAAACACAGGAAGAAATTTAGAAGCCTTCAAGATATTTAGGTCGGTAAGCCCTTGTACATCATTTTGCCTAATTCTAAACTCCCCTGAGTTAACAGGACTATTATAGTTAACATTAAGGTTATTTGAATTATTAGCACAGTTTGTTTCAGGTGAAGCCTTCAGCAGGTTGTATACTTGAAGAGCTATTCGGTTAACGTCATCCTGCTGCAACGATAATGCTCCTGACCCAGTTGGGGGATTTACTGGCATCACTCCCTGTGGAGGGGGTGGAAAATTATAATTTGCCCGGGGGGTAAATCTAGGGTTGGAAGGTTTTTCCTTCGGTCTTGCACCTAATGATGCTGTGGCCCCTGAAGACCCGCCACTGGGTATCGGTTGGATTGAAGTTGAAAAATTTCTAAACGGTTCCCTCCTACCTTGATTTTTGGCAAAATTACCCTCTGTACTTGCTATGGGCGTTTCCGTGTGCAGCAACAAACGTCTGATACAACTACCTTGCTGCTGATTTTCTCCATTTCCGTATTCACTTGGTTTACAATTTCAGGTGACATATTCGCTTTTGAACGTAAATTATATGGCGTATTGTCCAATACCATTTTCAGATTTGGCCCCACGTTGGGCGCCAGATGAAACAATTACGAAAAGGTGGGGTCTGACCAAATAAGAAAAACAGTTGTTGGATGGTTGGATCTGTGTAAGTATTCTAAGACCAGGCTGCGCGATCAAATTAATGAGACGAGCACAAAGGCCGTTTTGGCTCTTAGAAATAGCTTCCACAAATCAGCGAGGCCGTAGAGTATTTCTCATTCCCAAGGGACTACGTGCACGAAAATCATTTAGTCGTGCCTTTTTAATAAAAGATGAGTTTTTTGCCAGCATTTTATTTCCTTGTCTCTTTATCTTTACAAACACAAAAAACCCAGTTTAAATTTAGGTACGAAAGCCAAGGAATGGACATACCCGCGCCCTCTATCGGACAGGAGCCAAAACCCATAACGGTCATTCTCTGTAAATAAAGTCCAGTTAACATGGTGGCCACCGTAAACAACGTTTGTGCTATTAGCCACCAGGTGGAAAGCGTTATACAATGGGCGCCCTTAAAGTGAATATTACAATGTTTACACGAACGATTCAAAGAAACTTGAAATGTTTCGTTTCAATACTTATATTTTTTCGGAAAAACTCAAACAAAATTTGTTATCATACTGATGTTCATCAAACTATTATGCAAAGTTGTTATAATTGTTATATTTAATTGATTTTAAAATTATTGACACTTGTAATTATATATAATGTATTATTATCTTCCTTACACCAGAACTTGTTCTGTTTGGAAGATGTATTTTTCAATGAAAATAAATAAATAAAAAAAAAATAAACGAAAATTTTCTGTTGAGAGGTTTTTTGAGCTGTCGAATTCGAACCTGACCTGATCATTGCTCTTACTCCTAGGGGGGCCACCTAGAAGGCGTGATCTTTCTTGAAGATTCATAACTTTTTTTAGTGCACATTTTTCAGTGAAAAAATCGATTCCTCTATCATATCTACGTAAAAATTCAACCTTTGTAAGAAGTCGCTATAAGCAACCGTTTTATAGATATTTGGACTTGAAAATTTCAAGTCGATTATTTGATAATCGATTCATGTTGAAGTTATTATCATTATTTTGCATATTTAAAGGGTACAAGCTCTTTTGCCACGAGACTTTCCCCAACGCCTTATTATGTGTCAGTGGTTATTGAGAAAATTGTTAGGAAATCCTCAATTTTGTGATATGTACTCTTCACGGAGGCAAAGTTCTCCCGAAATAGTTTCACACAGCAACCATGTTTGGGCTCTGGAAAATCGGCACGCAGTTGGTGAAAGACATTATCAGTATCAATTTTCTGTAAATGTATGGGCGGCAATAATTGATAGATCCTTTCTTTCTTCCGCTCCGACTGAATGCGCAACTTACAGAGACCTCTTGCCGGGAATACTTCAGAATGTACCAATAGAAATTCGTATATAGTTTATGCATGATGGGGCTCCGTCCAATTTTAGCGTTGTAGCCAGGGAATTCCTCAACACTGTCTATCCAAAACGATAGATCGGTAGAAGTGAAGAAGAACCTAACCAGGCGTGGGCACCAAGGTCCCCAGATCTAAATCCACTAGTTTGTAAAACTCCAGTGCAATCGAGGAAGATCTATGAAACCGAATAGGAGACGCCTTTGAAACTATAAGAAACACACCAATAATTTTTGAACTGCTACGAGATTCAATGACACTTTGCTGGATAAAGCATGAAAGCGCTTTACAAGTCTACAAGACGGTCTAAATTATAGACCACTGAACCGCTTTAAATAAATTCAGCGGAAAATAAAGCGCTCTATTTATCTGTAGCTGCTGGAAGACCTGTCAGCTGTCTATCAGGTGAAGCGTAAAAGCGGCTTCAGCCGCTGCATGCTGACAGCTTAACTATTAACCAGTTAGACTCATTGTTTTAGTTCGTATCGTTTTGTTGTAAAGTTGTTTTCGAGGTTTCAGAGGAATAATATTGCGGAAAGTACTTTATAATTAGATATAGAAATAATGGAATAACAACAAAAATATACATTATGCACATTGAGAATTGACTGTGCGATGATAAAAGAAGTCACACATAATTGAAATACCTACATGAACAAAAATGAGGAGTCACGTAGCATAGTACAAAGAAAGTGTCTGGAAATTTCAACCAAGTTTCCACAAAAAGATTAGTAGAATAAAATTGTTTAAAATATTAAATTCATGTAGTCAAGATTAGGTAGACATTTGATTGATATCATTTTTTATCGATGGACTTATTCATTGTTGAAATGCAATGATTCCTCAAAATATTTTCAGACACATTCGAAATATCTAGTAAATACATAATTATGAAATATTAAATAATAAAATTCCATTCGTACAATGTACATAAAAGCAAAATGTTAACTATCACATGTCAAATTTTTGACAGAAAAATTTCCACTTATTAATTTCGCCCAAGGTACCCTGGAGGATAAAAATTTCCGAAATTTTTTTGTCATGACAACTAAACAAAAACCAATTTTTATATTGGCTAAAAAAGGGAGGTGTGAAATTTTTACTTATAATATCACAAGAGCTTAAATTATTTCCGAAAATTTTTTTTCGTGCCCGAACGAAAATTTCCAGCAATAATTTAAGCTTGCGTGGTATTCGGTAAGAAAATTTCACACCATTATTTGGAAAAAAATTGTTATTCCAATCTGACATTTTAAATAAATCTCACTGCTTATCAAGTCCACCATGTTTCGTTAAATAAAAAATATTATACCAAATGATAAAACTCTGATGGGTATTAGATCAGTCTATCGCCCTTTCATAATGTTAGGTTTCTAAAGGTGGTAGAAATGCATTTTTTGTTAAAGTAATCCATAACACTTCTGATGTAAAAAATATAATATTAACATGGTTTGTTGCAGTAGGTGGCCGTGATATGGGCGGCCGTGATATGGGCGGCCGTGATATGGGCGGCCGTGATATGGGCGGCCGTGATATGGGCGGCCATGCTTTTGACAGATGAGGTTTATATTGGTAAATTACATTGAGTTACTGTATAGTAAACCAGCAAACAAAGATATTCTTATGTAAAACATTTCTTGTAAGCATTTGCGTTAGACAATTTGAGAAAAATTAAATGCTTTGAAAAGTACAATTTATGTAAATACTGCAAAGAGTTGAGTCAAGTGCAACTATGTCATCCAAAATTAATATATTTAACGAATATAATGGAAGATTGCGACCTGGGACCCTATGTTTGAGTTCGCGCGAAAAATTTCGAACGTGATATTTACATCGCCAAAATTTCTCTCTCTCTTCTTGTTCGATACGCTATTCCCGAACTAAATGCGATAAAGAGTTGGTCGGTTTCGAAGGGTGTGAGGGAAGTCTTAGCTTGGGTCACGAATTCAACCAATAGCTTAAAGGTATTTCAATCACATGACGTGGCGCGTCACGTTGACAACTGTTCAGCTTGTATTTCTTGTGTTGCTTAACTAACCAATCGATTAAAAATATCTGGTTGATTTAAAGCATTATTCACTTTATCACGGCAAATTGAAACATGATTTACTGAATGCTACGTGTATATTGGAAGCTGAGTCCAGCTGGTTTAGCTGCTACTTGCGAGGAATCCAAGACTTATTAACACATTCATATAAGCATGTTTTATTATAAATCACATTCATATACCTGCCTATTCAGACTGAAGGTAACCTACTTTTGTCTCAATATTTATAGCTGACTCTGTACTTCCCTCCTTTATATAGGGAGACACTAGTTGAATCAACTCACGAATTAATTCTTTTGATAAACGAAGCATTCTAACAAATTGTCTATCTCAAAGTTTCAATGCATTTATACGAGGGTAGAAGAGTCTTCGCTGTTTTGCTGCTCCCGCAGCATCGTCTACTACTTCTGCAAAAGCGATCATTGCAATTTCATAATATCAAGAGTAAAATGTAAACAATGGATTATTATCGAGGTTAGGATTTAAGTCAATTATTCCGATCGATAATTCTTATCGCATGCTAAATATCCGCTCGTTGTTTTATAGTCGATAATTGTCGCTGGTGATATTCGAACATACCATTTTTGGGGTATCCTTCGATAAAGTGCAAGAATCGCATGCGATATTGCATCGAGTGAACTCAAACATAGGGTCCCTGGGGGTCTATTCTCGAGTTCATGCGAAATCATTTTCAAACGTTTGAAGTAACATAGAGCTATACGAACACCGCGCGTTGGAAAGAGAAACAACATTGATTTCGCTTACGCTGAAACTCGTGAATAGACCTCAGGAAGCGTTAGAGTCGAATGGTTTGTTTACGAAAATCCAAGAAAGTCTGCTGCAGATGTCAAGTAAATATGGCCTTTTGCGTAAAAGAGGTTTGAACAAAATTGTTTCAAAATATTACATATATGTATTAAAACGCAGACATCTAATTAATTCGTCACCTTCCTATTCAGCATTAAGAAGAGAGGATGGGTTAGAATTCAAGCAACATTTAAATCTTACTACGTTTGTAGATCCTACGTTTTTTGAAATATAAATTGTTAAAACATAATAATTAAACAAATTTGTGTTTTCTGTTTAATGAAACTTTATAGCGAATGATAAATAATAATGTTAATTCTTATAGAAATTTTGCATTATTCACAGGTATATCTGAAAAATTTAATAGTTGTAGATCATATGTTCACCTTTTCAACTGTCAAAAAATTTCCACTTAAATATCGTGGCGACACGAAAATATTTCCTGAAATTTTTTTAGTTGCCATGGTAACTAGTCAAAATTAAGGCATCTTATTTGTTGAAAAGTAGAGGTGTGAAATTTTCAATGTAATTTCATGCACCTTTTACCCCAAAGAGGAGAATAATTTCTGGATTTTTTATTAGTCGCTATCGTAACGATAAAAAATACAGGAAAGTGCTAGGTATGAAATTTTTAAAGTTCTTATTAATGAAATAATTTTCACATTTTTTATTTGTTCATTTACATTAGTTTTAAGATTTGAGTTATTTCATCTCTTTTACAAGCATGTTATTTCCCTCAGGGTATTAAAGTTTATTGATTGAATACTGCTAAGTAGTAACTCATATTACCATCGAGTTCATCAGCTATGTTCTGCAATAGGACATCGTAAAAAGTCAATACTTTTTCTCTTTCTTTAGGATCTTTTCTTCTTGCTAGAATTTTTTCCATTTCGTATTGCGGAGGGACCATTTCTGCAAACTTCTCTCCTAATTTTTCATCAAACGAACTGAAATAATAACCAAATTTTAAATTGTCTTTGATCTTTTTGAAATAATGTTTATAATCGGTGAGATCTTCCTAATGACACATTTTCGGGCACTTTGTAACAAAAGAAGACATTTTTAAAATCAACCGAGCATTATGCATGATTAAGAGTTGGTGATATTGTCAAAAATATATGGAACATCCTGTACATTAAAATATTTTATATTTCAATAAGTGGGTAACCTCTTTACAATTCAGTACGTGAGCGAAGATATTTTATTCTGAAACACAACTTGTCCTCAACAGGGGTGCAATTATGAAGTTTGACATATGTCAGATTTTATCAATTATAAAAACAAATACTATTCAAAATATATTGCAACTTGAGTCGATATCAATGGTCTATATGGTAGATATAATTCCATTCTATCTCTATTCAAAGAAATTTCATAATTTCGACTTCGTTTCGAATCGGGAACAACCATCGTTCTAGCCTACGTATCGTGACAGCTCTCTTATCGAGTGTTCATAATCCCACCTCAGAACATAAACAAGAGTTTTCAAAAAGGCCACTGATAGTTCGATCTGGTAGTCGAGTTTAGAGTTATGCCGTGCCCACAGCTAGTGAGGGCAATGGGGGGAGTTTGGAAGATCAGATATTAGATAGAAGGAAAATGTTCCCTAAATGTAAATGCCGATATTTATTGTAAGTAAAGATCTTTTTAAAATTATTTATTCAATCAATAACTAGTCTAAGAGAGATTCATCAATTTTTTAATTCATTAATTCTTTATTGATTATTTCCTTCATTAATTTCAATCGTCTTAATCTCATATTTGTACATAGTAAAATAAATGTTTTTATATTTTTCTAAAGTGTTTTGAATCTATGAATGATCAGTATCTACCTAGTTAGTCGTGAACAAACCCCAATTCACGACAATATTGCCAGCTACATATGACACACTGTATATTTCGATGATTCCGCATGCAGTTAATTTTTCAATAAAAGATCCCCAATATATTTTTTCTTAATTTTTATTTATTCAAGTGGTCGCAGTTTGCCATGGAAAAATAATATTTGGTTATTTTTCGCAATATTAATTGAATTTTTTATGAATATTGCGAAAAGTGAAGACATTTTCAAAATTGAGCACATATTACTGATGAAAAAGAGTTAATCATATTGCCAGCTAAAAATGACACCCTGTATAATCAATTGATTCAAGCATTGAGATCTGTTGATTTGAGGGTAATCTGAAACAGAATATGATGTTAATTTTGTGATGAAAAAATCCCTAATGTTTCCCCGCTTTTTCACTTTTCAATTGGTCATTGTTAGCCGTGGAAAATGGATATACGAATTTTTCCACAACAAAAGGGTAGGTATTTCAACCACTATAATATGAGGGTTGTTTGCCCCCCCCCCCCCCCCGGCTCAAATAATGAGGAAGAGCACATAAATGAACTTAGGGAGATGAATGAATGCCACCAAAAGAATTGTTTGGCATTAGGCTCAACGTTTTATAAATAAATGTAGTTATAAACTCTTATCAAAAAATTCATAAAGTTAAAACAAATTTTCACCAAATATAATTATGTTGTCAAAAATTATTCACAAAGTGGAAATTTCTCATGTGATTTTTTCTCTTTTTTCAGTTGAAACATATAGCGGAAGGGGGCCAAAAAGTCATGAGTGGCTGAAGCCACCATCCACAAGTGAACTGTAACATACCATTTCAATGTTTCCTTACATTTGAAGATATTTTTTGCAGAGTGACATTCGTTAAAAAACGTTGAGCCTACTCCTAAAGGTGCCTTTGGTCAACATAATCGTAACTTTAGCACAAGCACTGACATAAATATAACCTTAAAAATTTTATTACGCGAGATCAATAATATTATACAAGTTTTAGATTTGGGAATAAATTTAAGAATGAGAGGACAATAGTTTGATTGTAAAAGTAAGATTCTTATAAAGTTAGGATTTTCACTAGTAATACCACTAGAGGTCAAATTATTTCCGGAAATTTTTTCGAGCACCTTAATATTTTGAAAGTTTCCCGAGTCGCAGAAATTTTCTAAAAATATTCATGAGCGAGAAAAAAATTTCCGGATATTAATTTGACTTCGAGTGGTATTCGGTAAGAAAATTCCACACCGAATTGTGCTGGAAAATCAAATATTTTTAAAATTTATTTTTTGATTCTCAACAATGCAAATTATTTTCTTCATCAAGTCACCAGCGAAATATAAAATGTGTGGTCGACTTGATTGTTGAGTTGCCATGGTAACTAAGTGAGACCCTAACCTCGAAATTATTATTTCACTTTTAAAGCTGTCAAATGGCACGACGTAAAAAATGTTTCGCTTCGGTCAAGAAAGTAAAGAAAATATTCGCCAGGAGATTGAGCAGTTGATACCCTCGAAGCGTATGGACGCAGTTTACAAACATTTGCGCAGAAAAATCGTATAATTTCGATTGAGCGGATATACCTGTGGAAGAACTGGCGCTTATTCTTGAAGACTATGGGTTCAACATGCGAAAAAAATTCCGAAGACTACAAGGAGAGTGCTATCAAAGTTTTATGGAATTCCACAGCCAAGCAGTTGCGGGAATATTTTTTTGAAAAGTATAATCGCAAATTCAATCCTTTCTATGACATACAATTTTTGAACGCAAGAGCTGCAAAAAATGCTAAGCGCCGGAAGCTACGAATGGATCCAACCAAGAAGAAGGAAAGTTCATCTGCACTATCAGCAGACGAGCTGAAAAAAATGATTGAGCTTTGGGACGAAAACACTCCGGGAGGACTACAGGAAAAGTATTTCCACGTTGCTGGTCATGAATTGGCCTGGAGAGGAAATGAAGGAGCGGCATCACAACTCGGATATTTTGTGGGGAAAATTGACAATAGAGGGGAACCAACAGGCCGCATTGAGTATAACCCAGTTTTTTTCCAAGACCACCCAAGGCGGTTCAAAGAAAATGGCTGACAGTAAGTGGCTAGTACCGAATACACTCAACGAAGAAATATGCCCAGTGAGACTGTTCAAGACTCTTCAAGGCCCCATCAAAACGAAGCGTTTATTTTTGACGCCAAATCCAAACTGGAGGCTGGTACAAGAACAGTCTAGTTGAACACAATACTGTGATATATCCCCAGCCAACCCCATGTAGAATCATTTAATCAGTTAATTAAATGCAGGATAACGTCGATACGTAGGGAAAATAATCAAAACAATAAAAATCCTATCGTAGAACAAACTACAGAAGCAGAAGATCTAACATAAATATTCGTATTCCAGATGCACAAAATGTTTCAATCGATTAGTCATCAAAAGCACAGATGGCCAAAGACAGAAGTTATTATTGTCTTAGGAATTCACAGACTATAAAAGTCACGAGGATATATTTATATGTGTAATAAATATAATTACAATACGCGTTTTTGACATTTTTCTGTCGATAAATCTCAATTTTAACCCTTTAAGGATGACAGAAAACCGAATTAACACTATGATATATGAGAAAATGACTATTAGAGTGTTATTAATAGCCGTAATTAATGTCACTATTGTGTTAGTTTATTATTCATTATATTCAAATTTATAGCTTCATGAGTGTATAAAATGACTCGTAAGCGTATGTTCTTCCAGTATCAGTCCAGTATTCTTCGGTATCTAGTTAGTTCCGGGCAAAAGACTGAATGTTTCGCGAATTTTAATCATCAGTTCGCAAGTCAGTTCCGAAGTTTTAATTCCTAGTCATAAGAATGAATTGACGGTCTTCCATTGTAGTCGTCAACTAGGCGTTTCGTTCAGAGATGTCCAGAATAAAACGTTTTTTATTTCAATATGTAGTTTGAGACAGTTCGTTATGAAATGGCGTATTGTTGAGGCAAATCAGAGCCTGCAACAATTTTAAGTAAAGTAGTTACGGCCATATGGATCTGTGTACCCAAGTATACAGTTTTCAATCTGTTTGTTCCTGTGAAGAATAATCGTCGAGTTTTTATATCGAAAACGAAACAAGTGCTTTTCGTACCAAAGTAAAGAAAAGGTGAAGTTCTACGATCACAATATTAAATACAGTATTTCTACGCCCTTCAATGAAAATCCGCATCTCTCCGAGATACCTGAAGGCGTCGTCACATCATGAATTGTGTTGAATCAGGTTCGACACGCGACGTTCCCCCTGACATCTGGTGCAGTGCGTTTCCCTGATGTGTATCTTATGTGAGTAGGTCAACGACCATATATTCCTGCAAAGAAATATTTGTCACATCTATTTGTACCCATTTTCGACTATTTAATGAACTAAATATTCCTTTTATACTTGTCTCAGATATTTGTTTTCGTCAATCAATTATGTTTGCGTATTTCTGACGTTTTGAAAATGATCTTTGCTGTAGACTCTTTTTGTAAGAAATTCGTTTTTACCGTTTTCTTTTAATAATTGTTTTTGACCTGCACCGGGTGATACAAAACGAGTTTACAGTTATTTATCTGTCACCAGATATTTCACTTTAGGATTAATTATGCCATTCTTCATCTCGTTTTAAATCTCAGTAAGAGTGACTTGAGTTTCATGTTTTTTTAATGTTGTTTTGTGTACCATTTGCCCATTTTATAGTTTTAAACAAATATTGTATTGATGCACTGTATACCTTTGCAGTGAGATTTGCATGTTGTTCACACGTTTAACGGTCTGTCTATATACAAAGTGAGATCCTGTGATTTCACATCGAGAATTTAAACCGATATTTTTTGTTTTATCTTTAAATGAATTAATTTTAGTTATATCAATGTTTGACTTTTCTTTTTCCTCTCATATCAACAAGCATTCTATACTACGTGTTGTGACGAACCATAAATAAATCAGTGAAAGTTTCTTTCGCCGCTCGAAGAAGGATTCCCGGTACTGCGTCGTAACAGTGTTTTTCTTTTGTTTTCGACACCTGATTAGTCTATTGTCAAAATAGGAGTGCGCTGTCTCGTCAACGTATCGTTTCGTGTGTAGCACCATATACAGGGTGTTCCACAATACAATATCTTCCTGGTTCTAATCCGCTGCATCATTGATTGGAATTGATGTCAAAAAGATCAAAATAACAAATTATTCTGCAAGGGCCACTGCTGTTTCAACTTTAGCCAAAACCAAAACTTCAGCTAAAAAATAACCGGTCATGGTAGCAGCCACTCAATAAAACCATATCTGCAATTAGACTCGGGCCATCATTAGGAAATAATTGACGCAATGAGGTCTGCTTCAACTTCGGCAAAGACGATTAAAAAATCTCTGAATCAAGAACAAGCAACTAGTTCCAATCAACCTGCCATAGTTTATAATAATTGCGTTTTCCATATAAACAATAATTATACAATAGTCAAAATAATATAAATAATTAAATTCATTATTATCACTTGTAACCATTCATAAAAAATGAAAAACTAAAAGCTCATTTATTTTTTATGTTATTTTTCAACTGCTTGAAACCTAGCTAGGCAAATATAACAAAGTACCCCGCAAACTCCTTATGCAATTTGGGTCCCAGTGGATTTTTTTGAATTTTTGGTATGATGTAGTCCATGTAATTCTCAACCAATGTTACTATTACGCCAACCCAAAAAAAATTAACTGTTTTGCTTCTAGGGGGCGTTGAAATCACCCCTTGCGCATATTAGACTATTTATTTTCGAACCTGGTAACAATATTTTCACTTGTTTCATTGTTGCTAATGTTGCACAATATTGTGCTGTTTTAAAAAAGAAAAATTTACCCCCTCCCCTTTTACCCTCAACTCCTATTACGAAACGCAAAAAACTATTTCCCGAGTGCCTTCAAATGTATCGTCGAATGTTTAAATATGCCTAAATAAGGGAAATAGCAGTTATGATTATCCCCCCACCCCCCAAATGACATAAAACGAAAAAAATTCGGTGGATTTTCCTGAATTTTTGATATGACGCAGTTCAAGTTATTTTGAATATAAATAAATCGGGTGACAAACCCCAAAAATTAATAGTTTTGATGATAAGGGGCGTCGAATTCATACCTTGCTCAGAATAGACCATTCATTATTATAGACAATATCTCTACGTATTTTTGTTGATGTCTAATTTGTATTGATTTTCAAGATATTCGCCCAATTGATTGATATTCAAAAAACATAAACCGCGACCTTCTAAGAAGTCAGCGAACTCCACCAATATTTTTCTGATGGGAGGGAAAGGTGAAATCAATCAACTGTACGATTTCCTCAATTTGAGCTGATTAACGCCCGTATGCACCGTGTACTATAGAATTCTAGTCGATTGTTGTGTCTCTATCTCTCCCATGAAATTAACTATAATATCATCTCTCTTATTTGCTGAAAAGGTAATTAATCCAGATTAAGTACATACGGTGCATACCGGAGTAAAACATTTATTTTGAGCATTTACAAGTAGTAGGGAATTATTTTTTTTTTGTTTTGAAATAGGGGTAGGGGGTAATGGGGAGGTTTTAGATTTTCAATTTAGAAAAAATTACACAATTGATCAGCATTATCTAAACTAAAATACGTAGAGCTATTATTTCCGCCTATAATAATGAATAGTCTATTCTGAGCAAGGTATGATTTCAAAGCCCCCTAGCACCAAAACTATTCATTTTTGGGGTTTGTCACCCGATTTATTTATATTCAAAATAACTTGAATTGCATCATATCAAAAATTCAGGAAAATCCACCGAATTTTTTTCGTTTTATGTCATTTGGGGGGTGGGGGGATAATCATAACTGCTATTTCCCTTATTTAGGCATATTTAAATATTCGACGATACATTTGAAGGCACTCGGGAAATATTTTTTTGCGTTTCGTAATAGGAGTTGGGGAAAAAGGGAGGGGGTAAGAAGTTTTTTTATAAAACATCACAATATTGTGCAACATTAGCAACAATGAAACAAGTGAAAATATTGTTACCGGGTTCGAAAATAAAATAAATAGTCTAATCTGCGCAAGGGGTGATTTCAACGCTAGCAGCAAAACTGTTAATTTTTTTGGGTTGGCGCAATGGTAATATTGGATGAGATTAACATTTACTACATCATACCAAAGATTTAAAAAAATTCACCGGGACCCAAATTCCATAAGGAGTTTGCGGGGTCCACATTGCGTCGAAGTTTCGATACCACCCTCTAGGTATGGGTTACAATCCTGCGATAATTCTGAAATGTTCACTCATTACAGTTGCATGAAAATGAAAACCTAAAGCGTAACATAATATATTCTTCTTGTGTTATATGTATGAAATGAATTAAATTCAAAATGACGAGTGACTAGTTTTTTATTGACAACCTTTTTCATCTACTCAACAACCCAAAACCTTGACAACACACATTTCAATATTATTGATTTCACTGCATTCTTAAATTGTTATAATAATAATATGCTACATCTCCCCCTTTCAAACTATACTAACCTATATCTACATTTCTAATCTACAAGGAGGTTTTGATATTCTACCAGATTTTGTTTTGTAGTAACCACAAGCTGATGGTGTTGTTGTTGACAAATGTTCATAATTATTGTCTTGGGCTATTGAATCATCATGGCTGTGATATGGTGAAATTCCTTCATCTGGTATTATGAAATTATCTACTTCAGTTTGTTTCTGTTTTTGATTATTGTTTTCAGAGGAATTGTCATCCAATTCAGAATTATTATTATAATAATTGTGTGTAACTTGTGATTTCCTGATATGCTGGTGATTTCTACGTTTCACTCTTCCATTTTCATCTCTTATCCAAACAGATCTAGGTGCTGATTGATGATTACTTATTACTTTTGCTGGTTCCCACCTACCATTGTTCCTGAAAACTATGTTATCCCCAGTGTTATAAGAGCTGTTACTTTCTTTAACATTTTTATCATAGTAATATTTATTTCTGAGAGTAACTGCTGTTGTTGGTATCTTCTCATATTATTGCCTCCAAATTGCTGCTGCTGATAATAATCTTCGTTCTTGGGATTTTTCGAACCAAAACTTTGTTTAGCTATTTCAGGTACAAGTACATTTTCACTTCGTGTTTTCTGGTCTGAATTGGTCTCTTGCATCTTTTCTATTTTATAAATTTCCGTTTTAAGAATATCTCTTGTCTGCTTTCTTGTAATCTCAGCTAGACGAAACGTTTCAATCTTTTAGAGTCACTAGAGCCATTCTTATCAACTTATCTTGAGTTTCTTGATCGCATGACTGAAGCACCAGCTTATCTCGTAGCATTTCATCCGGATCTTTAATATCACAGTCTTGAACAAGGGTTTTAACTTCTGTTAAAAATGAATCAAAATTCTCCATATCTTTTTGCTCGCGATTATAAAAAAGGAATCTACAGTGAAGAACGTTCTTTTTCGGCTTACAGTACCTTTCAAAGGCCTCTAATACTTTTCCAATATCATTTTGTTCATCCTCTTTCAGCTTGAATGTATTATAGAGCTTGACTGATTCCGGTCCAACCAAATTTAAGAATATCGCAACTTGTCTTTCCTTACTTTCTTTATCCAAAGCAGATGCCACCAGATATATGTTGAATGATTGTTTGAATTTGTTCCAATTCTCTTGAAGGTTCCCCAATAACTTCAAAGGTTCGGGAACATTGAAATTTGCAGCGGCCATCTCTATTGTATTGGATATTATAGGTTCTTCTTTAACTAACTTCATTTTTCCGTTTATTGCGACTGCGCCATGTGTTATACCGGGTGACACAGCAGACATGTAGCAGCCTGTGGTTTTTTTATTTGAAGAGATGAAGATTTCAAATTTGCAGAAGTTACGTTATCAATGATAGCGCTTCATTTGAATCTAACGACAACTTTTTTCAACCACCTGTTTGATCGGCAGTAACTCCAACTTCTTTTTTTTGAATGACACCCTGTATATTTATCTAGCTTTGTCTTGAAATTCTCTATTCAACCGTGTATCACAAAGTGGCATTCGTTTCTCAATTTGCAGATGAATTGCATTTTATTAAAAAACATCAAGTTGGCTGTTATCCGAATTCGATAATCTTTCGATGCTTGGAAATCCAAAGAGTATCAGTTAAACGATATAATTTCAGTTTTTTCCATACTTGATCACTTCCTACAGATTGTCAATAATTTCTTTAATAAAAAAAAACATCTGAAAATAACTGACGATATTGCGAAAACTGAGATAGGAACATGTTTTTTTCAATTTGGCCACTTGTGAAGGAAGTATCTGTCTTTCTCTTTGGCCATGTAGCCATATCATGATCTTTTCATTTGGAAACATAAAATTAAAATTGTTCCCCTGATTCACAAGTCTATTAGTCTAGATATTTGCAATAATATTTTGCCTAGTAGGCGGTGTACACAGAATGTTTTGTGTTTGACAGGTAAATATCATTTGATTGTAATGATTATCTCCGTCAGTTTTGTGCTGATTAAAATTGCATCGTTTAATTAGATACTAAAAATGTATTCACAGAATGAAAAGGTCGATATGTTGTTGATAATAATTGCAAACAAATGGTGTTTACCTGTCCAACACAAAACATTTTGTGTACACCGCCCACTAGGCAAAATATTATTGCAAATATCTAGACCGATAGACTTGTGAATTGGTGGATCAGGGGAACAATTTTAATTTTATTTTTCAAAATGGAAAGATCATGATATGGCTACATGGCCAAAGAGAAAGACAGATAGTTTCTTCACAAGTAGCCAAATTGAAAAAAATATGTTCCTATCTCAGTTTTCGCAATATCATGAGTTATTTTCAGATGTTTTTTCTTTTTATTTAAGTAATTATTGACAATCTGTAGGAAGTGATGAGGTATGGAAAAAACTGAAATTATATCGTTTAACTGATACTCTTTGGATTTCCAAGCCTACCAAGCATCGAAAGATTATCGAATTCGAGTAACAGCCAACTTGATGTTTTTCAATAAAAAGCAATTCATCTGCGAATTGAGAAACGAATGGCACTTTGTGATACACGGTTGAATAGAGAATTTCAAGACAAATAAGATAGGCTAGATAAATGTACAGGGTGTCATTTAAAAAAAAGAAGTTGGAGTTACTGTCGATCAAACAGGTAGTTAGATTCAAATGAAGCGCTATCATTGATTACGTAACTACTGCAAATTTCAAATTTTCATTATTTCAAATAAAAAAACTACAGGCTGCTACATGTCTGCTGTGTCACCCGGTATGTATGAAATAAATTAAATTCAAAATGACGAGTGACTAGTTTTTTATTGACAACCTTTTTCATCTACTCAACAACCCAAAACCTTGACAACACACATTTCAATATTATTGATTTCACTGCATTCTTAAATTGTTATAATAATAATATTACACTTCTATTTTATATTAATTGTGGATTACTAGAAAGTTATAATTTTATCAAATTTAACGTGCTTTGCAGTTTCGGTAATGGCCATGTAATGGCTTCTCAGCCTGCCCTTTAAGATATTGTTTTCTACTCATTGTAGTTACACTGGAATGCAGTTTTATAATGAAATATATTACATTCTTTGATTTTTTTTAGTCACTTCGGGCTACTACAAGTGGTAGAAAATGAAAAAAATATTAGTTTTATTAATACATACCTACAGGAACAGATTACATAATAATATTCAGTTTGTCTTCACATGAATGGACTCGCAGCCTAACTGTGGATTACTACTGATTGTAGTAGCTCAAAAGTGCCATTTGGGAACAAAAAATACAATATCCTTTCATTTTATAGTTACTTGAGCTTACTACAAGTGGTAGAAAATTATGATTTTGGAGGTTTTTCGGGAAGCTGCATGAACAGATTTCGTAGAGTGTCATAGCTTGTTAAGCCTTCAAATTTGTAATTTCTAGTCATTGTAGTTGCATGGGAATACCATTTCAAGATATTCTTCTATTTTATATAAGTTTTGAGTTACTACAAGTAGTAGAAAATTGTTTTTTTTTTGCGTTTTTATTAACGTGCGTTATGCGCGCTTTAATGGTATGGAATTCATAACCAGCGTCATCAAGCATCAATCATAGGAGGCTGTGATCATTGTATTTTGACACTTCAAAACATCAAAAAAACTCGCGTTTTGTTGCAATAAAGAATATTGCACAGTCAGTAAAACCAATAAAATTCTTTGTTTAAAAATACTTAGGATCGATTTGAAAATCATACTATATGCAAAATATGAGTGAAATTGTCTGATGTAATGATCAATGATCGTACCATGACTTATTTTCGAATTAATAGAGGATTGTGGCTCCAACTTGAAGAAAGAAAATTTGTTCCGAATTGTCCACGAAAAGGACCCCGCACTTTTCTTATGTAAAGTGGCGACCGGTTAAATTTTCTGAAAGTTTGGTATGTTGTTGTACCCGACTCAGTAACCAAAAGTGTCAATGGGCCCACCAATTCGATGGCTAGTTTTCTAAATACGGGGTGTTAATGTTGAAAATTGCCCAGATTTTCGGATTTATTTTTTATTTATCAAAAGATAGATTGGATTTCTGTTGCATGCAGACGTTTACTACATGTTCTAGTAATGGAATTAATGGAAATGTGTGATTAAAAATATTTATATTTACAAGGTGATTCACGAATGTATGACGGTAGTTTTTTGCCAAAATTCACTTTTTCTACTGTGACGTCAGGGAGGCATATTTTTGAAACATTCTCTTCGATATAGTATTTTGACGAGAAAATATTGCACAGTACATATTTTTTATACAGGGTATTTCACAGAGAGAACCACTAAACAAAATTATTTTCTTTTAGGATTAATTCGAAACCCTGTATTTATGGATCGATTTTTGGGAAAAGTAATACCACAAACATATGTGTGTCTCTAATCTCCAAAATATTCAAGGTGGTTTATTCATAGGAAGGCATTCTATTTTGGGAAAAGTACAAAAAACATGAACAACCTGTATTCAAAAATTTCCTCGGTCAAATGCAACTATTTTCTCACTATATATTGATTTTCATACCATCTTCAGAGGTATGAATTCTGAATCAGATACTATGACCAGTTTTCGAGATACAGGGCGTTAAAGTGAAAAATTACTGATTTTATCAGATTTTTCTTCAAATTGAAAAGCCGGATTAATTTTATGTTACGCCTATGAATTTAATATGAGTTTTGGTCAGATGTACATGGAAAGGTTCAGCTAAAAATATTTATATTATTTATTATAAATATTATATTATATTAGCATTTGGTGTAACTGAAGTTGGTAATATTTTTTATTTAACGAAACATGGTAGACTTGGAAAGCAGTGAAATTAATTTAAAATGTCAGATTGGATTAATAATTTTTTCCAAATTATGGTGTGAAATTTTCACTTATACAAGAGCTTAAATTATTTCCGGAATTGTTTTTGAGGGCACGAATATTTTGAAGATTATCCCGAGTCGCGAAGCGAAGCGACGAGTGATAATTTTCAAAATATTCGTGCCCGAAAGAAAATTTCCAGGAATAATTTAAGCTTGCGTGGTATTCGGTAAGACAATTTCGCACCATAATTTGGAAACAAATTAATAATCCAATCTGACATTTTAAATTAATTTCACTGCTTGTCAAGTCCACCATGTTTCGTTAAATAAAAAAAAATTACCAACTTTAGTTAAACCAAATGCTGAAACTCAGATGGGTACTAGCTCAGTCTATCGCCATTTGGTAATTTCAGTTAACTAAAGGTGGTAGAAATATTTTTTTTACAAGTAACATTATCATATATTCACCTTTTCAACTGTCAAGAAAATTCCACTTGAATATCGTGGCGCCACGAAAAAAATTTCGGAAATTTTTTTAGTTGCCATGGTAACTAGTCAAAATTAAGGCATCTTATTGGTTAAAAAGTAGAGGTGTTAAATTTTCTTACCGAATACCTCGCAAGCTTAAATTATTCCTGGAAATTTTCCTTCAGGCACGAATATTTTAAGAAAATTATACCTCGTCGATTTGCGACTCGGGATAATTTTCAAAATATTCGTGCCCTCAAAAAAATTTCCTGATATAATTTAAGCTCTTGTGATATTATGAGTGAATATTTGCATCTAAACTACGCAAAATTGAAAGTACTGAATGGGAAAAAGGTAAATAAATTAGTGTCTCATTATTAAATACCGGGTGACACAGCAGACATGTAGCAGCCTGTAGTTTTTTTATTTGAAGAGACGAAGATTTGAAATTTGCAGAAGTTACGTAATCAATGATAGCGCTTCATTTGAATCTAACGACAACTTTTTTCAACTACCTACTAGGCAAAATATTATTGCAAATATCTAGACTAATAGACTTGTAAATTGATGGATCAGGGGAACAATTTTAATTTTATGTTTCCAAATGGAAAGATCATGATATGGCTACATGGCCAAAGAGATAGACAGATAGTTCCTTCACAAGTAGCCAAATTGAAAAAAATATGTTCCTATCTCAGTTTTCGCAATATTGTGAGTTATTTTCAGATGTTTTTTCTTTTTATTAAAGAAATTATTGACAATCTGTAGGAAGTGATCAGGTATGGAAAAAACTGAAATTATATCGTTTAACTGATACTGTTTGGATTTCCAAGCCTACCAAGCATCGAAAGATTATCGAATTCGGGTAACAGCCAACTTGATGTTTTTTAATAAAATGCAATTCATCAGTGAATTAAGAAACAAATGCCACTTTGTGATACACGGTTGAATAGAGAATTTCAAGACAAATAAGATAGGCTAGATAAATGTACAGGGTGTCATTAAAAAAAAAGAGGTTGGAGTTACTGCCGTTCAAACAGGTAGTTGAAAAAAGTTGTCGTTAGATTCAAATGAAGCGCTATCATTGATTACGTAACTTCTGCAAATTTCAAATTTGTATCTGTTCAAACAAAAAAACTACAGGCTGCTACATGTCTGCTGTGTCACCCGGTATATTTTATTAGACATAGACACTTAATTGAAAACATTCAAGTAGAAAAACATCTTGGCTTTGTAATTAAAATGTATCAAAACTAAATATTATGTGTACAAATAAAAACCAGTCTGTCAAAAATGGTCTGTTACTGTAAACGTCAAAAATTTTCCAGTATAATTCGCTGTTGGGTATCCCACAAGAAAAAAATTTCCTCTAAAATATCTCCGATGCCATGGTGATTTGTCAAAATAATGTATTTTGATTGGTTTAAAATTACAGGTGTGGAATTTTCACAGTTACATGTTTTTAGCATAAACTTAATATTGTTGTATAAATGGTGCCATTTGATATGACAGATTCAACTTTCATTTTTAACATACTATATTTAAGCACAATTTTAAAATGATGTTGACTGAATGCACCTTTAGAGCAGTTAGATTCATCGCTAATAGAAAAAGGTTTTCGAACGAGGCAACTCAAATAGAAATTCTTCATGTTACAACTGGAACACAATTTTCACATGAATCTGTAAAAATGGCAATGGGACTACACATTTCACCGCTTCAAATTGCACATTAATCAAGAGCTTAGATAATTTGAGGAAAAGCTATTCCACTTCACTAAAACAATTCAGTAAATGTACTCGACTTACGTTTCGTTAGCAAAGTTTCGCTAACTAGGTTAGTTCTTGTACACACAATCAACTGAATTTCTCAAGATCTTTTTATGAAGTGTCACCATTAATTCTAAAGTTTCAAGCGGAGGTAGGTGGTTTCACATAGAGCCATTATTCCAAAACTTCCCACGCCGAACGTCTACGAATTGAGAGGGAAAAAAGAATCATCGTAACCCGTCGATTTCTGTTTTGAGAGGAAACTGTTTTGGCAGATACGTCATGATTGTGTCATGACGTTGTCACCCGAGTTCCATTTTCTGATAACCACAAATTGCGTCACCCAACCTGTGATCGTTTTGAAAATATTGTAATCCTGGAAATAATATTAATTATTGTTATTTTAGAGTTTATTTTGAAATATCAATTATTGGTAAGTATATGCAATGAAATGGATAAACTGAAGAAACCTTGATAAAAAGTTATGGAATATGTCACTCAATAACTACCTATTGTTAACCTAACAATGAGATTTTTTTTTTGTCCGATTCGAGTATTCCAAAGGTTGGTGTTTTCAAATAAAATTAATTTATTCATTATTCAGTATTTGTCAAATTGTGAAAAATATGTCAATCTGTGGTTTTCAACCAGTCTTTTACTTCATTTTCATAGGAATACGAAGATTTAGTTGTTTCAGTAATGTCGGGTAGTACATCGAATAATTTTGGCATAATATTAGTGAAGTTTTTTTGCACCCATTTTTCATTCAATTCAGATTTCATTGCGTTATAAATAATCTCCAAAAGTAATATCTTTTTACTTTTGAAAATAAACATCAGTTTTCTCTATTTAAACAATTGCATATTTTTGCTTCGTGTTAGAGTCTTTTGGCAGACAACACAAATGTTGTGAGCCTACTGGTGGCATGTCACATAAAGGTTTCGAACGTCGAAAATAACGACAAAAAACTGCGGAAAATCGCAAAAATAAAATCGAAAAAACCCGCAAAACTAGTGAGACACATAGGACCGTCAAATGATTCAATTAAAAAATATATTTCACCCTGCCCTCCTGAAATCTAGATTCAGAAATTTTTGTGATGATTTTGGACGTGGAAAATTACGACAAATGGAAAATTACGACAAAAAAAATATCAGTCAAGGGGCGCAGATCCTCGTCTTCTTGAATAAAGTTACAAAAACTCGCGAAAATAAAATCGTAAAAATCCTTAAAATGGTAAAAAACGTGACACCGACGAATACTTTGATTTTAAAGAAACATGGCCACTCTGTCTCCCTGAAATCGAGAACGTGTAGGAATCCGAAAAATTTTCCAACGGTTTCGGATATGAGAAATTAGGACGAAAAAAAACATCGTTCGAAGGGGGCTCGGAATTTCCACCTCAGAAAATGTTGTAAAAACTATAAAGAATAAAATAAGAAAAATCTTTAAAAATAGTGTGAAATATCGAACCTTCGAATGATTTAATTTCAAAGAATATTACCACCTGTCCCCCTGAAGGCTAGATAGAGAACGCGTAGGAATGCGTAAAAATTTCTAAAGTTTCAGGATGTGGAAAATCCAGAAAATCTTCCGACAATTTTGGACGAGGAAAATTATTGGGAAAAAAAATCCGTCGGCTTGCTCGGATCCCCGTTCTTCCCGAGAAAATTTATAATAACAATAAAATTGGAAAAAGTAGATAACAAATGAGAGAGCAACGGGAGGAGGGTCTATACAAATGATAGAGCAACGGGAGGTACACGTCAGCAGAAAGTGCACGTGTCAGGTATCAGATTACATTTGATAACATCCGGTCAATGAAATTTGAAACGGGTTCAATGACCTATTTCAAAGTTAATGAATGCACGTGTTGGATATCAAATTACTTGGAATTTGCTGACGCCATATTTCCGGTCAATGAAATTTGAAACGGATTCAATGACCTCTTTCAAAATGAATGCACGTGTTGGATATCAAATTACTTGGAATTTGCTGACGCCATATTTCCGGTAGGCGAAATTTGATACGGGTTCAATGACCTCTTTCAAAATGAATGCACGTGTTGGATATCAAATTACTTGGAATTTGCTGACGCCATATTTCCGGTCAATGAAATTTGAAACGGATTCAATGACCTCTTTCAAAATGAATGCACGTGTTGGATATCAAATTACTTGGAATTTGCTGACGCCATATTTCCGGTAGGCGAAATTTGATACGGGTTCAATGACCTCTTTCAAAATGAATGCACGTGTTGGATATCAAATTACTTGGAATTTACTGACGCCATATTTCCGGTAGGCGAAATTTGACCTTTTTTTGAATAAATGCACGTGTTGGATATCAGATTACCTGGAATTTGCTGATCTCACGTTACAGACAAGTCTCAACAAGTAAGAATAATTCAATATGGCTTCAAGGACCTATTTCAAGGTCAATAAATGCACGTGTTGGGTATCAGATTACCAAGAATTTACTGACGTCACGTTTCATACAAGTCTCGACAAGTAGAAGAAATCCGAGATGGGTTCAATGGCCTCTTTCAATAAGTGCACGTGTCAGGTATCAAATTACTAGGAATTCGCTGACGCCATAGTTCCGGTAGGCAAAATTTGATACGGGATCAATGACCTATTTCAATAAGTGCACGTGTCAGATATCAAATTACCTGGAATTCTCTGACGCAACGTTACAGACAAGTCTCGACAGGTACGAGAAACCTGAGATGGGTTCAAGACCTATTTCAATAAGTGCGCGTGTTGGGTATCAGATTACCTGGAATTTGATGACGTCATAGCTCCGGTGATCAAAATTTGATACGGGTTCAATGACCTATTTCAATAAGTGCACGTGTTAGGTATCAAATTACCTGGAATGTCCTGACGCCACGTTACAGACAAGTCTCGACAAGTAAGAGAAATCTGAGATGGGTTCAATGACCTATTTCAATAAGTGCACGTGTCAGATATCAGATTACCTGGAATTTGTTGACGTCACATTACAGACAAGTCCCGACAAGTAGAGAAACTTGAAACGGGTTCATTGACCTCTTTCATGGTCATGAAGTGCAAGTTCATGATGTGCACGGGTCAGATTTCAAACTACTAGGGATTTGCTGACGCAACAGTTCTGGTTACAGTGCACGTGTCAGGTATCAGATTACCTGAAATTTTCTGAAGCCACGTTTCCGGTTATAGTCAAGTTTCGACAAGTAGGAGAAATCAAAATGGGTCCAATGACCTCTTTCCATATCATGAAGTGCACGTGTCAGACATCAGAGTACCTGGGATTCGCTGACACCATGGTTTCGGTTACAGAGAGGTCAGCAAAATTCAATACGGGTTGAATGACCTATTTCAAGGTTGATGAATAGTCGTGTCAGATATCAAATTACCTGGAATTTGCTGACGTCACGTTACAGACAAGTCTCGACAAGTACGAGGAACTTGAAACGGGTTCAATTCGTGAGTTCACGTGTTCGAGTGTCAGTGTGTTCGTGTATTTGTTTGTGATCATGTGTTCTTGTGTTCAAACCTCAGATACACATAGAGCGCCACAGACAGCTGTTTGATCGCGTGTTCTTATGTTTGTTTGTGTGGCTGTTTGTTCGTTTGTTCGCTTGTTCGCTTGTTCTTGTGTTCTTGTTTCTACGTGTGTTCAACTGTCTGTGTGTTCGTGCTTGTTCGTGTGTTCGCGTCTTCAGGTGTTCGAGTGTTCGTATTTGTTTGTTCGTATGTTCGCGTGTTCAGGTGCTCGTGTGTTCAGGTGCTCGTGTGTTCTACTATCCGTGTGTCCGTGTTTGTTCGTGTGTTTTCCTGTTCGCATGTTGGTGTGTGCGTGTGTATGTGTTTGTTCGCGAGTTAGCATGTTCATAAGTTTTGTGTGTGTAGGTGTTTGATCGTATGTTGATGTGATCTTGTGTTCGACTGTCTGTATGTTCGTGTTTGTTCGTGTGTTCGTATTTTTTCGTGAGTCCGCGTGTTCTAGTGTATGTGAGTTCGTGTATTTGTTAGTGACCATGTGTTTATGTGTTCAAACCTCAGATACATATACACATACAGCTGTTTGTTCGCGTGTTCGTATGTTTGTGTGTATTTGTTTGTTCGTTTGTTCGCGTGTTCTTGTGTCCTTGTTTCTTCGTGTGTTCAACTGTCTGTGTGTTCGTGCTTGTTCTTGTTTTCGCGTGATCGAGTGTTAGTGTGTTCGAGTGTCTGTGACTTCGTGTATTTGTTGGTGTTCACCAACCACGGATAACCTCAGATCCCCACAGCTAGCCACTGCTACAACAGAAAGCCACAGTTAGCGATGAATAGCCACAACTCAGTTCTGCTGGCCACTGCTACCCACAGAAAGCCACAGATAACCAATGATAACCTCAGATCTTCACAGCTAGCCACTACTAACTACAGAAAGCCACAGATAGTCACGGATAGCCACAGATAGTCACGGATAGCCACATATGACGATGAATAGCCACAACTCATTTCTTCACAGATAACAACCCGTATTGACTTTTTCTGACCTTTCTGCTATCAGAACTATGGCGTCAACGAATTTCAGGTAATATGATATGCGACACGTGCATTCATCAACCTTCAAATAGAACATTGAACCCATCTAGGATTTCCCCGTCTAGATGAATTTGTAACCGGAAATGTGTGAAATATAATATCGTCCTACTACTCCAGTAAGTATTCTTTTAAGTCAAATCGACATTGTCTTCAGCCTTTTGGAGTAATTCATCTCGTTGGTGAAGTATTTCCCACAAACTTGCTTACTCAAGCATAGTACGAGCCTTGTTTAATTGAAACCGATGTATCTCCCACCCATGAAATCTCGCTTCGGGCTCATTTCCACTCATAAGCAATGACATTCAGTTCACTTGAAAATATTCCAAGTCAACTTGATAATATACTTCAGCTTTTTGAAGTTATTCATCTGGTAAAATCTCACTCAAAAACTTTCCTTCTAACACATTGCACGGACCTTATTATGGCAATTAAATTGAAAAATGCTAAAGTCTTCGTCTAAGTTGTCGTTCCTCGAGGCACAAAAACTGAAATCACTTATTATAATGGAAAATGCACAAACTCCTGGTCATATAGGCTTACCACATTGAAATGATTTACGATATAAACAAAAATGGCCAGAGAATTGGTCCTTGAAGCACACCACATTGTAATAAAAAAATGCCCAGAGAACTGGTCCTTGAGGCTAACCTCATTGAAATTATTCATTATATATAAAAAATACCCCAAGAACTGGTCCTTGAGGTGTACCACAACGAAATTTGAAAAATGGTGGAGGCACGAAAACTTAAATGATTTGTACAATAAAAATGCCTATAAAACTGGTCCTTGAGGCTTACTACATTAAAATAATTTATTGTATATATAAAATGCCCAACGAACTGATCCTTGAGGTATAGCACATGGTAATTTGGAAAATGTTGAAGACTCTGTCTATGTGATTGTTCCTTGAGGCACAAAAACTGAAATAACTTGTAATAGAAAAATGTCCGGAGAACTGGTCCTTGAAGTACATTACATTAGAATAGCTTGTAATAGAAAAATGCCCAGAGAACTGGTCCTTGAGACTTACCTCATCGAAATAATTCATTATATATAAAAAACGCTCAAAGAACTGGTCCTTGAGGTATACCACAACAAAGTTTGAAAAATGGTGGTTATGTGATTGTTCTTTGAGGCACGAAAACTGAAATAATTTGTAAAAGGAAAATGCCTAAGAAACTGGACCTTGAGGCTTACCACATTAAAATAATTTATTATAAATATATATAACAATAACAAAAACAACAATCTATAAAATGCCCAACGAACAGGTCCTTGAGGAATAGCACATTGTAATTTGGAAAATGTTAAAGTCTCTGTCTATGTGATTGTTCCTTGAGGCACAAAAACTGAAATAACTTGTAATAGAAAAATATCCAGAGAACTGGACCTTGAAGTACATTACATTAGAATAGCTTGTAATAGAAAAATGCCCAGAGAACTGGCCCTTGAGGATTACCTCATCGAAATAATTTATTATATATAAAAAATGCTCCAAGAACTGGTCCTTGAGGTGTACCACAACGAAATTTGAAAAATGGTGGAAGAATTGTCTATGTGATTTTTCTTTGAGGCACGAAAACTGAAATAATTTGTAAAAGAAAAATGCCTAGAAAACTGGTTCTTGTGGCTTACCAAATTAAAATTATTTATTAAATATATGAAATGCCCAACAAACTGGTCCTTGACGAATAGCACATTATCATTTGGAAAATATTGAAGTCTTTGTCTATGTGATTGTTCCTTGAGGCACAAAAACTGAAATAACTTGTAATAGAAAAATGCCCAGAGAACTGGTCCTTAAAGTACACTACATTGGAATAACTTGTAATATAAAAATGCCCAGAGAACTGGTCCTTGAGGATTACCTCATCGAAATAATTTATTATATATAAAAATGTCCCAAGAACTGGTCCTTGGGGTGTACCACAATAAAATTTGAGAATTGGTGAAAGCGTTGTCTATGCTATTGCTCTTTGAGGCACAAAAACTGAAATAATTTGTTGATGAAAAATGCCTAGAAAACTGGCCCTTGAGGCTTACCACATTAAAATACTTTATTGTATATATAAAGTGCCCTACGAACTGGTCCTTGAGGCAAAGCACATTGAAATTTGAACAATGTGCAAGTCTCTGTCTATGTGATTGTTCCCTGAGGCACAAAAACTGAAACTTGAAATAGAAAAATGTTCAGAGAACTGGCCCTTGAAGCACACTACATTGGAATAACTTGTGATAGCAAAATGCCCAGTGAACTGGTCCTTGAGGCTTACCTCATTGAAATAATTCATTATGTTTAAAAAATGCCCCAAGAACTGGTCCTTGAGGTGTACCATAATGAAAGTTGAAAAATGGCGAAAGCGGTGTCTACGTGATTGTTCTTTGAGGCACAGAAACTGAAATAATTTGTTAAAGAAAAATGCCTAGAAAATTGGTACTTGAGGCTTACCACATTAAAATGATAAAATCCTTGTTTCGCAGCTATTGAGCTTGACACAGATATGCGAAATGTTGGAATGACTAATCAGCTAGATGTAAATGAAACTACTGAGAGTGGAATATTTCACAATATTTCAAGCATTGGTGTTGATAGGAATAACAGGTGAAGGAATGGAATTGTCACGCAGGAGAGAAAATAATGCTAAACATTTTTGATAGAGATATTGTTACATGAATGCACACACGTTCGGTAATGGTAAGGTCAACGCATGGGTACTGAAGGATGGGAAGACAGAGCTGGTAGTGTCGATTTCGATTAATCTACCGAGCGTGGAATGATTGACAATAATAAGCCTGAAAACTAAATAATTGAATGGTTTATATCAGAGATTTCCTTCGAATAATACTTTCATTTTCACATCTCTGAACCGTAAGTGAATATTTTTGTGCTTTCATACACTATCAGATATCTCACCAGTACCTAGACAATTGGGCAGATCTCAATTCAACTACTTGAATCGGATTGAATGGTAATACCCCAAGAATCTTTCGTCCTTCTTACGACACCAGAGGTTCTGCAGGGACCACATCTATGCAGGTTCATTTTGTGAGAGTATATTGTGACTTTGAAGGTATTTCACACTTACTTAAAAGATGTAACGGTTGAGTAATTCGTGTTCGAAAAACACCAAACATTTCGAAATTATTAATTTGAATTTCCAAAAGAAAAATTGGTGAACGCTGGTTTGATTTTACCTGGAGAAAATGATACAGTCCTATGTCGTATTTGAGAAAATTGAAAGATTTCAGTGTGCCCCGTTTTGCAGATTTTTACAAGATAAAAATATATTTATGAAAAGAATTACATTACCGATACTCCTGTGTCTGATTGATTTGGATACTCGAATAAAAATGTTTTACTAAATGGCATATCAATCTACTTAAAAAACTCAAATATTGTTTGAAGCAGTATTATTTTAAAGAGAAATAGATTTTTTTTGTGTTTTCATCATAATCTTAAAAGAAGACAATGGCTACCTGAAGATGATGGAATTTTCGATAGCAAGTGTGTATTATTTTCATTGTCAAAGCCCTGAAACACCTAAGGCTATGGCAACTGATGAGGCCCTATGACGGCCTTGGCAAATAGCTGGGACCACAAACAGGATTTTTATACTTCTTCGTTAAAAAACAGTACTTGTGGATGATTAAATCTTCTCATGAACTAATGTTTCCTTCGAAATTACCCTCTAAACTATGTAGAAGACCACGTGCCAAGAAAGCTATTCGTAGAAAATGTTATATTTTGGATAATTTTAGATAATTTGAACATTGGTTCAACCATAGTCTTTTAGCGGTAAGGAATGTAATGTTATGGCTATCTACCACAATGTATTGAAACTGATTCCATCTTCTTGAAACTGTGGAAAATTTCCTTCATTCTTTCCACATCTGGATACTAAGTTCCTGTAAAATTGCATCTCAATCAGTTGAGTTGTTTTTCCGTAAATGAGTAACAAATGACTCGCAGTGACAACTATTATTATTATTTATCAAAGCACCGATTATTGGTTGAGTGGAAGAATAGCTCAGCAAAACTCCGCCAGGAGAAAAAAGACCATTTATTATTATTATTATTATTATGCTAGCAAATTAACTATATCAATTATAGGTGAACCCGTCAAATTCCACTGTCTTCTCAGTTGCAGTGCCTCTGGATTCACACAGATACATTATTCTTGCTTATAATGTCTTTTTTGGAGCAAGGCATTTGTTCAGACCACGTAAGGTCTGGATTCTGGATTACCACTGAGTTTTGTTTACGAACTGAACCACCAAATTTCCAAAAACTTGTGTCAACCATTTGTCAAAACACCAATACATTTTCAATTTTTGCATTTTTAGTTCCCACTGATTTTCTGGTAGTAAGTGGTTTTTCTCAATCAATAGAAGTCATGTTTTTCATATAGCTAGGCAGAACTCGATTAAACCATCGCTATCCTATGTGTATTTTCAATAATTAAGCCTCGGTATACGTCTGAATATGTCCTGTCCTTCATTTCTCCAGTTACCCTCCTATTTTAATTTTTTTTATATGCTCTTCACCCTGTATCTTGTGCCCACTTCAATATCTTAGATTTGCTATTCGCTCTGTATAAATATATGTAATTAGTCTGTATATTTTATTTTAACTACAACCCCATTACACATTACATTTGCCATTTCACTGTGAATCAACTTCGATGTTTAATTCACCCGGTATAGGTATTTCTAATTAGCAGCAATTCATTTGATCCCAGTTCACCAAGTATATTTTTTATAAGCGGTCTGTTTTATTATCCTACCCCAATCTCAGATGTCAGAAAAAGTCATAAGAAATAAGTAGGTAGGTACTGACAAACTTCCCTAAATATTAAAAAACATTTTACATTTTACTTTCTCAGTAAAGCAATGAGCACGTCATAGCCATTAAAATAATCAGGCTGAAGAAAATGCCATGTTCATACCAGAAACTATTCGATTTCGATTTGTGAAAACTCGATTTCCAAAAGGCGTTTGAATTTCGGATGATTTCACACTGTACCTACTTTCTGATATATTTTACCAAAAATTATAATTTTATAAGCGAGAATTTCTAATGTTAATGAACTGAATAAACCGTACACCTCCAGACATTATGTCGCCACGTTAGATTCAGTTTCATTTCCGATCGCTCTGTCATGTATTTTTGCAATAATAATTATTTGTGAAAATTGATAATCCAGAATTGCATTTTTTACAGTGCGCGCACTGAAGGAAATTTTCCACAGTTTCAAGAAGATGGAATCAGTTTCAATACATTGTGGTAGATAGCCATAACATTACATTCCTTACCGCTAAAAGACTATGGTTGAACCAATGTTCAAATTATCTAAAATTATCCAAAATATAACATTTTCTACGAATAGCTTTCTTGGTACGTGGTCTTCTACATAGTTTAGAGGGTAATTTCGAAGGAAACATTAGTTCATGAGAAGATTTAATCATCCACAAGTACTGTTTTTTAACGAAGAAGTATAAAAATCCTGTTTGTGGTCCCAGCTATTTGCCAAGGCCGTCATAGGGCCTCATCAGTTGCCATAGCCTTAGGTGTTTCAGGGCTTTGACAATGAAAATAATACACACTTGCTATCGAAAATTCCATCATCTTCAGGTAGCCATTGTCTTCTTTTAAGATTATGATGAAAACACAAAAAAAATCTATTTCTCTTTAAAATAATACTGCTTCAAACAATATTTGAGCTCTGTCTTCCCATCCTTCAGTACCCATGCGTTGACCTTACCATTACCGAACGTGTGTGCATTCATGTAACAATATCTCTATCAAAAATGTTTAGCATTATTTTCTCTCCTGCGTGACAATTCCATTCCTTCACCTGTTATTCCTATCAACACCAATGCTTGAAATATTGTGAAATATTCCACTCTCAGTAGTTTCATTTACATCTAGCTGATTAGTCATTCCAACATTTCGCATATCTGTGTCAAGCTCAATAGCTGCGAAACAAGGATTTTATCATTTTAATGTGGTAAGCCTCAAGTACCAATTTTCTAGGCATTTTTCTTTAACAAATTATTTCAGTTTCTGTGCCTCAAAGAACAATCACGTAGACACCGCTTTCGCCATTTTTCAACTTTCATTATGGTACACCAGTTCTTGGGGCATTTTTTAAACATAATGAATTATTTCAATGAGGTAAGCCTCAAGGACCAGTTCACTGGGCATTTTGCTATCACAAGTTATTCCAATGTAGTGTGCTTCAAGGGCCAGTTCTCTGAACATTTTTCTATTTCAAGTTTCAGTTTTTGTGCCTCAGGGAACAATCACATAGACAGAGACTTGCACATTGTTCAAATTTCAATGTGCTTTGCCTCAAGGACCAGTTCGTATGGCACTTTATATATACAATAAAGTATTTTAATGTGGTAAGCCTCAAGGGCCAGTTTTCTAGGCATTTTTCATCAACAAATTATTTCAGTTTTTGTGCCTCAAAGAGCAATAGCATAGACAACGCTTTCACCAATTCTCAAATTTTATTGTGGTACACCCCAAGGACCAGTTCTTGGGACATTTTTATATATAATAAATTATTTCGATGAGGTAAGCCTCAAGGACCAGTTCTCTGGGCATTTTTATATTACAAGTTATTCCAATGTAGTGTACTTTAAGGACCAGTTCTCTGGGCATTTTTCTATTACAAGTTATTTCAGTTTTTGTGCCTCAAGGAACAATCACATAGACAGAGTCTTCAACATTTTCCAAATTACCATGTGCTATACCTCAAGGATCAGTTCGTTGGGCATTTTATATATATAATAAATTATTTTAATGTAGTAAGCCTCAAGGACCAGTTTTATAGGCATTTTTATTGTACAAATCATTTAAGTTTTCGTGCCTCCACCATTTTTCAAATTTCGTTGTGGTACACCTCAAGGACCAGTTCTTGGGGTATTTTTTATATATAATGAATAATTTCAATGAGGTTAGCCTCAAGGACCAGTTCTCTGGGCATTTTTTTATTACAATGTGGTGTGCTTCAAGGACCAATTCTCTGGCCATTTTTGTTTATATCGTAAATCATTTCAATGTGGTAAGCCTATATGACCAGGAGTTTGTGCATTTTCCATTATAATAAGTGATTTCAGTTTTTGTGCCTCGAGGAACGACAACTTAGACGAAGACTTTAGCATTTTTCAATTTAATTGCCATAATAAGGTCCGTGCAATGTGTTAGAAGGAAAGTTTTTGAGTGAGATTTTACCAGATGAATAACTTCAAAAAGCTGAAGTATATTATCAAGTTGACTTGGAATATTTTCAAGTGAACTGAATGTCATTGCTTATGAGTGGAAATGAGCCCGAAGCGAGATTTCATGGGTGGGAGATACATCGGTTTCAATTAAACAAGGCTCGTACTATGCTTGAGTAAGCAAGTTTGTGGGAAATACTTCACCAACGAGATGAATTACTCCAAAAGGCTGAAGACAATGTCGATTTGACTTAAAAGAATACTTACTGGAGTAGTAGGACGATATTATATTTCACACATTTCCGGTTACAAATTCATCTAGACGGGGAAATCCTAGATGGGTTCAATGTTCTATTTGAAGGTTGATGAATGCACGTGTCGCATATCATATTACCTGAAATTCGTTGACGCCATAGTTCTGATAGCAGAAAGGTCAGAAAAAGTCAATACGGGTTGTTATCTGTGAAGAAATGAGTTGTGGCTATTCATCGTCATATGTGGCTATCCGTGACTATCTGTGGCTATCCGTGACTATCTGTGGCTTTCTGTAGTTAGTAGTGGCTAGCTGTGAAGATCTGAGGTTATCATTGGTTATCTGTGGCTTTCTGTGGGTAGCAGTGGCCAGCAGAACTGAGTTGTGGCTATTCATCGCTAACTGTGGCTTTCTGTTGTAGCAGTGGCTAGCTGTGGGGATCTGAGGTTATCCGTGGTTGGTGAACACCAACAAATACACGAAGTCACAGACACTCGAACACACTAACACTCGATCACGCGAAAACAAGAACAAGCACGAACACACAGACAGTTGAACACACGAAGAAACAAGGACACAAGAACACGCGAACAAACGAACAAACAAATACACACAAACATACGAACACGCGAACAAACAGCTGTATGTGTATATGTATCTGAGGTTTGAACACATAAACACATGGTCACTAACAAATACACGAACTCACATACACTAGAACACGCGGACTCACGAAAAAATACGAACACACGAACAAACACGAACATACAGACAGTCGAACACAAGATCACATCAACATACGATCAAACACCTACACACACAAAACTTATGAACATGCTAACTCGCGAACAAACACATACACACGCACACACCAACATGCGAACAGGAAAACACACGAACAAACACGGACACACGGATAGTAGAACACACGAGCACCTGAACACACGAGCACCTGAACACGCGAACATACGAACAAACAAATACGAACACTCGAACACCTGAAGACGCGAACACACGAACAAGCACGAACACACAGACAGTTGAACACACGTAGAAACAAGAACACAAGAACAAGCGAACAAACGAACAAACAGCCACACAAACAAACATAAGAACACGCGATCAAACAGCTGTCTGTGGCGCTCTATGTGTATCTGAGGTTTGAACACAAGAACACATGATCACAAACAAATACACGAACACACTGACACTCGAACACGTGAACTCACGAATTGAACCCGTTTCAAGTTCCTCGTACTTGTCGAGACTTGTCTGTTACGTGACGTCAGCAAATTCCAGGTAATTTGATATCTGACACGACTATTCATCAACCTTGAAATAGGTCATTCAACCCGTATTGAATTTTGCTGACCTCTCTGTAACCGAAACCATGGTGTCAGCGAATCCCAGGTACTCTGATGTCTGACACGTGCACTTCATGATATGGAAAGAGGTCATTGGACCCATTTTGATTTCTCCTACTTGTCGAAACTTGACTATAACCGGAAACGTGGCTTCAGAAAATTTCAGGTAATCTGATACCTGACACGTGCACTGTAACCAGAACTGTTGCGTCAGCAAATCCCTAGTAGTTTGAAATCTGACCCGTGCACATCATGAACTTGCACTTCATGACCATGAAAGAGGTCAATGAACCCGTTTCAAGTTTCTCTACTTGTCGGGACTTGTCTGTAATGTGACGTCAACAAATTCCAGGTAATCTGATATCTGACACGTGCACTTATTGAAATAGGTCATTGAACCCATCTCAGATTTCTCTTACTTGTCGAGACTTGTCTGTAACGTGGCGTCAGGACATTCCAGGTAATTTGATACCTAACACGTGCACTTATTGAAATAGGTCATTGAACCCGTATCAAATTTTGATCACCGGAGCTATGACGTCATCAAATTCCAGGTAATCTGATACCCAACACGCGCACTTATTGAAATAGGTCTTGAACCCATCTCAGGTTTCTCGTACCTGTCGAGACTTGTCTGTAACGTTGCGTCAGAGAATTCCAGGTAATTTGATATCTGACACGTGCACTTATTGAAATAGGTCATTGATCCCGTATCAAATTTTGCCTACCGGAACTATGGCGTCAGCGAATTCCTAGTAATTTGATACCTGACACGTGCACTTATTGAAAGAGGCCATTGAACCCATCTCGGATTTCTTCTACTTGTCGAGACTTGTATGAAACGTGACGTCAGTAAATTCTTGGTAATCTGATACCCAACACGTGCATTTATTGACCTTGAAATAGGTCCTTGAAGCCATATTGAATTATTCTTACTTGTTGAGACTTGTCTGTAACGTGAGATCAGCAAATTCCAGGTAATCTGATATCCAACAAGTGCATTTATTTAAAAAAAGGTCAAATTTCGCCTACCGGAAATATGGCGTCAGTAAATTCCAAGTAATTTGATATCCAACACGTGCATTCATTTTGAAAGAGGTCATTGAACCCGTATCAAATTTCGCCTACCGGAAATATGGCGTCAGCAAATTCCAAGTAATTTGATATCCAACACGTGCATTCATTTTGAAAGAGGTCATTGAATCCGTTTCGAATTTCATTGACCGGAAATATGGCGTCAGCAAATTCCAAGTAATTTGATATCCAACACGTGCATTCATTAACTTTGAAATAGGTCATTGAACCCGTTTCAAATTTCATTGACCGGATGTTATCAAATGTAATCTGATACCTGACACGTGCACTTTCTGCTGACGTGTACCTCCCGTTGCTCTCTCATTTGTATAGACCCTCCTCCCGTTGCTCTCTCATTTGTTATCTACTGGAAAAATCTGTAAAAATTATGAAAAGCAGGAGATCATCAACTAATTTATTTAAAAAAACAATTACTTCCCTGCCCCTGAAATGTAGATTGACAACGTGTAGGAATTCGGAAATTTGTTCGACGGTATCGGACGTAGAAATATATGCAAGAAACACTGAATTCGAATAATGAAGTCTCCGAGGTCTCCACCCAACAAAAACCAGAGGCACTGCAACTCTCACCAAATTCACCAGACGGTGCGATCTTTTTTCATTTTCAGATGTGAAAGTCTGAATGATTCAGGCTCGTGTCGGCTGGGAATAATCCTCCACGATTCACTGTTGCGTTAAAAATTAACAGTGCTGCTCCTAAAGTGGCGTATGGAGTTGGTTACAAGGCCTATCCAGAACACATGGCTATTGACCATAGCAGTCGATGCCAAAACACCAAGAAAAAAAATCATGTGAGCTATTTCGCAGTACTCCGAATAATGTTTAGATTTGGCAATATTGCATTAGCAGTAGGGTTGACCGTTGCAGAAAACTGTAATTTATATGGAAATATTATAAAAGATCGCTGTAACCATTGTTTATATAGAACATAGTTAGTCAACCTTATGGGATTATAATTGGATCAAAATGGATGCGACATATAGATGGCGATAGTGAGCTCGCATCCAAGTCATGTCGTAACTTCAGTGATCTGGCCTTCAAGTCATGTCGTAACTTGATTGAAACAATGGGACAGCATTAAAATCAGGGTTTTTTGAAGAAACCTGCATTAAAATGACGTCAAATATTCATGTTTGTAACTAATCGCGCTAGATGACACTCGCGTTTGCGTCCAAAACCAATTACACAGGCATTTACTAACTATCTTACTTCTATATAAACAATGCTGTAACTATGGTATGAAAAACATATCTTGTCAGTGCCATCTTGCAGTTCAGAAACGCGAAATATTTGACTTTATATGAACCTTAAATGCATCGAGCAAGCTGTTACCAACACAACTGATAAAACAAAAATCATGAATTCAAAAGCTAATAACATATCTCCTTGCATAAATACCATCTTTGACATGTTTTTGCAACAAATACTTAAACAATTATTACCTAATTTACTTTTGCAGAAGCGAGGTAAAATAAGAAGTCGACCTAAATGAGTTTATTTTATCAGTTGTGTTTATCAAAGGTTACTTGATGCATTCAACTCTTAATTTAATACTAACAGCTGATTTATTTTATGAAAGATCTCCAGTGTTTTTATTATTTCATCAGAAGTTTGTGTAAAACCTATTAGACTACAAGCCCATATCACAGTACAGTGCCTAAAAGAAACAGTAGTTGCACTTTGGTGTCGGCACTTTGATGTTGATGGTATGAAGTTTTTACTGCGCTTGATCCCACGCGCAAATATGGCGACGTCTTTCTTTATCTATACAATGACTCAGAAAGGTGAGAGAATAAAGGTGTCATATGCTATTTTGATTGAAACTAGATATTTCAAACACTAAAATGCGAAACGTTCATAATCAGTCTTCCCAAATAATTTCGAAAGAAAGTATATAACGATTTGAAAACTTGTAAGAGTTGTTTAGATCCTGGTAATGATTTCATTACAACTTGAAAATTGTTCAATTACCTAAATGTTTTTGTGTGTTATTTTTAGCTTTTGTTTTATTTTGTTTGTTTTGTTTGAAATCTCTATCTGCATTCGAATGGTAATGTTACACAATTTTAGGAAAGTTAGTGATTTTCCCATACTGCTTTCAACTGAATACAAAATTACAAATTTCAGCTTTGAAAATGAGACACAAAATTAACAAACATAAACTTTCCATTTGATGTGACTATTTACTTTACAGAACCCATACGGGTATTAAGTTATTACGCAACATTAAGGTTAAAAATCATTTAGAAATAATAACAGGGCTGAATCTGTAGTAAAACAAATTATAAAGCATTCATTGGTATATTACATTATTTCCTTTCTTGTTTCTTGGGAAATCTGAAAAAACTCAAATTCGGGTCGTGTTTGGAATCCTTTCCACATGATACACATCTATGGTTTGTTTTCCTAACATCTACTCCTTCCTAACTCATGTTTATATCTGATCTAATGGCAATCACACAATAACCACACTCTTTACACAAATTCAATTATACCATTTGATTTGGCCTCCAAGTCATGTCGTAACTTGGTTGAAACAATGGGACAGCATTAAAATCACTTACATCAGGGTTTTTTGAAGAAACCTGCATTAAAATGACGTCAAATATTCATGTTTGTAACTAATCACGCTAGATGACACTCGCGTTTGCGTCCAACACCAATTACACAGGCATTGACTAACTAACTATCTTACTTCTATATAAACAATGACCGAACACTACAACAAACTGTTGGATAGTTGCATAATGAATACTGGATTTCTCTCACTTCCAACTTCCAAAATTTATAAACAATAAATCAATTTGGTTTTCAAGAAAAGAGTGGATCGCAAGCAGCTGTTTTAGAAGTTATTGATTTGATTCAAGAAAATCTTGATAAAGGTAATTATGAGGTAGCTGTATTCATGGACCTTAAAAAAGCCTTTGATACAGTTGACCGCTCAATACTTCTAAAGAACTTAGAGTCAATTGGTATCAGAGGAATTGTAAATGATCTTTTAAAATCCTATTTTGAAAAAAGAACTATAAGGACATACACTAATAACGTGGAAACTGATAGATTGAATATTAACAAAGGTGTTCCCCAAGGGTCGGTTTTAGGTCCAATTTTATACTTATTATATATACAAAATTTATCCCAAATCAACTTATCATGTCATTACACCATATACGCGGACGATACAGTGCTTTTATATGCAAATGAAAACTCTTTAATTCTAGAAAATACGATAAATGAAGACTTACAAAAATTTGAAAAATGGCTTTATTCCAATCTTCTCTCTGTTAATTCAAGAAAAACTGAATATATGATTTTTCAACAAAGAAATAAACAAAATATTAAATTAAATATAAAAATAAAAATTGAACAATTGAAACAAACTTCTCTGATGAAGTATCTTGGCATTTGGATTGATGATAGGTTAAGGTGGGAGAAACATATTGAAAATCTGATTAAAAAAATATCTTCCATTATTGGAGCCCTGCGAAGATGTCCCAAATTGAATTCCAAAATAGCTAATATATTTTTATATTCACATATTCTCAGTAGAATCAAATATTTAATTAATATATGGGAAACGTGTTCTAAAAATAATTTCAATAAAATATCCGCTGTATACAGGAAAGCTTTGAAAGTACTGTATCGTCTACCATTTGACACTCCAACAAATCAACTTTATTTAATGACGAACACATTTTCTTTGGAGGAGCATTATGCAATGGACACTCTCAAAGCATCTTACCTTATTATCAATAAAATGATTAAATCTAATTTTGTATTAATTAGAAATTCAGAAATTCACAATTACCATACACGACAACATAACTTGTTCCATCTAGATTCTGCAAATTCTGTAATTGGCCAGAAAAGATTCACGCATGAAGGTCTTTCAAAATTCAATGAAATACCCGAAGAGTTAAAAAATTGTAGAAATATTACTGAATTTAAAATCAAAATAAAAAAATATTTTCTCGAAAAAAGAAATGGACTTTATTAGGATTCCTTCTTTGTTTTGGTGTTTTCTGTTTCTTTGTAGTTCTGAATGTTTAATTTAAAAAAAATATGTAAATACAAATACATGATCAGTCTCATACCAGTTTGAAACTGTTTGACTGATCATGCTATTCCATCATAGATTAATAATTGACTAAATACCCTTTCATAATTTTACAGTTGTTTCTTAAAATTAAGAAATGGGTATACCTTTATTTTATACATGTAGCATTGAATTATGAATAAACGTTATTATTATTATTAAAACGAAATCGTCAAATAATTGTGTTGTTTTATGTTGCCACTAATTTATTTTCAGTACACTGTTGCCAAATAAAAAAATCCTACAATATTTCAACAAACCCGAAATTTGGATGGAATCACAATACTTTTATCAATGACTATGCATGACGAAATATACCAATATGGAGTATTGATTGATTTGACTGATGTCATGGGTTAGAGATATCCTGAATTAGTCCATCTGTCCAATGACAGTTTTTCAATATGGTGATTTATATACTCGAATCTTTGGTGATGCGCCGGCAACGCTGCATCATCTCTGTTATTTTACTGCGCAACTGTAATGCTGATCCAACGAGTTGGTCACGCCCCTAAATGCAAAAAATAAAATCCAAACCAAGATTTGATTGAAATGATCTCACTGGTTCTTTAGCACTGTACTGTGCCCATATAACGATTTGGGGGGGTCATTTGGCCCAGGATGAAACAAATTCAGAACGATGCTGCTATATGAAAGAATAACTTTGGGCACTATGCCATCAATTCCTGGTGGTTCAAATGATTGTAATAATAATAATAATCATTTTTCATCTGAAGATGTGCTTTTCCGATAAAATATTCTTGTACGGCATTCCTCACGTTGGTAAATTATGAAATAATAATCTCCTAGAACCTACTGCCGTACAAAAAAAATGGAGCCGGAGCCAGCAAAATTTGTGCTTATAACATTCACCAATCTCAAAGGATTAACATTGGTGTTGCACCGTTGCATTCAGGAATAAAATCACCTTCAAAACGATATTTATACCACTCGGAGTCACGACAAAATCATGATGTATCTTCCAAAACAAATCCCTGTCGAAACAAAAATCGACTGGTCACAGTGATATTATTTCGTTTTCTTGCCAGATTCTCAGATATTCGAAGTGAGAAGTTATACAATGAAAGCACTGTATAAGGTGCTGTATAGGATCTTTCCACTCTCTTCATCTGTTTGCTCATGACTTGTCTTACCTTTCTCCCGCTCCGAGCCACATTGGTTCTTTATCTGTTAGAGATACGCCGATATACGCAAATGCTCCTTGTCCCTTTGGAAGTGTTCTGGTTGCAATGTACGTTCTTCCTTTCCGATCTCCAGTGTGATCCGTTGCGCTAGCTTCGGCGTCAAATTCTGTGTCATTCAACCAATCTGGTGGCTGAAGAGTAAAAAAAATTATCGGACAGACTCACACAATACGGAACATTCTACCATAACCTTCAGAGTAATTGAACATTTGAAACAAAGAAAAATTTCAAATAATGATTTTCCTATAATTTTGATGCCTGTGATTAATAAATCATTGATTTTATTTTTCCATAATTCGAATACCATGTCTTAGGCAATAGGGAATATGCCTAATTTTTTTTTCATTTGTTCAATCAATTTTTTATTTCGTTACAACATAGTAAAAAATGTAAATACGGTTGAAAGTCTTGGAGTTAATTTTTAAAATAATATATAAAATTCCGATTGAATTTGACGTATTTGAACGCCTCCATTTTTGAGCGCTGTGGATGACGTCACATGGCGCTATCAGTGTTGTTTTTCTTCAGTGTCGTTCGTTGAGACATACTCTGATTGCTCTCTTGCTTGAAGTTGATATTTTATAAAAGAGTAAGACAAATGCAGTAAAAGTGTTAAAGAGAGATGAACACACGGAAAAAAATGGTCCTGACTTTTTTTCGATTATGGTAAGAAAATTAATACCTATATTAAAAAAAATTACCTTTTGTCTCTAAAAAAAATAGTATTCTGAACGCATGAACTTGTAGCTACAATGTTGTTTACATACAGCAAGTGCTTTGAACATTAGATAATTCACTTTGTAAAATGTCAGGTCAATATTTTACTAGCGCTGGAAAAGTGTATATTCATATTTATCTACTTTATGTTTCTGAAAAGTATATCATAACAACAGAGACTCGTGTTACAGGCATAATACAACAGTTTATTTGCAATAGAGCTAGGTGTTCCTACGATAATGAAACTGTTCACCTACTTGTTGATATGCGACCAGCTCGGGATCAATCGGTAATTACCGTTGCACTGATCATCAACGTTTTCGCAAAACTGGCCTCATTCCAATTCCATCATTTGAGTTAGTGGTTGTATGTAGACGTGTTACTTCGTGTGCCAGAATTATAATATTATTACTGTTGTGAGTTGTGTGAATAGTGTCAGTTTGATTTATGTATTTTACTTGGTATGTAGAATATGGATTTTTACCCAACATTTCTAGAATATTGACATTTTATGTATAATAGAATCAAGATAATTTTTCCAAAACACTGAACAACAGTTTTGTTTCAATAAAAATATTAAAAATGTACATATTTTTATTTCATTTCTTCATTAGGCATCTTTTATTTCCAATTTTCAGAACGTTCTAATTCTACATCATGTTATGCATAACTTGGGTTTGTTATGATCATAATGAGGAAAGACATTAGCATTAGCATTCATTAGATTCATACTGACTACAAACAGATTCAACAAAGTTCCGAAATTTTTAATTAAGAAACAGGCCTTACTGGGTGATCCAGTAAGGGTATGGCCAGAGGCGATGATTTGTTTAAAAGAACCGTCAAAATGTTTTATACTTCTTTCCACATGAACTTATAGTTCACGAAAAAATGTTGTCATGGAACTTCAATCTCTTTCTCCAGTTTTTCTTGAGTAGTGTATTTTGCTAGCCTGTATATGCCATGCAAGTACGTTTTTTCATAGTTTAAACTGAATCATTGCTACCTTGTTGCAACCGAACCTTTCAAATCATTTCAAATTCTTCTAGTATTCCTGAAATTACATCAATAACAGCAAGGGATCAACTTCAGGATTCCAATTTCACTTGTGCCTAATAAAGCGTGTACTTGTCCCATATAGTATGCAAATTTTCACTTGGTGGTATGCAAATTTTACTTGCTACTATTAAATTTATTTTTCCGTGCATATATGAAAGTGATCTCGATCAACCAGAGCAGTCTTCAATGAACAAGCCTTTCTATAGTTATGGCCATTGACACTATTGACAGTTATTAATTAGGTTAGGGATTTGCAGTTCCGATAATGGAAAATGCTAAAAAACCATTTTATAGGTATTTTCTAGTACCGGAATGCCAAAACACAATTATAAGTACACCAAGTAAAGTATTTTTTCTGTTCCAAGAGATGCGAAAATACGTAAACATTGGTGTAAGCACGGAAAAAAATTTAATTGTGGCAAGTAAAATTTGCATACCACCAAGTGAGAATTTGTATACTATATGGGACAAGTACGCGCTTTATTAGTCACAAGAAAAATTAGATTCCTGAATTTGATCACTTGCTGTTATTGATGTAATTTCAGGAACGCAATGTAACCTAACGATATTAAACACTTTACTAGAAGCAAACTTTTTATTTCATAAGCCTCAATTTACGTTTTATATGCAGTAGGTGCTCAGTTTGATAACTAATAATAATAATAATAATAATAAGTTTTTTTTTTATTTTAGGGCGGGGATTAGCGCAGTGGTTAAGCGCTCGCCTGGTAATCGAGAGATTGCTGGTTCGATTCCCAGACGGTGCGATCTTTTTTCATTTTCAGATGTGAAAGTCTGAATGACTGAGGCTCGTGTCGGCTGGGAATAATCCTCCACGATTCACTGTTGCGTTAAAAATTAACAGTGCTGCTCCTAAAGTGGCGTATGGAGTTAGTAACAAGGCCTATCCAGAACACATGGCTAATGACCATAGCGGTCGATGCCAAAACACCAAGGAAAAAAAAATAAGTTTATTTGCAATAATATATAAATAAGTACAGTATAAAATCCACAATCAATTGTCTGTTTGATGCAAATAAACCGGAAAAGCCAAACGAAGTTTCACTTGTTGTAAGGACTGAATTAAAATAAGGAAATGAAGTTATTTATATAATAATAATAAATAATAATGACAAAAAACAAATATGGACAGTTTGTGATTTCTATTTTGTTAACAAAAATTGTTGAAAAATTGTCTTTCTTTATTTAATATCCATACTTTTGTTTTTTTTTTTTAAGGAAAAAAATGATGCTCTTAATTTCAGCTGACAATTCGCCTTGAGTCATCAGATGGCCATCGAACCATAACTAGAAAAAATTAGGTTTCCATATAAAATTAGAAAGTTGGTACCGATTTTTGGCATACCCTGTATAGTTTTTGGACTAAAAACATTTGAGGTGGAACGCACATGATCAATTATGACAGCATAGCAAAGGACCCCGCACTTTTTATAGGTAAAATAATTCTTGGTGAAATTGTCTGAATTTTCAGTATATTGTAGTATTCGATGTACTGATTGAACGTGCAGAATCGCAAAGTTCGCTGATGGCTAGATTTTGAAATACAGGGCGTTCAAGTTAAAAATCAGTAATTTTTATTTAATTATTTGCTCGGGATTTGAAAGTTCCAACTGCATTTTTTTTCGTTCTCATCATCAACGTACCATCATATTACTAAATATCATTCAGATGGTGCAGATTATATCATTATGTACAGAGTGAAAAATAAAAACATTTTAGTAATGTATGAAAATTCGATGTAATAATGAAATATTGATAAAATTATTTTGGCATGCAATATACTATTCTTATTTCATCATCAATCACAATTCATACATTTCGTACAGGGTGATTTGAAAAATTGGTGAGAAATATGGCTGGTTCTTTCGTACATATTCTGTATATTCAAGTGAATTATCATCCTCCGAAGATAGCTGATACCATATAAACATGATTACGTTGGGATTTATAGGGTGATCATGAACATTTTCGATGGTTAAAATGACAAAATTTCAACGTTTCATAAATCACCCTGTATGTAATTCACGATTAACTGGGTGAAATTCCTTTATTATTATTTGATATATTCATCATTCTATCCTCAACACTGTCTCAAAAATTCAGTTTCCTACTATGACTAGTTTCATAGTTATTAATTGAGAAACTTTACCATTTGCATGACGAGTTGAAGGAACTTTTTCACGCGTACATTCTACTAGTGGCCAAGATTTTTAACAAATAGTGAAACGTGAGAATGTAGAGATCAAAATAAATGTAAAAGAGAGTCAAGATTAGATATAACAATCACATCTGATTGGTTTAAGCTTTGTCGGAATAAAAAACAAACTATCTGGGAAAAATGATTGATAGAACGCTTTTATTTCTAATAGGAGAATTTGAATCTGGGCAGCGACGGTTTTTTTCCAATGCGTGTTCCACTCGGATAGAGGTTTCAATGATTTTTGTACTTGCTGGCTATCAATAGAAACATATTGACATTAATATAGGTAATCTAATACGTGAAGGTAATGATAATTATCACTGATGGAACTGATTGATTTTTCTTTTTCATTCACTTTCCGTCAACGACAGAATCAAAATGTAACCGATAGCCGATAGAGTTTTCTTGTTGTATGAGGACCGTAGCGCTGCTACGGGGGATGTGGATTCGGTTAAGGCTATTCCTTATCACCTTTAGTGATAAGTGATTTCCCGTACCGGGGTCTCATACATGATTGGGCGAGTCAAACTATCCAAGCATTAGGAATTTCACCTGGCTCATGCCTGAGTTGTAAGTTGTAACTATGTGTCGTATATTCAGTCAGTTCCTAAATGGTGGATGGAATTGAATCATAGAAATATATATTATATACTCACTCTAGAATGCTAATCCCCATGTCAAAAGTGTTGTAAAAAGTTCAGACTAGTCCGCAATGCGCAAGCGCGTCATTAGTGATTTTTGTACCAGGCCCGTTTTTAGTAAAATATTATGGTACTTGTGAAGATTAACAAACGTTAATTCTGAATCTCGGAGAGTGAGGTTGGAAACCTCATTGTGCTTATACCTGTTATTTGTATTTAGCCGATTTGAATACATATTTTCACATATTTATGATCCCGAATATTCAGCGAAGGCCATCAGAAAGTAGAGTACAGTTATTATTATTATTATTATTTACCGCTCTGAAGCGACTGATTTTTGGTATCACATTCACTCTTCAGCTGTAGTTAACCAACAAAAACCTACGGAACCACTCCAAATCGTCGGTGCGAATTTCTAGGAAGCACTGGATTGGAAAATAAATTGAAAGTACAAAAAACTATGAACATTTATTTCAGCTAATATCATGAATAATTTCAACTCAAATTGGATTTATAAAATTGGATGCTTGGAAGCTTGAGTTTTTTTTTTTTTTTTTTTTTTTTCTAGAACGATTCAAGTCAAAATACGCAACTGCATTTAATTTAAATCATTTCTACGATTATTTCTGATTGTATTACCTTAGTGCAATTTCCACAATGGGGGTGCGTGAAAAAGTGAGGCCAGAAACATTTTCATCAGAAATTGTCTTTAAAGGAACAAGATTAATGCAAATTCACGAAAGATTAGAGAATAACCAACGACAACAAACACCACACAAAACGACGAGAGAAAATCTGAAATTCTAAAAACCGTCTCTGTCTCTGACAAGAGTGACAGATCTTAGTGACAAGTCTTCCTGTCGATGAAAAAGCACTGTTGCACACGGTCATTATAATTATTGTTTTAAATAAGTTTCTTTCGCGCCTTAAATTCGGAGTAATCTATCTCTGAAAGGTTCTTTTCGGTTTTAAAAAGTCCTATATGCGCTGTCAAATTTTCTCTTCCAAATGACATGTGTTTTATTGCCTCATAACAAAAAACTCTGAATTGGAACACCAAATTCCCAAAGTACACTGATGACGTGCATGCGCACATCGTAAACGGGTCGCATACGCGGCATGCTTTTTGCCGTGGAAATTGGCGGGATTAGCATTCTAGAATATATATTTCTATGAATTGAATGGACCCTCATTGGTCATCACCCTGCATATAACGTTACATTTATACTGATCTCCACAGTCTCACTTTTCAATATTTGTGAAAAATCTTGGCCACTAGTAGAACGTACGCGTGAACAAGTTCCTTCAACTCGTCATGCAAATTGTAATAAGTTTCTCAATTAATAACTATGAAACTAGTCATAGTAGGAAACTGAATTTTTGGGACAGTGTTGAGGAGTAAATGGTTAATATATTAAATACTAATAAAGGAATTTCCTTGAGTTGATTGTGAATTACAGGGTGATTTCTGAAACGTTGATATTTTGTCATTTTTATCATCGAAAATTTTCATGATCGCCCAACGAAATCATGTTTATACGGAATCAGCTATCTTCGGAGAATGATTATTTACTTGAATATACAGAATATGTACGAAAGAGCCAGCCATATATTTCACCAATTTTTCAAATCACCCTGTGCGAAATGTATGAATTGGGATTATTGATGGAATAAGAATAGTTGCCATGCCAAAATAAGTTTATCAATATTTCATTATTACATCGAATTTTCAGACATGACTACAATGTTTTTATTTTTCACTCTGTACATGATAATATAATGTGCACCATCTGAGTGATATTCAGTAATATGAAGGTACGTTGATAATAAGAACGAAAAAAATGCAGTTGTCACTTTCAAATCCCGAGAAATAAATAAATAAATAAAAATTACTGATTTTTTACTTGAACGCCCTGTACTTCAAAATCTATCCGTCAACGAACTTTGCGATTCTGCACGATTCTGTATAATACTTTTCTACATCATATCAGTTAAAAATGATTGTGCAAAAACAAACGAATACCCACAAAAATTTCCTTGCTCGTGGGTCTCATTGTCCTTATGCAATAAAGTTTTACCTTCATTTATGGTTTGTATAAGTCTACCAGTGAAAATATAAAAAGAGTTTACGATGTAACAATAACAAATGTGTATATGTATATGAAAAGTGATTTTTTTTAAATTTGAACAGAGAAGTTAATTTGTATATTTAAGAAAGTCTACCAGTAAAAACATCAAAAAGAAAAGTTTACTTATGCAACAACAACAAACAAATATAAAAAAAAGTTGATAAAAACATATAAACATGAGCATTTTAAAATTTATATACTAGAACTATTTTGTAATTTTATGATAGTATGCCAATAAAAACATCAAAATAAGTTTATCATAAAACAAAATACATAAAGTTTATGAACTAAAATTTATGAGAGCATGAATATCAGTTCTTGAATAACTTAGCAGCCATTTGATGAGTCCAGCTTTGAATTGTTTCAGGGTGTGCTTTTCTTTAAGTTCAGGTGGGATATGATTCACTACACGTGGAGTAATAAATGTATGACAACGCTGTCCAATTACCTTTTGTTTTCTGGGAACAACCGCTTGTTCTCCATAGCGTGTATAAAAGCCATGTCTATTTTGTTGGACCGTCTTTTTATTTTTGAACCACTTAATTGCTATTTGTTTATAGTATAGTTGTCTAGCGTCAAGGATTCTACTTTCTTTAAATAAAAGGTCGGTGGAATACAAGAAAGGTTTGTTGAAAATAATTTTTATGATCCATTTTTGAGTTTTTTCTAAGATATCCAAGTGACTTTTCAGAAGTCCACCCCAAGCAATTATTCCGTAGTTTAAATGCGGTTCTACTAAAGCTATGTATAGCATTTTCAGTTTATTTAAGTTAAGTAGTTTTTTGTATGTCTTAAATTTAAATATTAGGAATCGGAGTTTTTTATTCAATAGCTTTATATGTTCATCCCATTTTAAATGTGAATCTAATATTACTCCAAGATATTTTGTTGATGAATGTATTTTAATTTCCTGATTTCCAACGTTAAGTTTTTTAAAATTTGGCAGTGTCGATTTGTTACAGGTGAAGGGCATAAAAACTGTTTTATCCCAATTTATGGATAGTTTTTTGGAAGCAAAAAATACCGAAAATTTATTGAAATCTTTCTCAGCGTTCTTCTTGAGACTAATCCAACTCTCTCCTTTGAAAATTACTCCAATGTCATCGGCAAAACCAACTAACTCCCACTAATTGATATTTCGAAAATACTATTTATATAGATGGTAAAAAGTAAAGGGCCAAGAACTGTCCCTTGTGGAACGCCGCATATAACTCTTCTGAAACTACTCAAATTACCATCTACCTCAACGCATTGTTCTCTTTCTGTAAAGTAACTCAACATTAGTTTGAAACTTGAATCTTTGAATCCCAGACAGTCAAGAATTTTGAGCATTTCTGAGTGATCAACGGTATCGAATGCTTTGGCAAGGTCTATTGCCTCATATATGTTTTCAGTTAGAAAAGCCAGTGCATCCTGCGTCGACCTCCCCTCTTGAAATCCATACTGGCTATCACTTATTATTTTATGAGAGGATAAATATTGAACAATGCGTTTTTTAAGTATTTTTTCTGGAAGCTTTGAAATGCAGGAAAGGATAGATATGGGTCTATAGTTGTTAACAGCCAATTTATCTCCTGATTTAAATAATGGTTTTATTTTTCCCCTCTTTAAGGACTTCGGAAATACTCCTGTTTTGAGAGATGAGTTAAAAATGTTGGTTAAAGGCCCGCATAATAAAGTACTGTATCTTTTCACAAAAGACACTTGCAAGCCGTCCAGTCCTGGGGCTTTGTTTGGCTTCAATTCATTTATGAGTTGTAGAATTTCTTGGCTAGTAGTTAGTGAAAAATGTAATGTGTCATTTAATACTTTATTTTTTATGTTGCCTTTTGAGGGTTTGATTTTGGAAGCTAAGTTCTCACCGATTTTACTGAAGAAATAATTTAAATGATTTGCAATTTTTTCTTTTTTTGTTATTATTACATCTTGTTCATTCTTTAAAGTTTTTATTTCAATATCTTTTGTTTTATTTTTCATTTTGTTTAGAGTATTTCATAATGTTTTTGAACAGTTTATATTTTGTTCTATTAAATTTTTAAAATATTTCAGTTTAGTTTGTTTCGTATGCCTGTGAAGTATGTTTCTATATGTTTTGTATTCTGTCGATAATTCTATGTTATTTGGTTCTTTTTTAAATTTTGCATAAAGACTATTCTTTTTATTTATGGAAATCACGAGAGCTTTCGTTATCCAAGGGCTTCTATGCATCTCTGAACGCTTCGTTTTAACAGTTTTGGAACAGGTTTTAAGAAAACTATTTAAATTATAGTAAAATAAATCTAAAGATTTATCAACATCACTGCAAGCGTAAACATCATTCCACGAAAATTCTTTTAGAAGTTTGTTAAGTTTTTCATGATCTATGTATGTTTTAATTCTATTTAAGTTCGGTTGTATGTTGTTTTGTATGTTGGAATCCAGTAATAGTGGGGTCAATAGTATTATTGGGTAATGATCCGTTATTTTTGGATGTAAAATGATAGGTAATAAGTTTTTTGTGTTATGTTTAGATCTGAAGAAAATATGATCTAGGCTTTTGATTCTTCTCTTGTGATTTTGTTGATGGTTGAAATGAATTTACTTGCTGTGAGAATATTCAGATATTCACTTACATGATTATCAGAGTCATTCAGTATATTTATGTTGATGTCACCTACCAAGAACTCTAGATCGCATTCGATATTTGAATCGCTTAGAAATCTCAAGAGGTTTTCATTAAAGTCTTCAATTTTCAAAGAAGGCAATCTATAAAGAGAGTAAATCACGATACTTCTATTTTGAATGAGAATTAAGGTTTTCATTATTTTGATGTTTCCTAAAATGATTATTTGACTTTTATGATTATGATTATTTTTTATATAGATCACAACTCCATCACATGCATTTACATTGCCCTCATTATAAGAAGCATCATATCCGGGAATATTCAACAATTCCAATCTACAGTGCTAGTTTTGAATTGGTGAATATATGGGTTCATGATGAAAAATGACAGTACATCGAATACTACAATATACTAAAAATTCAGATAATTTCACCAAGAACCATTTTACCTATAAAAAGTGCGGGGTCCTTTGAAGTTTCCAACTGCAAGTTGAAAAACTTCTTATGCATGGCCTACGTAAATCACGCTGTATAGGACAACACTTGTGCCAAAGATCAAACCTGAATTTCAAAAATTGGAAGAATATTCGGCTGTCTTCATTTTAAATGAAACACACTGTATAGGTGTGTTTACGCATCTTCAAAGATGGTCAAGCAAAAAAAATTATGATTCAACACGGATTGCTCCAAAAATTTATAGGGTTTGCCGCATGATAGACAAGTAGGCTAGGTATTTTATTTTCCGAAATTACTAATACTTCACCCAGCATAAAAGTTGAAATTTGCAAAGGTAACAAACCGGAGACTCAGCCAACGAATGTCAGTCAGTGTTTCGAAGACATACCTCTATGGTATCCGGAATTGGTCCAAAAACATCAGTGGCATTGTTGATGTCAACTTCAAATGGCGAGTCTTGGAATGGTTTGTCTAACATGCCATTTTGCATACTTATTAGCAGATTTGCGAGATAAATGTTGCGACATCTTTTCCTCTGAATCCCTTCGCATGGTTCTCCACACAACTTGTAGAGCCATATCTGGAAGAATTTGAATTTAGTTTTTCTACAGCATACTCTCATGAGTCGAATAAAATATTAAAGTATAATTCTTCACAATAAACTTTTACAAATTATGCGAGATTAACAAAGAATTATTTCAATTTCAATCAATGTTATGTCTCAGGGCCGTTTGTACACGTACACCTTCGAAAAATTATTTTTCCCGCTGCCGACACTGTAAATAGTCCATACATGCTTAGCAACAGAACAGGTAAATGGCCTATATCATTCGTTTACTAATTCATCTTGACAACGGAACTTAATAGTGTCATTTACATGCCTAGGGTAATAATGACTTTGACTTTGACAAGTAATACCTTCAGCTTCATTCATATCAATTTTTAGGTTATGAGACCTTTTGAATATTATTGTTGTCTGCTTATTCGGTAACTTAGTTACACGCACAAGCAACTTAGAATGAAATAGCGAACGAATAATCATGAAGGAAGGGTAAGAAAACAAACTTCAATTCAGGCAAATTTTGAGAAATGTCAACAAGCAGCGGGAAAAACGTAATAAGTAACACGGAATGTATCGACTGTTATCATCCTCGGCAAGCGACAAGCCTCGGCTTTGCCTCGGCTCGTACTCGCTCACCTCGAATGTTAACACGTCTTTACATTCCTTGTTACTTAAATAACTATTTATTCAAGTCGGCAAATAACAAGCTGTAACAGAAGTCGTTCTCAGGAAACTACGTTGGCTAACTATAGGTAAACACTAACCAACAACTGATGTAGAAAACACTAAAAACTCTACTAAATACTAAATAAATCTTGCATTACTAGTATCACAGTAAATGGCAAAGAAGTGAAAAATAATGTGGAAAATATTTTTAATGATTATTTCCTTTCAAGTATTGCTGATATTATAGACCGGGATCCCAAGCCTGTTTTCAAAAATGATTAATAACAGGCTGAATCTTCCTGAGTAGCTTCATTTTGCCGAGACGCCCAACTTTTTCCTCTACGAAAATTCTCGATAGTGGTAGCTAATAACCTGAGCAGGCGTCAATCATGTCGATTTGGTGAGTGCAAAAAGTCATTAATAACAGTTAGTTTTTCAGTTGAACCTCGAGATAATTCGATAAAGTACTCGAAAAAACGTTTGTCCTACAAAATGGATGGTAGGACTGAAGAGTCCTCCACTCCCAACATGTACCAATGACGTGGTCATAAGAAATCATTAGTTACCAGCGGATTTTTTTCACCGTTGCTTGGTTAATACTTGTATAATTGAATGGTCATATTGTCCTTCAAATTGAATGGCAGGTGTTCCCAGTTCTACGCTCCGAAATTGTCAATTCCATGGTAAGAAAAAAATTATTAGTAACATGCTAAATCTTCGTGAGTAGATTCGTTTCACCGAGACACCCAACTTTTTCCTTTACGAAAATTCTCGATAGTTGAACCTCGAGATAATTCGATTAAGTACTCGAAAAAACGTTTGTCCTACAAAATCGATGGTAGGACTGAAGAGTCCTCCACTCCCAACATGTACCAATGACGTGGTCATAAGAAATCATTAGTTACCAGCGGATTTTCTTACCGTTGCTTGGTTGATATTTGTAGTATTGAATGGTCATATTGTCCTACAAATTCAATAGTAGGTGTAAAATGTATTAGCAACTGTAGGACAATGATAACACATGCAAGGTTAGTGTATTCTTCACCTAAATAATACACTGTCCTACAAAATAACGGGTATGTATCGGTAGTCCTACAAAAATTATTCAAAATTACGAATTATTTTGAAATTGTGGTTTAGCTAATTTAATATACTTTTATTAGTAAATTGATGTTACTTTAAATTTATTATTGTTTGTTCAATTCAAAAATATCATAATTTACGTGAAAAGTTTATGAAAAAAGTGGGAAATTTTGTTTAGCGTTCATAATTTTTATGAACATATTGAAAACAACAATAACAAAGTAAAAACATTGAATTAATCAATCTGCTCTCCGGGTGGCTTAAATGATGGCGCATTCGCTTTCACAGATGCAGAAAAACCCGAAAAAACCTGCAACACCACATCGTCTGAAGAGCTGAAATTTATAATTTAAAACTTTCAAAAAGGTCAGACAAATTGTGAAAATCTGCTCTATGGTTTCGAGGGTTTCACCAATACTACTTTTTGGAATACAAAAAATAGTGATTGCACGATATGGGGCGCAGGGGGGCCCATCAACTCAAATTTTTTAAATGGCATGTGGGGTCAAGTGTCACATCGTTGAAAAGAGAATTCAATTCTCTTTACAACCATCTAAATATTTATGAATTTCGGTAACATTTTTTTGTAATTCAAAATCGAAATATCAATTATAAATGCGGATCTGAATACTACTCATACCTCGATAAATTTGAACGGTTGGATGTGGAACAATGAAACCAAAATTTTTTTGAACGGTATTACCTATACTACTTTTTGAGAGAAGAAACATTGCAATTACTCGACAGATGGTGCTGGGGGCACATTAATTTAAAAATTTCGAAAGGTATAAAAATCGAAATTGGGAAAAAAATTATTAACAAAATTCCAAAGTATTTAGATGGTTGTAAAGAGAATTGAATTTTCTTTTCAACGATGTGACACTTGACCCCACATGCCATTTAAAAAATTTGAGTTAATCACTATTTTTTGTATTCCAAAAAGTAGTATTGGCTATATATATACAGGGTGTCAATTTGAAAACTTCCCACCCTTAATATCTTCCTTCCAGTAAACAATATGAGTATTCGAAAAAACAGGTCAATTTTATTGTCAAGGGGGACACTTTCACGGACTATTTGTAGCCCTCGTGGTTCAACCCCCTAGGAGGGGTAGATGTTACCCTTAGAATTTTAAATGGGAAGGGGGGTCAAGTGGCACATCATTTTGATGGGCGTTCAATTCTTGTTCCAATGGTACCCTGACTTATTATTTTTTGATGAGCATTTTCCGAAAAATTGCGTTCTAAACTAACAGAAGTAATTATTAGAACGCCTATACTGAGATGCATGGTTTGGCCAGAACTGTTTAGAATATTAGGTGGTACCGTTCCAACCCTTCATTAGGGGTAACATTAGCCATTAGCTCCAAACACTTTACATAAAAAAGTAGTCTAATAGTAAAACGTAGATGGTAGTAAAGTTGTGTTTATTAAATGCTGAATTTTTAGGTGTCATCGCAGTAATTGTACAGATAGCCTTCCTTTTTTGCTACTTCTGCTGTAAAAAGTTTCTGTTTTCCAGCAAAAAATTGGTTAGCAAATTTGAACTATGTGGTAGTATTGTGAATACCGTTGTACCTGTTGGGCTGTTTAGGAATTACTTTAATAAGTGTATAAAAGTGTAAAAATGGTTTACATTCTTCAAGACAGAATTGAAATGATTGTAATTTATGGCGAAGTTGGAAAGTGCGCACGAAGGGCGGCATGTCTTTTTAACGAAAGACATCCAAATTGTAATGTCACCGGTATGTGCTTGATTTGGTGAATAAGTTTTACGAAACTGGTTCAGTGACAAATAAAAAAAGAAATAACCCCAGAGTACTAAATGAAGCAGCTCAAATTGAAGTTTTGGGAACATTTGCTGCAGAGCCCACGAGCTCCTTACGATCAGTATCAGAACAGACGGGAATGTCACGCGAGACTATAAGAAAAGCATTGAAAATGCATAAATTTCATCCATATAAAATGCAGATTCTTCAAGAGCTCCACGAGGATGATTATTATAGAAGAATAGAGTTTTGTGAAATCATGTCTCATCGAGTCAATACCATCCCTAATCTTCTGTTAAACATCTGTTTCAGCGATGAGTGTTCATTTTTTCTGAATGGCAATGTTAATAGACAAAATTGTCGCTATTGGAGTGACGAAAACCCACATATTTTTCGGGAAGGGCGTACACAACACCCACAAGAAGTTAATGTTTGGGCTGGTATTCTTGGAAATGCCATTCTTGGTCCATTATTTCTGGAAGAAAACTTGACTGGCAATCTGTACCTTGATATGCTTGAAGATCCTCTTATAACTCACGAGCTAGAAACTCAAATTGATGCAGAAGGTAATGAACTTTTGCAGGAGGATCTGTTACATTTCCAGCAGGACGGTGCTCCACCTCATTATTTTCTTCCCGTCCGACAGTGGTTAAACGAGAGATTTCCGGGTAGATGGATTGGCAGAAGGGGAGCAGTTGAATGGCCTCCGAGATCACCGGATTTAACACCCTTAGATTTCTTTCTTTGGGGGCATCTCAAATCCGTTGTTTATAAAACATTACCTTCTGATATTGACGAACTTAAAAGACGAATTACAGCAGCATGCCGGTCAATTCCTAGTGAAGTTTTCCGTAATGTTAGAGGGGAGTTCGAAAACAGACTGTATTACTGTTTAGAGCAGAATGGACAACATTTCGAACAGCTAATAAGATAAGCGTAAGTAGATTTTATGTTGGAAATGTCTTTCTCGCAAATTAAATTTTATTGTGTAGAAGGAAAATAACCACCAAATAAAAAATCCCATGCGTAATAAATTTATTCCTGTCATTCAAGGGTTGGTGCGGTGCCACCTACTCTTCTAACCATTTTTATTAAAGGGAGTCAATACAATAATGCATCTCAGTATAGGCGTTCTAATAATTACTTCTGTTAGTTTAGAACGCAATTTTTCGGAAAATGCTCATCACAAAATAATAAGTCAGGGTACCATTGGAACAAGAATTGAACGCCCATCAAAATGATGTGCCACTTGACCCCCCTTCCCATTTAAAATTCTAAGGGTAACATCTACCCCTCCTAGGGGGTTGAACCACAAGGGCTACAAATAGTCTGTGAAAGTGTCCCCCTTGACAATAAAATTGACCTGTTTTTTCGATTACTCATATTGTTTACTGGAAGGAAGATATTAAGGGTGGGAAGTTTTCAAATTGACACCCTGTATATAGAAAAAAGGTAAACCACACTGTTTATAAAAAATCACCTCTTATATTAGGGACGTCGTATTTTAATAGGCTTCCCAACCATATAAAAAATAGTCCAACACACAAAGTATTTAAAGGTAGGTTGAAGAAAACCCTAGTAGAAAATTGTTTCTATAACTTGGAAGAATTCTGTGAATTCCTGTCCAACTGATAGTATTTATTTTATCACTGTGTCTGTCCTAAATGTGATATTAACTGTTATTACCAGATATTACCTGTTTCTACCTGATTTTAATATTTATATAGTATACTGTATACATATGCTGACATGTCCAATCTATTGTAAAATAGAAAACGGATTAAAATAAATTTGAATTTGAATTTAAGACATTGAATGATGACATCAGCTGATGACTTCAGCGATCACCATCTTCTGTAAAAAGTGTTCTAGATCGATAACTGAAGGTAAATTACACATGCAGAACATTTTCTGCTCTTTGACAATAAGAAGATTCAAACACGCTGCAAATATTCTCAGTGTTTAAGGTTCATGTAAACCCATGAAAAAATTAACGGCAAGTTTAAAAATTCTGAAAAAAATTCAAGATATTTTGGCATTCAAATTGAATAATTAGAGATATGTGGAAGAAAATCTGATGAACAGTTTTCGAGGAAAAAAATAAAAACCTAATTTTTAGAGGTTTTTTCAAGTTTTCCTAAAAGCCACTCATCAGATTCCATTTCAAATATCATGACATATCAATGTCAAAGTAAAAGATAATCACGATTTTCTTCAGAATTTTTAACTTCAACGATCCCTCACAATTTGAAAAAATTCTGAAAATCTAGTTATGAAATCAAAGACAGTTGAGAAGAATCGCTTTTGCAAGTGATATTTATATGAAACTTAGAAGACTGAACATTGAGGAACTATTCATACTAGTTTTCAAATATAAAATCAAACGATTTATATTTTTAATAATGATTTTCAAAACATCGGACAAAAACCGGTAAATCGCTCCAGTAAGTGAACCCTCTGTAGTACATGAACGAAAAGACGAAAATAGTTCTGCTACTGTCCACAAGTTATTGCACAGAATTATTGTTACTGTCATATTTACTGTACAGCGTTGTCAATAGTTCTAGACAGCGGTAACCGATGTAATTTGTTTAATTTTTGGAAAATGAAAGTTACTTCGATAGGGATTTGTCAGTTCATCAGTTGGATGTTGGATTGGTCCGCCTAAAGCCTTGGAGTCCTCGGACACAATTGAAGAAGTATTTTGTTATTTGTTAAAAAAAATTTGTAAGAAAAAGAATGAACCAACTTTAAAGAAAATGGTCCCCACCTTCGGAAACACTGAAAACGATTCAAAAGATAACCCCATTCAGAACAAAAAGAGATCTCTATCCATGGTAAGCCTGGATGTTCTGCAAATCAACGGAAATTTGCAGACATGGAAAATACATCTCTGTTTCTGAAAAATGTGTAGTACACACATTACAAAACAGAAGACTCCGCAAATTTTCCGAAACTTGCAGACATGATTCGGCACGGGAGTTTAGTTCGAAAAATGAGGCCTCCACCCAATACAAATCTAAGGGCACTGCAAATTTCCTGAAATTTTCAGACAGTACACAGCAAGGAACACTGAATTCGAATAATGAAGTCTCCGAGGTCTCCACCCAACAAAAATCAGAGGCACTGCAACTCTCACCAGATTCACAGACTCGGCAGAGGCCACTGAATTCGATCAACGAGGTCACCGAGGTCTCCAGCCAACAATAGAGCGAAGACACTACAAATTCACCTGAATCTGTAAACATGACTCAGCAGAGGCCCTCAGTATTCGAAAAACGAGGTCCCCGAGGTGTCCACCCAGCAAAATTATGAAGGCACTGTGAATTCCACCAAATTCACAGACAGGACTCAACTGATCTCAAGAAATTATTTCCCCGATGTTTCCACCCAACAAAAAACTAGAGGCTTTGTTAGTTTCACTAAATTCACTGACAAGGCTCTGTAGAGGTCGCTAATCAACAGTAATGAGGCTGTAAAACTGAAATATTTTGTAAACCACTGAATAATAAGCCTATACGAAGAGCTGGAAAAGATAAGAAAAGAAAAGAAAAAGAGTATTGTCCGTGAATTTGGTGAAAAGTGTAGTGCTTCCGGTTTTGGTTGGATGCAGACCTCGGGTGCCTCATTATTCGGTTTCAACGTCCCTTGCTGTGTTATGTCAACAAATTTAAGGAAATTTGTTACGCGCGCCCTCAGATTTGCCTTGGATGGAGACCTCATTGTTCAAACTCAACACCCCATACTGAGTTATGTGTGCAAGTTTGAAAAAATATAATAGGAAAGTTTGAACCGAAATAATTATAATAATGATTAAAAAAGGAATTGGATGTTTTCCACCATCATGAATCATGACTTTGTATGTGTCTCATCAATGTTGAATTGTTACTATAAACCTCATGTTTAATGTCTAGATAAAGAAAATAAACCTTTCCGAAATGTCGACCAAATAACAAAGAGTATTATTTTAAGCAGCCCAGTATTTTGCCAGTCAAGACTACTCTTCGCCTTATACATATTATTTATATTCTATATCTCTAATGTAGATAATACAGTGAATAAATAATTCATTATTGAAGAGAAAGAAATCACAAAATCATCTCCGCAACGAACAAAAATTGTAATAATAATTATCATTACTAGTAATCCGGCTATCCGTAGTATTGCTTCATAATGCATTAACATAATTAATACCAGATAATAATTAATAATCCTGTGAGCGTTTTCGCAGTACTCCGAATAATGTTGAGATTTGGCAACAATGCATTAGCAGTAAGGTTGACCGTTGCAGAAAACTGTAATTTATATAGAAATATTATAAAAGATCGCTGAAACTATGGTATGAAAAACATATCTTGTCAGTGCCATCTTACAGTTCAGAAACGCGAAATATTTGACTTTACATGAACCTTAAGGAACATCTGCGTTAAATGTAAAGGTTGATTTAGTCAACTTTAGCATAAGCATTATCATAAACATAACGGTAACATCAAAGGTTTTTAGCATAAACTTAACATTGTTGTATAAATGGCGCCATTTGATATAGCAGATTCAACTTTTGCTTTTGACATATATTTAAGCACAATTTTGAAATGATGTTGACTAAATGCACCTTAACAAAACAAAAATTTAAAATACGTGACCGAAAGTACGCTGATGCCAAAACGAATTATGAACCCTTAAAATAGGAAAAAAAGTAACAGGAAAGAACGAGGTGGAGGATGTTATTGAGGTTCCAACTTTGAAAAAAAATGTAAACAAGAAAACACTCAAAATGGTGAAATGGGGATGCAGTTTAGTGGTTGAAAATGGTTTTTTGGAATTTGCGGAATTTGCGGAAAATTTTCGACAGGAAAGTTGTAGAAAATAGAGCATTCGAAAACTTTTATATTCGAGTCTTTTCGACATAACCTCAAATTATCCGTCAAAATGGCGAAAAACCAATTTGTCAGTATTTAATTTTTTTCTCTCGACTCAATGATTCAATTCTGATAAAAATTTGTAAGAATATTTCTTTTCTGGTGTCGAATGAGCATGACTTTTTTGCGATTCAGAAAACGACTAGTATATTTTTCTAAAAAAATACCCATATATGCCACGAACAATGGTCTGATATTTTTTGTCTTTCGAAGGTCTATAAGTGACCTTTTTGGTTGTTGAAATGTCCACTTTGAAATGGTCTATATAACTAGGTGATTTATTTAACACCAATCCGCTAGGAATTGAGAAAAAGATTCTCTGAATCATGATTTTCTCAACATTTTCAATAATTTTCGACCTACTTCATTATTTTTAAAACAAAAAGTAGTTCATATGGAATTATTCATTTTCAATAAAGCCCAAGACAAGGTTTTCAAAAAGATTGAAATCATCAAAAATCATCTTTTTGTTCAGAAAACTGCGATTAATCTTTTTATAGCTTCTTTTTAATTTTGGTTAGGTAATTAGTTGGGAGTTAATTTCCTCGAGTACTTTAAATTTTTCTTTGAAAAATATCACAAATATGCACACTTGGAATTCGACGAGTTGAAGTTCAGGATATACGCACATTCATTCGCATTTTTAAATATCAAATATCCGTCTTATTGTCTACGTCTTTTCAATTTGAAGTAATTTTATGGAAGATATTACAATTTTATATAAGAACGAAAAAAAATTCATCAGAAGTTGATGTTCCTTACCCAATATCTGTTGTATAATTCTTGATTGGGCACTCGTCTTAGAAATGTGTCAGTGAAATTCAAATAAAACAAAAAATCCTCGTCCAATTTTGCTTCAAGTTCCATTTTACTAGAATTTTTAAAACTCTGGATCGAATTATTTCTGACAGTACTTTCTGTCAACGAAAGGATGGCATGCTAATAATAGTACAGGCAAACAGTAGAATCACTTTGAAAAAAGTCCATGAATCGGATTTATTATCGTTCAATATGTTTGTAGGGTAATGAATCCAAATCTGGAGATATCCAACAAAATTTCCTGATGAGTTTTAAGATATTCGCATTAAAGTGCAAAATTATTGCACTTTCTGATTTGTTCGCTGATAATTTTACACCAAGCTAGAAGTTTTTCCATAGAAATATATTATATACTTACTCTAGAATGCAGATCCCCATGTCAAAAGTGTTGTGAAAAGTTCGGGCTAGTCCACAATGTGCATGCGCACCATTAGTGATTTTTGTAACAGGCCCGGTTTTAGTAAATGAATAATTTCAACTCAAATTCTTTTTCTGTGGCGATTCTATGTATGTTCAGTACTTTTTGTAGGAATCTAGAACTCATAATATAAGCGGTGTGCTAGAAAGTTGTATCACTCGCCATGCATGCTTACGCAGACACAGTATTGGTACTGCACTAGGTTTCAAATTATTCTATTGTCGTTTTCACATGAATCTTCATGAGGAAAATGTCTGGCACAAATTACAATTTTCTCACTCAAATGTTCTGCTGGGGTCTCTTCTTAAAAACAGTAACCAAAAATCATGCCTTTTTTGTCAAGCGAAAATAATATTTAAGCTATTTTGAGCAAAGCATATAGGTACATAAAAAATTCCATTATTTACCAAAAATGATTTATTTCAGGTATTTTACCTTTACACAATACTAAACAGTTCATTGTTTATTTTTAGAAAGAAACGACTTTATTAGAAATTGTCTTTAAAGGAACAAGATTAATGCAAATTCACGAAAGATGAAAGAATAACCAACGACAAGAAACACCACTCAAAACGACAAGAGAAAATCTGAAATTCTAAAAACCGTCTCTCTGTCTCTGACAAGAGTCGTAGTGACAAGTCTTCCTGTTGATGAAAAAGCACTGTTGCACGGTCATTATAATTACAGTAACATAGAGAACATTGTTGTTTTAAATAAGTTTCTTTCGCGCCTAAAATTCGGAGTAATCTATCTCTAAAAGGTTCTTTTCGGTTTTAAAATGTCCTATATGCGCTGTCAAATTTCTCTCTTTCAAATTACATGTGTTTTACTGCCTCATAACAAAAAACTCTGAATTGGAACACCAAATTATTTTCAAACTTGGCAACGAACTACACTGATGACGCGCATGCGCACATCGTAAACGGGTCGCATACTCGGCATGCTTTTCGCCGCGTGAAAATTGGCGGGATTAGCATTCTAGAGTAAGTATATAATATATATTTCTATGGGTTTTTCCTCCACGAAATACAAGACGCAAATGGCCTATACTAATTTTTATAGTGAGAGTGATAGTTCGTTAATAGGTAGCTTTACATTCACGCGCAATCACGCGTGATTGGAGCACCACGCTCCAATCTATAGAAATATGTATTATATACTTACTCTAGAATGATAATCCCGCCAATTTTCACGGTGAAAAGCATGCTGCGTATGCGACCCGTTTACGATGTGCGCATGCGCATCATCAGTGTAGTTTGGGTAGATCGTTGCCAAGTTTGAAAATAATTTGGTGTTCCAATTCAGAGTTTTTTGTTATGAGGCCATAAAACACATGTCATTTGAAAAAGAGAAAGGACCCCGCACAAATCAAATGGGAAATGGATCCCTGTCAAATCGGCTGAAATTTGGATATGTTGTAGTTTATACCCTTCTGATCAGAAGTCTCCATTGGCCCGATACCTAAAAATGGACAGTTATTTAGGTATCGAAAGTCAAAAGTTGCAACTTGTGCAAATCGACCATGTACAAATGACTTTGTCCAGTTTTGACAGGAATAATAACTATTTCTGAATTGTCATTAAATGTCAAGTTTCTACAAAAGGTAGTGTTTTGAAGATTCTTATACTCGCATTATTTTGGATAATATGGCTTTTAGAAGAAAATGCCGACAAATGTGAAGTCGCCATACGCAGACGAGAGCAAAGGAAGAGATGCAATTTTTTTTTTCGATCGCGTGGAGATTTGCACTAATCGCAACTTTTGACCTTCGATAACTAAAAAACTGTCCATTTTTAGGTCTCGGGCCCATGAAGACTTTTGATCAGAAGGATATAAACTACAAAATATCCAAATTTCAGAAAATTCGACAGGGATCCATTTCTCATTTGATTTGTGCGGGTTCCTCTGACAGCGCATTTAGGACTTTCTAAAACCGAAAAGAACCTTTTAGAGATAGATTACTCCGAATTTTAGGCGCGAAAGAAATTTATTTACAACAATAATGTACCCTATGCTACTGTTATTATAATAGAGAGTTATCGGACGCGCACTTTAGGAAGAGCAGTATTGAAGTCGCCCTTATTTTGACATCTGCGCATGCGCTCATGTACCTTGCCTTATATTTCCCTTATTAAGGATGATGCCTGCTTTAAGTTGGTCTTATTTTTCCCTTATTTTAATTATTCCGTCTAACCGTGACCACCCATAGAAGATTGTACATATTCTGTCATTAAAATATGATCTGATACCTGATATTTCTGATTACCCCTTTTGTTTTGTTGTAAATTTCTCCTTTAATTACTTGCATGTATTAATAAATTGGAGATAAGAAAGGCGATGCAAAGTAAAGTGAAATAAAGTAAATAAAAATGTCTATTCTAAAAGATAGAATTAAACATTTTCGGTTTACGTATGATGATGATGTGGTTTTATTGAGAGAATTTGTTCCACATTATTTTAATTTAAACCCAGAAAAACAATTTGCCATACAACATAGACTTATTTTCAACTTCCAAGAAAGGTTAGAAATAAGGTAAGTAATAAATAAGGGAAGACCAGATGATTACCAATAACACTTATTTTACAAAACAAATATGGTCATGCAGTATTTAAATAACGTCGTCTTTTATTACTGGATTGCAGTATACTGAAGCCTCCGATAAGTCTCTAATATGACCGTGCCACAGTGCATTTTCATCAACAGGAAGACTTGTCACTAAGATCTGTCACTCTTGTCAGAGATCAGAGACGGTATTTAGAATTTCAGATTTTCTCTTGTCGTTTTGTGTGGTGTTTGTTGTCGTTGGTTAATCTTTCATCTTTTATGAATTTGCATTAATCTTGTTCCTTTAAAGACAATTTAAAATAAAGTAACAACACATGTAGTTTTAATGTCTGATTCTAAATCTGTACTAAATGCCTTGAACAATCTAAATTTTTATAAAATATACAATTCTCGCCATTTATGTAACATAAAGCAACTCCTATCAACACTATCAAAATCAAATGTGAACGTTACCATGGTATGGGTGAAGGGCCATTGCGGAATATTGGGAAACGAAATAGCTGACAAGTTAGCTAAAATAGCAACGTCTTCCACAAACATGATCGAAACTCACCCTTATAATGATATAGTCCAACTAGAAAAAAACAAAATGAGAACAAGTTGGGAGGGACATTGGCAGGACTTCACCGCAACTTCCACTAATCAGTACACACTCATACATCCCACATTACCACTGAGAATTCCACACCTGTCAGATTACATTCTGAGCAGGAAAAAAGCAGTCACCATAACAAGACTTAAACTAAATCACGGCAGATTTCCAGCCCATTTATATAAAATCGGTTTATCCCAAACACCTCATTGCACATGCGATGACTCATCGATCTGTGACTTAAATCACATATTCTTTTCCTGCTTGAATCACACTCCAGAAATAACACTACTCCTTAATCTACTGCAAATACATACTATTTCATTTCCGTTAAATATAACATATCTACTCAATATGCAGAATAAAGATATATTTGACATTTTGGTAACACTTTTGGAAAATATTGGTCTAGATCTCTAAAGCTATAAGCTAACAAAAGTCTGTGGCAAATGGATTCATCCAATGCCAACCCACCCCTTTTACATACATACATACATTATGGACCATGCACACACCCCTGGGTCACCCTGTATACGCTTTTCTCAAAATAGCTTGAATATTATTTTAGCTTGACAAAAAAGAAACAACTTTTGGTTGTTGTTTTTAAGAAGAGACCCCAGCAGAACATTTGAGTGAGAAAATTGTAAATTTGTGGGATACATTTTCCTCATGAAGATTCATGTGATAACGACAATAGAAAAGTTTTTCCCCCGAAGGGATAAAAACTATTATTTCGAGTCTTGCTGAAGCTTGACCCATCTGAGATTACCCTTTTGCTTTCCTCGTGAAACAGTGTGTATTTGTCCAGTCTTTCTGTCCCTGAGGCAATGCATGTGACAACCAGGAGATACCTGTCACATTTCTTGATCTTAGCCGGCTAGTGCCATGTCTTTTCAGTACCTTTGAAAATGAAGTCGGCAAGGTCTTCATTCTATGGGTCAAGCTTCAGCAAGACTCGAAATAATAGTTTTTATCCCTTCGGGGAAAAAACTTTTCTATTTCTAGTCTGTGCTTCCCCTTGACCCATCTGAGAAGTGTTTGATTTCTGCCGGCTAATATAAAAGCGTACTGTGAAGATGTAATATATATTTATATATTAGGTAATGATAGAAATAATAATTATTATTATAACAGTAACTCATTAGGCAACCCAAAATACATAATCCATGATTTATTCAAGTGAATAACAAATAATAACTCGTATCAACATACAAAACCATATGACATTAACTACAGTCACCAAAAATATATCAAGTAATTTTCCTTTTTCAACGTATAGGGTCAGAAATATATTTGTCAACAATAGAAGTACACAAAACTGTTCATCTGTCAATTGCCTTGAAATAATCGCAACAATTATAATTCGTGTTTCTAACCTTGGAATTACTTTTATCTATTTTCTTAAAATAATGTTTGAAAAGGGTCTTGCTATTTTTCCAGTTTGCCTGTTTCAGTATAAGGTCTACTGGTGTATCCCTAGAAAATCGTGAGGATGCTATAGCTGATCTACAGCTACCTGCTGGGGCTTCAATACCGGCCTCTTTGAGAACAAACTTAATCCACCCTGCTATCACAGACCTAGAAGCGGATTTCACCTTGCCTGTACCTTGCCTGAACCTTTCCTAATTTTAGCGAGTTCAATCAATTTGTTTATCCAAAAGATTACATCTAAATTCCTATTATTGTGTCTACTGACTTTCCATCCAGATTGTTGGTAATTATCTCTATCAGTTTCAGAGCCAAAAAGTGGCCAGAAGACATAATCATTTTCACAAAGAAAATTATCTTCACTCAGATCTAACAGTGTCAAGTCATGAACTCTTCTCCCCGAATATAATAATAACAAAGTGGCAACATGCCCAGATACCTGAAAAAAACTCTTCACACTAGGAGAATGATTTGATAACCACTCTACTACTATGTCTGTATCCCAAATAGATTTCTTTCTTATAGGTTTTTGGAGACTAATGGCTTTCAAAATTTGTTTTACAACTGGATGAGAGCTCAAATGTTGACTTTTCAGTGGATTAGCAAAAGTTGCTGTTACAGATTTGTGAACTAGTATTGAACTATATGACAGAGACTCACAATTATGTAAATAACTCAAATACACTGCATCATCTTGGGGATTTGGATCATGTACTGACATATTTCTTTCTTTCGCCTAATTAATCCATCTTTTCCATGGTGCTCTGTAAGATTTCAAAGTAGATTCTCGCCAAGCAGATTGCAATAACTGTCTGTCTTCTATAAATACCCCAGTAACCTATTATATTAATCCACCCACCCCGAATTCTCCAAGCTTCCAAACAAAGCTGATTCATTTGTGGTGGTGGTCCGCCGGAACGCAAGTCTATCAGGTTCATTCCTAAATTGCGAATGCGATATGGGGTATTGATCGATCGTAATTTGAGGTCTGGTCTCCAAAAAACTTGCAGCCATCTGGGAGCTATGACTATGTATACTCCTCTGGCCCTGTTCAGATGTTATAATACTCGGGGTATCAGCAGTGGTGGTGGAAAAACCCACGCCAGGCTGTAATTCCATTCTTGACTGAAAGCATCCACAAATAATGCCTTTTCCATTTGCGGAATCCCCCACATTCTGGAAATCTTTGTCGTGACTTTCTCCGAAAGATGCCAATCGGGTGGGGCATTGTCTCGAGAAAGACTGTCTGCCACTCAATTGTAAATTCCTGGAACATATCTGGCTTCCAGACTCATATTGTTCTGATGGACCGTCTTCAACAATTCTTCGGTTTGCTGCAGTTAAACTAACGATTTCGTCCCTCCTTCTTTGTTGATGTATGATATTACGGTCTTGTCTGATTCAACTATTACATTTTTGTTCTCTAATATGCTGAGATTTTTCTGTCATCTGGACCGCAACATTTCTTTTCTGTTTATATACCATTTTTTCTGACATGTTTTCCACTGGCCTTTCTGATGAAAATTGTTCAGATGACCTTCACATCCAATATCCGAGGCGTCTGTTGTTATGAACATGTGTGGATTCTGACGGAATATTGGGGTCCTGTAATGAATCGAAAGTTGCCACCATTTGAGATCTTGGATAATTCGTTCTCTCACTTTGTATAACTTTTGAGGTAATACTTCTAGTAGTAGATGACTCTCTCTCTCTGTATTCTCCGACAATGTAAACGTCCCATAGGGACTACGAAAGCTACAAAATTCAGCTACCCCAATAAGGATTTTGCACTGTCCCAGTTCCATGTTGCTTTTGTCAAAATGTTCTGTATTGAACTTTGCAATTTCTCTATCTTTCTTTCTTTCACATTTTTGACTGGATTCCAGATCACTCCTAGGAATTCCAGCTGATCTTTTGGAATGAGCTGAGATTTTTCGAAGTTAATTTTCCATCCTAGATATTGTAGTAATCTCACTGTCTCCTCTCCTTGGTTCTGTAGTATTTGTGGGTTTTGATTTGCTAGGAGAAAATCGTCTAGATATACCGATATTCTTTTTTCTCGGCTTCTTAGATAACTGGCAACCCAGTTTGTAAGACTCGCAAACAATCGAGGAACAGTTGCCAATCCGAAAGAGAGGCATGTCATATTGTACACCTTTACTTTGTAAGCGAATGCTAGAAACCTCTGATGAGATCTTTTTATCGATGAATCGAGTTTTATCAGGTAATCGTTTTTCAGCAAGAAATTTGGTACCTTGTAATGACTCACTAAGTGGAACTTCTTTATAGCCAAGAACTCGTTCAATCTTTATAGATTTAATATTACTCGACAAGTTTCGTCTGGTTTTGGTATTGGAAACATTGTTGAGAGAAATCCTGACCTCACCTCCGTCTCTTTTGTAATATTTTGTTTCATCATTTTGTCTAATTCTTTGTCCATTTGAAGCGATATTTTTTAATTGAATTGGGATATGATTTTTTGATCGAACGGGACAAGGGGAGGCTTCTGTTTGAATGGTATTGAATACCCTTCTAAAACGTTCACCAGAGTTCGTGGAGCACCTAGTTGTATCCACTGATCTACATACTTTATTAATTGACCCCCCTGAAATATTAGCATTTGTTGATTGTCAAAAACGACGATTTTTTAAGTGTCCTTAGTTTTTTCAACCTTTCCTTTCTTTTATAGTCTTTGTTCGTGTCATCCCTAAATCTTGGTTTGAAAGAAGCTTTTGTCTTCCTGACTTGATTTTGATGCTTACCTGAGCTTGTATTCATACGAAATTTATAGCTGTTAATCGAACCAAATTACTTTTTGTGTTTGAAAACAGCACGATAATTAATGTCATGTTGAGGAAGAAGTTCTCCCGTCAGTTTTTCATCAAATAAATGTGTCTCAGATGTGGGAATATTTTGTAGCATTTTAGCAGTGACATAATTGAGCGGTTTATATAAGTTTCGACGAGATTCAATAATTTCTGCTCGTTTCCCGCAAATATACTGCAAAAGATCATCAGATGTCAATCTGAACTTTGAGTTCGGATCTATGAACTTATGTTTCATCTCATCTGCTAAAGCAGGATGTTTAACTACAACTTCTTGAATAGCTTCCTGAAAAGCCTTCTCTGAACAAGCATTCCGTGTAATACAATTCCAAAAGTAGAATCCATTTTCGCCAAAATGTCTGATGTACTCCCTCTAGGAGCCAAATGAGAAAATTGGTGGTTCACTTGCAATTGACTGAAGACACCACCCGCATGTGACCTCTTTTGAACCTCTAAATACCTGATTTTGTTCCACGATGATTCGCCTAATCTTTGACATTTTATTCCTTGTTCCTTAATATCTGGCAACGGGTTAGGAATAGATGGCTCTTGCTCTTTCGTTTGTGGTTCAAAAGACAAAATATTTTCTTGGTCCCATGCAAACTGAGGAGCATTCCATTCTGGTGAAATCGGAAAGCTCCTTTTAGATGAAGCACAACTCTCTCCTTCTGAAACATTTTCATTTCTTCCATATCTATTTGTTTCTTTCTGTTCTATAATCCTTTCCAACAATGACTCTATTCTTGATTGCCGCATCTCTAACTCGTCCATTCTTGATTTTTTCGATGATGAAGGTTCCGCTAGAGTGTTAGGAACATATCTCCTTTTGTGAGATTTTATGGTTTCTCTTTCAATATGATGATCTTCATTTTCTTCATCCACTTCTTCAATTCCATCTTCTGAAGTTTCCCTAGCCAACTGCAAAGATGCTTCTTCTCTCGATATCATTAAAGGTTTCAAAGGGAGTATCGCTTGTAGAACTAGTTCATATTGCAGTATATAACCTCTTATTTTTCTCGATAGGTCCGGAGGACTGAAAATTAGGCCCCTGCAGAAGGGATAATGAGTTTGCCTCTGGATTGAAAGCTTTAGATATACCCACTGTTGGTAAGGCAAATCTCAATTTGTTCATGACCTGAGGGTCCAATTTAAATTCCTCCGTAACATACGTTGACAACATTTGCCACTCTTTCCAACCCTGTGGTAGATAGTCAGAAGCTAGCTTTATAATTCTCCCTAGAGTAGAATTTTTTTCTTCTTGTATAAGTTCTCCCAAGTTTATTACTTGTAGTGGTGATGCCATCTGAAAAGAATATCACTTATCAGCAAATTACACCTCTAGATATGGAAGCTATTTCAGCGTTCCATTTTGACTCAAAAGGCATAGAGCTATTCTGATGAAATGATGGCAGACATGGTCGAGCCACAAGGAGACATTAAGATTTCGTCTCCAAGCCGTCGGCTCCTCCATCGAGCCGTCGGCTCCTCCATCAAGCCGACGGCTCCTCCATCAAGCCAGCTAGAACATCGAGCCGTCGGCTCGTTTATTCATCTTCGATTGACATTTTCTGTCATCACTCTGACAGCTATTCTAAATAGATATTCTAATACACTTGCTTTGAGTAATTCATGCTATACCTAATATAAATACATTACACCCACATATTTCTTACCTTGGATCGTTATTCTAACAATTGTTCAGTTCAAATTCACCAGTTTTTTTCACTGACGGCAAAACACAACGTGTCACTTGGAAAACCAAAGCGTACTGAAAAGGCATGACACTAGCCGGCTAAGATCAAGAAATGTGACAGGTATCTCCTTGATGTCACATGCATTGCCTCAGGGGCATGCATGGCGAATGATACAACTTTCTACCACACCGCTTATATTACGAGTTCTAGATTCCTACAAAAAGTACTAAACATACACAGAATCGCCTCAGATAATTAATATCAATACGGAAGTGCTTTTCTTTGATGGTAAGGAAAATTCTTCTGGCACCCCCACTGTGGAAATTGCACTAAGACAATCAGAAATACTCGTAGAAATGTTAATCTCTTCAAATGATTCAAATTAAATGCAGTTGTGTATTTTGACATGAATCGTTCTAGAAAAAAACCTCGAGCTTCCAAGCATCCAATTTTATAAATCCAATTTGAGTTGAAATTATTCACGATATTAGCTGAAATAAATGTTCATAGTTTTTTGTACTTTCAATTCATTTTCCAATCCAGTGCTTCCTAGAAATTCGCACCGACGATTTGGGGTGGTTCCGTAGGTTTTTGTTGGTTAACTACAGCTGAAAAGTGAATGCGATACCAAAAATCAGTCACTTCAGAGCGGTAAATAATAATAATAACCGTACTCTACTTTCTGATGGCCTTTCCTGAATATTCGGGATCATAAATATGTAAAAATATGTATTCAAATCGGCTAAATACAAATAACAGGTATAAGCACAATAAAGTTTCCAACCTTATTCTCCGAGATTCAGAATTAACGTTTGTTAATCTTCACAAGTACCATAATATTTTACTAACACCGGGCCTGTTACAAAAATCCTGAACTTTTTACAACACTTTTGACATGGGGATTAGCATTCTAGAGTAAGTATATAATATATATTTCTATGTTCCAATCGCGCACCAAAGAACGTCAGTGTAAATGCTAATATAAAGGTTTCCCCAAATCAACGCGGGAACGCAAGAGCGGGAACGGGATGAATGCAAGATAATATATATGGTTTACTGATTTTCTAGTAATTCGCACGGTTCCCATGTTCCGTTCCCGTTCCCGTTCCCGTTCCCGTTCCCGTTCCCGTTCCCGTTCCCGTTCCCGTTCCCGTTCCCGTTCCCGTTCCCGTTCCCGTTCCCGTTCCCGTTCCCGTTCCCGTTCCCGTTCCCGTTCCCGTTCCCGTTCCCGTTCCCGTTCCCGTTCCCGTTCCCGTTCCCGTTCCCGTTCCCGTTCCCGTTCCCGTTCCCGTTCCCGTTCCCGTTCCCGTTCCCGTTCCCGTTCCCGTTCCCGTTCCCGTTCCCGTTCCCGTTCCCGTTCCCGTTCCCGTTCCCGTTCCCGTTCCCGTTCCCGTTCCCGTTCCCGTTCCCGTTCCCGTTCCCGTTCCCGTTCCCGTTCCCGTTCCCGTTCCCGTTCCCGTTCCCGTTCCCGTTCCCGTTCCCGTTCCCGTTCCCGTTCCCGTTCCCGTTCCCGTTCCCGTTCCCGTTCCCGTTCCCGTTCCCGTTCCCGTTCCCGTTCCCGTTCCCGTTCCCGTTCCCGTTCCCGTTCCCGTTCCCGTTCCCGTTCCCGTTCCCGTTCCCGTTCCCGTTCCCGTTCCCGTTCCCGTTCCCGTTCCCGTTCCCGTTCCCGCCCCCGCGTTCCAGCTTCGGTTTGACGGATCCTTATGGTTAAAATTTGAAAAAAATTCGAGTTATTTTGGCATTCAAATCGAATAATTAGAGAGATGTAGAAGAAAATCTGATGAACAGTTTTCGAGAAAAAAAATAAAAACCTAATTTTTAGAGGTTTTTTTAAGTTTTCCCAAAAACCACTCATCAGATTCCATTTCACATATGACATATCAATGTCAAAGTAAAAGATAATCACGATTTTTTTCAGAATTTTCAACTACAACGTTCCTTCACAATTAAAAAAAATTCTGAAAATCTTGTTATAGAATCAAAGACAGTTGAGAAGAATCGCTTTTGCAAATGATATTTATATAATAATAACAATAATAATTGATTTTATTGATAGTAAACATACATGGAGTAGGTACATATACAGATATATAACAGGACAACTATGAATACTATCAAATGGCAGGATTCAGTCTCTCACCTAGTCATAGACTAGGTTCGAGCTGGATGTTCTGCAAATCAACCGAAATTCGCAAAGGAAAATACATCACTGTTGCTGAAAAATGTGGTGTAATACACCCATTACAAAACTGAAGACTCCGCAAATATTCCGAAACTTGCAGACATGATTCGGCACGGGGGTTAAGTTCTAAAAACGGAGCCTCCACCCAATACAAATCTGAGGGCGCTGCAAATTTCCTGACTGCAAATTTCCTGAAATTTTCAGACAGGACACAGCAAGGAACACTAAATTCGAATAATGAAGTATATCCCCAACAAAAACCTGAGGCACTTCAACTCTCACCAAATTCACAGACTCAGCAGAGGCCACTGAATTCGAATAACGAGGTCACAGGGGTCTCCAGCCAACAAATTAGCAAAGACACTACAAATTCAATCAAATTCATAGACAGGACTCAGCAGAGGCCCACAGTATTCGGAAAACGAGGTCCCCGAGGTCTACACCTAACAAAATTATGAAGGCACTGTGAATTCTACCAAATTCACAGACAGGACTCAACTGATCTCGAAAAATTATATCCCCAAGGTTTTCACCCAACAAAAAACTAGAGGCCCAGTTAGTTTCACTAAATTGACTGACAAGGCTCTGTAGAGGTCGCTAATCAACAGTAATGAGGCCCGCGAGGTGTACATTCACAAAAAATGGAGATACTGTAAAACTAAAATATTTTATAGACCACTGAACAATAAGCCTATAAGAAGAGCTGGAAAAGATAAGAGAAGAAAAGAAATAAGAGTATTGTCCGTGAATTTGGTGAAAGGTGTAGTGCTTGCGGTTTTGGTTGGATGGAGACCTCGGGGGCCTCATTATTCGGTTTCAATGTCCCTTGTGTTCTGTCAACAAATTTCAGGAAATTTGTTGCGCACGACCTTGGTTTTGTCTTGGATGAATACCTCATTGTTAAAACTCAACACCCCGTAAGGAGTTATGTGTGCAAGTTTCAAAAAATATAATAGGAAATTTTGAACCAAAATTATTATAATAATGATTAAAAAAGGAATTTGATGTTTTCCACGATCATGATCATGACTTCGCATGTTGACTTTTTACTATGAACCTCATGTTCAATGTCTAGATAAAGAAAATAAACATTTCCGAAAGCTTGACAAAATAACTGTATTGAGGATGCAGTCATCCGCATTTTTCCTTAACTAGTCAGTCAAGACTACCCTTCGCCTTATACATATTATTTATATTCTATATCTCTAATGTAGATAATACAGTATGTAATGAAAGAAATCACAAAATCATCTCCACAACGAACAAGAATTGTAATTATTATTATTACTAGTAATGCGGCTATCCGTAGTATAGCTACATAATGCGTTGAACCACATTACCACAATTAACACCAGATAATAATTTATAATCCTGTGAGCTATTTCGCATTTTCCTATTGTATAGGATATTAGCAATGAGCAGTCCTCCGGACATCTTATGCCTCAAGTCATAAGCTCATTGTGAACTAGTTTTCATCTCCGTTTTATACGGTCTTGACGATCGTGGTTCATGGGTATTGCTGAACTGGGTGCCTGGCGCTGGGATGGCGCTCGCAGTTTTGGAGTTATCCACTGTGCGGGCGCCATCTCAGTTTCGGTCTTGAAATGAATTTGGTTGTCGATTCATTCGTTGCAGTCATTAGTTATTGACTGCTAGACCTACCCTATACTGATGAGGGGCAACACGCCGAAATCGATATATAGGTGGTCAGAATGTTTCGATGTTTCCATGCAGAGATAACCTTGTAGGAACTCTGCACGGAAATTTCATCAGATGTAATTCAATGTTCGTCGTGGCATTAGCAAGGAACGTAGTTGTTTTCTGATGGATTTTCGACCCAACTTTTCCTATTGTATAGAATATTAGCAATGAGCAGTCCTCCGGACATCTTATGCCTCAAGTCATAAGCTCATTGTGAACTACAGTTTTCTTCTCCGTTCTATTTCGCAGTACTCCAAATAATGTTGAGATTTGGCAACAATGCATTAGCAGTAGGGCTGACCGTTGCAGAAAACTGTTATTTATTTTGAAAGATTATACTATGGTATGAAAAACATATCTTGTCAGTGCCATCTTACAGTTCAGAAACGCGAAATATTTGACTTTATATGAACCTTAAGTTAACGTGCACAAGAAAACTATTCAAACAAATGTTCGGTCTACTATTGAATCAACTTTACACTGCGCTCCCACCAAATATTTGAATTTTTATATCTGGTTCTTCCGCCAAATCATAGCACTGAATTTTTTTATTCTACTTGGCATTCGAAAACCCTTGTGATTGATGTAATTGTAATGTTCATTTTTTGGAAATGAAAATTAGTGGATACTTCTTATAGTGCTAATCAAAGAAATTAATTTCTAATTGTAGTACACTTTCTTGAATGACCCTTTTGTTGAGAGTCATTTAATTTTTTTGAAGAAAATCCCACCCCCTCCCCATTCGGTCTGTGACACCAGCGCAACCACTGGTGCAACACTGGAAGGTTAACGAAACATATGGTGGACTTAACAAGCAGTAAAATTAATTTAAAATGTCAGATTGGATTAATAATTTTTTTTCAAATTATAGTGTGAAATTTTCCTACCACGCAAGCTTAAATTATTCCTCAAAAAAAATTCCGGAAATAATTTAAGTTCTTGTGATATTATAAGTCAATATTTCTTTTCTGGTGTCGAATGAGCATGACTTTTTCGCGATTCAGAAAACGACTAGTTTTCGAGTATGTATATTTTTCTAAAAAAATACTCATATATTCCACGAACAATGGTCTGATATTTTTTGTCTTTCGAAGGTCTATAAGTGACCTTTTTGGTTGTTGAAATGTCCACTTTGAAATGGTCTATATAACTAGGTGATTTATTGATCATTAATCCGCTAGGAATTGAGAAAAAGATTATCTGAATCATGATTTTCAATAATTTTCGACTTCCTTCATTATTTTTATAACAAAAAGTAAGGTACTGTTGGGTAATAAGGCCAGGTTAACGAAAATAGTTTTTTTTTCCATAAACTGTAAACATTTCTATGCTTTGGCTAATGAGAGAAGGTAACTAAACATATATTCTATAAGATTATAATAATATGGGAACTTCAAAATAAACGTGTGCGCTCAGTAGGAATAAAAACAAAAACAAAAAAATTGGCCTTATTACCACCACGGGCAGGTTATAAAGCCAAGAGTAAATAATCAATGGAGGTAATAAGGCCGAAAAATCGAAATAGTTTATGGCATGCATTTTGGACAGGTAAAGTCTTCTGTGTCTTCTTTTGAGAGACCAACATATTCCTCATGCACCCAGGTACCACATGATACACAGGATCTCATATCAGCCACATAATCATTGTCGCAAACTGAACACATCCAGACTTCTGTAGCAGCAGTTTTGCTAGTGGTCGGCAAATCAGCTGACTTCTTTTTCGTCTTTGACGAAGTAGGAATTTTCTTAGAGCTGTCGTCCTTGAATACAGGCCTTATTACGTGTCCAAAACATTTACACTTTTTAAGGTTATCAGAAAGTATCAATCAACAAATATCTCAAAATAATAGTATACATCAAATGTTAATATCAACAAGAACATACGTACCCAAATATAGCCACCAATTCTTGATAATAATGAAAATATCACTCACGTCTTCGTAGTTAATTTTATAAATCGATAAATTAAAATTCAAGAAATCGGTAGACAACGTGCAGCCAGCTACCGGAAATGCTACTGCGCCTAAACCCTAAACCATATGTCTTTCAGATCATAATGAAGCTTCCTACATGTAGATGGCGGTTGGCACATAGAAAAATGATTCTGTTCTGACTTTGAACGATACGGCCTTACAACCTGTCTGGTCTTATTACCCAACGGTACCTTAGTTCATATTAAATTATTCATTTTCAATAAAGCCCAAGACAAGGGTTTCAAAAAGATTGAAATCATCAAAAATCATCTTTTCGTTCAGAAAACTGCGATTAATCTTTTTATAGCTTCTTTTTAATTTTGGTTACGTAATTAGTTGGGAGTTGATTTCCTCGAGTACTTTAAATTTTTCTTTGAAAAATATCACAAATATGCTCACTTGGAATTCGACGAGTTGAAGTTCAGGATATACGCACATTAATTCGCCTTTTTAAATATCAAATATCCGTCTTATTGTCTACGTCTTTTCAATTTGAAGTAATTTTATGGAAGATATTACAATTTTATATGAACGAAAAAAAATTTCATCAGAAGTTGATGTTCCTTACCCGATATCTGTTGTATAATTGTTGATTGGGCACTCGTCTTAGAAATGTGTCAGTGAAATTCAAATAAAACAAGAAATCCTCGTCCAATTTTGCTTCTAGTTCCATTTTACTAGAATTTTAGAAACTCTGGATCGAATTATTTCTGACAGTACTTTCTGTCAACGAAAGGATGGCATGCTAATAATAGTACAGGCAAACAGTAGAATCACTTTGAAAAAAATCCATGAATCGGATTTATTATCGTTCAATATGTTTTTTAGGGTAATCAATCCAAATCTGGAGATATCCAACAAAATTTCCTGGTGACTTAATAAGAAATTCGCAAAAAACTGCGAAATTATTGCACTTTCTGATTTTTTTGCTGATAATTTTACACCAAGCTAGAGGTTTTTCCATAGAAATATATATATATATATATATATAATATATATATATATATATATATATATATATAGAGAGAGAGAAGAGAGGTAGTCTATTGCTGACTAGTTAGAAACAAACTTGACAATATTTGGGACAGCAGCAAAACGCAAGTGTACTCTTATAACATTATATTTCCAATATTTCGACAGTGGTTACTGTCATCATCAGGGAGCTACAAAAATGGATGAAATTATGGTAAAATGGTGAGGATGAGAGTCCTATACTTACAATGTTAGTGAGATTGGTCGCTTAATAACGATGTTACAGAATTAAAAAAGACAAAATCCATGTCCAACATGGGGTACTTAATAAAATTTATGTAAAACATTAAACAATTGAATTTTTTTTTTTAATGTGTCGGATGCAAAACACCTGTAGGAATACCACAAGGAGCGTGGGAGAAGAGAAAATTGTTGGGTTAGAATTTATTAAAATTAATCATATGTCAAAAGTCAAAGTCGAAGTCAAATTTTTTCATAGAAGTTATAGAACAAGTGAACAATTGGCCCGAGCTGCTGGGGTTTCCAGTACAGTTGCAATTACTGCTAAAGAGGATATATAATTATGGATTTCATGTAATTGTTGAGAAAATTATTAACAATTGTTTGAACAAGTTTTAGAATTGATGTGGAAATTATGGGAAGTGAAAAAGTGTAAGGAATACCGAATGAAATTAATTAATGCCAAAGGGGTTGTTATTGAGAGCACTTGGGTTCTTGTCCAACAATAATAAATAAGAATAGATCTCACTCAAGTGGTTAAGATCTGTTCTTTTGTTTAAACAATGATCAGATTGAGAAATATACTTACTCTACAATGATAATCCCCATGTCAAAAGTGTTGTAAAAAGTTCAGGCTAGTCCACAATACGCATTCACGTCACTAGTGATTTTTGTAACAGGCCCGGTTTTAGTAAAATATTATGGTACTGGTGAAGATTAACAAACGTTAATTCTGAATCTCGGAGAATAAAAGGTTGGAAACCCCATTCTACTTATACCTGTTATTTGTATTTACCCGATTTGAATACATATTTTCACATATTTATGATTCCGAATATTCAGCAAAGGCCATCAGAACGTAGAGTTATTATTATTATTTATCGCTCTGAAGCGACTGATTTTTGGTATCACATTTCAGCTATAGTTAACCAACAAAAACCTACGGAACCACCCCAAATCGTCGGTGCGAATTTCAAGGAGGCACTGGATTGGAAAATTAATTGAAAGTACAAAAAACTATGAAAATTTATTTCAGCTAATATCATGAATAATTTCAACTCAAATTGGATTTATAAAATTGAATGCTTGGATGCTCGAGGTTTTTTTCTAGAACGATTCATGTCAAAATATGCAACTGCATTTAATTTAAATCATTTGAAGAGATTAACATGCTATTTCTACGAGTATTTCTGGTTGTAATACCTCAGTGCAATTTCCACAATGAGGGTGCATGAAAAAGTGAGGCCAGAAGCATTTTCCTTACCATCAAAGAAAAGCACTTCCATATTGACATTCATTTTCTGAGGCGATTCTATGTATGGTGTGGCAGAAAGTTGTATCACTCGACATGCATGCTTACACAGAGCAGACACAGTACTGGTACTGCACTAGGTTTCAAATTATTTTATTGTTATTTTCACATGAATCTTCATGAGGAAAATATCTGCCACAATTTACAATTTTCTCACTCAAATGTTCTGCCGGGATCTCTTCCTGAGAACAATAACCAAAAATTACGCCTTTTTTGTCAAGCTAAAATAATATTTAAGCTATTTTGAGCAAAGCATATAGGTACATAAAAATTTCATTATCTACCAAAAATGATTTATTTATTAGAAATTGTCTTTAAAGGAACAAGATTAATGCAAATTCACGAATGATGAATGAATAACCAACGACAACAAACACCACACAAAACGACAAGAGAAAATCTGAAATTCTAAAAACCTTCTCTGATCTCTGACAAGAGTGACAGATCTTAGTGACAAGTCTTCCTGTTGATGAAAAAGCACTGTTGCACGGTCATTATAATTACAGTAGCATAGAGTACATCATTGTTTAATATAAGTTTCTTTCGCGCCTAAAATTCGGAGTAATCTATCTCTAAAAGGTTCTTTTCGGTTTTAAAAAGTCCTAAATCCGTTGTCAAATTTCTCTCTTTCAAATGACAAATGTTATGAGGCAAATTTATTGCCTCATAACAAAAAACTCTGAATTGGAACACCAAATTATTTCCAAACTTGGCAACGATCTACCCAAACTACACTGATGACTCGCATGCGCACATCGTAAACGGGTCGCATACTCGGCATGCTTTTCGCCGTGAAAATTGGCGGGATTAGCATTCTAGAGTAATTATATAATAAATATTTCTATGGGTTTTTCCCAACCTTGAGGTTCAAGAAACCAATGAAGAAATTACCGGCAATGTTAAGAAATTTGGATAAAATTCGAGTTATTTTGGCATTCAAACTGAATAATTAGAGAGATGTAGAAGAAAAATTGAAACAGTTTTCGAGGAAAAAATAAAAACCTAATTTTTAGAGGTTTTTTTAAGTTTTCCCAAAAACCACTCATCAGATTCCATTTCAAATATCATGACTTATCAATGTTAAAGTGAAAGATAATCACGATTTTTTTCAGAATTTTCAACTTTAACGTTCCATCACAATTTAAAAAAATTCTGAAAATCTTGTTATAAAATAAAGACAGTTGAGAAGAATCGTTTTTGCAAGTGATATTCATATGAAATTTAGAAGACTGAGCATTGAGGTACTATTCATACTATTTTTCAGAGATAAAATCAAACGATTTATATTTTTAATAATGATTTTCAAAACCTCGGACAAAAAACGATAAATCGCTCCAGTAAGTGATTCCTCTGTAGTACATGAACGAAAAGACGAAAGTAGTTCTGCTAGAAAGAATTATTTCATATTTACTGAACAGCGTTGTCTAGGCAGCGGTAACCGATGTAATTGGTTCAATTTTTGGTAAATGAAAGTTACGTCGATAGGGGTTTGTCAGTTCATCAGTTGGATGTTATATTGATCCGCCTTAAAGCCTTGGAGTCCTTGGACACAATTGAAGAAGTATGTAAGTAATAAGTTTTATGTTTTGCGATTTAAAATATAAGTTTTGGAAATAAAACAGGACGCAAAACAGAATTGAAAAATAATAATAGTAATAATCATAATAGCGTCTTTATTGTCCATTCCAGTTGTTTTTAAATAACATTATATAATATACATAAAAAATAACGGCATATTAGGCAGTGTTCAGCTTACAAATTTGAAAAATATTGATTAAAATAAATTATAGTGAGTTGTTCACATTAGCTGAATTCGAATAACGAGGTCACCGAGGTCTCCAGCCAACGAAATTATGGAGGTACTGTGAATTCCACCAAATTAACAGGCAGGACTCAACTGATCTCGAAAAATTATTTCCCCGGGGTTTCCACCCAACAAAAAACTAGAGGCCCTTTTAGTTTCACTAAATTCACTGACAAAGCTCTGTAGAGGTCGCTAATCAACAGTAATGAGGCCAGCGAAGTCTATGTTCACAAAAATAGACGGAGAGTGTAAAACTGAAATATTTTGTAGACCACTGAACAATCAGCCTATACGAAGAGCTGGAAAAGAAAAGAAAAGAAAAGAAAAGAAAAGAAAAGAAAAGAAAAGAAAAGAAAAGAAAAGAAAAGAAAAGAAAAGAAAAGAAAAGAAAAGAAAAGAAAAGAAAAGAAAAGAAAAGAAAAGAAAAGAAAAGAAAAGAAAAGAAAAGAAAAGAAAAGAAAAGAAAAGAAAAGAAAAGAAAAGAAAAGAAAAGAAAAGAAAAGAAAAGAAAAGAAAAGAAAAGAAAAGAAAAGAAAAGAAAAGAAAAGAAAAGAAAAGAAAAGAAAAGAAAAGAAAAGAAAAGAAAAGAAAAGAAAAGAAAAGAAAAGAAAAGAAAAGAAAAGAAAAGAAAAGAAAAGAAAAGAAAAGAAAAGAAAAGAAAAGAAAAGAAAAGAAAAGAAAAGAAAAGAAAAGAAAAGAAAAGAAAAGAAAAGAAAAGAAAAGAAAAGAAAAGAAAAGAAAAGAAAAGAAAAGAAAAGAAAAGAAAAGAAAAGAAAAGAAAAGAAAAGAAAAGAAAAAAAAAGAGTATTGTCCGTGAATTTGGTGAAAGGTGTAGTGCTTCCGGTTTTGGTTGGATGTAGACCTCGGGAGCCTCATTATTCGGTTTCAATGTCCCTTGCTGTGTTCTGTCAACAAATTTCCCGCGCCCTCAGATTTATCTTGGATGGAGACCTCGCATTGTTCAAACTCAACACCCCATACTGAGTTATGTGTACAAGTTTCAAAAAATATAATAGGAAAGTTTGAACCGAAATAATTATAATAATGATTAAAAAAGGAATTGGATGTTTTCCACCATCATGAATCATGACTTCGTATGTTTCTCATCAATGTTGACTTTTTACTATAAAACCTCATGTTCAATGTCTAGATAAAGAAAATAAACATTTCCGAAAGCTCGACCAAATACCAAAGAGTATTATTTTAAACAGCCAGCCAGTATTTTGACTGTATTGAGGATACAGTCAGGATACAGTCATCAGCATTTTTCATTAACTAGTCAGTCAAATCTACCCTTCGCCTTATACATATTTTTTGTATTCTATATCTCTAATGTAGATAATACAGTAAATAAATAATTCATTATTGAAGCGAAAGAAATCACAAAATCATCTCCACAACGAACAAGAATTGTAATAATAATCATAATTACTGGTAATATAGCATTGGACCACATTACCACAATTAACACCAGATAATAATTTATGATCCTGTGAGCTATTTCGCAGTACTCCGAATAATGTTGAGATTTGGCAACAATGCATTAGCAGTAGGGTTGACCGTTGCAGAAAACTGTAATTTATATGGAAATTTTCTAAAAGATCGCTGTAGGTTAGGTTAGGTTTGAACGTGAGTGGGTCCGTATCAGGCCCTCCACTGCGGCCAATGGCCTATTGCGGCTCACCCTATGGTTATATTTCTCCCAGTATATCCAATCTGTTGACGGAATCGAGGAATGCATTGGGAGAACAATTTACCAGGTTTTCTGGCCTTACTGTCGTATCGCCAAATACTGAGAATCTGGTTCTGGCCGCTGCAGGGCAAGTACACAGAATGTGTTTAGCCGTTTCATGTCTCCAGTCCGTGATATTTTCAAATCGGTGTTTCGCTTCTTCCTTATTCATACGTTTTCATAGTTACAACAATTTCTGTGAATAGAGAAACGTCAGTTTGACGGTCCAACTAACTCTTCAACTGACATTAATCACACATGATGAACCGTTCCTGCAGTACGAATTTAGTCCAAAATAATTTAATGTATTTGTGAAATTGTCTGATCGAATATCCCTTCAAAATACACAATTTTCAATATACTTTCATCTTGCCAGTCGCTCAAACTGTGTTGCTGTACAAAACACCACTCGAGCAAGCTCTCGTGGTATTTCTAAGCAACACAGTTTTCGTTACAGCAAGGTGAAAGTATTTTGTGAAAATTCAACATTTTGTCGGGATATTACTACTGACAATTTCCCTCATATTATATAAACCAACCAAATGCCATCACGTTTTGAATTCAAACCAATGAGAAAAAGACTTTTCGAAAACACTGTCTCCAGCCCGTGGTATTTTTAAATCGGTATTTCGCTTTTTCTTTATTTTTACGTTTCCACAGTTACAACAATTTCTGTGAATAGAGAAACGTTAGTTTGACCATTGTTTAAATAGAACATAGTAAATGCCTGTGGAAAAGGTATTGGACACAAACGCGAGTGTAATCTAGCGTGATTAGTTACAAACATGAATATTTGACGTCATTTTAATGCAGGTTTCTTCAAAAAACCTTGATTTTAATGCTTTTCCATTGTTTTAATCAAGATACGACAAGACTTGGAGGCCAGATCACTGAAGTTACGACATGACTTGGATGCGAGCTCACTATCGCCATCTACATATCGCATCCATTTTGATCCAGTTATAATCCCATAAGGTTGACTAACTATCTTCTATATAAACAAGGGTTTGACCATCGTTTATATAGAAGTAAGATGGCTAAGTTAGTCAATGCCTGTGTAATTGGTGTTGGACGCAAACGCGAGTGTCATCTAGCGTGATTAGTTTAAACATGAATATTTGACGTCATTTCAATGCAGGTTCCTTCAAAAAACCCTGATTTTAATGCTGTCCCATTGTTTCAATCAAGTTACGACATGACTTGGATGCGAGCTCACTATCGCCATCTACATGTCGCATCCATTTTGATCCAATTATAATCCCATAACATTGTTTATAGAGAATCTTCTTTCTCTATAAAAACAGAGCCCATAAGCATTGTCTAAAGAAGAATAGTCAGACAATCTCTGTGCAAAATGCATTGGATGGCCGTCACCTGAGACATCTATACTATTTTACTGGAAACATTGAAAATGTATCCAGTAATGTGGCGCCGTTATCGGATGGCACGCAAAACTATACTTCTGTCTCTTTTTAAAATAGAACGACAGTTTTCATTCGCTTCATTCAGAAATGTGCAGAATATTGTCATTGGTGAGATGCTAAGCAGAATAAAAGACGAGTCAAAGTTTGCATTCGGATGTTTCGAATATCAGATGATGATCAGTGGTAAAATTTTATATTGCTGCAATTAAGCCTAATATAATGAAACACGTAATGTAGCAATATTCTTACTGAAAAATGATCCCTAAGTATAGGTACAAAAAAAATGTTCTTTTACAATATTATATCGCAGTTGATATGTTTTGAAAACACATAAAGAATATTCATTAGTGCTTGAAGGCACCCAATAAGTAGGTAAATAATAATATATCAGTATTATTTGTACAAGCTTTTGTTTAGTTTCACTCACACGTAACAGGTATAGTATCTACTGTCTAGGTATAACGGGGTCGAAACTTCAGTGGAAATTTTGAGCCAATTCCACTGATCCAATAAATTCATTCAGGTTCGTTACGACATTCACAAGAGAAAAAAACAAGATAGCGATTAGTTTTTGTGATTTATTGTCCAACTATTCATAATGCGAATCTCGAGTAGATTTTGTATTTTTTCAAAATTCGAAATGGCGGATACGATTTTTGATTAGATTCTTTCAAAATTGGTACCTATACAAGGGCTTGTTGTATTGGAGACCAATACGAACATTCAAGATGGAGGAAAAATTTTGTGATTCATGACCGAATCCGTCCATGATAGATCTAGAATTATTTGGGTAGGACAGTTCAAGGACAATTCAAGGAAAATTCAAGTGTTGGTGGACAGGTGTTCTTTAATTGATGGTTCGATGTTATCAACAATGTATATGGACATATAAGGAGAGTTTCAAAGGAGGTTGTCACCAGAAATCATTCACCTCCTACACGGGCCTAAAATACAGTTTTTGTTGTACAATATAGTTATTTGTGTATTTAGAGCGCGAGGAGCGCGGTAATCTTTGGAGAGCGGCAATGGCACTTTGTTCTCGAAATAAACACATGTTTTTTTTCTTCAAACGCAGCTTTTAAACATAGAAACGATTGACAATTCATTCAACATAGGCACCCATGAGAAAATAAACACTCAATAGTAATTCCAAATGAATAAGCTATCCAAATATCCAATAATTCACATCTCTAACAAAACAAGATAACTTGCTTGAAAAAAAAAGTATGTCGAGATCGAATCACAGGCCTTCAGCTTGATAGCAGCTACGCTCTCAACACCACCACAGTTCCTAAGAGTGTTATGAATTTATTGTCTATACTAACCATCATGCAAGAATAGGTTCGTTTTCAACGAAAGAGATCGAGAAATCGGCCGTTTCTTCAATATTTTTCGAAAAAGCTGTCACAAAACATTTCCGAGAAAACTTCAGCTTTGCGTTGAGATCTAAAAGCGTCAAAGGCTACCTACTTTAGTAAGCGGTTGTAGAAAAAAATATATTTTACTGACCATGCACGATCATCGGGGAGACGGAAATATTTATGGTTTTACGCAGTGCCCACGTACACTAAATTGATACTTTTCAGGACACGTAAGTGAAAAAATCAAATATACGTAAAGTTATGTTTTACGCATCGTTCATATAATTCCAAAAGACAGGATTTTGCGTCAGATTTTACTCGAAACTCATCAAATGAAAACTTCATAGAATAAAATATACTCAACAATTGCTACAATTTGCCAATATAATAACGAAGTTATGTTTTACGCATCGTTCTTATAATTCCAAAAGACAGTATTTTGCGTCAGATTTTACTCGAAAGTCATCAAATGAAAACTTCATAGAATAAAATATACTCAACAATTGCTACCATTTGCCAATATAATAACAGGCGTAGAAATAAAATTGTAGATACATTTTCATAAAGAGCTTTTTTGTACTCACGTGTTTCCACGCTCATAAAAAAAGTCCTAATTTACGAATTTTTGTATCATATATAAATAACTATTTCATCTTCTTCATATGAGTTTTCTATGCGTATTGGTCATGAAGTCATAAAGTTTCATTTTTGATAAGGATATCCACTTATAGAGGTACTATATTTCGAACGATCGACTGAAACTTCAAATTCAGTCGCAAATAATGCCATTATATCAGTACCTAATTTCGAAAAAAAAACCCTTATTAGGTTTTACAACTTTGACTTCATGGTAAATAAATAAACTTGAAAAAAAACATTTTAGAGAAAATTTTCTATTTAAATGTACTAAAAAGAAGAAAATAAATTTTAAAGTGAATAAACCCATCATTTTGTTACATTATAAAATTTTAAATGATATAAAAGCTTGTCGCGATAAGTATATATGTAATTCTTATAGTATATAAAATTCAAAAATCACCTCAAGATTTATTCACACGACAAGCTTTTATATCATTTAAAATTTTATAATGTAACAAAATTATGGGTTTTTCGCTTTAGTGCATTTAAATAAAAGCTTTTATCTGAAAAGGTTTTTTAAGTTTATTTATTTCTTATTTTAGTTTTCTGTGAATATGTTTCTTAGTCTGTTCATTTCAATCAATGCGCCATTGTTGCACGGTCGCTTGCCTGTTAATTTACCGTTAGAAATTTTTCCTAATTTCTACGTGTTCTCTAAATAGCTTTAGAGGGGGGCAGAGGAGTGAATTTTTTTAAAACCGTTTTGTTCAATGGCCAGATAATTTTCACTATTTTTACGGATTTTTTTGATTTCTATTCCGCGAGTTTTCCTATTTTCTTGTGACAGTAAAGGAGGGCGAACCCCCCGATCTATTTTTGTTTTCATCATTATTTTCCATGTCCGAAACTGTTGAAACATTTTCCGAATTCCTTTGCGTTCTCTACCTAGCTTTTGAGGGGGGTAAGGGGAGGCGAAATTATTTAAAACATAATCTCCGACGGTCAGATATTTTTCACTACTTTTACAGATTTTTCCGATTATAATTTCGCGTTTTTTCCATTTTTTTTTTTCGAGAAAAGAGGGAGGCGAGTACCTCCTTAATTCATTTTTCTTGCTGTAATTTTTGACGTCCAAATCCGTCAAAAAAACGTCCGAAAACCTTCGCGTTCTCTATCTAGCTTTCGGAGGACGGCGGGGGGGGACAATTCCTTTTTATAAACCATAACATTCGACTGTCAGATATTTTTCACGATTTTTAGAGATTTTTCCGATTTTAATTTCACGAGTTAGTTTTCCAACTTTTCGAGAGAAGGGGGGGCATCCCCCTCCCTAAATATTTTTTTTCGTTGTTATTTCTGACGTCCAAATCCGTCAATAAAACTTCCGAAACCCTACGCGTTCTCTATCTAACTTTCGGGGGGCAGGGGGGACAATTTCTTCGACATTAATGTTTTGTCATCGGAACTGAACCAACACGAAAAATTTCAATTCCATAGAATAAGAGGAAGTGGTTCTAATTCAGCTTGCAAGATTTGTACCCATCTAACACACACAGAGCAAGTTAAATAAAAGCTCTTAATAAAAACAGAAAATAATATGGTAACTGTCGGAAATGGCATTATCACCTTCATAACTTAAAACCAATCATCGGTTGTCATCAAGAACGTTGGACATCTTCCCCTAAACATTAGTCAAGAGAAATCACCCTGAAAATATCTACTTATGTGAATTCGAAAACTGACTGAGACCTAAAAGACAAAAACAATGAAATGCCAAACACCACGAAAGTTCGCTAATTGCTCTCTCGCACAAAACAACAACACATGTTTTGTGCTCTCTCGTTTACATGCAAATTGCAAGTGGCAGGTGGAACGGACACTGAGCCAATCAAAAACACGAAATAATGTCCATTCATTATTCACTTTACGCGATTACTACGACACTTTCCATCTCATTCGTTTGTCTCCTTTTTGGGGGCAATCGTGCTGGCGCCATCTACTAATAAACCCCATCGTCATCCAATAATAATCCCATAAGGTTGACTGACTATACTTCCTTAGACAATGCCATAAGGTTGACTATCTTCTATATAAACAATGGTTTGACGGTCCAACTCTTCAACTGACATTAATAACGCATGATGAACCGTTCCTGCAATACGCATTTAGTCCATAATAATTGAATGTATTCGTGAAATTGTCTGATCGAATATCCCTAGAAAATGCAGAATTTTCAAAATACTTTCACCATTGTTTATATAGAAGTAAGATAGTCATGCTTGGTTTATGCAACGTGCCCAAGAACTAAGCTTATGACCAAGAACTAATAACTAAGGCTGAATTCCCACAGATCCGACGTCCGATGATACGATGGTACGAAAATGTCCTGATTGGTTGGAAAAATGTCCTGATTGGTTGATTTGTTGTCACACCTACCAATTCAACCAATCAGAACATTTTCGTACCATCGGATCATCGGACATCGGATCTGTGGGAATCCAGCCTAAGGATTCAACACAAGCAAATTAATCAGGGCGTTTACGCAATCCTCCCTAGTACTAAGAACTAAGAATTAATACCAAAAAGTTGGTCAACTTTTAACTAAGTTCTTAGTCAAAAAAGGAAGTGCGCATGCTCCGGATGAAATATTTCGTTTACAATGACAGTTTGTCATTGTATCACAGTTTGAGCATGCGCGAATTTCTTCACTAAGAACTAACAGGAGGCTGCATAAACACCATAGCTTTCTTAGGTATAGTGCTTAGTTACTAGTTATTAGTCTTAGGAATTTAGAAGTGTTGCATAAACCAAGCATCAGTGTCTTTGTAATTGGTGTTGGACGCAAACGCGAGTGTCATCTAGCGTGATTAGTTACAAACATGAATATTTGACGTCATTTTAATGCAGGTTTCTTCAAAAAACCCTGATTTTAATGCTGTCCCATTGTTTCAATCAAGTTACGACATTACTTGGAGGCCAGATCACTGAAGTTACGATATGACTTGGATGCGAGCTCACTATCTTCTATATAAACAATGCTTTCACTTTGCCAGTCGCTCAAACTGTGTTGCTGTACAAAACACAACTTGAACAAGCTCTCGTGGTGTTTCCAAGCAGCATAGTTTTCGTGACAGCAAGGTGAAAGTATTTTTTGAAAATTCAGCATTTTGTCGGGATATTACTACTGATAATCCACGCGTTAAAATATCTCGATTATTAATCGCCTTCATCAATACACTAGGTAGTTGATTCTTTTTCTTCTAGTTAGTTTTTTGGATTTCTGTCTCCATACGGAAACAATTTCTCCAAATCAGGTAATTTGAAATAAATTCAAGTAGTTTTAAATAGCAGTATGGCCCCTAGCTCCGACAAATCCGTTGTCATCCGGCCTGGATACCGGCGTAGGAAGCTAGAGAAGTAGACAAATTCACATAACACTTATAAACGATGCACAATACTGCCATTGTTTATATAGAAGATAGTCAATCTTATGGGATTATAATTGGATCAAAATGGATGCGACATGTAGATGGCGATAGTGAGCTCGCATCCAAGTCATGTCGTAACTTCAGTGATCTGGCCTCCAAGTCATGTCGTAACTTGATTAAAACAATGGAAAAGCATTAAAATCAGGGTTTTTTGAAGAAACCTGCATTAAAATGACGTCAAATATTCATGTTTGTAACTAATCACGCTAGATGACGTTCGCGTTTGTGTCCAATACCTTTTCCACAGGCATTGACTAACTATGTTCTATTTAAACAATGATACTGCTAATTTTCAACAAATTTTACCAATGACACACATTTACTTGACTTCCAACTAGGACGCCGTCTGTCCTCCACCATTGCCGGAAGTCGAATCCAGGTAGTTGATTAAATAACTATTAAGTTTCTTATTGAAGGTTTGATGCGCCAATTTCACTTCCATCCACTTGCGTGTCCTGTCTACGCAGAATAAGAATTTCATTCATCGAAAGATTTTCCCATACTTTCATACTTATACCCTTCACATTTTTCGAGTTTCAGTTCCCTAATTTTCTACAAAAGTGCCGTAAAAGTCGGCATTTCCACAAATGAAGAAATTGGATACCTAGAATGTGCTCCAGAGATCTAAGGAAGTTTTTTGTTTTGTTTTTTTGTCGAAAATCCCAATGAAGTTGTAAGGTTTCTAATACCGCTGAATATGCTCTGTGTTCAATACAATTCAATTGAACAAACGTTATTTCATCTGATTCCCTCGAAATAAGAATATTTATTTGCTTCTAAAGTATTTGGCTGAAATCATGTCTACTGCGACATCTAGCAGTCAAGGTACCAAAGAATATACTACCACGACAGTGAAGATTCGTTCAAGACCTTGCATAAAGAGAAAACTTTCATTAATGCTAAAGAAACACAGTTTTAGTTTCAGTCAAGAGATGGCAAATGTGCTACCAATAAAACTCAATCTAGAACCATTGTCTAAAGAAGTATAGTCAGTCAACCTTATGGGATTATTATTGGATGAGGATGGGGTTTATTAGTAGATGGCGCCAGCACGATTGCCCCCAAAAAGGAGACAAACGAATGAGATGGAAAGTGTCGTAGTAATCGCGTAAAGTGAATAATGAATGGACATTATTTCGTGTTTTTGATTGGCTCAGTGTCCGTTCCACCTGCCACTTGCAATTTGCATGTAAACGAGAGAGCAAAGTAGCGAACTTTCGTGGTGTTTGGGCATTTCATTGTTTTTGTCTTGTTAGGTCTCAGTCAGTTTTCGAATTCACATAGATATTTTCAGGGTGATTTCTCTTTACTTATGTTTGGGGGAAGATGTCCAACGTTCTTGATGACAACCGATGATTGGTTTCAAGTTATGAAGGTGATAATGCCATTTCCGACAGTTACCATATTATTTTCTGTTTTTATTGAAAGCTTTTATTTAACTTGCTCTGTGTGTGTTAGATGGGTACAAATCTTGCAAGCTGAATTAGAACCACTTCCTCTTATTCTATGGAATTGAAATGTTTCGTGTTGGATCAGTTCCGATGACAAAACATTAATGTCGAAGAAATTGTTCCCCCTGCCCCACGAAAGTTAGATAGAGAACGCGTAGGGTTTCGGAAGTTTTATTGACGGATTTGGACGTCAGAAATAACAACGAAAAAAATAAGTAGGGAGGGGGGGATGCCCCCCTTCTCTCGAAAAGTTGGAAAACAAACTCGTGAAATTAAAATCTGAAATATCTCTAAAAATCGTGAAAAATATCTGACAATCGAATGTTATGGTTTATAAAAAGGAATTGTCCCCCCCCCCCCGTCCTCCGAAAGCTAGATAGAGAACGCGAAGGTTTTCGGACGTTTTTTTGACGGATTTGGACTTCAAAAATTACAGCAAGGAAAAATAAATTAGGGGGGTAATCGCCTCCCTCTTTTCTCGAAAAAAAAAATGGAAAAAACGCGAAATTATAATCGGAAAAATCCGTAAAAATAGTGAAAAATATCTGACCGTCGAAAATAATGTTTTAAAAAATTTCGCCTCCCCTTTCCCCCCTCAAAACCTAGGTAGAGAACGCAAAGGAATTCGGAAAATGTTTCAACAGTTTCGGACATGGAAAATAATGATGAAAAGAAAAATAGATCGGGGGGTTCGCCCTCCTTTCCAGTCACAAAAAAATAGGAAAACTCGCGGAATAGAAATCAAAAAAATCTGTAAAATTAGTGAAAATTATCTGGCCATTGAACAAAACCGTTTTAAAAAAATTCACCCCTCTGCCCCCCTCTAAAGCTATTTAGAGAACACGTAGAAATTAGGAAAAATTTCCAACGGTCAATTAACAGGCAAGCGACCGTGCAACAATGGCGCATTGATTGAAATGAACAGACTAAGAAAGATATTCACAGAAAACTAAAAAAATAAATAAATAAACTTAAAAAACCTTTTCAGATAAAAGATTTTATTTAAATGCACTAAAGCGAAAAACCCATAATTTTGTTACATTATAAAATTTCAAATGATATAAAAGCTTGTCGTGTGAATAAATCTTGAGGTAATTTTTGAATTTTATATACTATAAGAATTACATATATACTTCTCGCGACAAGCTTTTATATCATTTAAAATTTTATAATGTAACAAAATGATGGGTTTATTCACTTTAAAATTTATTTTCTTCTCTTTAGTACATTTAAATAGAAACTTTTCTCTAAAATGTTTTTTTTTCAAGTTTATTTATTTACCATGAAGTCAAAGTTGTAAAACCTAATAAGGGTTTTTTTTTTCGAAATTAGGTACTGATATAATGGCATTATCTGCGACTGAATTTGAAGTTTCAGTCGATCGTTCGAAATAACCTCTATAAAAATGAAACTTTATGACTTCATGACCAATAAGCACAGAAAACTCATATAAAGAAGATGAAATGATTATTTATATATGATACAAAAATTCGTAAATTAGGACTTTTTTATGAGCGTGGAAACACGTGAGTACAAAAAAGCTCTTTATGAAAATGTATCTACAATTTTATTTCTACGCCTGTTATTATATTGGCAAATTGTAGCAATTGTTGAGTACATTTTATTCTATGAAGTTTTCATTTGATGACTTTCGAGTAAAATCTGACGCAAAATACTGTCTTTTGGAATTATATGAACGATGCGTAAAACATAACTTTACGCATATTTGATTTTTTCACTTACGTGTCCTGAAAAGTATCACTTTAGGCACTGTACGTGGACACTGCGTAAAACCATACATATTTCCATCTCCCCGATGATCGTGCATGGTCAGTAAACTATATTTTTTTCTACAACCGCTTACCAAAGTAGGTAGCCTTTGACGCTTTTAGATCTCAACGCAAAGCTGATGTTTTTTCAGAAATGTTTTGTGACAGCTTTTTCGCTCTAGTGCGAAAATATTGAAGAAATGGTCGATCTCCATAGCTTTCGTTGAAAACGAACCTATTAGTGCATGATGTTTAGTATAGACAATAAATTCATAACACTCTTAGGAACTGTGTTGGTGTTGAGAGCGTAGCTGCTATCAAGCTGAAGACCTGTGATTTGATCTCGACATACTTTTTTTTCAAGCAAGTTATCTTGTTTTGTTAGAGATGTGAATTATTGGATATTTGGATAGCTTATTCATTTGGGATTACTATTGAGTGTTTATTTTCTCATGGGTAATGTTAGGTGCCTATGTTGAATGAATTGTCAATCGTTTCTATGTTTAAAAGCTGCGTTTGAAGAAAAATAACATGTGTTTATTTCGAAAACAAAGTGCCATTGCCGCTCTCCAAAGATTACCAAGAATACACAAATAACTATATTGTACAACAAAAAATGTATTTTAGGCCCGTGTAGGAGATGAATGATTTCTGGTGACAACCTCCTTTGAAACTCTCCTTATATGCCCACATACATTGTTGATAACATCGAACCATCAATTAAAGAACACCTGTCCGCCAACACTTGAATTTTCCTTGAATTGTCCTTGAACTGTCCTACCCAAATAATTCTAGATCTATCATGGACGGATTCGGACATGAATCACAAAATTTGTCCTCCATCTTGAATGTTCGTATTGGTTTCCAACACAACAAGCCCTTGTATAGGTACCAATTTTGAAAGAATCTAATCAAAAATCGTATTCGCCATTTCGAATTTTGAAAAAATACAAATCTACTCGAGATTCGCATTATGAATAGTTGGACAATAAATCACAAAAACTGTTCGCTATTTTGTTTTTTTCTCTTGGTAATGTCGTAACGAACCTAAATGAATTTAATGGACACCTGCCAAATTTAAAGATGATTTCCACTGAAGTTTTGACCCCGTTATACCTAGACAGTAGATACCATACCTGTTACGTGTGAGTGAAACTAAACAAAAGCTTGTACAAATAATACTGATATATTATTATTTATATACCTACTTATAGGGTGCCTTCAAGCACTAATGAATATTCTTTATGTGTTTTCAAAACATATCAACTGCGATATAATATCGTAATAGAACATTTTTCTGTACCTATACTTAGGGATCATTTTTCAGTAAGAAAATTGCTACATTACGTGTTTCATTATATTAGGCTTAATTGCAGCAATATAAAATTTTACCACTGATAATCATCTGATATTCGAAACATCCGAATGCAAACTTTGGCTCGTTTTTTATTCTTCTGAACATCTCACCAATGACAATATTCTGCACATTTCTGAATGAAGTGAATGAAAACTGGCGTTCTATTTAAAAAAGAGACAGAAGTATAGTTTTGCGTGCCATCCGATAACGGCGCCACATTACTGGATACATTTTCAATGTTTCCAGTAAAATAGTATAGATGTCTCAGGTGACGGCTATCCAATGCATTTTGCACAGGGATTGTTTGACTATTCTTCTTTAGACAATGCTAGAACAGAAGTTTGGTTTTATATGTTATTATCCTATGAGGCGCCGTTTGGGTAAAAAGTGATTTGTAAATATATAAAATTTTGTGTCAATTTATTTTTTAATTTTGGCAATATTTTTTATTTTGCTTTCCTATATATTTATATTTTGATCACACGCAATATATTTACGTTTCAAGCGTTCCAAATATATAACAACGTGAATTCCCATATATTCATAAATTCGATCTATTTCATGTTCTCAAGAGATGGCGCTACCTACGCGATTTATTTAGGGTCACTGAATCTAAAAGGCCGTGCCGTCCTTACGGGTATGGTCAATGGGCGTGGTCCAATACTTGAAATTCCAGTATTCAAATAACCCACAAAATCACCAATTAGAGAGCAAGTTTTGAGGGTTATTTGAACACTGGAACTATTTCAAGTACTAGACCACGCCCATTGGCCATACCCGTAAGGACGGCACGACCTCCTTAGATTCAGTGACCCTAGGGCCTAGATTTATTACACTCGAGAATATAGCCGCCGAATGATATCGCAGCCGCCAGCAAATATTCTCAGAATACTTTTTCATCAGTTTTGTGGAATAATCATAGTCAAATACGTTAGAACTGAAAAAATTAAAGGGTGTATTGAATCTAGGGTCACTCTAAATCCTAGAAGGCTTTGGCCTTCTTACGGGTATGGCCAATGGGTGGAGTCTAAATAGCTCCAATGTTCCAAAAACACCACGAAAATTAGGTCCGATGTTTGAACTAGTGACACATGTCAAAAGTCAATTTTTATGTCATTGCCGTCATTGAAAATGTTTTCAAAAATAGTTTTACACAGATTCACAGTAAAGAAAGCAGATTGTCCCAACCATAGGTATATATTATATACTTACTCATGATTTCTATGGTCCCAAAATCTTCTGATGAGCCCTGCTGTCACTGATCCAACTTAGGAATATGTTGATTACTTTTTTTACTGACACATATTCCTTTCTTCTGAAAGTGAAGTACCTATTGTGCAGTGAAACCTGCAAGAATACCGACAAAAGTCGTAAATAATATTGTATTCTCAGGATCATTTTGTTTATAACTTGTTAATTAGTAGAATGAAGAATACATTTTTCCCATTTTCCTCACTAAAGACAAATACAGATTATATTTTCATTCAAACTTTTTTTTTTCAGGATTGAAACAGGAAACCTTGAGAATGAAATGGCTATCAATATTGAATAACTTAGTGTAATATTGTGACAGAAATCAGGACCACAATTAAATTAAAAAATTAACTAAAGAAATGTATACCTACTTAACAGATGATTTCAATTCCTATATAATATAACAATGTTTCACCTTTGACTGTTTTTGCTTTGATATAACTTATTTATCATTTCACAAATTATTTTCATCATTCCTTTTCTAATAATTGTTTGATTTCTTTATCGATTTTTATTTCATATGTATTGCTGTTGAACAATTTATGTAAAAATGTAATCCCTCTCTAAACAGAAACGTTTCTTGGGATCAATTAATAAAGTGTGTGCAGTGTAAGTATAACAATTTTCGTGTTCACAGGAGTCTAGGACTGACAAATTTTTTCTGAATTGTTCAGAAAAGACCTAAAAATGGTCATGGAAAAAAGTGGTCAATTCTAATAAGCACATAGAATGGAAAAGTTGTACATTGCAAAAATGGAACCTTTTTCTTTCGAACAAGTTTAAAAATTCTTTATTGACGTTTATCTTGAGAAAATTGGTTAGACCATAATAATGTTAGTATATTGGTAATCTCTTGCACAGATACTCTCTATTCTCAGGGATTGTTTTGGGGGTTGGCTGAATGATACACAGGACCAGGAGTTCCAACAAAGCTTTATTCTGGGGGGTTGATAAAGCACGTTTTCTCGATATATTTTCTACAACTAAATAAAATGTTTTAACACCCACTTGTAGATGAACAACTGAATGATAGGACCCTTCAGGGACCAGGAACAGAAAACTGGTACATTTCCTCATGAAATAATTAATGCTTACCTAAATAAAATGACCAGGCATCAAGCGCAAACGTCGTGTTGTCCGCCACTCGATAGAAACCAACAAGGCTCAAAATTATCAGTGTATGAAAATTCAAGAAAAAAGATAATGGTGTAAATCTGACGTGATTTTAGCAGTATCGTCCATCAACTAATTTCCACAGCGCTTGAACAGCTCAAAACCTTCGATAGTGAAATAAAAAGTTGTTATAAAAAGTGTCCTGTTTTTATATCTCCCACTGAAAATATCTTACCAAGTGCGCGGGTTTGAATTTGATATTTCTGCAACTCACAATACACACTCGGCATCAAAAGTTGCCTAACTCTAAGGGAACTAAATTAAATTCTCGTTAATAGGTTATAAGCTCGATTTTGTCATCTGACAGACAGAACCTGGGTGTTTTAAATAAATAATGTCTTTATACAAGTGTTGAATTGAATTCCCACAAGTGGTTTCAGCACACTCTTTAGAACAGCTGTTTTATTGATATATTGAAGTGAATGGCTATATTTTCTTGTTTCAACCATACCATATGGAGGTCATAATTCACTATCTCAAGAAACTTCTTATTTATGATAGGAATACAAAAAAAAATGCATTAGGTATATAAAGGAATTTTTCGTCGACCTCTGCAAAAAATGACATTTTACGTACTAATTTCCGGACGAAAAATCTACTATTTTTGAAGGCAAGTACTTTTCGTCCGCAAACACTTTTCGTCCGCAAACTCTTTTCGTCCGCTGTGGTCACTAAGATACGGCACGGTACGAGAGCGGCGATTGAGTCATTTTCGTAAATCCACGTTTTAATTAATACATAGGCGCCTTTGACAATAACTGTCATTTGCTGTTGTCAAATTAATTATTTACGAAATCCGCTAGATTTTACGTGTGAATTTAGACCGTGGTGTGAATATTAGTGTTCATAATAATCAAGAATTGATCGAGTCTGCAGTTCGAAGAGTTGGACGTAGCTGAGGCCAGCAAACATGCGAGTACTTACTTTCATAAAGGTATGTAGAGGTCGACGAAAAAATGTAATATGCACCTCGGCGAAAAACTGTCTACTGTCTCGCCTGCTTGCTATCCTCGGCTGCGCCTCGGCTATCAATTTGCAGGCTCGACTATAATAGACAGTTTTTCGTCCTTGGTACATAAATAACTATTTTCGTCGACCTCTGCAAAAAATGACATTTTACGTACTAATTTCCGGACGAAAAATCGACTACTTTTGAAGGCAAGTACTTTTCGTCCGCAAACACTTTTCGTCCGCAAACTCTTTTCGTCCGCTGTGGTCACTATGATACGGCACGGTACGAGAGCGGCGATTGAGTCATTTCCGTAAATCCACGTTTTAATTAATACATAGGCGCCTGTGACAATAACTGTCATTTGCTGTTGTCAAATTAATTATTTACGAAATCCGCTAGATTTCAGGTAAAGCACTTCAAGAGAGAAGTTTTGGAAATGGTGATGTTGGAGCACCTGCATCTGAAGTTGCATCAACAAGTACCCAAAATCAAAACTTGTCTCTTGCATCTTCTTCGACAGCAGGAATTAATATCAATAATTGCACAAACTGTACGTTCAATATTCATCTTCGAGATTGATTTAATTTTGTAGTATAGTTGAAATAGAGAGTTGTTACACTTCAAATACATTTTGTTTATATTCATTAAAATTATGATCGAGTCTGCAGTTCGAAGAGTTGGACGTAGCTGAGGCCAGCAAACATGCGAGTACTTACTTTCATAAAGGTATGTAGAGGTCGACGAAAAAATGTAATATGCACCTCGGCGAAAAACTGTCTACTGTCTCGCCTGCTTGCTATCCTCGGCTGCGCCTCGGCTATCAATTTGCAGGCTCGACTATAATAGACAGTTTTTCGTCCTTGGTACATAAATAACTATTTACCCAAACGGCGCCTCATATTATCCTTAGTCAGTTGAAGCATAGTATAATCACAGTACAGTGCTTAAAAGAAACAGTGGTTGCACTTTGGTGTCGGCACTTTGATGTTGATTGTATGAAGTTTTTACTGCGCAACTATGGCGACGTCTTCCTGGGGTGTTTATACACTCTGCTTGACACATGAATCTTTTTATACTGCTCCACATAAAATCGAATTCGATTTTTATTTATCTATACAATGACTCAGAAAGGTGAGAGAATAAAGGTGTCATATGCTATTTTGATTGAAACTAGATAATTCAAACACTAAAATGCGAAACGTTCATAATTAGTCTTCCCAAATAATGTCGAAAGAAAGTATATAACGATTTGAAAACTTGTAAGAGTTGTTTCGATCCTGGTAATGATTTCATTACAACTTGAAAATTGTTTAATTACCTAAATGTTTTTGTGTGTTGCTTTTAGCTTTTGTTAAAATGATGTATGTTTGAAATTAGCACTGTACTGTGACTATACTTTCTCCAGGATTAAAGATATTAAATATATATTTTTGAATGGAAACGAACAAAAGATAATTTATATTACAGAACTCAATCACAATACATTATATTAGGTAAACACTCAATTATTCAAGAAACATTCTACTTTGTATTGATTGTTGAAGATTTCCATTTTTCCGATAATTCACCAAAAAACGCAATCAAAATATTTTCTGAAAAGGAATCCGTTTGCTTTGTTTGTTTCCAATCCATGAACAGTTTGTAATATTTTTCATATTCATTCTTTGATTTCAATTTGATTTCAGAATTGGCAAATTCTGTGATGATCGTGGAGGAAAAGATAATATTGAAATAAGTAGAATATCGTAACCACCCAATGGAGTTTGGTCTATGCTTGCTCATATCGAAAATGCATATATCACAGTGGATGATACCTAAATGTAAGATTATCCTCACTTCCCGCAGGTGTGACCACAATTTTTTATAAAATCAAAGAAAAGGAAAAACTAATTTTTTTATTTTATTCTACTGATTCACCTATTCAATAATTTCGTTTCCCAATGTCCAAATTAGAAGTGGATGTGTACCTACAGACTCACGACAAGCACATAATAAAGAAAATAAGTTTCCTATCGTCTTTGTACCTATGTACAGGGTATACCTCGAAGAGCTGAGTCGATATGTAATTGGGAAACTGCAGGGGATATCTATCTGAAATTGTTGTTAAAAATTGTTAAAATTGTTATTTCCGTCAACCGATTGAACCCCTACGCGCAACCCTCGGAAGTCTTTGAGAGACTTGTGTGAGCTAGGGAAGACGCAGCCCTTACCTTTTAACGTGTGATGCCATGCACGAGACCGATGACCATGCGAGGCTTTGAACCCTCGACCCTTCGCTCCAAAGGCGAACGCTCTACCCACACGGCCACCACGGTGTATACAACAGTTTTTCAACGAGCTCGTTTGAGTTAAAATGTTTTCAGCTTTCTAACGACTTCCGGTTACACCGGAAGTGGATGCCACTTTTTTATTGCATTTTTAGAATCTAGTATGAATTTTGGATACAACTTTATTCGAAACCCACTAAACATGTAATATGTTACAAAATATTGCCACAACATTATGTATGGCTTGCCATCGTAAAATGATAATACAATGTTGCATAAGGCTCAATGCTATATATATTTAATTTTTTAACATAAGAGAAGAAACTACAGACAAGTTGTTTGTAAGTTATAAAGCAAGCTATTGATTGAGTTTTGAAGTGCAATGTTACATGATCCATGAAAGTTCATTGTAAATGCAACAATACAGAAACTATCTACGAACAATGTCGCTGCAAGTTACATTTGGAACTATCGAACAAATTCAAATCGCAATGTTGCACTGAGTTTGAAATTCAATGATATTTACAACCATACATATATAAGCTATTATAACTACAAACAATATTGAAAGTGTTTAGAAAACACAATACATTTTCAGTTTTCGATTGCATCATCGCAGAAATATACAAAATGATACTCTAGGACAATTTTAAATGGTAAGTATAAAGAAACTTGAAATAATATTTCATCTATAAGGAAACCAACCAATTTTGAATTTCCCGGTCTTGATGAGATACCACCTACACCTAACGGGGCTACACCCACAGTCACCCAGATCCCAGACCAAGGAGACTAAAATTTAACAAGGAGTGTTTGATTCCCATAAGACAATGGGGACACTAGTAGAAAGAAATGAAAGAACATGCCGAAATGTGAAACCAGCAAACGTCTCCACGTATAACTTTTTTTTCGGTTAGTATCATATCCGCTTTGACCTGATCGAAAAAAAAATTGTTCAACCCGCTATTCAGGGTGTTGTTTTTATAGGATCTATAAAAAAGTGAAAAATAAATAAATACACGGCACTGGAATTTCAACGGTTGATTGAATTATACTTAACTCGAGTAATATGAACTTTCCTTATGATTTTTGTGGATAAATTATGATGTGCAGTCGATGTAGTCGAGCCGCATTAGTCATAAGCAGAATGTGAAATCCATTAAAATTATACAATTTTCTAAATTTTTAAATTTTAATTAGTTTCTGCAGAAAACAAAAACTTCCGCGTTCAAGTTTTTTCAGCTGTTGCTTAGTATTGTTCGTAAGAAGAATAAAAATTGTCTTATCTGGCTTACACGGTGTTGTTTTTAAAAAAACAATAAAAAAACTATGTCTGGACCTGAATTAAAAATTTTCAAAACTCTATTTTATTGAGCTCAGGGAACATTCTCAATGTGCCAAATTTTATAAGTCTGAGTGCTTTACTTTTCGAGATATTTAACGTAGAATAATTCACATATTTTCAAATATCGCCCTGTGTATCCGTCAAAAACTCAACAAGGCATTTTTCAATACCAGATATGAAATGGCCTTGGTGCATAGTACTTATTCGTCGTGATTCACCCTGCATAAACTCATATTGGAAAAATTTGGCTTTGGTATATTTCTGGTATTTTCCAGGACTCATTTTAGTACTTTTTACCACTCAAACTACATGCTGTTGGTATAATTGTTTTTGTCCGGTTTACGTCGGTTTACGTCAAGGACACTGAACTGGCCCGTCCCCTATAGCTGCTTTCCATTTAACGTACCTAAGTGAAGCTTCATGCATCGATTGATATTCCCCTTACCCCTCGAGCACCACCCGTTTTATTGGTGCATGAAGCACAATTAGACATAAATCAAAACGCGAATACATAGTTTTTTGGCGAAAAAGTCAGTGATAAAGTAATTTCCGATCTCAGGGGCTTGAAGCTCTGGGGCTTCACACTCCTAAATGGAAAACGCCTTATGTTGCAACGTTGTCTCTCATTTGACGTCACCGCGATGCCTTCCGTATGGATTTGTATATCCATATCACTGAAATGAAATTATAATAATTATAATTTCATTTCAGTGATCCATGGCTGGAACTCTGTAACTTATTCTGCATAGCGAAGCGAAGCGAAACGAAGCACGCGCTATCACTTTCCAACTTGACGGAAAGAGATAGTGTATGCTTCGCTTCGCTATCGCTATGCAAAATAAGTTACAGAGTCCTAGCCCATATATATTAATATATAGATGTAAATCAATAGGAGGCATCGCGCTGACGTCATTTGACAGGCCCATAAAATCAGTCGATCGGGCCATCCTCTACAAGTGATGCTCTATGTCCTTGGGTTTACGTCCGTTTACTTCTTTATCGTCGGGAATGTTGTCAGTGGCGTAGCTCTTCCGGTTAAACTGGACGTGGAGATAAACAATAATAATAATACGTCTTTATTATGTTCCACATGCACTACATACAAACGACTTTTTTTAAAAAGAAATTGAATAATGAAGTGCGAAGTGGTCTGTGGATGGAAGTGTCACTGGAGTGATGCAGCGTTGCCACTCCGGATTGTTTTAAATGTACTAAATTGAAAAAATAACAGGTATTTTCATCTGGACGTAAAACATCCTCTCTCTCCCTCTCCCTTTTCCACTTTGTTTACTTTGGAGAGTTCAACATTTTCACTGATTTCGCAGAATATATGGAATAGAATCCTTGGTCTAACCTCACACACGACTCACGTACCCAAAATTGGCTAGCCTCCAGTATTCCTTATTGATTTATTCTTCTGCTGCTTGCGCTAGTCGGCCCAGGCCAGCATAGACTTCTGAACATGATGTTAGCCGCTTTCCAGTGGAGGAGTTCATAGTAATATCTTGCCCCAAATAGACCATATATGCGGCCGACGTCACAATCTTCAAGGTCAGTTGCTTGGAGGATAAACATCGATGGCAGTTGTATGTTTTGCGGTTCCGTCAAACCGACGCGGGAACGCGGGAGCGGGAGCGGGAACGGATCTTGTGAACCGTGCAAATTGCTAGAAAAACAGCATACGTAGCAAACCATACATATTTTGTTGCTTGTATGTATTTCGGAATACGAATAATCACACCGGTATGTCCCACTATGGATTTTAGTGTCGGATTCATCTCGTTCCCGCTCCCGCGTTCCCGCGTCGGTTTGAGGAAACCTTTACATGTGTTTTGGTTCTTGTTAAAGTAGTTAAAACTTTTGATTTCGTTGAACGATGCCTAATTTATGTATGGTAGTGAATTATGGCAGTAATGGACTGAGAGATAAAGTAGGATTTTATAGGATTCCGTCAGGGTATGACAATCATAAAAAGCAAAATAATGATCTAGCCAAGTATAGAAGAAATGCATGGATCAAATTTTTGATAAAAACAGATTTGTCAGACACTAAACTTAAATGTGGACAGTATCTGGTCTATTCTCAAACGTCGACTACACTATGTCGCATGCGACAAAATATGTCCATTGCCTTTCTTGAATATGCATTGAAGAGAGACGGAGATATTTTGTCGCATGCGACATAGGATGGTAGACATTTGAGAATCGGACCCCAGGTCGGCAATATTCCTAGAACAATCTTTCATACAATATATGGATCTTCATATCCCATACATGAAATTTTTTCCATATATCTTTGAGCTTGGACTTTATCCAAGTTCATATAATGTTCACTCGCCATTGGTCTTTCAGAAACGACAAAAATGTAACACTCAAAACTTTAGCATAGACTCTCAAATAATACAATTTATATAACTTCATCATCACAAATTTAAAATGAATGATGATGAAGAGCACTGCAAAGTAGTTCTTGTAGAAAACTTTGCCAAGAATTTAACAGATATAATTCAACGGTCGTAGGGGGCAGTAGTTGTTTTCTGTTAGAGACTTGCTATGAATATACTTTTTGTATAAGTTAGTGCGGAAGACTGGATTATATAATCCATTTTAATTATCAGAATGATAATTATGTGAAATCTCACACTAAAGATGAATCTGATTCCAAAGATATAATTAAAACGTAATTTAAGCCATATAAAGTTTTGATGGTGGCGCGTTCAAGAACTTTCCGAAATCCCCTTCTTATGACCTCTGTTGAAATTCAAGCTTGGCAACGCTGTCGTCATATGAGCATGGACATGGGGATTTAAATTTGACAGCTGATTCGAAAAACGTTGGACGGTTGGAAAACAGGGATAACGTGATAATTTGAAAAATTCGTAAGGTTGAAATGCACGTGTGATATTTATGTATTTTAATTTTCAACGTTTTTATATTTTGCAGTTGTAGCTGTGATAGAAGAAAAGTAAGTGCAACCATAGAATCAATGATGTATTTTTCTTCACTTATCAGGAAGCATGCCACATTTTCCAAGATTTCCACATTCTTTTTTTTACAAAACTGGGCTTTCATTATAACGTCCGACGATAGTTCGTTTGCACACTAGATTCCTGCATAGTAATGGTAGTGTGTCAGGTTACTTTTGTTTTCGCAAAATATTAATTTGGCGAATCTAACCTATATCATGGTGCATAAAGATAACTAATATAAACGTTCGAAATACATTCAGACATTCAGTATCTTTCAATTTAGTTCTTCCATATGTTCAAATGGCCATGAATAATATTAGACAACCACAATAAGACAACAGAGAGATTGGAAAAATTTCCTCGACTTCATAGTTTCCGCTTTCAACTTTTAGCTGAGATAAATTACAGAAAAATATCCAAAAGTCTGAAGTTCTCTGCCATGAAATGAACAGTGATTCGCTAAGTTTATGTAAATCGCTTGAAAGGGGTTGCTCTCGAAGAGCTAGAAGTCTCGAAAATATCCATTTGATAGTGAAACTTCAACCATTGGCAACTTTAAGTAATATAGACAGTCAAGTGCCTGAGATTATCTTTCCACATATTCAAAAGTCTGAAGTTCACTGCCATTTATTGAAACAGTCGGAGGGTTTTTCAGAAAAGAAGATGCCGCGAGTCACCGAACTGAAATCAGAAGAAGCTGTAGTAAGCTCGCCATTAAGAAGGTCTTGCCGAATAGTTGCTGTCAATTCTCCTCACCCAGTCAAAGGAAGACGTCTTTCAGCAACCGCAGAAAATAATGTAGCAGATGAGAAGAATGAAACTAAACCAACTCGGTCAAAGAGAGGTTAGTCAGTTGTATTTTATTTTATTTTTTAGTTACTTTCATTAATACTAGAAATGGTCCATGAATATTTGAGGCTAGCTATCTACTTTGAATATTGTTTGATCTGATATATTATGTGTCTGAACTCTGAAGCCAAGGGATGTCTTTGTTCCAAGACCATTTGAAACTCTTGGGATTATTTTTTTGTAATTGATTTGTTTCCAGGAATGTGGTATTTTCTAATGTACACACTGAATTAAGAAGACATTATTCATCATTTTGGAATGAATTGGAAATCCTAGAGTTTTCTTAGAAGTAGTAACCAAGACAAGATGTTATCTTTTCAAGAGTGATCTTTTCAAGTGTGATCTTTTGTTAAACATTACCTATATGATAATTTTTTTCTATCCGTCAATTTTTAGTCAAATTCTCGTATTGGTCAACACTGTTTTACTCCTTCCTTTACTTCCATTTCTATGGACTTGCGTTTAGTGGAATTGTCATTCAGAGAAATTGACTAATAAAAATCATTTCATCATTCATAATTTCAACATCATTCAAACAGTTGAGCTCTTCAGTTTTGAAAGATTCTTGGTAAATGTGTTATATTTGGAAATTCATTTATAATGTCTAGAAGATTGTAAATCTGAATTAATTATATAAAATACATAAAATTTCAAATATAAGTATACATGTACAAGAACTAAGACAATAAATAAAAATTGGTTTTTCCCACAATACTATCACAAATTGAAAAGGAAAAATGGTAAAAGAGGTTATAAATTACAGGGCATCTTCGAAGTATTCTTGTAGGCTTTATTACTTGATAGTCTTTTCGTTTTTTTACTGAATATGATAAGATATGTTTCTTTGATATCATTGTGAAGTTTATTATACATTCTGATTCCATTAAAAATCAATGAATTTTGAACAAAATGGGTTTTTGGGTTAGGAAGTTCATGTGACTGTCTTGTGTGGTGTATGTCTATAGATTCATGGTTTTCCTTATTTATGAATATAATCGAAAAGTTTTCCAATATGAATATTGAAATGCCTGCAAGGATCTATTCATGCAACCCCCAAAAGTATTTGATAGACTTGTGAAAGCTAGGGAAGACGAGTATCTTACCTTTTAAAGTGTGGTCCCTTGCAGCTGAATTTATAAATAAAACAAATCCAGTCTTTAACTTGGCTTGCTTTGATGGATGGTTTCATTCATTTTACTGTTTAGGTATAAGTATAGCTTGGAAAATTATTATTTGAACTTATACTAAATGTAGTTGGAACAGACCTGAAATGCAAAAATTCTTGCATTAGCCTTTCAAAAGTAGAACTGTTTTATAACTTTTCCAAACTAATTTTCAAGCATCAATTTAATAAATATCATCTATTTACTCCAAACTAAACAGAAAAATATAAATGAAATAAAAAATAATGGTTGATCATCTGTTTTTCATCTTGATACTGAACTTTTATTAAAGTACCATTGAAGTCTATACAAACTGAAAATTTCAAACTACAACTTTTCAAAATATGAATGAATCTCAGGTAAATCATGAAGCATATGCGGTGTTTTCTTTTTTACCTGTCCAAACAGCTGTTCCATTGTTACATCTGCTTTTGTGATTTTGAATGAAAGTACCCTCACTGGCCTCACTTTCACCTGGATATTGCATACCTACCTCTGTACTGATGTTGAAACTCGATTATTTTATTCAGAAAGGAGTGTTTCAAAAAATCTTGAAAGTAGTTTATAACTTTGGAAAAAACAACTGTGTATATGAAATTGATTTTTTGTGAATTGAAGGGTTTATTAACTAAGTAATTCCATTTCCAAGAATGCAAACGATTTAAAAGAAAAAGGGCTGGTTGACATTTGACAAAGGGAATACAAAATTCAGCAAGAAACTTACAATCATTGCACCTTATAAAGAAATATACAATTGATTTATTTTTTAGGTCTGTATCATTGAATACAGATCAATCTATCTAAGAGTTATAAAACTAGCAAAAGATATACCGAGTTTCCGCGGAAAGTTACTCGCCCCTATAACCTTTTTTGTTTTTGAATATAATGTAGTGAAATTTGGAGAATCTGTATATAAAATAAAAGTGCATATTTTGAAGAGTGACGCAGCTTTATGCAACTTTCGGTTTTACCGGAAGTGACAATAACTTTCGATTTTTAAATCTGACACCTAGTATATTTTCAATAGCAATATCTTGGAGACTATCTATAATTTTTTTTTAATTGTTAGCTATATCTATCTCATTTCTGCATATTCTAGATTCACCATTTTCTAAAAATTCAATTTTGTTGAAATTATAAGGGGCCTCAGGTTTGACAATAGATTTAAGAGTTTTCCACATTTGCTTTGAATTTCCTTTGAATTTCCTTTGTTCAAGTCAATTTTCTGTTCATAGTATTCTGATTTTTTAGCTTTGAGCATATTAACATACTGATTTCGACTTGTCTTATATAGTTGCCATTTTTCTTCCTTTTGAACAGTATTACATTTTCTGAAATTTTATATGCTAAATTTCTGTCTTTAGCTTTCTTCTTCAGATCATTATCATAGGATGGTACATCATTTGATTTTAATGTTCTAATAAAACTGGAAAAACCTAATAGATTGCGGTATCAAATTAATAGCATTTTTTCTAACTCGACGAGCCACCATGTGACCATTTAAAAAAAGATAGTAATTTCAATTTAAAAATCGAATTTCACATAGAATATACTTATGGACCAAAAATAGTAAAGATGTATTTTTCCCGAAATATTACAGCTGATATTAGTGAATTGAACGTATTCATAGCCCTCTAGATTAAGAAATAAGTAAAAAAATTAAATAAAAAATTTGTTACAAATGATTCATAAAAAAACTTGACTGTTTTGGAATATGACATGGTGCTCATAAGTGGTTTGAGTCATACTTGTCAGGTCGAACAGGTAAAACAAAAACAATATACAGTATTGCCGAAATACGTTGTGGCGTACCACAAGGCTCTCTAGAAAATATGAAATAATAATAGTAATAAATTAACTAAGTATTACATATGTTGAATGTGAAAGTCGATTTTGTAGCATTCATTTGACTCCATTCCAACCATCTAGAAAATACATAAGAAACGTTTCTGGCTTCAATTAACATCTTGTTGTTTTTTTCACGGGAAAAATGAACTATTGAACATGTTGAATGTATAAGTTGATTTTGTAGCATTCATTTGACCCCCTTCCGCCCCTCTAGAAAATACGGAAATTAATGTTTCTGACTTCAATTAACATCTTGCTGTTTGTCGGCTGTTTGTTATTTCACAGATAATAATAAAAAACTACTGAATATGTTGAATGTGAAAGTCGATTTTGACCCCCCTTCCACCTCTAGAAAATAATGACAAAAATATTTCTGGCTTTCAATATCATCTTGTTGAAAAATGAAGTTGAATATGTTGAATGTGAAATTTGATTTTGTAGCATCCATTTGACCCCCTTCCGCGTCTCTAGAAAGTACGAAAAAAAAATTTCTGGCTTTAACATCTTGCTGAGTTTTTTTTGAAAAATTGACCCAGAGACCCAGAGAATATGAAAAAAAAAATGTTTCTTGCTTACATGGTGGTTCTTCAGGTATTAAGGCCGACGTATGTTGAGAGAAGATCTCGACGTTTCGCCAACACGAGTGGTTAGCATTTTCAAGAGAAAGTTTCTGGTTTCTTAAGTCGCTGTCAAATGCTTGACATTTGTTATACGTTGGTCATGTTCCGATATTCCTGAACAGTACTGCCCAGTAATTTTGGTCGTTCCGATTTTACTGAAATTGACTGGTACACGTTTCGCGCCACTTTTCATGGAACCTTGTTAGAGGCTAGAAATTTACTGGCTGCTACTGTTACAGAAATGGTCGTGTAGTCCCAGTATCCCCTCCCCGAATTGATAATGAGTTAGGTTAGGATATGTTATGTATTATTTATTCAATTCATTGATAACAATATCATTACAATTAGGTAGCTCATCTGAAAAGACAGCAGAACAAATGTATCAAGTGGTATAAGAAGACTTGCTAGTAGACGTTGATGCCGAAACCGCCGCTAATTTACGAGCTTTGTTCTCTCTTGCCTCTCTGGTCCATGTAGATGTATGAAAATAAATATTTCAGATCAGAATCATGCCAGGCGATATATTCAGGCCCTTGAACGGCAACTCGACAATGAATTCAAAAAATCATCAGACCAAAAAAATAAATCCACAGGTCATTATAACAAAGAAATAATAGCTATCTTATATTCATAGCTCCGCTAGAGCTTGAGGTACTTGAGCTATCCGAATTTTCTGATGTTTCAGAATCTTTATCACCTGATATTTCCTTAATTATTACTTGATTAATTGCAACCATCAAACAGTATCACATAATAGTATTGATATAATTTTTAACTAGATATGTTCCCGCCTTACATTTGACAGTCTACTTTCCGAATCGTTCCGAAATTAGATGGCAGTTTCAGGTTAATGTTACTGTTAGGCGTTCCGAAATTACCTACTGTGGCCAGTACTGTTCAGTAATATCGGAACATGAGCGTTGTCTCAATAAATACCTGTGATTTGACGATCTTACATCTGATTGGTCCGTAGCGTTAGCTGACATCACAGAATCGTTCGTACCGTTATTTTGTGGATAGGGGGCAAATTGAGAATTTTTGAGAACTGGAAGCCAAACCTTGTTCAATTGTAGTCCTTCTTCGGTTCTGTTGAAGTTGTTCTGGTGTTTCTGAATTTATGGACCAATCAGATGTAAGAACGTCAAATCACAGGTATTTATTGAGACAACGTATAACAAATGTCAAGCATTTGACAGCGACATGAAAAACCAGAAACTTTCTCTTGAAAATGCCAACCACTCGTGTTGGCGAAACTTCGAGATCTTCTCTCAACATACGTCGGCCTTACTACCCGAAGAACCACCATGTAAGTGACGATGGCCGCGAAAGCCTTTCACAATTTATCATGTTTCTTGCTTTCAATGTGTTGAGATTTTTTTCATGAAGAATGACGTGTTGAATTCGTTGAATGTAAAATTGGATTTTGTAGCATTTATTTGACCCCCTTCCTCTCCTCTAGAAAATAAGAAAAAAAAATTGACTTCAATTAACATCTTGCTGTCTTTTTTTTTCATAGAGAATAATGAAAAATGAACTATTGAATTACGTTGAATGTGAAAGTTGATTATGTAGCATTCATTTAAACCCCTTCCACATTTAGAAAATATGATAAAAATGTTTCTGGCTCATCAATATCAATATGTTGGAATTTTTTTCGAGAAGAATATTGAAAAATGAAGTGTTGAATAGGATTTTACAGCATTCATTTGACCTCCGCTCCTCAAGAAAATACAAAAAATGTCTTACTTCAATTAACATTTTTCTGTTTTTTTTCTCCTTAGAATAATGAAAAATGAATTATTGAATAACTTGAATGTGAAAGGTGATTTTATAGCATTAGTTACACCCCCTTCAAAAACGAAAAAAATGTTTCATGCTTCAATATCATCTTGTTGGAATTTTTTTTAAGGAAGAATATTGAAAAATTGAGTATTGAATACCTTGAAAGTGAAATTTGATTTAGTAGCATTCATTTGACCTTCCGACCCTCTAGAATGAATAAATAAAAGAGTTTAAGGCTTTCACCATCATCTTGTTGGGATTTTTCTGACGAAGAATAATAAAAATTGAAGTGGTGAATACGTTTGACCCCCTTCCGCCGTTCCGGAAAATATGAAAAAAATGTGTGAGTCTTTCAATATTCTTCATGTAAAAATACCAAACAAGATGATATTGAAAGACAAACATTTTATCCATATTTTTTAAATAGGCGGAAGAGAGTCAAATGAATGATACAAAATCAACTTTCACATTCAACGTATTCAGTATCATTTTCCATTATTCTCTGTGATAAATTAACTCCTGTATAAAATGTGTCATTTAAAGATGAGACTGTATTGTCATTTTGACAGCGATAAAAAAGGTGCATCGTTTTTTATATAAAAACGCCTGTACCTCTTTAGCGTCTACATCTAGTATGCTTACGTCACTTTAATGTCTGCCCTGTCAGTTATTTAAGTATTGTAGATAGTTGATACTAAAACATTACAACATGAGTCGTTTTGGGGAAGTTTCGACTCAACAAATAACAAAAAATATAGAAAAAGCAATCCTGCAATCTACAAAAAATACTAAAGCGTCAATATGGAGACAATTTATATTCGGTCGTTAATTTATCTTGCCAAAAAACACTCGAGCTTTTCTTTTGAAGATAAATTTCTCGAAAAACTGACATTTGACAAAATCGCTCGACCTTCGGTCTCGCGATTTTATCGTGTCAGTTTTTCTCGTAAAATTACTGATTGACAAAATTATTTCGTTACAAAAAGAAATTTATCCGACAACAAAAAAGCTCTTGTGTTTTTACTGTTGATTAAAACACCAGCAAGATGTTGATTGAAGTCAGAAACTTTTTTTAGTGTTTTCAAAGGGCGGGAGGGGATCAAATGAATGCTTCAAAGTCTAATTTCTCATTCAACACTTTTTTTTCAATATTCTTCACGAAGACAAGATGATATTGAAATACTGAAACATTGTTTACAAGATTTTATTTAACTTGCTCTGTGTGTTTTGTTAGATGGGTGCAAATCTTGCAAGCTGAATTGATCATCTTATGGAATTGAAATTTCATATGTTGGTTCAGTTCCGATGACAATACATTATTGTCGAAGAAATTGTCCCTTCCCTGCCCTCCGAAAACTAGATAGAGAACGGGTAGGGTTCGAAAGTTTTTTTGACGGATTTGGATGTCAAAATTACATATGAATGCTACAAAATCAAATTTCACATTCATCGTATTCAACCCTTCATTTCTCAACATTCTTCACGAAAAAATCCCAGCAAGATGATTTTGAAAGGCAGAAACATTTTTTTCATTTTTTCTAGAGTGGGGGAAGGGGTCAAATGAATGCTACAAAATCAAATTTCACATTCAACGTATTCAACACTTCATTTCTCAACATTCTTCACGAAAAAAATCCCAGCAAGATGATTTTGAATGGAAGAAACATTTTTAAAATTTTTTCTAGAGTGGGGGAAGGGGGTCAAATTAATGCTACAAAATCAAATTTCACATTCAACGTATTCAACAGTTCATTTCTCAACATTCTTCACGAAAAAAATCCCAGCAAGATGATTTTGAAAGCAGAATTTTTTTTTTTTTTTTCTAGAGTGGGAGAAGGGGTTCAAATGAATGCTACAAAATCAAATTTCACATTCATCATATTCAACCCTTCATTTCTCAACATTCTTCACTAAAAAAATACCAGCAAGATGATTTTGAAAAGAAGAAACATTTTTTTCATTTTTTCTAGAGTGGGGGAAGGGGGTCAAATGAATGCTACAATATAAAATTTTACATTCAACGTATTCAACACTTCATTTCTCAACATTCTTCACGAAAAAAATCCCAGCAAGATGATTTTGAAAGGCAGAAACATTTTTTAAATTTTTTCTAGAGTGGGGGAAGGGGGTCAAATGAATGCTACAAAATCAAATTTCACATTCAAAGTATTCAACACTTCATTTCTCAACATTCTTCACGAAAAAAATCCCAGCAAGATGATTTTGAAAGGCAGAACATTTTTTTTCATGTTTTCTAGAGTGGGGGAAGGGGGTCAAATGAATGCTACAAAATCAAATTTCACATTCATCGTATTCAACCCTTCATATCTCAACATTCTTCACGAAAAAAATCTCAGCTAGATGATTTTGAAAGGCAGAAACATTTTTTTCATTTTTTCTAGAGTGGGGGAAGGGGGTCATGAATGCTACAAAATCAAATTTCACATTCATCGTATTCAACACTTCATTTCTCAACATTCTTCGCGAAAAAAATCCCAGCAAGATGATTTTGAAAGGCAGAAACAATTTTTTCATTTTTTCTAGTGGGGGAAGGGAGTCAATAGAATGCTACAAAATCAAATTTTACATTCAACGTATTCTACACTTCATTTCTCAACATTCTTCACTAAAAAAATCCCAGCGAGATGATTTTGAAAGGCAGAAACATTTTTTTCATTTTTTCTAGAGTGGGGGAAGGGGGTCAAATTAATGCTACAAAATCAAATTTCACATTCAACGTATTCAACCCTTCATTTCTCAACATTCTTTACGAAAAAAATCCCTGCAAGATGATTTTGAAAGGCAGAAACATTTTTTTCATTTTTTCTAGAGTGGGGGAAGGGGGTCAAATGAATGCTACAAAATCAAATTTCACATTCATCGTATTCCATCTTCATTTCTCAACATTCTTCACGAAAAAAATCCCAGCAAGATGATTTTGAAAGGCAGAAACATTTTTTTAATTTTTTCTAGAGTGGGGGAAGGGGGTCAAATGAATGCTACAAAATCAAATTTCACATTCATCTTATTCAACCCTTCATTTCTCAACATTCTTCACGGAAAAAATCCCAGCAAGATGATTTTGAAAGGCAGAAACATTTTTTTCATTTTTTCTAGAGTGGGGAAGGGGGTGAAATGAATGCTACAAAATCAAATTTCACATTCATCGTATTGAACCCTTCATTTCTCAACATTCTTCACGAAAAAAATCCCAGCTAGATGATTTTGAAAGGCAGAAACATTTTTTCATGTTTTCTGGAGTGGGGGAAGGGGGTCAAATGAATGCTACAAAATCAAATTTCACATTCAACGTATTCAACACTTCATTTCTCAACATCCTTCACGAAAAATATCCCAGCAAGATGATTTTGAAAGGCAGAAACATTTTTTTCATTTTTTCTAGAGTGGGGGAAGGGGGTCAAATGAATGCTTCAAAACCAAATTTCACATTAAACGTATTCAACACTTCATTTCTCAACACTCTTCACGAAAAAAATCCCAGTAAGATGATTTTGAAAGGCAGAAACATTTTTTTCATTTTTTCTAGAGTGGGGGAAGGGGGTCAAATGAATGCTACAAAATCAAATTTTACATTCAACGTATTCAATAGATCATGTTTCATTATTCACTAAAAAAATGCAACAAGATGTTATTTGAAGTCAGAAACATTTATTTTCGCATTTACTGGGTGGGGGGAGTTCATTTTTCAGTGCTCTTTGTAAAAAAAAAAAACAGTCAGAAATATTTTCTCCAATATTCCTAGAGGTATGGGAGGAGGTCAAATGAATGATACAAAATCAAATTCTATTTCATTAGTTCAATGAAGAGATACACAGTTTTCTTTGTAGCAATTAATTATATTGTTTTGAATATGTGATCGGTTCTCGTCTCTTCAGCAGGTTCATATAATATTATTTCATCAACACGGACAAAAATTAACGTGATTCAATGACTACCCATACTCTGCCGCGATACCGGGCACAACTTCATCGAAGCGTAGCGCTGTCCGTCTTGTTGGCAATGCCGTCTTGCCAGTTTCACTCCGGTTGTGATTATACACTTTTTACTTTCATAGATTAAGGAATCCTTCGTCAATGCTGTCTTTGGGATGGGAAGTGGTATTTTCCTATCCATAATTTGTCGGGTAAAATGGCCTGCTTGTTGTAGAGATTCTTAGGTGTTATATTTTCTATAAGTCAGGCAAACAGATTCTAAAATAAATATACAAATGAGCGTTAAAATCCCTTCTCTTATGAATAATGTCCTACATGACGTGTGCATTCCAACCTTGCACAGATATCTAATTGCTCTCTTCTGTAAAATAAATGCTGATTGGAATAGCTGTTGGCTACAGAATCCCGAAAAACATATACCGTATCTCAAGTGAGTTTCGACCAGGGAATAATACACTATTTTTGCCATAGAGGAACTTAATTCATTCGATACAATTCTGAGTGCATAACATCCTGATGCCAATTTTTTTGTTAATGCTTTACATGATGATCGAATTTCAATTTGTTATCGATGAATATTCCTAGAAATTTGGACTGCTTTTTAGGTTCTAGTGTATGTCCATTAAAGTTGAGATTATGATTATCAGAGCTGAATGACAGAAAGTTGGTTTTGTTTGTATTATATTGTATATAAATAATTTGCACCGCACCATTTTTTTACTAATTCCAAATCTTTAATAATAATTCCTTGTAAACATTCACCATCTTTTCCATGACAGAGGAGGATGGTATCATCAGCGAATATCGTGAATTTTCCTTGAATTGAAATAAGAGCCAGGTCATTTATATATAGGAGGAAGACTATCGGGCCCAGAACAGATCCTTGTGGGACGCCCCATAAAATGTTTTTGCTGCCAGATAAGTTTCCATTTGATTTAACCATTTGTTTTCTGTTGCTTATATAAGATTTGAACCATTTATTACATACTCCTCTGAAACCATAATAGCTAAGCTTTTTAACCCCTTTGTGCCTGAATTGACGTGGCCTTAAAAAAAAAAATTACGAAAACCATTTATTATTACAATATTTCACATGAGAAAATATTGAAACATAAGTTTCTATTTTTTTCTTTGAAAATATCGGTTGGTATCATATGTGATACTCTAGGCACTGGTAGAAATATATTCTTTTAAGTGTGGAATTGTACGAAGCAGTTCTTTTCCTTTCTGAGGCATAAATGGACATTACACTTCATACATTTCATGCTTGAGAGTTGTTTGCAGGTCGGGAATCTGCAATGAAGTCGTTCTGATGTGACTGTGGGCCAGTGACTCGTTTGGTCTCTCCTAACATCGAAGGAAGGAATGGCTGCTGTAGGTCCTCGTCTCTTCTTCTTCATATGCTGATAACCAACAGTATCTGCATCATTGCTCGGTCGACCCCTTTTTCTAGAAACTGTTGTTTTTTCAAACAGACATAAGCTCTGTGCAACACTGGCCTTGAAATTCAGCTGATCATCTACACCTTTTTTATCGAGTCCAATATTACGACAGTCAGCTTTATACATATTCCATGCATTGACTGTCATCATATCAATGAAGTGGTAAAAAAAACGCATGTAATACTTTTTAGAACGGATGCCGATTCTATAATATGCAATTTGACCATCTAACAGGTCAACTCCGCCCATGAATTTATTATAAATATCAACTGCAAGAGGCTTCTGAATAACAATCTTTTTTTTCTGTTTTCTATCCCACCTTTCAGTCATCATGACTGGTTCCGCACTGGAAAACGATGTAGCTAGGTTTACGCCCCTATTGTCAAACCATTTGATAGCTCTGATAGTAACACCTTCTATTATTGCTTCCTTCTCCTCGAACGTACCTCTACCCTTCTTTTTCATTGAACTATCAGAGCTGAAATAACATCCTGGAAAGCGATTGATTCTGATCGTTTCTATTGCTCCGATACCACGTTTTTGCAATTCAACAAACAGTAACGGCGAAGAGAATCAATTATCAAAATACAATAGGTAATTTTTGTTTTCAGGAATGATATCTGCTAACTGAAGGACAATATTTGAACTCTGGCCTATATCTCTATGTCCTGGTTTTGGTTCGATTTTGCCCTCGTAAATATCGAAATTGTAAATGGTCCCATTTATATCACAAAGAGCAAAAATTTTGTAACCCCATTTATGCGGTTTTTTGGGGTTGTAACATTTCAGACCTGAACGTCCTTTGAAAGGAACAATCTGTTCATCAACACAGAACATTTGGCCCTGGAGTGGCATGATTTTGCATTTTGATTTCAGTTTTTCATAAAGTGGCCTTATTTTGAACAGACGATCACGGTCTACGTCATTTTGGTCTGGCATCTCTTCATTATTATTGAAATGAAGATATTTTCGAATTTCTTCGTATCTATCACGGCTCATAATGTCAGCAATAATAGGTAATCGAAATTTATTATTCCAATAGTTCCTTGTTCTATGAAGATCAAAAATGGACATGTACATGGTGACACCAATGAATTGTTCCAATTCTGATAAGGAGAGCCGTAATGGTTTATTAGGATTATTCTGAAGTGCATATAAATTTGACTGATCCACAATATGATTCAGCAACTCTTCATCAAAAAAATTGTGGAAATAATCTAAAGGAATCAAGGCCTCTTCACAATAAACCTGTGGAATTTCGAACACAGGCGTGTCTCTTGGAGAATTCCGAACAATGTTCCATTCAGGAAGCAAAACCGAGTTCTTCTTTACTGAGGTTGCGGCTACTAAACGAGCTAATGGTATATTATCCATCTCATCAGAGCTAGAAATATCATTTTCTGACATGACGTATTCTTCATCTTCATTTTGGTCATCACTATCAGCTAAATACTCATCTTCGCTATTCTCTGGAGGTGGCACAGCCACTTGAAGGGTATTTTGTTTTTTCCTCAGTTCCATATGCCTTTCCATCTGAAAATTTAACACAATACGTTTGTGATGAAATGATTGAAATGCCTAGTGTATCAATTCTGATATGAATAATCTATTCAACATGTGCCGGATATATCAATTTTGATATCTTTTTTTTTTTTGTAAAGTTGAAAACACCGGCACAGTACATGATAGAATTTATAACAATCATAGTCAAGAAAAGTATATAGAACAGAAACAACATAATTTTGTCTGAAACGTGTTTTTGGGGATTTGATGCCTAGAGTATCAATTCTGATATATCACATTTATTAGTCGAAAACTTATTTTTCTACGTGAAAGTCAACAAAATATACATTACTTACCATTGAGGGATATGTTCCGATGATCTATAAATTTTTTTGAAGTGTTTCACCGAATCATTGTCCAGATAAATATTCCGAAATCACTGAAGACAAGAATGAACGTGTTTTCGGCGGTACGTAGAACAGTTGATACACTTTTCAGTAGTATATAGTTATCTATAATAACATAAAACCGTCTCCCGACATCAATTAACTGTTTCCAGACCTGAATGACAGATGTCGCTACTTTTCCGCATGATTGTTATTTTTATTCGACATTGAATTCAGTTTGTATCGATTATGATATATTAGGCACAAAGGGGTTAAGAAGGAGTTCATGATTAACACAATCAAATGCTTTAGAAAAGTCGCAGAATACTGCCTCTACAGATTCTCCATTGTTAAGATTGGTGTAAACATGTTCAAGAAACGAAAAAATTGCATCATTTGTGCTTTTAGAGCTCTGAAATCCAAATTGAGAGTTAACTAATATATCATTGGTAATTAAGAAATGTAATACTCGTTTTTTTACAAGTTTTTCGATCAATTTTGATAGTGATGATAGCAGAGATCTTCTGAATTACCACCTTTGAATAAGGGGATAAACAAGGGGATAAGTCTCGAATAAAGTTGGAAAACTCGCGAAATTAAAATCGAAAAAATCCGTAATTATAGTGAAAAATATCTGATCGTCGAATATTATGGTTTAAAAAAAGCAATTGTCTCCCCCTGCCCTCAAGAGCTAGATACAGAACGCGTAGGGTTTCGATCAGCGTGAAAGCAGCCATGAGTTCCAGCCATGACTTCGAGAGTGACCACCGCTTCGATACAGGGGCAATCCGGACCGCCAACGGTCGTCTTCGAAGTACATGGCTGGCCATGGGTTTGAGAATACGAGCGAAGATAGGATGAAATTACATGGCTGGCCATGAGTTCGGTGAATAGCGAGTGATGAAGTCTGAAACATGGCTCAGCCATGAATTCGTGGTTGGCGATAAATGTGTTTCAGTGAATGTTTGTTGTTTTCTCTGGTAATGAAACATTGAATTGTTTTGTTATCGACAATATTTGAAAAATTATCAAAAGCTTGAGGAAATCTTTGAATGAAATATTTTTATTAATTTGTCATACTTGACATTTATACATGATGGTGGATAAGAAAAGTGGAGATAAAATCAATAATTTTTTCTATTACTGGACTATGTGGATACTGGTGAACAAGACCTACGCCAGAGAGTATTTTGCCGGGCACGATTTCACCCTTGAACTACCCCTCAAACACGTCCGAAAAATCGTAAAATCCCGAACTTCAAGCTAAATGTAGGTAGAATCAATATTTTTTTCTAATAATGGGCTCTGTGGATACTAGTGAACGAGACGTATACCAGAGATTATTTTGCCGGGCACGATATCACCCTCAAACTACCCCTCAAACACGTCAAAAAAATCGTAAAATTCCGAACTTTGAAAAATTCTCAACGAACTAAATGCAGGAAGAATCAATATTTTTTTCTATTAATAGGCTCTTTGGAGGTTTGAGGGATAGTTTAAGTGTTAAATCGTGCCCGGCAAAATACTCTCAGGTATAGATCTTGTTCACCAGTATCCACAGAGTCTATTAATAGAAAAAATTATGAATTTTATCTCCATTTAGCGTGTTGAGGATTTCTCTAAGTTCAGGATTGTTCGATTTTTTTGACATGTTTGAGGGGTAGTGTAAGGGTGAAATCGTGCAAGGCAAAATACTTTCTGGTATAGATCTCGTTCAGCTCGATCCACATAACCCATTATTAGAAAAAATCATGGATTTCATCTCCATTTAGCTTGTCGAGGATTTTTCAAATTTTGGGATTTTACGATTTTTCGGACGTGTTTGAGGGCTAGTTAAAGGGTGAAATCGTGCCCGACAAAATAGTCTCAGGTATAGATCTTGTTCACCAGTATCCACAGAGTCGATTAATTGAAAAAATTATGGATTTTTTCTTCATTTAGGTTGTTGATAATTTTTAAAAGTTTGGGATTGTTCGATTATTGGACGTGTTTGAGGGGTAGTTTAAGGGTGAAATCGTGCCCGACAAAATAATCTCTGGTATAGGTCTCGTTCAGCTGGATCCACAGAACCCATTATTAGAAAAAATCATGGATTTATCTCCATTTAGCTTGTCGAGGATTTTTCAAATTTCGTTTTTTCGGACTTGTTCGAGGGGTATTTTAAGGGCGAAATCGTGCCTGGCAAAATACTCTCTGGTATAGATCTCATTCAGCTGGATCCACAGAGCCCATTATCAGAAGAAAATATTGATTATAACTGCATTTACGTTGTTGAGGATTTTTCCAAGTTCGGGATTTTACGATTTTTCGGACTTGTTTGACGGGTAGTTTAAGGGTGAAATCGTGCCCGGCAAAATAATCTCTAGTATAGGTCTCTTTAACTAGTATCCAAAGAGTCTATTAATAGAAAAAAAATATTGATTCTGTCTGCATTGAGCTTGTTGGGGATTTTTCAAAGTTCGGGATTTTAAGGACGTGTTTGAGGGGTAGTTTAAGAGTGATATCGTGCTCGGCAAAATAATCTCTGGTATAGATCTCGTTCAGCTGGATCCACAGAGCCCATTTATAGAAGAAAATATTCATTATAACTGCATTTAGGTTGTTGAGGATTTTTCCAAGTTCGGGACTTTCTTGACTTGTTCGAGGGGTAGTTTAAGGGTGAAATCGTGCCCGGCAAAATACTCTCAAATAAAGGATCTTGTTCACCAGTATCCATAGAGTCCATTTATATAAAAAAATATGAATTTTATCTCCATTTAGCGTGTTGAGGATTTTTCAAATTTCAGGATTGGTCGATTTTTTTGACGTATTTGAAGGGTAGTTTAAGGGTGAAATCGTGCCCGTCAAAATACTCTCAGGTATAGATCTTGTTTACCAGTATCCACAGAGTCCATTAATAGAAAATGTTATGAATTTTATCTCCATTTAGCGTGTTGAGGATCTTGGTGGCAGGCAGTTTGTACAAATTCTCTAATTTTTCCTACTCTTTTGTTTAGTTGGCAATAAATACCTGTCACTTCAATTTACCAGGTGTTTTCATTCGAATTCCTAATTATTGAAATAATTTCACAATGAGCTTCTATTGCAGTAAACTAAGAATATCTTTTTTGCTCAAGTGGAAGATAGCGAATGTTGTATCATGTAAAAAACTACACTGAATGAGCAATTTTTTAAATAACTTGCCAGGTTCGTGTGGTGATTTTGTTTACAGTATGAAGAGTCTAAGTAAGCTAATAAAATTAATTTCTATTTTAAATTTTAATCAATAGAAGGGTTATTGAATGTTGCATTGCAAAAATTAGAATCTTGAACTATGAAGTTTTATACTTGCGGCACTCGAAATACTGTTCAAAGGTTTCGATTTTCACGAAATTCATGTGCCAATATCTCCAAAACTATCAATATTTTACTGAGGTCATATTGTGATATTCTGGTCAGTCATGAGCTGGACTATCAGCCCTCCAAAGGATGACGTTGAGTTTTGGGACACCCTGTATACAATGTATACAGTGCGGCTTATTTTAGTCCCCCCCCTGTTAACTTTTGAACGGTTCAACAACAAACATGAAAAAAAAAACGGTTGGAGGGTTTCACTGACACTACTTTTTGAAAAAAAAATATGGTGATTGCTCGACAGGGGGCGCGGAGGGTACATCAACTCAAAATTTTTAAATGGCATGGGGGGTCAAGTGTCACATCGTTGAAAAGAGAATTCAATTCTCTTCACAACCATCTGAATATTTTTGAAGTTTGTTGAGAATTTTTTTTCCAATTTCGATTTTTATGCCTATCGAAATTTTCGAATTGATGTGCCCCCAGCGCCATCTGTCGAGTAATTGCAATGTTTCTTCTTTCATAAAATAGTATCGGTACTCTTCGAAATATTTTTGGTTTCATTATTCCACAACAAACCGTTCATATTTATCAAGGTATGTGTAGTTTTCAGATCCGCTTTTATATTTGGTATTTCGAATTTTAATTTCAAAAAAAATATTAACTTCAAAAAAAATTAGATGGTTGTGAAGGGAATTGAATTCTCTTTTCAACGATGTGACACTTGACCCCCCATGCCATTTAAAAATTTTGAGTTGATATGCCCTCCCGCGCCCCCTGTCGAGCAATCACCATATTTTTTATATCGAAAAGTAGTTTCGGTGAAACCATCCAAACGGTTTTTTTTCAAATCTGTATGTCGAACTGTTCAAAAGTTAACAGGGGGGGGACCGAGGGGGAAGTAACTCTTTCATTAGGTGTACATCATAACATTTTCATTACTTCATTAATCATTTCATATTCAACTTTAAATCGAAATCTATGTTTCTGGGGATCCGTGATATGATTTTTTTCGGTTCCAAGTTGGCAAATTTATGCCGTCTGACAATCGGTAAGTAATCGCCTCGGTGATCGCTGAGCAGACGCGGATTTTAATCAGTGATTTTCCGATGAATAGTATAACATCATTAATGGTAATTATTTTTCATTACAGTTAATTACTGCATTATTTTCATTAGGTGTACAAAAAATGGCTAGTTACTTCCCCCTCGGGGGGGACTAAAAAAGGCCGCACTGTATAAGCAGATAATTGCCGCGAAACAAGCGGCAGTAAAAATCGTACTTAGAATGTGACTCTGTATTGGCCGTAGCTGGAAATGTAAATAACGGTAAAATGTCATTGGTCTTGCTAGTTTCACTCTGGTGGCATCTTTCCATTTTCAAAGGTTCAAAGGCTAAAAAAATCGAAAAAAACTATTAAATCATAGTTCACACTGGTATGGGAATAAATTCGTTTTTTTTTTTCTAGCTGCTTCAGTAACCAAAGAAGATACAGAGCCCAAAATTGAACCTGCGAAACCACGAACTCGAAGGTCTTCGGCAACCGCCGAACCTGCAGTAGCAGAAGAAGAAAAGAGAGAACCGGTGACCAGAAGTAGAAGGTCGTCAGCTGCCGAGGAACCATCTCAAGAAACGCCAAAGCCAGTAAAAACCCGCAGAAGTTCAATCACGGACGATGCTGCTAAGACACCAGCTGGTGGAAAAAGTACCGAAGGAGATGGTAAATCAAAACCCGCTACTCGTCGGAGGTCCATTTCAAAAGAATTGTCGAACGAAGCCGAAGAATCTAAACCTGCAACGAGGAGTCGTCGAAAGTCAATAGACAAAGATGTTGATGTAGAAATATTAGAGAAAAAACCGACACGGCAGCGGAGACCATCAACGGAGAAACTAGAAGAACCTGAAACGAAAGTGGCTAAACTTGCACCCATTAAAAACAAAAGAAGGCCTTCTGTCACAGATAATGCAGTCGTTTTGGAACCCATTGCAGAAGTAGAAACAGAACGGAAAAGCCTTTCGCCAACACCAGTAGTTGACGCAACTTCAAAGACTAATGCAGCCTTAGTTCAAAAGAAGCATGAACCTAGCAAAGCTGATCTGGATCTGAGCATTATCAATGAGTGCAGCTTCACGGAAGGAAATAGTAGTCACACTGAAGAAGCAATCTCTAACTCTGAAATATCCACAGGACCTCTCAAGGAGTCCGAGACTGAAAGAGAAGATGAAATTGAAGTAAATTCGGCCGTATCTGTAGATTCAACGACGCCAGAAGAAGCCAAAAATGTAGAAGAGAAGTCAACAACTACTCCCAAAAAGTCCCCAAGGTTTCGAACGAGTACTAATTCGGAAACTTCCACGGATGATATTGGTACTAAAGCTCTGAATAATACAGAGGACCCTAAATTGTCGCCAGGACTCCAAGATGTCACAAAGGAAACATCATGCGAAACCATTCTGAACAAGTCTCAGACAGGTAAAAAACTCACACCAGAGATGTCTACACCAGCTGAGAGTAATACAGATGATCCTAAATTGCCATCAGAACTCCAAGACGACGTCAAAAAGGAGATATCAGGCGAAGCCATTCTAGACAAATCTCAGACAAGTAAAAAACCTACACCAGAGAAGATGTCTACACCTGCAATGGATATTGACTCTCCTAAATCATTTGAAAAACCTAAACAAATTTCACCAGAAACTACCTCATCACCTAGAAAGTCTCCAAGAATTCTGGCAAGAAAAGAAAGCAGTATTGATCAAAGTGAGAAAGAGCTTCGGACACTTGACAGTAACAGTACAAAGGAAACAAAAACTAGTACCGAGAAAATTCAGTCCCCAGCAGCTCTAGATGAAGAGAAACCCAATTCATTGGACCAAAATATAGTTCATGCCAAGGATTCAGATCTGAAAGGTTTACCTCAGGAAGATTTGAATGTTGAAGATGATTCTGCTTTTTTGCCGCAAGCATCAGGATCGAAAGAAATTCAGATAAAGGGATCAGGAACACATGTCAGTACAGGATCGGAAGATTCATTTAGGTTCCACCTGTCGAATAGTAGGTTAGACTCTACGCCAGAAGAAACCGAGGAGGACGACGTATTGAATGTTTCCAAAATCAGTAACAGCAGTGATAAAGAAAACATTGCTGTAGATATCGATGATTCTATTAAGTCTAAAGCACCAATTAGTGTGGATAAAAGAGTGTTGGGAGATTTATCCGTCTTGAATGAAAAACTAATAGATTTGAAGCAAGCTACCACTGTAGGAAGGGTTTCAAATGTGTTTCGCCCTAAAAATTTAGAGTTCAGCTTCGTTGAGCCAATGGATGTGGACAAGACATCAGTCGATTTGGAATCAACAACTTCCGAAAAATTTGATCGAACAAAACTCCTTAGCGGGGCAACAGATGATTCCATTGATGAAAGTTTTCGATTAAATTTGAGCATGACTCCAGTAGAATCCACTAGCACAGTTTTTGATACCCCCACAAAAGTTATTGAAAGCCCCAAAAAAGTTATTGATACCCCCAAAAAAGATATTGAAATCCCCAAAAAAGTTATTGAGACCCCCAAAAATGTTATTGAAATCAATAAGGACATGGTTGATGTGAGTTCTGAAAAGGTTATTTCCAAAAGCAAGACAGTTGAATCGGATGAGTTAATTGTGGATGATTCTGAAGCTTCTTGTGCCACACCTGCACTGGAATCTGAGGATGTCTCTAATATGTCTATTACCAAAGAACCCATATTGGAAATGAAAGAGTTGATTGTGGATGGTTCCAAAGCTTCTTGTGCCACACCTGCGGATGTCTGTAATGAGTATATTTCCAAAGAACCGGTAGTGGAAATGAAAGAGTTGAATATGGATGATTCCAAAGCTTCTTGTGTCACACCCACAGTGGAATCTGAGGATGTCTCCAATATATCTGTTTCCAAAGAACCTTTAGTGGAAATGAAAGAGCCAATTATGGATGTTCCTGAAGCTTCTTGTGCCACACCTGCAGTGGAATCTGAGGATGTCTCTAATATATCTGTTTCCAAAGAACCCTTAGTGGAAATGAAAGAGCCAATTATGGATGTTTCTGAAGCTTCTTGTGCCACACCTGCAGTGGAATCTGAGGATGTCTCTAATGCATCTATTTCCAAAGAACCCTTAGTGGAAACAAAAGAAGAAAGTATTGCACAGGTCGTTTTAGATACTACAAATAATTCAAACATGTCGACCATCTTGGAAGAAGCTGACAACAAGCCTGAAGAACAAAATGCTTCGAAAATAGTTGAAGAGCAGTCAGGTGGTGAAAAAACTATCATGTCTCCCGATTATGATTTTGAGCTCCCGTCTGATGAGAGTGATTCTGAAGTTGATAATAAATTCGTTGAACGCCCATCAAGTTCTGGTAAAAATGAATCAAAAGCCTCAAATGTTGAAAAGGAAAACAAAGATTTGGTTGAAGCAGACAAAAAACTAGAACCCTCTGATAAAGAACTCTCCTGTAAACTACCTGTTGAACAACTGGAACAGTCTCCAACAACCATCAAGTTAATTGAATCCGAAGAAATAAATGATGCAGAAAAGGAAAAAGCTGAGATGGACGAATCATCCAAAACACCCAATCAAGCTTCCAGTGAAATTGAAAACAAAGAAATTATTGTTGAAACTAGTGAATCAGAAATGGTTGTAAATCAGGAACCTGTTGGAACTAGTGAGAAATCTCTGAGCCTAGAAAAATCTATATCTGAAGAAAAAGATAAGGATATTGAGCAAAATCATGAAAAAAGTAATGTTATGGATGGAATTGAAATCGACTGTGCTGAGGGAGAAATAGAAAGCACCCCAGAAGAGGACAAAAGTGCAATGAACAATAGTTCTGTTGAAAAAAAAGGCATAGATGATAATCCAAATATTGTACTGGGAAACCAATCTGTGAACGAAAACCAAATAAAAACTGATTCAGAAGGGATAAATAACGATAAAAAATTCCAAATAGATGGTGAGGATAAAAAAACAACCGACGAGAAAGAAGAGGCACCCGAATCTAAGAGTGATGATTTGAAAGATTCGGTAACATCGGATGGTAACAGCCCACCTGAGATGATAAATATGAAAACTTCTACCGAGGTGCAAACAGGACAGTCGCCTGAAAGTGTGAAAGTTCCTTCTGACATTGAATTAATCAAAACGAGCGATGAATTGATGTCTACGGAAGTACCAACCGAGAAAAATGATGAATCATCTCTGCGTTCTGTTGATACAATCGTTGATAACATTGTTGATGCTGAAAGTGAATCACCAACCAATAAAGATTATGATTATGAAGAAATGGAAAGAAGTTTTCAGGATATTATCAAAGATGATGAAACAAAGTTTGATTCACCCATACTCCAACCCATGAGTGAAAGAAAAAAATCTAAAAAAGCAAGAAAGTCAAAAGGGAAAGGATTGGATGATGTCAAATCAGATATAATCGAAAAATTGGTTGAGCAACAAGCAGTTGAAACTGATTCACTACGAAATATGAAAAAGGGCAATGATATCCTTGATAACTCTCAGTTGAGTTCCTCCAAAACTCCCAAGAAAGCAAAGAAAAATGCCAAGACAGCAGATGAAGCGGTAGCGGACATTGATACTGAAGACGTTGCAAGCGATTTGGGAGAAACTGATACCAACATTGACACTAAATCAACTGAGGACGGCTTCTCGAGAACTTCTAAGAAGACAAAAAAAAGGGCCAGTGTTCTAACATCAACAGCTGATTCCACTGAAACAGTGCCTGGTGAAGGACCTACATCAGATGAAGTGGAAAGTAGCGGCAATTTATCGAGAAAAAAGAAGAAAACCAAGAGGACTAAAATGTCGGGAAATGATGAACAAGACAAAAATGAAGTACCTAAAACTGATAATAAGAAGAACAAAAAATCAAAGATTAAAAATTCTGAAGACACCAACAAAACGACTCATGAGAAGCATCCTTTGGAAGGTTTCTGCCATCCCAAGTTAGATGAAATAATAGACAAAATGGTATTGGAGACAAAAAAGAAAATCGAACATGTAACTGAAGAGGAAGATTCAACTGAAAACGAATATGCAAGTGAAGAAGAGGAGGAAGAGACTAGAGCGGAAAATCCGTTTTTAGATACTATGGCAGAGGAAGGTGAGGAAGATACACCTTCTGAAGGAAGCAACGATATAATTGATGATGGCGAATCTATAAATTCTACAGAAACTGAACACGACAGTGATGATGATTATGATGACGATGATTCATTTATTTGTGATGAGGAAGTTATCGAATTATTGCCTGGAGATGATGACGATCACTTGGAAGAAGAGAAAAGCAAAACAAGGAGAAAGTCTCGTATCATCAACGTTGAAGAATATGACACTGCAGTCATCAAAATTGAAAGAAAGGAAGGCCCAGTGTCACCACAAAGACGATCCAGAATTATTTCAGTATCGAGTTCTAGTGGAGATGAAAATGATGAATCGACGAAAGAAGTTGTGCAGGTTTTGGAACATGAGCCTTCAGTTGCGTCGAAAGATGAAGACTCCAATGAGAAACCCAAAAAGAGAACATCTTCCATAACCATAATCGAAAACATAAATGTCAACGACATCAAAGATACTGTTCTGAGTCAAAGGATACACCACTTGGTGGATAGTTTCTGCACGACGATACCTCGGCAGGGTGACATTTCTATGAACCTTTCCCTTGAGTATGCAGATAAAGAAGAAGAACCGTCAACTAAACCAAATAAACAAATATCTCCTAGAAGTTCACTCTTGCAAGCATCACTTAAGGAAACAAAAACAAAGAAACCGAAGGATGTCAAGAAAAGGGGCAGTTCTGGTGATGAATGTGTGGTGCCAACAAAGAAACCAAAACTCAGTGATGGTCTCAATGACTTTGAAGATTTGCAGGAAGCCCAAGGGAAATCAAATAAACGCAAGCGCTTGAGTAAGAGTTTGGAGGATATCAACATTAAGAAGAATAAAAAGAAGAAGAAGTCGGCAAAGAAAACCAGGGAAGTGGAAGAAGATTCGGAAGTTTCCGACAAAGAGAGAAGATACTCGGAAGATGATTTACGATCAAAGACCTTCAGTCTTCTCAACCAGCTTATCACAGATGTTAAGAATAGACCAAGAAGAGCAGTCAAGTTTAGCACCAGTAAGGTGGGCTCAAGTATTGATGACTCTTGGGATGTTGAAGTTGCAACTGTCGCGCCATCCACCAGCACTGTTAGCAAAAAAGAAATTGAGAAATTTAAATCTAAAAAATTGCACCCAAAAGATTTTAGGAATCAAATGCTGTATGGTTCAGATCGTGTCAAGAGAATTGAAACTAGAACACTTTTGAAAAAGAAAGGTGCATATTCTTGAACATTGTTACGTTAAGTTTCATGTTATTATCCTTTTGTTTTTAGCACCTAAAATTTTAATTTGCCAAGGCTGATGAAAATTATTTTTGTACTGTCACTTTTCTGTTTATAAACCTTATTACCTTTTATTTGATGTCTCATTTTAACCTCTTTGTGCCTGAATTAGGATTTTTGCCAAATAAAAAATGTTTATGGGTTGACCCGGCCCCTTTGTTACCTCTGCGAATGTAGCAGCTTCACTCACTAATTTTTTCTACTAATGTTTATTTTCAAAATCAATACATATAATTTTTGAAGTAATAGTAGGAATCAAATAAACTGAAAGCGAATATAGTTCTTTCAAAGTCAGTTTATATCATTTTTGATGTAGGCATCAAATATAGATTGATCAACAAGTTGAAAAACGTGGAGAATAGAGATAAAGCTTCTAAAAATATGAGCGATAGCAAAGGATTTTACCTCGCGTAAAAAATTGCGATTGTTATTAAAAAATAAGATGAAAAAAAGGTATTTTGTTTTTTGTTAATAACTCAGAAACTATTAATATTTGAGAAATTTTGAATAAAGTTCTGTAAAGCTCCCGGAACTCTATCCCCACTATTTATAATTTTAATTCAACGCTGAAAATAGTGCTCCGCGCACTGCTGCAAAAGACCGTATATCAGAAAATCATTTTTCCATAGCATTAAATGTTAATTTATTAAAATTTTGAATAAATTATGGTATCATGTTGACACAGAAGAATGAATCCCCATTGGAACAAAATGTGTCTTCTAGCAATGAAAGATATAGAGTAGAGAGGGTTTTTCTGTCTCTAAAAAGCAACATACCCGACGTTGTTTACATACATCTCAGCCCGAATCATGTTAAAAATGGGCATTGTCGGATATATTCGTTTGCAGTCGGTGATCAGGTTGAAATTCCATATATTCACTCATAACTTGACGATCATGTTTGTTTACGTCCGTTTACGACATATTTGTCTTCTTGTCAAATCATGGGCGTCGCAGCATGGTAACAATGGCATAATCCTGATTTTAATACACTATTTGTTGAAATAGCTGTAAAAAATTTTTTTACTATGTAAGTCAACCTTAAAAACAATTACCTATCAATAATTAGGAAAAAAACTTGTTGCAGTGTAGGTACACTAAAAAGTAAGTAAGCAAATTCAACTCTTCTGTCTTGTTGGAATGTCTTTAGAGTAAACAGAGTCGTTGATACTGCTTTACGAGCTATGTCACGAAATATTAATTTCACAGGAAACTGTAAAATGAGTACTATATATAAATTTCTACGAGCGAAATTATTATTTTGTAATTTATACTTTAAATTCCAAAATAATGACCGGTAGAAATTCTTATGTAGTACTTATTAACATGTTAGTATTCTGTAAAATGAACGTTTCTCGACATAGCTCGTATTGCAGTATCAACGACTATAGGTAGTACAGTGATTTTTTTTATTTTGAATTTGTTGGACATGGAATTTACTTCACTGTTCTGCAACTATAACAATATAATAACGTGGCAGTTTATATGTGTGTGTGCTTGAGTATGATATTTTAGAGCAATTCGTGATTGTGAAACCGATGATATGGACACAGATAATACCAGAAGAAAGTAGCTACGAGAACTATAATCCGTCAGATACAAAAATTAGACTATTTCAGCAAAGGAAGAGAAGAATGCAATCCAAAATTTGAATTTGTTTCAAGCTGGACAGACGATTTACAATAAGCAATTCATCGCTCCACCCTGCGAGCAAATCAAGACTACATCAATATAGAGCTGTTGTTTGGTATGTCTGCAGATACGTCTTCAGAGACACATATTTAACTTATAAACTATAATGACTTTTACCTCAATTTATACTAGAGACTGTTTGGTGTTGAAGTGAAATAATAACCATATGCGAAATTCTCATTTTCGTACCAGACAGACTTGTAATATCGATCGTTGCCTGAGCCTAACTCTACACAAGTTAAGACATTACTTCTTGAAAACTCTAAAAAACTTTTAGATTATCTGCTTCAGGATACCATGGTATCCTGAATTTAGGTTATTGCAATAACCTAAATTCAGAAAAAACAAGAAAAATAGTTAAAGAACTACTATAAGGCTTTTACTATACTTTGGATGAGTATTTCAATGATACCCTTAACACAAATTTTGAATGTTATCTCTTATTTATGTGTATTATACGAGGATATATTGAAAAACACTAATTTGATTTTTTTTTTAGTAAATTTTTTTATTGTTCATAATCGTTTTTTATTATATTCCGATTGTTTAAATAGTTATTTCCTTCTTAAAAATCATAATTTGTACTTCTTAATAGGTAAACAAAATAAAAAAAATTCTTTATAAATAATTTCATTGTTTATTAACTTAACAATTGTTTTTTTGTGGAACAAAAAAATACAAAAACAGATATACCTATACAGGGTGTTTCTTACGTACGTGTAAAAATTTAGGATCATGTTGCTGAAGTCAAAATAAGAAGGAAGGTTCCTATATAAACATATGCCCGCAAATTATTCGTTTCTGATGAGATACAGTGTCAAAGTTGAATGATTTTTCTTTGTTTTTTTTTAAATAAATTTCAAAATAATTGTGAAATCAAACTTAATTTGAATATCACAATTATTTTTAAATTTATTCTCAAAAAAATAAGAAGTCAACTTTGACACTCTGTATCTCAGAAACGAATAACTTGCGGACATATGTTTATGGGAACTTCTCTTCTTATTTTGATGTCAGCAACACGCTCCTAAATTTTCTACGCGTACTTAAGAAACACCCTGTATAACAAAGTAGGAAAAAGACTTTTTTTTATAACAATTTTTAATATTATTTTTAATTTATACAGGGAGTAGGTGGCCTCTGTGCACAAACGTTTGGAGTGATCCGTGCATCCTTCTTCGCTCCAGTTTCATCTGAATGAACATAAAATAACGTCAGAATAGTAGAACAGAAAAAAATGCGAAAACACGTTTCATATATGCCTCTATGCCGGTGATATCAGATTGATATCTGGTAAATTAATTATGTGTTATTTATGAGAAACATTATAAAATATAGAAATAATAGTAACACACATGACTGGTACAGAGATGTTCTAAATACAAAGATATTTTTTTTTTCACTTTTTTTCACTCACATTTCCAAAGGACTCTCTAAATTTCACTGGATAAAACAGCCGCTCATCCACCTGCTGCCATTCCAAAATGAATAAAATATGCACTCTAATCACTTGAATATTGGAGTTATAGAACAATTATATTACAATAGACCATTCCAGAATGACGTCACTGACATTTGCTGGAGGGCACATATTCTATTTCGTTTTCATTGTTTACTGGTTAACAACGGTCAATAGTTAGACTTTAATTAGTAATTAGGTCTTAAATGTATTAATGTGCCATCGTTTTGTAGTTTTGTTAAGTGAGGAATGCGCGGGGAGAAAGGGATGAAGTATCTTTTTTTCGATTTCCGGCAGTTTCAACGAAGCATTGTGACTATATTTGCACAACGCCGCGATGCTTGGATTAATGCTTCAAAACGTGCTCCCCTCAGTAAGTCACAACTTGAAACTTGGCGTGTGTATTCTCGACATTTTATCGAAGGTTAGTGTATAACAGTAAATTTTTGTACATAAATGAGTTTCAAAAATAACGTTAGGAAAACCCAGTACCTTAAAGGAAAACATTTATCCTGACAGGATCCCCCACCCAAAATATGGGCTACACCACAAGTGGGAAACCAGATGAGTCTGCAGCTTCTTGTTTTCGACATTTTATAGAAAGTTAGTGTATATCAGTTAATTTTGGTACGGATCGCAATATTGTCTATAATACGAATTTTTTTTACCGCTAAAGGATAAATAATAAGTACTTCGAGGCATATTTGTTACAATTTTATCAAAACATCAGAAAAATAAGCTTTTCAACCAAACACACAAGGTTAAACGCCAACTAATGCGTATATGTGCCCTCCAGCAAATATGGCCGACCTGTCAAAGTCACGTGTTCTGGAATGGTCTATAGTGCACGCAATTGACAGCTTTGGAGGAAAAATAACCTTAGTTTCCCATTTTTCTTGGATTTCATACAACACACAATACACATGTTCATTTAGGAATCGAACGATAAAATACAAGTAGGTAACTAACTAACAAGCAATGACTGAATTATCTCTTGTTGTAACTGTGTAAGAACCTACAATCATCGCCACGTGGAGCATGGAACAACCCTAACACAGATCGAGAGAACACATTAAGAGGTTAGGTTCAGTCGGTACGGAAACAAAGCGAAAAAGTGATCTTTCTTTTTTCTAAGGTTAATGGGAAAGAAAGAAGTGATATATTTTTACCAGTGCACCAATTTACCAAACCAATTACAATAGACGAGAAAAGTGTGTCGTCACAAATGTCATTCTTGTCAAAAACTGATTCCAAACAAAGAATTTTAGGTGACTTTCTCTGTTGATAATTTGCTGCTTTGCTTATTAGTTTGTTTTAGGTTGTTTAGATTTTGTTTTCTCAAGCAAAAGAAGTTGAAAAATCTTCATATAAACAATCAGACAAGCTGATTTAAATTTGATGGATGTTTGTTTGGAATCAGTTTTTGACAAGAATGACATTTGTGACGTCATCACTTTCCTCGTCTATTCCTCAGACATCATTTAGCAACGCATAGAGGTTGGATATCTGGTGGAATTTGACGAATTTGTGTTTTCTTATTGTTGCTAATGGATTATCAGTATGAAAAGTCTACCAGCGAATATCCTCTTAATGAAAACTCATCCTAATGTGAATCACCAGTGGACCCAGCGTGGTATGCAACCAACAATACATGCAGAAATTCGTAGTTATGGGTATTTTCAGTTTTTTCATTTGAGTTGTAATTTCGGCGAACAATTTGGAGACTAGGCACCATGAGTACCATTTGTCGGTTGTGTTTACAAAAAGACGACAGTATATCCAAAGTCAATATATTCGATTTGAGTTTGAGTGACACATTATACTGGATATTTGGTGTTGAAGTAGGTATAACCTAAAATTTTTTTTGTGTTTATATTATATTACTTACATTTTTGTTCATGTTCACACATAACAGCTCTGATTTCGGAAATGATCCACTGATTTCGCAGAAGATCGATTTAAAAAACGATATGCAGTGTCAAAGTATAGTTTAACATCATCTTGCCTTTGTTCTACTTGGTTTGGTTCTTCGGAAACATGAGTTGACAATGAGTAATTTTTCCATTTACTTCTCTTTAATTCCACTGTTCTCGCTGATTTTGGTAGGACCATACCTCCTCATTTAACTGGATAACATGATTTATTCGATCCATGTTAATCACAATACATAAAATTGTTGGTGCATCGCAGAGTTAGCTGGTAGGTATACTTATTTGGAATGCAATTCACATTTATATGGTTTATTTAGTTGTCATATCACGACACCATCACATTCATCAATATTCATTCAGAAACCTCTAGCTAGCAGATGAGCAATTAAGAAACAAAATTTAATATTTTATTCATCAGTAACTCCTCATCAGATAGGCTCCTTGAAACAAACCTCAGTACCAGATGAAATATCAACTATGAACGGAATTATACAAAGAAATGTAAAATGGGAAATATTTAAGGATCTTCTTTCTTTGAAAATGACAACAATCCTACCAACTACCCAGTTTATCGTGCAGTTAAAAATAAAATTGTAATAGGATAGCGAAAAATATAATTATTCAACAAAACCCTCCAACATATCAACAAGAACATGTCCTAGACCCTGTCGACCATAGGATTATTTTATAATTGACCAAGAATTGATTGTCAACTCAAGCATTTTGAGGGAATTGATACTTACTTCCAAATGGATAAGTAGATTATTTCAGTTCGTGAATAAACAAACCTTCGAAAAAGAAGAGATGTTTATTGAAATAATAATTCATTACTGAAACTTCCACTTGCAGAAATGTGTTTTATATATAAGATGTACTCTATCTCACATAACCACTGAGTTGATCTATTTTTCAAGACATATATCAGGAAGAAATCCAATAAGATATTATATGCCTAATGAAGAACTGAAATGCATCTTCTGATTCCTAGGGTGGTCATTTCAATCCTTTGGTATATACTTTATTCTGTTACATCGACTGGAATAATAATAATAATAAAAGATCTTTATTATTCACAATTATTAGAGTTTATAAGTATTTGCATACAGAATATCTTCTTGGACACATTAAACTTATCTATTTATCTTTTTGAGTCGTGGTGGTCGTGCTGGTAGAGCTTTCGCCTCTTAATCATATGGCCGTGGGTTCAATTCCCAGCAGGGTCATCGGTCTCGTGCATGGCATTACACGTTAAAATGTACGGGCCGCGACTTCCCCAGCTCGCACAAGTCTCTCGAAGACTTCTGAGGGTTGCACGTAGGGGTGCAACAGGTTGACGGAAATAACAATTTTAACAAGAATCTATCTATATAGGGCAAGGTTCGATTCATTCTAAAAACGTGGTAGGGTCCAAAATGCACTAGTTAAAAATTCAAATGAAATTATGTTATTCCTATCAAAAATTGAAATGTCACTTTTGCAATGTTTTCATGTCAGATTGTATATAAAACTAGTTGGCTGTGCAAAAAAAAGGTTGAGCCTGTAATGATTAGTTGTCATAAAATGCATAATTAAAAATTCAGCAGAATCACTATATTATATCATGATTATATGAATGCTTTGTGTTTGTTCCAATCTGATTTATTTTCAATATCTTGTACACTTCCATTTATAGGTTGACCAAGAAAGCTATGCCTCTGAAGATAGCGAGAGTAATTGGGTTAAATATTAACCATCGTTCTTCATAGGAATGAAGAACGAAAGGTTTGGTATAGTGCTTATTCTGTATTCAGAGCCGAAGCTAGTTTGGTTGACATGTATATATGGTAATAGGGATATGACTATTGTAATTTCAATAGGTTAAAGCTCAAACTCAAACAAAAAGTTATGAAGAATATGGATTCTAACCCAACAATTTTCTATATGCTATCCTTATAAAGAAGAAGTTCTTATCTAACACTCTGTATATTCCGTTTAAGAATATTGTTCGAATAAGAATGAATAGTCAATTTTGTTTATAGTCATCTACTGATATAGATTTTGTAATACATGATGAGTACCAACAATGTTAGATTCTAGGGTTTAAAAAAATACAGGTGTCATAAAGGGAAAATAACACTTTTTTTCTGTTGTGGACAAACTTTCATTTGTATTGTCCAAGTAGCTCCCAGGCTCTTTTATTCCATGCTGTAATAGTCACAGTTGAGTTTTGAAATGTATATTGCTGTTGAATTTTCTGCATACTGATGGAATATTACACGAATTAAAAATCACCTGGAATCTACCTATAATTGCAAATGGTTGAAAAAAAAAAATTGGTTTTAATAAATACATTTTTTCAGATTGATGTTGGAGATTCTTACTCTAAGTTGATCTGTAGCAAATGTTTGTATAACGTTAAATATGTATTGCGAATGCAGAAACAGTTCCAGACCAACCAATATATTTTAAAGGAGAGAGTTTGTCCTGTAGATTTTGATGTTGAGGTGAGTAGTAATGTCACTTTAATTATCAAAGAAATTTCATTCTCTATTCGAAATATAAGAAAGATTAAGCTAAGGAAAATGGTTTCATAGACAATATATTTTATCCCAAATTTGGGATGGTAATTGAACCAATTCAAACTAGTGAGATGAGATTATAATTATTTTTTAGGTACTGATGAAACCATAATTCTCAATAAACTAGGCAGTATCAGTGACCATGACTAAATATTTTTGCTAGAATTGAAGGAGCGATATCTTTTCATTTTGCACTGTACACTCTTAAGAGTTTTTCCATCAGGTGATATGTCAGTTGGTGTCTTTCAAAGCGTCATGATTTGAATTGCTCCAATTAGATCCTCTTAAACATTTCATGAAGTTTTGTAGGATAGGTAATCACTTTGCCATGATATTCTCTTGGAGTGGCTATCGACTCATTACTGAACCTCGTGGGACTCCTGTTATTGTCATTCATTTTTAAAACAGTTATTGTTATCAAAAATTTGTACAAATTGAGGCTACGTTCCGAACTAATATCATATTTTTGAAACCTTTAAATCATTGTATCATACTTGACACTATCGAAGACATTAGATTCCTTAGTGATTGATCATGTTTCATCAACAGAGTCCATTTCAAAAAATTTCATTGGGTAATCTGAAAATATTGGATAACTGTAGAGTCCACACTAGTTTTTCTTTAGTAGTTTTGAAAGTAATGGTTTTTTTTATAGAATCATTGTCACATTAGAAAACACATTAGAAACATTTTCTTTTTCAGTATCAACCAATTATTGTTATGATTATTCCCAATCAAAGGGGATTTGTTTTTCTGAAAACACAATAATACTCCATTCCAAAACTGACATTGATAAAATCCTCCTCTTGGAAGATTGCACAAGGATATATTCCTAACCTGCCTCATTGTTCTCTTCCAAAAATTTACAATTAAGTAATTTCTTTTTGAATATATCACAGTGACATTTTCTCGGACTAGATTTAGTAGCTCTATTTTACATTTTTCTTCCAGACTGCTAGTGGTACCAGAGATATAGGTACGTGGACAGAATATCAGCCTTCAGATGATCGTTTAACGATATCATTCGATACACTTGCTAAGTTAAATCGCCCCTTCGTTCCTATAGAAAAATTTGAAGAAAGTGAAATTTATAATGACTACACAAAAATTTGCAAACACTCTTATCGGCAGAAAGGACGAATGGAAAAGGTAAGGTTCATCAAAGCTCTCATGTATAATATAAAAATAATAATAATTTTCCCTCATAAACTCTTGTAGAGCATAGCCTATGCGGGTAGAGGACGGCTATTATTATTATTATTTGCCATGGCGCATAGCGTAAAGTACCTACCTTCATCGTATCACATTAAGAAGAGTAGGCAACTATATTATGAATTTCATAACAGAACTAAGTAAAGGTAATCAAGTTACGATTAAATTATTTTACAAGTGTCACAGTTGTGTTTTGGTGTTCTAAAGCCAATCTGTGATAATACCGTGGATCTAACAAGATACTGATACGACTCAACATGTAGTTTTTCTGGTTCTATGGTGTCTTTAGTATGTTCAAAATTAAAATTAAGTTCAATATTATCTCGCATTCAATTGTAATAACTGCGATGGCATTTATCTGTTGTATATAGAGTATGTGGTAATGGAAGTTTATATGAATCCCAAATTGGTAGAATATGCGGAAAAGGAGATGGGAATTCAATGTGAGTTTTGTAGAAGTAGTAGCACAATTGATTAGATTTTAGGGGTTAGAGGCTATTGAAACATTTTCCGTTCATTTACAGATTCACAATTAGCAATACAATCCGACATTTCAATCAAATATTCAATTAAAATTCGTCGCTATATTACACTGCACACTTCACTGCATTCTTTTCGCTCAATTGTCAACTGTCTTTATTCCAACTCTGCCAACCAAGGTAAGCTTGGTTGAAGCATGGACAGCTAATCTGTGTGCCATCGGAAATAGTGGAAGGTATATCCCAGTTCCTCTGATTCTTCGTCATAGCCATGGAAATATGTTTTCATTTTACCTATCTGAAAACACTATATTTACATGCTCATTTAGCATATTGAAAAGGGGTTTATGTTTCTTAATAAACTGTGGTTTTCAGATAGATATAATGAAAAATGTCGTTCATTACTCGTCCATAAATGCTTTTTCCGTGCTTGCACGACTTCCCGTGTTCGGCTTCGCCTCCCACGGGAACATTTCGGGCACGCACGGAAAAAGCCTATTTTCTGAACTCGTAATGAAATATACTATTTCTATAGTTCATTCTGGACTTGCTGATTTCCATCAGCTCACAAGTTTTCTTAAATAGGTTACCCACCAAATTGAAGGAATACCAAATACAACAATAAAATGCCTGAATAAAAAATCGCACGAGATAATAGAAAAGGTCAAAAAAGAACCAAAATACACTCTATCCATGTCCACATCATCAATATACATAGGGTGTAATCTTACCTCTTGCACTCTCGTGAAGGAGGGGTGTATAAAGGTATGTTAGAATAAATGGCAAGTGTGAAAAATACGAGAAAAAAAATTTCTACAACCTCGATAATTGTTCATTTTATAACCGTAACTTCAATCATAAACAAGCACATTTTGTACAGAATTTCATTTTTGCATCGGTTGCTAGGCAAGTTGCTAAGCAACAAATGCGAAATGGAATATTTCGTGTTAGGTCTAGGTTCACTCTAAAATCACGACTACGGCTTGTCAAATTATGACGTCCAGCGACAAATTGATGAAATGTCAGCAGACGTCAAAGTTGTCAAAGTTTTAGTAGGTAACGAGTAATTTCATAGTCGTTTTCTATAAAAACTATTGATAAAATGGAAACTGATAGTAATATCGACTTAGATTTGACACCTCCGAACATAATAGAAGCAGCGAAGGTAACAACACTGAATTTATTACCGTAGTAGAGTATGTATCAACGCGCTTTTTTTGGAATGGAAGGTAGATCAAAAGACAAAATCGTTTTTTGAGAACGTTTTAATGGCTTATTTTGGCGACTTAGCCCAAAAGTTCCACTTTGTGGTCACACTTCCTAATGCTGAGAACGACTCTTAGTTATCTATAATGATATAGATATTGCCAAATATTTGAAACTGAAAGCATTCCTCAAGCGGCAGTCTATATTCAATAATTGCACATTCTCTTGATACACAGCGCCTCGAAAGTCATTTGCGCTTTCTCGCTGTTTGCATGAGCGTTCAGGTCCGGCTTCGCCCGCAGCATCGCCACAATATCAACAACTGTACCATGTTCGTTGAAAAAAAAAACTTTGGTAGAAAGCAATACCAACCATAGTAGAACAAGATCCCAGGGCCGTCAGACATTACTTATTGTTAAACGAACGAAATGTGTACGATTGAGTAGTGTTAGTATGTACTAAGTTCGTATGCCTACCTGCTAGGTTGTTCAGATGACCATTCTTCAGATATTAGGGAATAAAGGTGCGTGAAAACATCACTTACTTTATTTAGATAGCCATTATACAGAATTTATTAATAACGCTCGATGGGTCAGTGGACAGGGTCACAGGTTCCCACCCCGGAGCTCCGAGTTCAAATCTCGACTCCGACAACTTTTTTTTTTTTTTTTAACCCAGCCAAACGCATCAAACTAGTCAGCTATCTTGGTTGGAAACTCTCTGAGAGGATTTTTGTTTGAAAAGATATTTGACTTGAAAACAGAATTTTGGTAAATAAAAGATTTGAGGCATAAGATGTCCGGAGGACTGCTCATTGCTAATATCCTATACAATAGGCAAAGTTGGGTCGAAAATCCATCAGAAAACAACTACTTTCCTGGCTAATGCCACGACGAATATTGAATTACATCTGATGAAATTTCCGTGCAGAGTTCCTACAAGGTTATCGCTGCAATTGCTTGGTTGCATGGGAATGTTCATCGAAACATTCGGACCACCTATATATCGATTTCGGAGTGTTGCTCCTCATCAGTATAGGGTAGGTCTAGCAGTCAATAACTAATGACTGCAACGAATGAATCGACAACCATTTAGTTAGTTCCGGGGTGGTAGACTGTGACCCTGTCCACTGACCCATCGAGCGTTACTAGTAAATCCTGTATAATGGCTATCTAAATACAGTAAGTGATGTTTTCACGTACCTTGGTTCCCTAATATCTGAAGAATGGTCATCTGGACAAGCTAGCAGGTATAGTACATACCAACACTACTCAATCGTACACATTTCGTTCGTTTAAAAATAAGTAATGTCTGACGGCCCTGGGATCTTGGACTATAGATACTGACTGGAATGTTATTAGGAAACACGGATTCAAAATCAAAAACAATAGAGGAGGAAGTCTAATTCAATTCAAATCAAAAAAGATGATGCACCCAGAATTCATAACTGACCAAGCATTTCTCCATATACCATGCTTAGAATACAGTCTTCATATTTTCTTGGTATGTGCACACCATTCATCCATGAACATAGATGGCACAGATTTCAACAAAGCTACCCTAAATAAATATGTCCTAATCTTTGGAGATCTTTGAAGCAAATAAGGAATTTCTTCATGGAAAACAACACAGATAGTACACCTGGTGTAATAATAGATAGATAGATAGATAGATAGATAGATAGATAGATAGATAGATAGATAGTGGCTCAGGGTACCTGCGGCCTTGGTACAACTGGAAGGTCCATTTTCGCCATCTCAGCAGCTACTGAAAACGTACTGATCCTATCGTCCTCTTGCTAACAATCTAGGGACAGTTAACTCGGAGACTCCAGTCTTTCGGTTCGTTGGTGTCTGCAGACTACTAACGAACGCTCCCTCTTGTCCTTTCAAGATTTTCACAGCCGTATGCATAGTCAATTCCAGCGACTCGCCAGAGTTTCGCCGCTCGCTACACAAGAACTATAATCGAGCTCCAAAAAATTGGTACATCGCCAGCGTTTTGTCAAAATGTGACTTATCGCGTAGTGGTCACTTTTTTGGAGCTCGACTGTACATTAAAATCCTTGTGTAGCGAACGGCGAAACGCTGGCGAGTCGCTGGCGATTGACTATGCATACGGCTAGTGTCCTGTGGCAGATAAAACAAGCAGACTTCTAATGGATGGTTCCTATCATCCCTCCAAGATTCTTCCCAAAAAACAAAAATGTAGCCACCGAAACAATTATTCTTGACATTTCCTCTTCAGATATACAACGTCAGATAGTGACAGATTTAGGTGCCCCATTTTCGCATACAAGCCTCGAATTGGGTTGAAAAGTACATCCATGTTGAGTAAAATGGAGGAAAATTTACGAGTGGCTCCTGGGGAGAACATATGGAAAAATCAAGAAGAATTTCCATTAAATTTTCCGACGACAAAATCTACTTATCCATTCGTGCAACTCAAGTCATTGTGTTTTTCGGTCTAGTGACGATGTAGGTTTTGGTAGTTTCGACGGGCTTTTGTGGCTTGTGTGTCGATTTTTCCTTACAAGATTACGCCCTCATTTTAACCCTTTAGCCACCTGCAACACTCAAGCCTTTGGTATTCCGAAGCCAGGTTCTATCAATTAATGATTAGGCGTAAAAATATGGGCAACTTACTCCTTTTATTTCTGTTTTGGAAAATCGAATTTCCCATATGTTCTCCCTAGGACCCATCGTAAATTTCACTCCATTTAACTCAATATCGATGTACTTTTCAACCCTATTCGAGGCTTGTATGCGAAAATTGGACACCTAAATCTGTCACTATCTGACGGTCTAATACATGAAACTCGAAAAGTATGTTCGTAAAGACAAGATTTTTAACAATTAGTATTGTCAACGGATATTTAACAACAGGATGAGTAATGGTAAGTGAAAGTCAGAAGGCATCGCAGGAACAAGATCAAATCGATTGTAAGTCACCGTCCGTCAAAGAGACTAAACTAACAGGAGGGTTTAATAAGCTCTAGCCAATCAGAATCTTGTAGCATCAACGCGTCATAGTAACGTACTTGGACATGAGTACAGAGTCGAACTCGAACCAAGCAATAAAACTGTTAGCAGTAACTCTCGTAGTCGTATACCAAAAGCTAGTCCGTCACTGTCTATAGAGAACGGCGGCCATGACATGTCCAACTACGTCACATTTCGTCACAAATGTTTTTTCATCTCTTTCTATTAGTGTCCCCATTGTCTTATGGGGATTAGACTCTCCTGTTAAATAATGTTTAGTCTCCTTGACCGTCCGAGCAAATAATGCTTTCAAACCAACGAACAAATGATTGTCTTCAGTAAAGTGCAGAGTGACCAACTCAAATACACGCTTACTTGCTCGTCAAAGTAGTAATAAGAACTATTGTCATTGGTCAAATTCGCCATATTGGAAGCAAAGGCCAAGAAATCTCAGAGAGAGAGAGAGAGTACTATTGTCAGGTATAAAATAACCTCAAAAATTTCGAAATAAATAATAAAGATATGAACGTTATTCGCGATCACCACGGAGTGGGCGACATCTACATTTTGGAATTTGTACGTAAAACTTCGGGAAAACAAATATTCTGCCATAAGATCTAGTGTTAATGAATTGTTGATTATTTCTTTGTTGTTCTATATTTGGTTTGATTTTTCTGATTTAATGCAAAAATCTTAGCTTTGATATGACTGGTTAGTAAAAACAATTTTGTTCAGTGCCGCAGTGCAAGAGTTATTCATCTGTAAATGTGTCCATGAACTCTTATTCCAGAAACCATAAATTAGTAAAACCATGGGGAATTAGACTGAAAATCGGAAAGCTAATTGGTAAATAATATGTGTGAATACTTAATTTTGGAATATTTCACAATTAGTAAGAGAATTTTTGTTTGTAATTGGCGTGTTACTCCAAAATAATATTGAAAAAAACACTAGTTTATGTTTAACACAACAAATTTACATTATTTATAATTTACAATAGTAAATTGGTAACAAATAGTAAACTATAACACTTTCCGTATATTCAAGAGCTCCGCTCTCTTCGCTCGACTCACTAATACTAGACAATGCTAATACTGTCCGGTTCATTCTCTCATCTCCATTAAGTTATCTAGGTATTGTATTGTAACAGGACTCCACAATTGGCGTGAATCTAATTATCTTCTAGGCACAAGAGGCAAGACATCAAAACGATTGATTGAAAGGGGTAATGCCATATCAAAAATTCCAGAAACTAGTTCATCAAGGGAACGAAATTAATTTTGCAAAGTCCAAAAACTCGTTGCCCATCAACATTATCTACCTCACAAAATAAAACATGCCTCTCCTTTGACTACTCGTTCCGCTTAAATACTGAAATCTCAGCCAAATAAATGCATTTCTGAAGAAGCACTCGAAAGTTGAAAATTAAAAGTAAAAATTCAATAATAGTATTCACGTCAACAACTGTCAATAAATGACGTTTGCTTTGTTTTCCCGGAGTTTTGGTGTGCCATCTGGTGCCAATGGTGATCGCGAATACAGATCATCAAATAGTACTGTAAACATAGGAGAGGAAATGACCCCTTCAGTTTTCGCCGTCCTCAGTGTGGCTGTTCACGATGACAATAAAGCTGGATTTATAAACTTGCCGTTAGCCGTTGACGTTGGCGTTCGCACTGGCGTCCGACTTAAAATGCATTTAACTCGACCGTCAGCCCAACGGCGAACGGCAACGCCGACGGTAGATATAAATGGTTTAACGGGATTCTGTACTTTTAATTGGGAACGCCAGCGCGAACTCCAACGGCGAACGGCAAGTTTATAAATCCAGCTTAACTGTCATCGTGACATCCTAATAATTATCTAGCAAAGACACTTATTGGTAGTTCATTTAAAGACGTGATGACATTTGTTGAACATGGTTTACGAAATTGCTGAGAAATCAAGGACGTACATTGCGTCAGATTAGGGTATTATTTTTGTGAAAAAGTTTGAAAATAGGCCGGACAATTATCAATTGCTCTAATTCTACCTATGTTCCTTTCATCGTGAGATGATCTGTATATCAAGCTACATATAATGTTACAAAAAAAAATCAATGATAAAGGTGAATATATCCAAGCATTTATCTTCTGTTTAAGAACAAATATAATCTTATAAATCTCGTCGCTCAAACAGTTATGAGCTAGAAGCAAATGAGTATAAAATGAAAATATATATCATATACTTACTCTAGAATGCTAATCCCCATGTCAAAAGTGTTGTAAAAAGTTCAGGCTAGTCCGCAATGCGCTTGCGCGTCATTAGTGATTCTTGTAACAGGCCCGGTTTTAGTAAAATATTATGGTACTGGTGAAGATTAACAAACGTTAATTCTGAATCTCGGAGAATAAAAGGTTGGAAACCCTATTGTACTTATACCTGTTATTTGTATTTACCCGATTTGAATGCATATTTTCACATATTTATGATCCCAAATATTCAGCAAAGGCTACCAGAAAGCAGAGTACGGTTATTATTATTATTTATCGCTCTGAAGCGACTGATTTTTGGTATCACATTCACTTTTCATCTGTAGTTAACCAACAAAAACCTACGGAACTACTCCAAATCGTCGGTGCGAAATTTCAAGGAAGCACTGGATTGGAAAATAAATTGAAAGTACAAAAAACTATGAAAATTTATTTCAGCTAATATAATGAATAATTTCAACTCAAATTGGATTTATAAACTTGGATGCTTGGAAACTCGAGGTTTTTTTTCTAGAACGATTCATGTCAAAATATGCAACTGCATTTAATTTAAATCATTTGAAGAGATAAACATGCTATTTCTACGAGTATTTCTGGTTGTATTACCTCAGTGCAATTTCTACAATGGGGTGCATGAAAAAGTAAGGCCAGAAGCATTTTCCTTCCCATCAAAGAAAAGCACTTCCATAGTTCCATATTGACATTAATTTTCTGTGGCGATTCTGTGTATGTTTAGTACTTTTTGTAGGAATCTAGAACTCATATTATAAGCGGTGTGGCAGAAAGTTGGATCACTCGCCATGCATGCTTACGCAGACACAGTATTGGTACTACACTAGGTTTCAAATTGTTCCATTCTCGTTTTCATATAAATCTTCATGAGGAAAATATCTGCCACAAATTACAATTTTCTCACTCAAATGTTCTTAAGAACAATAACCAAAAATCATGCCTTTTTTATCAAGCTAAAATAATATTTAAGCTATTTTGAGCAAAGCTTATAGGTTCATAAAAAATTTCATTATCCACCAAAAATGATTTATTTCATATATTTTTCCTTTACACAACAATAAACAGTTCATTGTTTATTTGTAGGAAGAAACGGCTTTATTAGAAATTGTCTTTAAAGGAACAAAACCGTCTCTGATCTCTGACAAGAGTGACAGATCTTAGTGACAAGCCTTCCTCTTGATGAAAAAGCACTGTTGCACGGTCATTATAATAGGGTACATTATTGTTTTAAATAAGTTTCTTTCGCGCCTAAAATTCGGAGTAATCTATCTCTAAAAGGTTCTTTTCGGTTTTAAAAAATCCTAAATGCGCTGTCAAATTTCTCTCTTTCAAATGACATGTGTTTTATTGCCTCATAACAAAAAACTCTGATTTGGAACACCAAATTATTTTCAAACTTGGCAACGATCTACCCAAACTACACTGATGACGCGCATGCGCACATCGTAAACGGGTCGCATACGCGGCATGCTTTTTGCTGTGAAAATTGGCGGGATTAGCATTCTAGAGTAAGTATATAATATACAGGGTGGGGCACCGAAAACGAAACAGATCGAATATCTTCAAAACGCAAGTGTTGTGAATAAAATGCAAAAACAGGTCGATTTTTAATTCAAAGGGGACATCTTCCTATCATAACCTCAACTGTCATACCTCCCCCCCCCCACCCCTTGGGCACTATCACTCAAACAATTTGAATAGGGAAAGTAGTAAGTGTGACTCATCATTAAAAAGAAAATTTTATAAGGAATTCAGCCATGTAAATTTTTGCCACCTAACTTTTTATTTTGGCGCCCTTTTGCGGGAAAAATAACTGTTCCGTATTCCAAATTATAATACTGCATTTGCAAGCTATTTTGACATAAATTCGGTGACAGTGCATTATGGAATTTTTCTAAGAGAAAAAACAAAATGGTGGCTCCAAAATGGCGGACATAATTTGCAATCATGGTCCGATTCAATTCAAAATTGATATGTGGTGGTTTTCATGGTCGGAAATTATGATTTGTTCATCAATGCACAAAAACAAGATGGTGGCTCCAAGATGGCGGACGAAATTTGTAATTCTGGTCCGATTTGAATCAAAATTAGTATGTGAAGATTTTCAGGGATTTTCAGACGCGGTAAAATTCTGATTGTGTTACGCACAGAATAACCTACATCACACATCTAAATAAAATATTATTTCCTAATTTGTATAAAATCTTTTTTTCATCAATTCCATTAATTCACTGTAGTCATACTGGAAACTTGTAAAACCTTCATATGCCAATTTTGAATCGAATCGAACCACAATTACCAATTTCGTCCGCCATATTGGTTTTTTGCATTGACAAAAATATCATAATTTTTCACCCTGAAAATCCCCACATATCAGTTTTGATTCGAATCGGACCAGAATTACAAATTTCGCCCGCCATCTTGGAACCATCATCTTGTTTTTTAGCATTGACGAACAAATCATAATATCCGATCTTAAAAACCACCACATATCAATTTTGAATCGAATCGGACCTAAATTGCAAATCATGTCCGCCATTTTGGAGCCGCCATTTTGTTTTTTTTGTTAGAAAAATTCCATAATGCACTGTCACCGAATTTATGTCAAAATAGCTTGCAAATGCAGTATTATAATTTGGAATACGGAACAGTTATTTTTCCCGCAAGAGGGCGCCAAAATAAAAAGTTAGGTGGCAAAAATTGACATGGCTGAATTCCTTCTGAAATTACCTTTTCAATGATGTGTCACACTTACTACTTTCCCTATTCAAATTGTTTGGGTGATAGTGCCCAAGGGGTGGGGGAGAGGTATGACAGTTGAGGTTATGATAGGAAGATGTCCCCCTTGTATTAAAAATCGACGTGTTGAAGATATTCGATCTGTTTCGTTTTCGGTGCCACCCTGTATATTTCTATGCAATAAATACACTAACCAAGGTACCAATTACAATTAACAGAAAGGGCATCAGTGGTCAAATATTCCATACTATAGGCGTTTTCCATTTAGGAGTGTTAAGCCCCAGAGCTTCAAGCCCCTGAGATCGGAAATTACTTTATCACTGACTTTTTCGCCAAAAAACTGTGTATTCGCGTTTTAACTTTTGTCTACTTGTGCTTCATGCACCAATAAAACGGGTGGTGCTCGAGGGGCAAGAGGAATGTCAATCGGTGCTTGAAGCCCCACTAAATGGAACGCATGGTCATACGCGCATGGTCATACGATCTGGGTAGCTCTGAGGAGCTCCTTACGTTAAATGGAAAGCAGCTTATGTGCGAATGTTCATTAAAATAGAATGCAGAAACGTTAGCAATGTTTCAGATTTCACACAATAAAAGGCAACAGAATAATCTGATCTGCGCACAGATGTCAAAATTTGATTTTGATCTGTATCACTGTTACTGGTTTATTTTGCACTATGAAAACCTTCTTTGTTTTAATATAATAACGTCAGGAATTCTATGTCATTGAGATAAACTTTCCACTCTGTACGCCACTGTTTCAAAGTGATAACTTGGTCATTGTCATGTACAGCTCTTTTTGAATTTTAGTACTCACCTTGTGTTTCGGTCGAATAATGAACAAAGATACTTTCGTCTTGGTTCAGTTTCACCTGAAAAAGATGAGGGATTTGTCGTTATGCGGTTGGCACCACTTGCTGTCGATTTCAAGTCACCAGTCAATGTCACTTGTCAAATATTTGAAAATAAATGGAGTAATTCTCAATTTTCTAGATAAATCCTTGTTAGATTTGAGCTGTTTGATAGTGTATGAGCATCGTTCCGTTACTTTTATTATTTATTTGTGGTTTTCATTTTTATTGATTTATAAAATTATTGATGCTTCCCAAATGGTCCCTTAAGACATCCACGGGCAAAGTGTTCTGCGCCCCAATGGAGAAAGGATGGGTGTTGGCACAAACAGGTAGCAAAACACTAATCAAAATCAACAAAAAGTAACGGAGCACCTATTATTCACTACAAAACAGCCAAATTCAATAAGAGTACTTGATGAATGTCAAAAAATCAAAAAATATTTATTAAATTATGTTATGCATAAAAATATAAAAGCGCACGCTACTACATATGAATAAATAAAACAGGCTAATACTATCACAGTACCGCAGGGGGGCGAAGGGATCTATTTATGACCGTTTATGATCTCCAAAGGTCTGGCAGACCTCTCACTACTGCCCTACGATGTTTGTAGAATTGTAGGTTTATGCTAGTAGGCGGCTTTAGTCGTAGGCTGCTGGACTAACCCGTCTCCTCCATGTTATACGGGTGGATTTAATATATTCTCTATACGACATCAAATTATCAAATTTTCCTTATCAAAGTTTTCAGTTGATTCCCGGAAAAGCTGCGAAAATACCGGATCAGACATTATGCCTTGGTGTTACTGTCCTTAGGTATAAGGAGTCATCTCATGATGTTATGAAATATCATGGAAAAGATCCAATGCCTGGTATAATATGAACCCACCGTGCTTCCATCGCACGTTATGGTAGACTCTTACTGCCGTGATGTTCGTGGCCAAAGGACTTCCAAGAATGAAGTACCAATAGAATTTATGTGATCTACGGTGTTAATATCGGCCAGTTCGCGCAATGAGTCCAGCCGAATGTATCTATCACTGTTTGTGGCAATTTATTTTGCATCCTCTCCAGTCTCAATATTTGAGTTATGGGGAGGCTGCAGAACACTGGACAGGCATAGGTCATTGCTGGCCTAATAACCTGTTTATATAAGAGTAGCTTACTCTCCATTGGCAGCTTGGAATCCCTTGCTATAAAAAGATAGGTCCTTTTAACCGCTGCTGCAGCTCGCTGAATTGCCAAGCTGACATGTTTATGGAGAGTAAGCCAGCTGTACTCGCAGGTACCGCACTGAGTCGGACTCATCTATCCGATTTCCCAGAGCACTAAAACCCCCAATATTCACATTAGACGTTTCTTTGAGAAATTTATAAGCTTTGTTTTATCAGGATTCAACACTATCTTGTTATTCGCTAGATACGGCACGACTAGCCTTTCAAGATGTACTTTTACCATCCTAGCGGCTGCCATGATGGAGTGTGAATGAACATAGATTGCAGTGTTATCAACTTAGACAGCCGAGTTGGTGGAACCCACCGATCTGTAATTACAGATCGGTGGTGGCATCATACATTGGGAAGTCATGCGTATATAGAGAATACAAGAGTGGAGACAAGCTCGACCCCTGTAGCACACCTGCTCCGGCCGGCCTCATTGCGGAGCTGGTTTCATTGATCCTAACCCTGAAAACCCTGTTGATCAGGTACGAGTCAAGTAATTTTACCATGTGTAAAGGCATGCCTGCCCTTTGCATCTCCATGACAAAACCATCTGTCCAAACAGAGACGAATGCTTTCTGAATATCCAGCAGGACTTGATGAATGTGAATTACTTTAAATACTTTATTTTCAAATTTATAACAAACATTTGACATTAACAATTGACAGGTGACTTGAAATCGATAGCAAGTGCTGCCAACCGCATAACGACAAATCCCTGATGTTTTTCAGGTGAAATATGGTCAATTATCCCGAGTAACTCGGCGTAGTTCCTGGAGTGATCTCACAGACCGCGCCTTTGGGCGACTTTGACGAATGTCATAGCTGAGGGACATTTTCCGACGTTTCCGTTCGACTGTGATTGAAGAGACATCTTGGCAAGTGAACTTATTTGAATTCATCTCGTCGAATTTATTTTGTTCATTATCGATGGTTCTTGGGAATATTCATATAAATAAATTTCCTCGTATTAATTGCGATTATTGATGCTGTATATTTTGGAGGAAATTTTCTTCTGCTGCCGCGGGATTTTTTTTTGAGGTTCAGCTAAGCACATCTGTTTGATCATTATTTCATGAACATCAGGCCTTTTTCGTAATGTATTTTAGGGCTTGTAGTGCCATTCTTTATGAGTAAAACAGCTGGAACTAGCTATCAGAGAGCAAATAAACCATCACGGCTGTAACAAGAACCTTCCCACTTAGTAGAGGTTAGTAGTAGTATCGGGCCCCTCTAATAGCCCCACAGTTCCTCCTCATTTCTTCTTCCTATCTTTTGTTTGGATCAATGCACCAGTTGCTGTTATTGGTATTCGTCACAGCTTTCCAGCTTTTTTGACTGGCGATAAATCCGTGGCGCTCTGGAAAATTGAACCCCATATTTTAATACTATCGAAATCTATTTTTATTGTCAAACCCACGTCCAACTGAGCTTTCGGGCAAGTTACGGGCGTAAAACATCTTTTGCAAATACAGTGTTCACATTGTTCACATTGCATTATCGATATTGGGCGAATTTCCTTTAATGCCGACAAAGAAATGAACGCTATTCAGACTAAAGTCGATCAACTTAAAGATGCAGCACCATTTTTTGCCATCGACAGAAAATAATGGAGTATAAAATTACCTTGGTTATTTTGTGGAAAACTGGTAGCTTAATATTGAGTGGAAAATGCTCACACCCAATTAGTGGTACATTAGAAGATTAGACAAATTCTGAAAGAATGAATAGTGGAAGTCAGATGTACGCATTTGGTTAAAAACCCGGAACTATTATACTGGGTCAACTACTTCCGAAACGTAAAATCACCATGGTGTCAGTTATTTGCTTACATACAGATTAAGCATTTTTAAAACAACTTTGGATATCTGAACACCTCTTCAGATTACCTTCACACAGCATCCGCGTTGTTATGCAGTATTCCTATCTTATGGTGACTTTGGAAATCGAAACGTTGTAGTTGCTTAAGCTACCTTGTAATTTGTCCTTCTGGGCTTTCCAAAAGCCCATTTTAATGCAACACGATCCTTTTCTACCCGGAAATTTGTGTTCAATTAGATGTTTGGGAAAGAAGTCAATCAAGTTGACTATTACTAAAAGCTCTTATCTTTGTGGCTCAGTAATTTTTTTCCAATTTTTCCATCATTTTGAATTTGCACAATTACAGATCCAATTCCAAGGTTACTCGCATCAGTATCCAGAATCCTGTGATAAAAGGATCCCTAGTATGTTTCCTATAATTTTGCAACTGGTTATAGCTAGCCATGAAAAAGGATTATTTGTTATTTTCCTCAGCCTTATTTGAACTACGTATGAATAAGACTTAATATTTTGCCAGATACAGATGATACTCTATATTTTTATGATCCAAGCTTTAAGTCAAATCAAATCACTTTATTCATCCTTTTGAACTCACAAAAAGCTATAGCACAGGTCATATACGATAAAACTTACAGATTTACAATTCAAATGCACAACAACAATACTAGGTGCAGATAAGTAGTGACAGTGTAATCAGAAAAGTAAATGAATTACTATCATTGTCTTTGATCTTTTAAAATGGCATGCAACAAATAAAAAATTATATAGACACACTATACTGGTTAAAAAAAATTAAAATAGAAAACATTGACTGTCGGGATTTTGTCTATTCTACAACTACTTACAGCTAGGTCTTACAAAATATTAGAATATATCTCCTTTCTTCATTAGACATTGTAGTTCAGGTATTCATCCACAGAGTAGAAAGCATTCTCCAACAATAGGTGATTTACACCATTTTTGAAACTATTTAATGGTGATGTTCTCACATTGGCCGGTAATTTATTGAACAGTTTAATGCCCATATATTTAGGGCTTGTTTCAGTTTTTGATAGCCTATGCGCTGGTACTTCCAATGTCGCTGAGTTAAGATAAGATAAGATCTTTATTTTCCAATAGACAACACTACATTGTATAGGAATAGTCAAAAACTTAAATCTAGGTAAATATAAAAACACGAAAAATTTAAAACTTTAGACAAAGTCAAAAATCTGAAACCACAGGTTTGAAATCAAAAATATCAATCCCAATAAGAATTGTTCTAAAAATATTCTAAAACAAACATGCCAACATGTCGGAATAAAAGCAACAAGACAAGACACTACGGTTCTACGACATAAACTCTTCAACACTATAAAGACATTTTTCTAGTAGAAATTCTCGCAATTGTTTCTTGAATGGTTTAATACATTTACTTTCTTTTATATATTTTGGCAATTTATTAAATATCCTGGGCGCCATAGAGGAAGGAGAGTTGAATGATACGCTAAATTTATTAAAAGGTACATGAAGGTCATTTTTGGTTCGGGTATCAAATTGATGTCTGACTTTATTGGTACTGAATAATGTGCCTCTGTTCTCGAATGAGTATACAGAGAGTTCTAAAATAAATAATGAAGGTAGTGTTAAAATTTTATAGTTTTTGAAGACATCCCTGCAACTTGTACGGCTCGATATACCAACGAGAGAACGCAAAACTCGCTTTTGGGCAATAAAAACATCGTGTGAAGATACAGATAAGCCCCATAGACATATACCATATCGCAATCTACTGTCAGCTTGTGCATAATAGAGTGCAAGTAGTTGATTTATTCCCAATACTTTCCTAGTGGTTCTGAATTGATATGATAATGAATTCATTTTTGATATCAATGATTGACAGTGAATTTTCCAGTCCATACATGAATCAATTTGAAAACCTAGAAACGATATAACGTTACTATTACTTGAGACATATAGCGTTGAAGCCTCATCTGAGCCGAATGTGATATTCTGACACAATTTTTGGCGGTTATGAAACCTTATCGATTGTGTTTTTCCAACATTCAGAAACAGCTGATTTGCAGAATACCATTCGTGCAATCTGGAAAAAACTGTGTTGCATTTATCTGTCAAGGCTAGATCGGTCTTATCTGATATGATCACGGATGTATCATCTGCATATAAAGTTAATGATGCCGGTACTGATAAAATACTCAGATCATTGATGAAAAGAATGAACAATACCGGTCCTAAAACTGAGCCCTGTGGCACACCAAGATCAATATCCTTCATTTCAGAATTTTCATTATTCACGGTGACATATTGTTTTCTATACCTCAAGTAATTCGATATCCATTCCAAAGGTAGCCCTCTGATACCATATTTATCTAACTTTTCGAGTAATATAGAATGATTGACGCAGTCGAATGCCCTGCTAAGATCACAAAAGATTCCCACAGGGCATTCGCCTGCCTCAATGAATTCAATTATTCTGTCATAGTATGAATGAACTGCTGTTGTGGTCGATCTTTTACTAAGAAAATCATGTTGGCTTTTAGAGAAAATATTGAATTCATAACAAAATGAAAGAAGCCTGTTCAGGAACGCGTATTCAAAAACCTTCGAAAAACTTGATGGTACTGTTATTGGTCTATAGTTTTCTACTGAATGTTTGTCCTTCTTTTTGAATACTGGTGAAATTCTTCCAATTTTTAACATATTTGGAAAGTGGCCAGTGGAAAATGATAGGTTCACCAAATATAAAAGTGGAGTGGATAGGATATGGAGTGTTTTTCTCAAGCTATTATTATTGACTTTTGAATGTTGTGATGTTAGCTTTGACATACATCAGAACTTCAGAACTTGAAATATGTAAATGCATGGCAATGTAAGGATTCTAAGTTTGATAAATATGTCTCTGCAAGCAGTTCTTCTTTTAAATCCTTTTATTGTCCTTAAGGCCCTTTTATGTAGTATAAATACTATTCCTGCTTGAGTTGACATTCCCCAGGTGATAATTCCATATGCGATAAGATCTGGGGTTTTTAGAAAGTCGGCATTATCAATAATAGTACAACACTGGTAAAAGTAAAATACTACACAACTGTATAAATTCATGATTTACCAAGTACGAAAAATATATTCACTTGTTAAAAACTCATACGTTCAGTTATGATAAAAGATAAAACATTAATTGAACTTCTAAGTAAAAATGGACATAGATATAAAATATCTATTCGGTAAACTTTAGTTAACAGATTTCAAATCTACAACACAGGAATATTATTTACCAATCGCTCTTGTTTCAATAATATGGTATCGCAGGAGCATCCCCAAATGACAATGGAAGCCCTCCTTGGATTACTTCCTCTCCACATAGCTCTGGAAAGAGAGGCAAGATGGGCAACATACCGCAGGCATCATGTGTCATGAGAAGCAGCAGCATGCTGGAGGGCATAATAGCTCACAACATTCTGGGAATGCCTTCAGTGACCCAATTTTTGAAATGTCGCAATTGGTTCTCTAGAGAAATATCTCATTTTCTCTCAATATCAAGCAATACATATTTTTGAAATGTCACGAGAGAAATATTTCTCTTGATATTGACAGATGAAATTCCTAGTACCCAATGCAGGAGAATTCGAGAATTCTCCTAGGAATTTAGTTTTCAGTTTAAAGAAAGTCGAAGATTTTTTTCTTTGTGTTTATGAAATTATTATTATTCAGGTAGGTATAGGTATGAATATTGTACAAGTGATGGTTTTGAAAAATTTGGAGGCTGCAATGGCTAAAGCATGACACAATTTTTTGCGAGACCAAAATTCGTTCCATAAATCAAGTGAACGACAGTTTGTGAAACCCTTCAGATTTAGGAAGGACACTTTTCAGAAGTTATTGTTAGAAATCGATGATAAAAGCTGCAACCTCCCTGTCGAGTTTTCACAATGAAAAAATAAACTAAACTTTTAATAGACCATGCAGATGCGAAATTATTGACTGCTGTGCTTTTTTTCAATTCACTATTCATTCATTATCAGTGTTTGTTTTTGGTGGTCCTCCGTTGGTTCATTTTGTTATAATTTTTTGAGTCCCTATTCTTTTCATTTGCATGATTTTTCAGATCTTGCAACTCCACGATAGGAAAATTTCGCTTCACTCTCTTATGTATGATTCCACCAACATACCTTTTTCCAGCAAACCCCAGTTTTAAGTTCCTCAGAAATGCCATTCAATTTAATGACAATACTATTCCACCTTTCTTTTGCGATATTATGAGTAAAGGTTTTCGTAAATTTCCAATTCTTAGTTCTGCATCATTTTCTGCAGTTCTAATGCATTTTTTTTGACGTTATATTTTCCAAGTTATAACAAATGTCAAATCGTGTCTCCTCAAAAATCCTATTTTTTAATTGGTCAAGCAAAATTCTTCTATGATCGCATGCAAGACATACGTCCCAAAACTGAGCTCCTACGAAATGACTTCTTACGGTGTTCAAAAATAGCGGTTCTCCTGTTTCATTGTTTCACGTGAGTCATGAGAGAATCAATTCCTACGATTTCAAAAATTGGGTCCCAGACATCATGCCTAAAACTATCAACCTTCACACGGCCTACACTGTTTTTTCTTAAACAGAAGACTGGGTCCGGAATGAAACTGACATATGTAGGGCAAATGAACGTTGGTTTACCGATGTTTCCAAAAGGTGTCGGATCCGGAATATATGGGATGAACCCATTAGTGAAACGCTCATTCAGTATGGGTAAACTAGCTACGATATTCCGGGCAGAGGTATGTGCCATTGAAATGTGTGCAGGGGAGCTGGAAAATCGAAAAACAATAAAAATATTTTCAGATAGTCAAGCAGCACTGAAACCGTTTGAATCCAACTGCTTTAAATCTAGAGCAGTATGGAACTGCAGAGACTCCTTAAACCGACTAGCGCAACGCAACAACGTTACCCTAGTCTGGATACCAGGTCACACGGGTATAGAAGGTAACGAAATAGCGGACGCCCGAGTAAAAGGACGAAATAGCGGACGCCCGAGCAAAAGGGGGACCGAAACAACGTTCACTGGACCAGTACCGGTAATCGGTTTAGCATGTAGCACTGCCAATAATGTCTGGCAGACAATAAAATTGGCGTAGTCTATCGGGCATAGCCCATTCCAAAGCATTTATCGCTTGTACAAGAAAAAAACAGGACTCTGACAAACTGCTAGAACTCAGTAGAGCAAATCTCAGTTATAGTTGGTTCACTTACTAGCCTCTGCAAACTCAAACATCACATGCATAAAATCGGACTTGCAGAACCAGATTTTCAATATCTGGAAATACGGCAGTGAGGCCAGAAAACCTGGTAAATTGTTCTCCCAAAGCATTCCTCAATTCCGTTTAGAAATTGGATGTACTGGGAGAAATATAACCATAGGGTGAGCCACAATAGGCCAACCTAACCTAACCTATAGATATTCCAACTTTGCATTAAGAATTATGATTCAACTCTTAGGGTCGTATTTTTATTAATTGAGAGTATTATTGGCAGATCGGCTGCCGATCTTTACAGGATTTTCTCAAAAATAATTTTTGTGTTTTCAGATTTGGAGACAAATGTATACCATTTCTTAATTATTTTCAGGCAGAACCCGATGGTGCAAAAGCAGAGAGGATCTCAGTACCCATAGATATATTCAGTACGTTTCCTTCTTTGGAAATTTCCAAACTGGAAAACACGTACGGCTATGAAGGATATGAAAAAATTAATGACTATCTATACAAAGAGCTCCCAAAACAAACCCAAACTTCCGCTGAAGAAGTATGTCGAAAGGATATGGCAGAGTATTTCGAAACACATGAACTTCCAAATAATGTTCAGGTTACTACTGAAGATAGAAGCCAAGAAGATGAAAGCAAAATGGATGATGAAACACATGACTCAAAGTGTGATATGATTTCTGTTCCAATGAGTATATTTAACCTATTCAATTCGCCTTATGTTGATGTTCCCAGATTGGACAATACACTGTATGAAAAAGGATACAAAAAAGTTGATGAGTTTGTCTACAGAGAAATGCCTACTAAGTTGCGTGTACGTAGGCCAAAAAAATGTAAAATAAGAAATAGACTCCATTATAAAAATTATTATTACAATTTACCTACTTCAGCTTTGAAAGAATTGATGATGGAAAGGCAACAAGTGATAAACGGTGAAAAAAGTTTGGCTGTACCTAAGAATTCCACAGATAAAAATGCTTCAATAAGTGATATCAACGAAGAGGTGTCAGTAGAAGCAGTGTGTAAACACTGTAGCCAAAATTTCAAGAACAAAGAGTTATTGAATTTGCACTGCAGTGTCAAACATAACAAAGAAAAGGTGTTTACAAAAATTATCAGACGCAGAAAAAAGAAAGTTCTAAATGTTGATCCACCATCTCTGTTGATTTCTCAAAATGAAAAAAAATGTAGAATGAAAATGCCAGGTGCCCGTAAAGTTGTGAGTAGGATGCATTTCAAAAAAATCAAGAAACTTCCATCACTTTTCGAAAAAATGAACTTGGGAATAAAGGTTCGTAGTGAAAGCAAAGAGCATTTAAAAAAGAAGTGGATGGCTTCAAAGCATCTTACATCTGGAAATATTACTGTTTCTGAAAATTGTTTCACTTCTAAAAATTGTGAGAAGACCAGCACTAAAAACAATTCTCAACACAGTGTACCTACTGAAACGCCCACTTCTAAAAATTGTGAGGAGACCAGCGCTAAAAACAATTATAAACACAGTATACCTACCGAAACCTCCACTTCTAAAAATTGTGAGGCGACCAGCAGTAAAAACAATTATCAACATAGTATACCTACAGAAACACCCACTTCCAAAAATTGTGAAGAGACCAGCGCTAAAAACAATTATAAACACAGTATACCTACTGAAACCTCCACTTCTAAAAATTGTGAGGCTAGCAGTAAAAACAATTATCAACATAGTATACCTACTGAAACACCCACTTCTAAAAATTGTGAAGAGACCAGCGCTAAAAACAATTATAAACACAGTATCAATACTGAAACCTCCACTTCTGAAAATTGTGAGACGGCCAGCAGTAAAAACAATTATCAACACAGTATACCCACTGAAACCTCCACTTCTAAAAATTTTAAGGAGACCAGCACTAAAAACAATTCTCAACACAGCATACGTATTGAAACCTCCACTTCTGAAGATTGTGAGGAGACCAGCACTAGAAACAATTCTGAACACACTATACCTACTGAAACCTACGTTTACCAACAACAAGAAGTTATTTGGTTCCCTGAAGTGATAGGAAGTGACGCCCCATATGACCAAGATAACTCGGATTCTTTTACTTCAGACGATGAGACTTCTGATAGATGTGTTGATAAAGAGTCGAAAGATGATTACGTTATATCACTAAAGAACAAGCTGAGCTCACGTTTAAAGGCAAACAGTGAAAACTGTACGACCTCGGCTGTGAAAGAGCCTTTGGATAAAAAAAAGCGGAGCTCGCGTTTGAAGGCAAACAGTCAAGGCTGTACGACGTCGTCTGTGAAAAAGCCATTGGATAAGAAAACTGCAGATTTCATCAAGCAACGTTTGAGTGATGTCAAGAAGACTCGTGAAAAAATTTGTTCCTTGAAAAAGTTACTGGACGCCTTACGTGACGATATTGTCTATGGTACTTTCTACGATGAGAGATGTGTTTCTATTATGAATTTATTGTCCGGAAACAATACAGCGTGAATGAAACGAAACAGTGTGAATGAAATTTTTGTTTTTTGGCTGATGTTGTGTATGGAAAATTTACAATTGAGACGTAGTTGCTCCAAATACTAGAAACACCCTAAACATAACAATTAAGAAATTTCCAATCAAAATCAGTGAAAGATTGTATGATATTTCTTCAATAATGTATAGTATATTTTTTATGAAATTGCCTAGTAGTTCTAATGGCAGTTCTTCCATTGGTGTGCTTCACAAATAATCTCGGTTGTTTTAGTTCAAAAACTAAATGACTGGAAACTAATAGTTCATTCATGAGAGTTTTTGTTGAAAATGAACCCAAAATTTCAGAAAATTATTGGAGAACACAAGTATTATTAGTCCAGTAACCATATACATCAGACCTTGCTTCAGATCCGGTGTCTCTAATTTTTTGTAGAGTTGTTTATGATGTTGGTCTGGAAGCAACATCGTCAATAATCCAAAAAAGTCGTGAAAAGCACTGATTTCCTTACAAGTTTTGGATTAGAACTACGCTCTGCGGTTTTTAATAAGACCAAATTTGCTACAATTTGATTCTAGAAACGCCTCTATAGTACGAAAGCGTAGAACCAAGAATTAAAAAATATAATTCCGACTTTACAATTCGGAAATAGTGTAATTCGGACTTTACAACTCGGAATTAGTATAAATTTGACTTCACAACTCGGAATTCAACTCGGAATCAGTATAATTCCGACTTCACAACACGGAATCAGTATAATTCCGACTTCACAACACGGAATTAGCCTAATTACGACTTCACAACTCTGAATTAGTATAAATTTGACTCCACAACTCGGAATCAGTATAATTCCGACTTCACAACACGGGATTAGCCTAATTCCGACTTCACAATTAGTATAATTTCGACTTTACAACTCAGAATTCGTATAATTCCTACTTCGCAACACGGAATTAGCTCAATTCCAACTTCACAACTCGGAATTGGTATAATTCCGACTTCACAACACGGAATTCGCCTAATTCCGACTTCACAACTCGGAATTAGCATAATTTCGACTTTACAACTCAGAACTTGTATAATTCCTACTTCGCAACACGGAATTAGCTTAATTCCGACTTCACAACTCGGAATTAGTATAATTCCGACTTCACAACTCGGAATTAGCTTAATTCCGACTTCACAACTCGGAATTAGCTTAATTCCGACTTCACAACTCGAAATTATTATAATTTCGACTTTACAACTCAGAATTTGTATAATTCCTACTTCGCAATACGGAATTAGCTCAATTCCGACACCACAACTCGGAATCAGTATAATTCCGACATCACAACACGGAATTACCCTAATTCCGACTTCACAACACGGAATTAGCCTAATTCCGACTTCACAACTCGGAATTAGTATAATTTCGACTTTACAACTCAGAATTCGTATAATTCATACCCCGCAACACGAAATTAGCTTAATTCCGACTCCACAACTCTGAATTAGTTTAATTTCGACTTCACAACTCGGAATTAGCTTAATTCCGACTTCACAGGAATTCGTATAATTCCGACTTCTCCGACTTCACAACTCTGAATTAGTATAAATTTGACTCCACAACTCGGAATCAGTATAATTCCGACTTCACATCACGGAATTAGCCTAATTCCGACTTCACAATTCTGAATTAGTATAATTTCGACTTATCAACTCAGAATTTGTATAATTCCTACTTCGCAACACGGAATTAGCTTAGTTCCGACTTCACAAGAATTCGTATAATTCCGACTTCTCCGACTTCACAACTCTGAGTATAAATTTGACTTCACAACACGGGATTAGCCTAATTCCGACTTCACAATTAGTATAATTTCGACTTTACAACTCAGAATTCGTATAATTCCTACTTCGCAACACGGAATTAGCTTAATTCCAACTTCACAACTCGGAATTGGTATAATTCCGACTTCACAACACGGAATTCGCCTAATTCCGACTTCACAACACGGAATTAGCATAATTTCGACTTTACAACTCAGAATTTGTATAATTCCTACTTCGCAACACGGAATTAGCTTAATTCCGACTTCACAACTCGGAATTAGTATAATTCCGACTTCACAACTCGGAATTAGCTTAATTCCGACTTCACAACTCGAAATTATTATAATTTCGACTTTACAACTCAGAATTTGTATAATTCCTACTTCGCAACACGGAATTAGCTCAATTCCGACTCCACAACTCGGAATCAGTATAATTCCGACTTCACAACACGGAATTAGCCTAGTTCCGACTTCACAACACGGAATTAGCCTAATTCCGACTTCGCAAATCGGAATTAGTATAATTTCGACTTTACAACTCAGAATTCGTATAATTCATACTCCGCAACACGAAATTAGCTTAATTCCGACTCCACAACTGAATTAGTACAATTTCGACTTCACAACTCGGAATTAGCTTAATTCCGACTTCACAAGAATTCGTATAATTCCGACTTCTCCGACTTCACAAAACGGAATTAGCCTAATTCCGACTTCACAATTCTGAATTAGTATAATTTCGACTTATCAACTCAGAATTTGTATAATTCCTACTTCGCAACACGGAATTAGCTTAGTTCCGACTTCACAAGAATTCGTATAATTTCGACTTCTCCGACTTCACAACTCTGAATTAGTATAAATTTGACTCCACAACTCGGAATCAGTATAATTCCGACTTCACAACACGGGATTAGCCAAATTCCGACTTCGCAATTAGTATAATTTCGACTTTACAACTCAGAATTCGTATAATTCATACTCCGCAACACGAAATTATCTTAATTCCGACTCCACAACTGAATTAGTACAATTTCGACTTCACAACTCGGAATTAGCTTAATTCCGACTTCACAAGAATTCGTATAATTCCGACTTCTCCGACTTCACAAAACGGAATTAGCCTAATTCCGACTTCACAATTCTGAATTAGTATAATTTCGACTTATCAACTCAGAATTTGTATAATTCCTACTTCGCAACACGGAATTAGCTTAGTTCCGACTTCACAAGAATTCGTATAATTTCGACTTCTCCGACTTCACAACTCTGAATTAGTATAAATTTGACTCCACAACTCGGAATCAGTATAATTCCGACTTCACAACACGGGATTAGCCAAATTCCGACTTCGCAATTAGTATAATTTCGACTTTACAACTCAGAATTCGTATAATTCCTACTTCGCTACATGGAATTCGCCTAATTCCGACTTCACAACTCGGAATTAGTATAATTTCGACTTTACAACTCAGAATTTGTATAATTCCTACTTCGCAACTCGGAATTAGCTTAATTCCGACTTCACAACTCGAAATTATTATAATTTCGACTTTACAACTCAGAATTTGTATAATTCCTACTTCGCAATACGGAATTAGCTCAATTCCGACACCACAACTCGGAATCAGTATAATTCCGACTTCACAACACGGAATTAGCCTAATTCCGACTTCACAACTCGGAATTAGTATAATTTCGACTTTACAACTCAGAATTCGTATAATTCATACTCCGCAACACGAAATTAGCCTAATTCCGACTCCACAACTCTGAATTAGTTTAATTTCGACTTCACAACTCGGAATTAGCTTAATTCCGACTTCACAACTCGGAATTAGTATAATTCCGACTTCACAACTCGGAATTAGCTTAATTCCGACTTCACAACTCGAAATTATTATAATTTCGACTTTACAACTCAGAATTTGTATAATTCCTACTTCGCAACACGGAATTAGCTCAATTCCGACTCCACAACTCGGAATCAGTATAATTCCGACTTCACAACACGGAATTAGCCTAGTTCCGACTTCACAACACGGAATTAGCCTAATTCCGACTTCGCAAATCGGAATTAGTATAATTTCGACTTTACAACTCAGAATTCGTATAATTCATACTCCGCAACACGAAATTAGCTTAATTCCGACTCCACAACTGAATTAGTACAATTTCGACTTCACAACTCGGAATTAGCTTAATTCCGACTTCACAAGAATTCGTATAATTCCGACTTCTCCGACTTCACAAAACGGAATTAGCCTAATTCCGACTTCACAATTCTGAATTAGTATAATTTCGACTTATCAACTCAGAATTTGTATAATTCCTACTTCGCAACACGGAATTAGCTTAGTTCCGACTTCACAAGAATTCGTATAATTTCGACTTCTCCGACTTCACAACTCTGAATTAGTATAAATTTGACTCCACAACTCGGAATCAGTATAATTCCGACTTCACAACACGGGATTAGCCAAATTCCGACTTCGCAATTAGTATAATTTCGACTTTACAACTCAGAATTCGTATAATTCCTACTTCGCTACATGGAATTCGCCTAATTCCGACTTCACAACTCGGAATTAGTATAATTTCGACTTTACAACTCAGAATTTGTATAATTCCTACTTCGCAACACGGAATTAGCTTAATTCCGACTCCACAACTCGGAATTAGTATAATTCCGGCTTCACAACTCAAAATTATTATAATTTCGACTTTACAACTCAGAATTTGTATAATTCGTACTTCGCAACACGGAATTAGCTTAATTCCGACTTTACAACTCGGAATAATTCCGACTTCACAACTCGGAATTAGCTTAATTCTGACTTCACAACTCGGAATTAGTATAATTTCGACTTTACAACTCAGAATTTGTATAATTCCTACTTCGCAACACGGAATAAGCTCAATTCCGACTTCACAATTAGTATAATTTCGACTTTACAACTCAGAACTAGTATAAATTTGACTTCACAACTCGGAATCAGTATAATTCCTACTTCGCAAAACGGAATTAGCTTAATTCCGACTTCACAACTCGGAATTAGTATAATTCCGACTTTACAACTCAGAATTTGTATAATCCCGACTTCACAATTAGTATAATTTCGACTTTCCAACTCAGAACTAGTATAAATTTGACTTCACATCTCGGAATCAGTATAATTCAACGGAATCAGTATAATTCCGACTTCACGACACGGAATCAGCCTAATTCCGACTTCACAACTCGGAATTAGTATAATTTCGACTTTACAACTCAGAATTTGTATAATTCCTACTTCGCAACACGGAATTAGCTCAATTCCGACTCCACAGCTCGGAATCAGTATAATTCCGACTTCACAACACGGAATTAGCCTAATTTCGACTTCACAATTAGTATAATTTCGACTTTACAACTCAGAACTAGTATAAATTTGACTTCACAACTCGGAATCAGTATAATTCAACGGAATCAGAATAATTCCGACTTCACAACACGGAGTTAGCCTAATTCCGACTTCACAACTCGGAATTAGTATAATTTCGACTTTACAACTCAGAATTCGTATAATTCATACTTCGCAACTCGAAATTAGCTTAATTCCGACTCCACAACTCTGAATTAGTATAATTTCGACTTCACAACTCGGAATTGGCTTAATTCCGACTTCACAACTCGGAATATTGAATAACAGAATAAATGTTAAACCTACCAATATGTGGTGGAAAAATCTATGTAAAAAAAATGTGAATAAAATATTAAAATACAAATTTATGTCATTGACATCTCCACAACAGTGGCTGGTTCCCTTTGTTAGGGATTGTGGTTTGATCTAGTCAAATATGACATGTTTATAATTTAAGATTTGTTCAAAGACTTGTGACCATGCACGTTTTCAAAAATTAACAATACAAGAGGTTATGAATTTTGACATGAGATTTGAAGGTTGACATCTGTCATGTGAGACGTCAGGATTCAAGGCTATCGGTGAAAACTCAATCAATCAATCAGTCAACTTTATTTCCCCAAGAAACATTATATGTTCATAGAAGGGATAAAAAAAAAATCTTAAAAATAACATGAATAAATAAGCATACAAAGATGTGATTAATAAATATAAAAAATAATAATAATAATCTGACAATACATTTGCTCAAAATACAAAATACAATGTGGTGAATATAAACAAAATAATAAATATTAAAATATAAATAAATTCAACAGTTTTCAACTTATATCGAAACTATTTCAAAGTTCTAGTGGTCAAATTCATTGAATAAATCACCTCAAATTTTTTTTTTTTCAATTTGAATTTGAATTTCTTTAACGAATTATAAGATTTTATTTTATCAGGTATCGAATTGTAATTTACTATTCCATAATGAAAAACAGATTTTTTCCCAAAATTTGTTCTAAAATTACTAGCAGCTAACAATTTTGTTTGTCTAGTATTATGAATGTGAATAGTAATCAGTTCAGTAAAAACTAAATTTGAGGTTTTCATTTTTTTTTCTAATTGAGTGGATGAAACTACAAATTTTCAGCTTGTAAAGGGAGTTCAGATCTAGCAAACCATTTGGTTTTTATAAATTAATTGTTGGTCCCATATAATTCAATTTAAAGATACATTTGATTTTTTTGATTGTTTCCTCAAACAATTCAAAAAGCAATTACTTGCAGTATGTACCCCATATAGAAACCAGGTATTGAAGATGTGAATAAATCAGAGCAAAATAGATATTTTTAAGAAATTTCAACGGAATGTAGTTTCTTATTTTAAAAAGAATTCCGATCAGTGGTGCTATTTTATTTCTGATTTTATCAATATGCTTATTCCATGATAGTCTTTCATCTATATACAAGCCCAAAAATTTAATTGTTTGCTGATAATTTATAGTTTTACCATTTAAATTGGAAAACTTGATATTAAAATAGAAAAATAGGAAAATAGTTATGTGAAACCTTCACTACTGAACGAGTTTAACGTAAGAATAAGTAAGGAGAAACATATTTATTCAAAAATAGATCAATCAAAATAGTAAGGAGTAGAAAAGTTTTAAGCTGTCAAATTTTATTTGTTCGTTGATACATTGAACGTCTGAATTTTGAATTTATTTTTTCGAGGGTCTCAAGTAGATTGAGCTTTTTCCATTTATCACACACATGTAAAAATTTTAAATCTGAGTTGGGAACAAAATTATGCTTTTCATTAAAATATCATCAGAAAATACTGAATTCGAATTGATCTCTTCTTTTTCAGAATTGGAATCTATTAATCTAATGTGTTCTGCTAGTCGAGTTTTGATTTTGCGACCAGTTTGGCCAATGGGGAAATGGTGAATTGATGAATCGCACATGCTTTTAGAAAAATATATTTTATATATTATTACAAACAAACTAACCCAACCCTAGTCCCGACGCCGTTTTTTATTTTGACAGGCGATAGTGATATTCATAAACTCTAACCTGATGACTCTAAGGGCTGGAACCGTTACCCAGATTGCACAAAGTGATTTAGAGAGGGTTCTTAGAATAGGTTTTCTCGGAGAAAATTTCGAATATTCTCAGAATGCCCCCACCCGGTGATCTGTTCTGAGAATATTCTAAGAAAATTAAAATGGCCGGACACTCGCTTCCTCAAAAATAATCAGAACATTCTAGGAATATTTGAAAAACCAACCTCAGAATATTCTGCGAATATCGTCAGTTACTCAAGAATATTTTGAGAATATCTTCTGGTATTGTAAAGAATAATAAAATATTCAGAGGAAGTTCTTAAAACGTCCTCATAAGAATATGCCGAGGACATTCTTGGAAATATTCCAGAAATAAATGGGAGAGGTACAAAAAAAAGTTTATATTTTGTATGTTCAAGACGTGACTGTTATTCATTCTGTTAAAGTTATTGATAAAATATGTTCTTGAATAATTATTCTAAGATCCCTTCTACAGAAAACAAAAGGAATTATACTAATTCCGAGTTGTAAAGTCGAAATTATACTAATTCCGAGTTGCGAAGTCGGAATTAGGCTAATTCCGAGTTGTAAAGTCGGAATTATACTAATTCTGAGATGTAAAGTCGGAATTGTACTAATTTGATGTCGTGAAATCGGACATGGGCTGATTCCGAGTTATCAAGTAGGAATTATATTTTCAAATTTTTTGTTGCGCTTCTACGCTTTCGTACTATACAACCAATTGTTTCAAAATTTGCCAGTATTACAAAAAAGTTGTTGAAACCACTAATTTTCTTACATGTCTTCAGTTCTTGGTGATTTTTATGATTTTTAACTTTGAAGGACTAGTTTCCGATCAGAACCACCCTCTACATTTTTGAAGAAGGCTAAATTTGCTACGATTTGAGTCCATGAACGTCTCTATAGATGCTTGTTCCCAAAATTGTAAATAATCCAAAAAAGTCGTAAAAACCACTAATTTCCTTACATTTCTTCAGTTTTTGGTAATTTTTAGCTATGAAGGACTAGTTGTCGATTAGAACTACGAGCTACGCATATGAAAATGACCGAATTTTCTACAATTTGAGTCCAGAAACGTCTCTATACCAATTGTTTCAAAGATTGCCGATCCAAAAAAGTTGTATAAACCACTAATTTCCTTTCATTTCTTCAGTTTTTGGCGATTTTTAACTCTGAAGGACTAGTTTTAGATAATTGTCAATTATCCAAAAAAAGTCGTAAGAACCACTAATTTATTTGCATTTCTTTAGTTTTTGGTGATTTTTAACTCTGAAGGACTAGTTTTTGATTAGAACTACGCTCTACATTTTTGAAAAACAACAAATTTGCTACAATTTGAGCCTAGAAGAGTCTCTATAGACCCAATTGTTTCCAAATTTGTCAATAATTCAAAAATGTAAAAACCACTGATTTCCTTACATTTCTTCAGTTTTTGGTGATTTTTAACTCTGACTAGTTTTCGATTAGAACTACGCTCTACGTTTGTGAAAATCACCTAAATTGTTACAATTTGGGGACATAAACGTCACAGAGACCCAAAATTGTTTTCAAAATTGTCAATAATCCAAAAAAAGTCGTAAAAACCAGTTGTTGGTGATTTTTAACTGTGAAGGACTAGTTTTCGCTTAAAACTATACATTATGTTTTTGAAGAACACTAAATTTACTACAATTTGAGTCCTGAAACGACTCTACTTTTTCCAAAATTGTCAATAATCTAAAAAAGTCGTAAAAACTTCTAATTTCTTTAGTTTTTGTTGATTTTTCAATGGAGGACTAGTTCACGATTAGATCTACGCTCTACGTTTTTCAACCCTTTCGGCCCTGAATTTTAAATTATTGAAAATAAAAATAATTTGTGTTTCATTTTACATTTATTGGGTGAACTAATTATGTACATATGATTTTTGCAAAAAATTATTTATTTTTTCTTTAAAAAATTTGATGTACACATATGTGACCAACAGGGTTTGAAAGTATAATCCGCAGCAGGATAATTTATTTGACATGGAATAACTTAAAACAATTCTGCGCTGACGCCAGGCAAAGATGGACATTGCATTTCTCACAAAAAACTCTGTATCTTGATGAACAAAGCTCTTTTTTACATCTCTGCGGTTTTTCCTTTACAATAGGCCAATGGCCTATTCCATCAAAACGAATATCGGTTTGCGGGCGAATTTCTGGTTGAAGTCTCTTTTTGTATGCAGCGGGGATATTTTCCGAGCTAGGTCTTCCCCTTTTCTTTGGTTGTAGTGGCTGACGTCCGTATTTAGCCAATGATTCACTAATACTTAGAGTGAATGAAAGGAGATCCATAATATCTTTTTTAGAGGCGTTGTTTTTTTTTTGCTAACATTCGATACTCCAACCAACTGTTTGTGATGGCCATTGACACGAAATGAAAAATAACACGCAAAGTCCACTTTTTTGAACGTATAGATATACGATAGAGTTGAAGCAGAAAATCTGTCTTATCTACACCATCCATTGACTCATTGTAGAGTTTTATAACTTCCGGTCTATCGACAAAGATAAATTTTTTTTCAGATTTGCACCATCGCTTAGCTTTATCAATATTACCCTTGCCAACATAAGTAGAAATCATATTTACTATATTATTGTCTTTCCACTGGGTTATTACAATATCTTCTTTGTCAGTTACAATTTCTTGGATGGCTCCTCTATTTGTTTTTGTGTTGAAAGATAGAGGACATTTACAAGTTCTGTCTGTTCTGATGGTACCTGTATACCATATTTTTCTATTTTTGAGTTTCTGCACAAGACTAATGGAGGAAAAAAAATTATCCGCATATAGCTTGTAATTCATATTTTCTGGAATTCGTTCTGACAATTGAAGAACTATTCCGGCCGTTATTCCCTCATTTTGGTACTCTTCGTGAATGGGTGTTGTTTTTCCTTGGTAAATGAGGAAATCATACAAGGCCGTAGGCACCACAAAGCAAATAAGCTTTTATACCCCATTTGGTGGGCTTGTTTTTTATGTATTGTTTTATATTTAGCGTACCTTTGAAAGGTATCATTTGTTCGTCGATGCATAGATTTTCCTCTAGTTCTAAAGTCCTGCAACGTTTACGAATTACATCCAAGAGGGGACGTACTTTCCACAACCTATCATCATCTTTATCAGGTTTCTGGGTTACTAAATGCAGATTATTTCTCAATTTTTCGAATCTATTTCTCGACATAGTGTCATATATTGATGGTATTCCTATTCGGGAAGTCCAGTATAGACGCAGCCTAGGAAATTTTAATATTTCCATGAGTATATGCATAGCAAATAAACTCCTTATTTCGTCAGCAGTGGTGTTTATGCTTGTACCATTTTTTTCCACGGAAAATATATTTGTATTTTCTGCCATTTGTTCAAAAATATCATCTGGTATGTATTTCCTAAAAAGGTAATACGGATCTGATAAATTGATACTCTCACCTACTTCGTTGATAACATTTTGACATTCAATTAGCGGACGGGTAAAATCAGTTATTTTCCATTTATAGTCAATGGTCACCTTTTTAGGCTTATTTACTTTTTTATTGCTTTTGTTTTTATTCTCTTTTCCTTTAGATTGATGTAGAACTGAATCTGGCATATTATTATATTCTTCCTCTGTATCCTTCTCACACTCTTCTTCTGCATTCATATTTTGTCCTTTTTCTGCTTTCTGCCTCTTCTGTATTCATTTCTTCCATACTTTCTTCATCTCGACGTTGTCTAGTGTAATTTCCGTATAACTCTAACTCATCTTCACTTTCTGATAATTCTAGATCAGATTTATTATCATTCTCTAGTTCCTGTAAGACATTATCAATTTCCTCATATAACTCCTTATCCGTTAGAGGCAGGTGACGTTTCCAGTCCTGTCTTTTTTGATTTGATGGGCCTGAAAAAAGGTTTTTTTTATGTAATACGTTACTGTACAGCGAGACCTGATGTACACATTTGAGTACTTCGCTAAGTTACCCTTGAAGCCTGTTGGTAACATTTGTGACCATGTAAACAAAACCCGTTTTCGGACAAAATCGAAGCGTGATAGGAAACATATATTGGTACACAGTAATCATTTAGACTATTAGAAACGAAAGTAAACTAATTATGGCCAAAATATACAGTAAAAATGATAATTATTTGCTCACCTGCAACTGCTTCGTCCATCTTGGCCAACAACTGTCACTTCCAACGGACATTGGGGTCAACTTCAACTAATTTTCTATAGATGGAGTTAGGAGTTCTGTTCAGTTGGTGTATAAGTACGCATATGACAATGCTCAGCAGTACAAATTAGTAATTTGAAGGATTATTATTACACATATATGACGGTTACATATGTGACCGCCAGGGCCGAAAGGGTTTTAAGAAGTTCAAATTGTTTCCAAAATGCAGCTTTAAAATTTATCAATATTTTCAAACTCGGCAATTTTTAGCAATATTCTGTTGTTCTGAGGAAATTTCGACGCTATATGCCTATTTTCTTTGGAAAATGTCCCCTTCTTTATTACAATGGCGGCTGAAGAGGTTTAAGGGAACCTGCAGATGATCCATTTTTTCATATTTCTCATCACCGAAGCCTTGTCTCAACGTTTCATGACGATAGATGGACCCCTTTTCTTCCATGCATGTCAAATATTTTGAAATAGACGACATTTATCAAGTAATATTGTTTTTCTCCTTTTAGCTAACATGAGAATTATGAATAATTATTTTTATTTCAATTTCCAAAAATTTATGCAAAATTAAAATACACGTTGTAATTTTGCCAAGACCAGATTTACAAAAACCTATTCCAATTCCCACAGATCTACAAAATATTACCAAACATTTTAGGTGACAAGGATACTGGTCTATATAAACATTCCCTTTTATTGGAAAATGGTATATGTTATGTTAATGTGAGTGGGGGAGTAGGTTTGATTTATGTGGGAATAAATACTGCATATCATGAAAGAAAATTAAAAACTGTGTGATAAAAAAAAAACAAAAAAACTGCAAGTAATCGCACGACAGGACTAAACATGACCTGATAACATGTATCAAGTGGGATAAATGCCTTGTCCAATGTTAGCAATAAATTACCAGTGAATTGAGCTTCAGATTCATCCACAAATTTGGGGGTTTGAAGTCAAAGTCAAAATATTCTTTTTTCAACTTATCGACAAAGCTTTCAAGTGAAAATGTAAATTGAAATATAAAGACTATAAGTGCAAACGAAAGAGAGTACCACCACCGTATAAAAAAGGTGGCGTATTTGCTATTCCAACTGCAGGAAAAACCCGGAAGAACCTACAGTACCACCCGAGGAGTCACTGAGGCGAGAATGAGCGGATGTAACTAAATATAAAAATACAACATTAAAGCTCATCATCACATTAATGACCCCTTCATTTCTGCCATCTTCTGCCACCAGCCGCAACACTTGGTGAAAACGTTCCAGTCCATCAATGACTAGAATGTACATGAAATCATAGAAAAAAAATGTAACTCAAAAAGTGATTCAGATGGAAACAATGAAATATATTTGAATTCAACTATGTTCGATTAATGCTTGAATTATAATTTTCTGTTGGTGTTTCTAGTATTTCAACTAACTTTGTGCTTGTAGTGAAATGTTTGAATGATGTTGAAGTTGGAGAGACAGACATTTGTGAAATTATTTTTATATTATGATCATTTACATCACAACCATTCAAAAAAAATGCCATCATTTTTTGAATTCAAACCAATGAGAAAAGGACTTTTCGAAACCACTGTCTCCAGCCCGTGGTATTTTCAAATCGGTGTTTCACTTCTTCCTTATTTATACGTTTCCATAGTTACAACAATTTCTGTGAATAGAGAAACGTCAGTTTGACAGTTCAACTCTTCAACTGACATTAATGACACATGATGAACCGTTCCTGCAATACGCATTTAGTCCATAACAATTGAATGTATTCGTGAAATTGTCTGATCGAATATTCCTTCAAAATGCAGAATTTTCAAAATGCTTTCACCTTGCCAGTCGCTCAAACTGTGTTGCTGTACAAAACACCACTCGAGCAAGCTTTCGTGGTGTTTCTAAGCACCACAGTTTTCGTGACAGCAAGGTGAAAGTATTTTTTGAAAATTCAGCATTTTGTCGGGATATTACTACTGATAATTTCACTCGCCGTATGAAACCCTCCTTTCCTGCAATATTAGGACCAATAAGGGACGTATGCCTCGATAATACGCAGTTTCTAGCTTACGAGCCGGTAATACCACTTTGTCGTGGCAACCACGTATCCAAACAACAACGGAGAATTTGTATCATCTTGCTACTAATATGAATGTCATTCTGACAGACTACATGTCTATCAGGCATTATCTATAACTATTGAAGAATTCACGACAATGGAACTTTTTTTACTTTGTTGTTTCTTATCTTATCTCAATAAATACTACTCGTGCTCACAATACTATCGCTAATTCTGTCAAAACTCTTAAACTCGATTGCTTTGAGGTAACACCACTCGTCCTAAAGGACTCGTGGTGTTACCAAGCATTTTGATCTCGTTGATTTCTGACAGAATTAATATCGATAGTATTGAGAGCACTCGTGGTATTACCCCCGAGAATCATTTGATAAGCTAGATTTTTTCAAAATCTCGAAGTGGCGTTACAAATTAGATTATTGCCATAACTAGAATTATGCATCCACCATATGATTAGTTGTAAGTGAATTCATAAGTGGAGGAATTTCAGCCATAGAGATTAATTATTGTACATATTGTAAATATTTGTTTTATTGCCTTTAGGATTACTTCATTTTTAATCATCTATATTCAGTCTAGATTTCTGTATTTGTGTGTGCTCAAATAAACTCACTCACCTTGCCCTAAGAGATTGTCCAAAAGAACTTTGTGTTACTTTTATATTGAATTTTGTTAAGACCTCATTTAGGATCTGGGTGGAGTTTTAGTTTACAAATTCTCTACTTTTTTCTACTGTGGCAATATATTTTGAAAATAATTGACTTGTTATTTTTATTCATAGTTTAATCTGATAATTGTTCCTAATAGATGTTTTATCGAGCCAGGATATTCATAATTATTTGAAAAAAAAAAAATGAAAAGCAACCAATAAAAGCTTAAATATTGGTTCATAAGAAATGAGTTCGGTGTAGTTGAAATGAGCCGATTTATCGATTCCTTTATTGCTTGTAATGATAACAATATATAGCAGGAGTTGTTGGTATTTCTACTTGGAGAATAACAGTTTTCGTTAAAATTAATAAAGGGATTTTACTCATTCAAAACAAAATATCGAAGCTCTCGTATATATTCCAAAAATAATAGTAGGGGAAGCCGATGACGCAGCCAGGCAAGTATGCCCTCATGGACCCGTTTTGCCATCCCCTGTTTTCCACTTATCTACATTCCTCTTCCTTTTCGAACCTTCGTGGCCTTCTAATGAAGGTCAGTATGTCCGTCCACTCTTCTTTATATTTGCGGCAAGGCCGGCAAGTGGAGCTGATTTCTATACCTATTAGTGATGGGTATTTGCCAAACTTGTTATGGTCTGTTAGCATTCCTATAAGGATGCGTGGTGCTTGGCTGTTTCTGCCTAAGAGTCATGCCGTCCTTGACTTACTGGAGCCGGTCACAAAGTCTTTCGATATGGATATGAACTGGATATGTTTTGGACATAAATATATAAACAAAAACAAATATACCGGGTGGCTACGGAAGTATTGCCTACGGAATATCTCAGTTATTGTATGAAGTAGGTTTGTGAAATTTGGAGCGTCGATTTAATGACATAAGAGCTAGAATTTGAGCATATTGACATGTCGAAGTTAACTTCCCGTCTGACCGGAAGTAACATCAACTTTCTTATTTTAAATGGAAACCCTATTTTTTTTTCTTTTCGCTTTATTCAGCATTCAATTCCCTTTCTAATGACATATCACAAGTTGGTATCTAACCAGAAACTAGATCAGAAAAAAATTATTATTGAAATTCACCGAGTAGGCCGTGGAAGCAAAATGAAAGCCAAAAATTGAAAAGTTGGCTATGGAAACCATACGTCATTTGATAACAGTTGCTACTACTGTGATATTTTATTTTCATTCGTCGGCGTTATAAAAAGCCGCCAAAAAAAATATTGGAAAAATTGGGAAAAAAACAATACTCTGTAGGTCCATAACTTAAATAGGAACATACAACTTTTTCTTGCCTGTACTATTCAGCATAACCATTCCTTTCTAATGATATAATAGAAAATAATTTTTTGAACTGAGATACCGAAAAATCCAATTATTATTCTTCAAATAACAAAACAGATTATCGCCATACGCAAAAATAAAATTAAAAATAATGTGGAATGATAAATTATATCCTGTAGGTTCTAGGTTAAATAGGAACATAAACGTACTTGGTCTGTGCCATCGTCCATAGATATTCTAATATCTACCTATGGACGATGTTTGTGCTATTCAGAATAATCATTCCATTGCAATAATCATTCGAACCAAAATATTAACAAGTAGGCTGATTAAGATGTATTTTGGAATGAAACAAAAAAGAAATGAGAGCTGTCACGAACGCTGCTATCCATATTATTTTGACGTTCGAAGTAGTGTTTTTGATTCTGCCATTTTAAAAGGGTTTGGAAATCGAAATCAGTTAGTGGAATATTAAAAAAATGCCCCGTTATTCACGAACCGAACAAATTGACATGCTTCTCATTTATGGTGAATGTTTAAAAAATTCTTATGCCGCTGAACGATTGTATTTAGAGCTCCGAGCAATAAAAGATATAGAGGTGCCATTTCTATATAAACAACACACGTTGTTATGAAAGCTGCATATCACTATCCTTTGTGATAGTTGTGGGCGAGGGGTAACCTCAGAGTTCGGAGGGGAAGATTTGTTATTGTTATGATATTCGGATGTAAGATTAGACCCAGTGGCGGCGTGCTGATAAATTTTTTTCATGTTATGTTATTGTCTCTAGACGACAACATGCCTGGTTGGAAAGCGCGTGTGTTGTCAAGATGTCAATCAAAAATACTTTATTGTGCGAAAAATTAGATTCTTGCTGACAGAAAAAATAAATGAAAGTGCTGAAGTAAAAAAGTCAAAAAATATTCAAATCGTTGAATCACATCAGTAAACTATACACTATATATATGCTATACATGCATTATAATACACATAAACTATAATACACATAAGAATTTACATATTAACTATAAACACATGTTTAGGTTGAAAGTGTATCATTAAAATACTCATCCAAAGTGTGGTGAAAGCCTCAATAGCTCTTCAACTCAGTTTCTTATGTTTTTTAGATTATGAATATCCTGAAGCAGATAATCAAAAAGTGTTTTAGAGTTCTCAAGGAGTACTTAATATCCCTACTTATGTAGAGTTAGGCTCAGGGAGCGATCGATATTACAAGTCTGCCTGGTAGAAAAACGAGAATTTCTCATGTAGTTATTATTTTACTTCTGTTTCTTAAACATCAAACATGTAAGTGTTATTGAAGTTTATGAGTTGAATAGGGGCCTACAAACATGTATCTCTGAAGACATCTCTGCAGATATATCAAACAACAGCTCTATTTTGATGTAGTCTTGATTTGCTCACAGGGTGGAGCGATGACTTGCTTATTGTTAATCGACTGTCCAGCTTGAACCAAAATAAAACTTTGGATCGCATTCTTCTATTCTTTTGCTGAAGTAGTCTAAATTTTTGTATCTGACGGATTATAGTTCTCGTTGCTACTTTTAAACACTTCCTTCTGGTATCATCTGTGTCCATATCATCGGTTTCACAATCACAAATTCCTCTAAAATAGCATACATTTCAAACACACACACACACACACATAACTGCCAAGTTATTATAATGTTATAGTTGCAGAACAGTGAAGTAAATTCCATGTCCAACAAATTCAAGGTAAACAAATATCACTACTGCAATACGAGCTATGTCCAGAAACATTCATTTTACAGAAGACTGTAGATAATAACTACTAAAGACCATAGCAGTCGATGCCAAAACACCTAAGAAAAAAATAACCACTACAAAAGAATTTCTACCGGTCATTGTTTTGGAATTTAAAGTATAAAATAATCGCGTGTAGAAATTTTTATGTAGTTCCTATTATCATTTTACAATCTCCTCTGTGAAATAAATGTTTCGTGACATAGCTCGTATACAAGTATCAACTACGCTAAGTTTTAAGTACTCGAAAGACATTCCAACAAGACAGAAGAGTTGAGTTTGCTTATTTACTTCTTAGTGTACCTACACCGCAACAAGTTTTTTCCTAATTATTAACAGGTAATCGTTTTTAAGGTCGACTTGAATAGTAACAATGTTTTTTACAGCTATTTCAATAGTGTATTTTTGTCTCAAAATTGGGATTATGCCATGTTGCGACGCCCATGGTTTGATTTGACAAGACGATAAATAAGTCGTAAATGGACGTAAACAAACATGATCGCCAAGTTAAGAGTGAATATAACATGGAATTCCATCCTGGTCCCCGAGTGTAAACGGATATATCCGACAATACCCATTTTTAACATGATTCGGGTTGAGATGTTTGTAAACAACGTTGGGTATGTTGCTTTCGAAAAAGAGACAGAGAAGCCCTCTCTATATCTTTTATTGCTCGGAGATTTAGAGCGATATCCAGGGAGGCAGCAACCGTCAAGAAGGTATTTCCAGTGGCTTGAAGAAAAATTAAGAACTGAGCCTGATGTTCACGAAGACCAAGAAGCATTTGTTATTAATGAGGAAACTGAAATTAATGTATTAGCTTTAGTACAATATGATAGCACAATTTCCCCAAGGCAGATTGGCGCCGAATTAGCTATAAGTAAGGACTCTGCTAGGAAAATTTTGAAAAAACATCGATTGAAATCAGTTGCATCAACATTTGTATGAAAATGACGGTGAAAGGCGCCTGGAATATTGTAATTGGTTTCTTCGACAAAATGATGAGAATCACCTATTTAACTATTATATCTTGTTTAAGGACGAGTCAAGATTTACCAACAATGGATTATTTAACAGGAATAATACAAGGTAGGTACTGTACTTCATTTGGATTATTGTCGATAGTCGAAGTGTAAAGTGCTAAAAGTGTGAACGGTCTTTTGTTCCAGGTACTGGGCGATAGCAAACGAGCACCGGTTTCGACAAGGCGGCTTCCAGGAGAGATTTGGTGTGAATGTTTGGGCAGGAATAGTTGGAACTCATATTGTTGGCCCCATTCTTTTTCAAGGCCAACTAACCGGAGAGAGATACTTTAATTTTTTAACGAATGAAATTTTGGAATTCGGAATTCGAAAACAACCTACCAGCGGAAATAACTGAGAGAATGTACTTCCAGCAAGATGGCGCCCCTCCGCATAATTCAAGAATAGCGAGAAATTATCTTCAAAATCGCTTTCAAGAGAGACTCATGGTCCAGTCAGGTGGCCACCAAGGTCACCTGATCTTACTCCGTGCGACTTTTTTCTATGGGGGCATCTTAAAAATAGGGTGTATTCCACACAGCCTACAACTCTGCATGAGCTAGAAGTAAAAATTCGTAGAGCTTTCCAAGATATCACGCCCCAAATGTTGAGAAACGTTTTACATGAAAATATCACCAGAGTCAATAAATGTATTGACGCTGAGGGAATGCATTTCGAACATTTGTTTTGAATTTATTTTATCTTTAATCCTATCAATTTGAATTTTTTTTTTTTGATAAATCTGTTTTTTCGTTATTTGAAGAATAATAATTGGATTTTTTGGTATTTCATTTCAAAAAATTACTTTCTATTATATCATTAGAAAGGAATGGTTATGCTGAATAGTACAGGCAAGAAAAAGTTGTATGTTCCTATTTAAGTTATGGACCTACAGAGTATTGTTTTTTTCCCAATTTTTCCAATATTTTTTTTGGCGGCTTTTTATAACGCCGACGAATGAAAATAAAATATCACAGTAGTAGCAACTGTTATCAAGTGACGTATGGTTTCCATGGCCAACTTTTCAATTTTTGGCTTTCATTTTGCTTCCACGGCCTACTCGGTGAATTTCAATAATAATTATTTTCTGATCTAGTTTCTGGTTAGATACCAACTTGTGATATGTCATTAGAAAGGGAATTGAATGCTGAATAAAGCGAAAAGAAAAAAAATAGGGTTTCCATTTAAAATAAGAAAGTTGATGTTACTTCCGGTCAGACAGGAAGTTAACTTCGACATGTCAATATGCTCAAATTCTAGCTCTTATGTCATTATATCGACGCTCCAAATTTCACAAACCTACTTCATACAATAACTGAGATATTCCGTAGGCAATACTTCCGTAGCCACCCGGTATTCTATTAGAAAACTTTTACTTAAAGGAGTTATTGTTTTTCACAGTTGCTGTGTTATTCTTTGGCTCTTCTTTGCCATTTTTTCATTGCATCTTCCGTTACTTTTTCATTTTCTGAAAGGTTGGTCCATTCAGATGCACCTAAAAAAATTATAAATTCCAAAACAAAAACTGCATGGGTATATTTCTGTGAGAATTGCAATGGAAGATCAGTATGATGTTTTTTTTTCATATGTACAATCAAAAATATTATGAAGAAAACAGAATTCTTGCCAACCGATGATGAACCCCCCACTGGCATAATTATTATTGCATTAACGTCATGAAAACATTAAATGGTTACAAAGTAACCAAGATGAATAATGTTGTATAAATGTTCATGATACTGCTTATGTACCACCTGCACACGTTTTTGTTAAATATTAACAAATTGATCATCACATGGATTCAGTTGTTGATTTAATATTGATACAAAGTCACCCAGTATATCGTCACCACACAGAACATAATTTCCAATTAATTGGAACCTGAAAAAGGTAGAGAAATGAAATAAAACTGCAAAACTTTTATTTTTTCAATATAATAAAATTTAAAAACAAACGAAATAACTCAAAACGTATTTCTAAACATAGAAAAATAATTGTTCTCTCGCCCCTTCGATTTCATCATCGCATCTCTGAAACAGTAATACAAATAAAAATTAGTATCAACTATTGTTTAGGTAATTTCAGAGAGATGTAGCTCGAAAACTAATCATAATATCTGCCTATAGAAATTTCGATTCGTTCTCTTGTCAAAAAAATCTATATAATCTGAGAATTTCAAAGTATTTATTGGTCAATTTATAAAAATATTTAACATTAAAGACTGAAGAAGCTATTGACGCTGTTTGGCCTTTTTGAACAATACAACAGTGGCCAATGGGCCAATGTGGCCAATCTGCATTCATAGATTCTGAAGTCTTGAATATTTTTATAAATTGACGAATAGTATTATACAACCGAAAATACCAATGGGTAGTTAGATATAGAACTTAACCATTTTCAGCTAACAGCTTCTCAGAAATGATTACAATACCATAGTTCTGAGTCGAAAAATTCAACAGATGCAAAAGCGTAGGTGAAATATAATAATGAATTAAGAGTTTGATGAATTTTGATAAAAGTCCTAAGAAAAACAATTTGAATGGACAAAGTCAAATATTTCGTATGATTGAGGTATTACCTTTCCAAAGTTTGATCTCCTCATCTTTTGAGGCGTTGTTTAGCAAAACGCAACCAATCCATCACAACCAGCTCGAATTCCTTGTCAGTGGTATTGCGAAAGTTCATTTTTACAGCTTCTGTGAAAAATGAATTTTCTAAATGTTAGGCACCGACTTAACCTTTAAACTAGACTGCTAGTACTCATTTGCCCACCACTTGAAAAACTCATCCAATTGAACATCCTGAAATCGTGTCTGCGCAATGCGCAAGAGCCACCAGAGAATTGATATTTGACAATCTGGGGAGCCATATTGTTAATTTGTTCATTGGCGTTACCTCGAGTAAATAGATATTGTTAAAATGAAGTGTTTTGTACTTTGGTGTAAGAATTCTTAAGTTTCAACTACTGAAATGTGCCTTGTTGAAGTATGGTCTCCAGTACATTAATAATAATAAGCTTAATTTTCCTTTAAACCAAATATAAATCTGTAAAGTACATAAATATATACATAAAAAATTATATAACTGTCACAATCACAGCAATATAAATTCATACATTTAAAAGTAATTGACTGAATAAAAATGGTTATTAATGAGGATCAATATCAACTTTTTCTTAAAGTTTTGGTGAGTTGAACAACATTTTAACTCATTTGGAAATCTGTTGAAAAAAATCAAACCAGCACTTTCAGGAGATCGGTATGAGATTGAATGTCTAGTTTGCGGAATATGAAAATTATCTTTGTACCTAGTGTTTTGATCATTATTTTCTGATCTTTTGATAAATTGATCTTTATTGAATATAACTACATAATTCAAATATAAAGTGAAGGTATAATGTTAGGATATTCAATTTTATTAAAAAATCCCTACAAATATGCCGTCCCGAAACACCAGAGATATTTCTGATTATTCGTTTTTGTACAAGAAAAACTTTATTTGCATGCGCGGACCAACCCCATAAACACCATATCCCAGCCGTGATTCCACCTGTACATAGTAAATGTTGAGTGTTTGTTTTGTATTCAAGACTTCCCTTATATTTAAGTTTTTGAGTAAGTAATTATGAGAATTAAGATTTTGGACCAACTCATCACAGTGAGTTTTCCAACTTAACGTACTGTCAAATGGATACCTAGAAATTGAACACTTGTACAATTTTGAGCCACTTGATTATCACCAATTTCGATATACAGTTCTGGGCAAACCTTTGGTAATTCCGGAATCTAAGGAAGTCTGTCTTTTCAGAATTTAAATGAGTTAGCCAAAAACCATATACATTCAAGTTTTGGAAAATTTCACTACACTGTTTTTGTAGTGAAATATATTTTTTTTGGGGTACAATCACTGATGTATCATCAGCGTATAAGGTAAGTGCATATATTGACACGTTTAAGTCATTTATATATAAAATAAATAGTACCGGTCCCAACACTGAGCCCTATAGTACTTCAAGGGAAATGTCAGTTGCTGAGGATTGCTTGGGTATCTATTTTTCTTTCAAAGTGAAAGTAGGAGAGGAAATGATTCATGGATGTACAGTTATAAAATATTCTCGTCATTAAATAAAAACTCAATTTTTCAACATTCCACTTGCTTTCGTACTAGACCCATTAATTTTTCATGAAGTACGCCAATGTGATTCTGACAGATAACAGACACACTGCGCATGTCCTATGGCCACCAGTCAATTTCGTAATTAGATCAATTTCAATAATATGGTATTGGCCAAGGAGACTAAAATTTAACAAGGAGTGTTTGATTCCCATAAGACAATGGGGACACTAGTAGAAAGAGATGAAAGAACATTTGTGACGAAATGTGACGTAGTAGGACGTGTCAGGGCCGCCGTTCTCTATAGACAGTAACGGACTAGCTCTTGGCATATGAGAGTTACTGCTGACAGTTTTGTTGCTTGGTTCGAGTTCGACTCTGTACTCATATCCAAGTACGTCACTATGACGCGTTGATGCTACAAGATTCTGATTGGCTAGAGCTTATTAAACCCTCCTTGTTAAATTTTAGTATCCTTCGGTATTGGCAGTCTAGTTTAAAGGTTAAGTCGGTGATGTTAGGTAATGAAATGATGATCATTGCATTTCAACAACTTTAACTTTGTGCTCAGTTTTTTGTAACGAATTTACTCCCATTCGGTCCTGAGAATTCGTCAGACTTGAGTTCATCTAGTTCCAGAAATTTAACATGATACTACTTATTTCTTTGAATTTTTCGTAAATCTCACCGTTTTCGAGATAATGAGCATTTTTTAAATTTATGGAAAATCACTACCTCACCTTGGATTTTTTGCCATGTCTACAAATTGAGAACAATTCAAATATCTTTGCTGCTGAAGATTACTGATAAGTGATGCTTTCAGGTGTACGAAACAGTTTTTCAGAAAAACGATACAATTTTTCAAGAAATGAGGGTAAAATGACAGATTTCAGTTTCACCAATTTTTTTAACAACAGTTTGACATTATTGTTCGAAAAAAACATAACCAAGTGAAAGTGGATATTCATTACAAAAGAATGCAAGTATAAAACATACGATAATTATTTTTGGAGTAGAATTTCGATTATATTAGAGTGTGATGTTATTCTGAGCTAAAATCAACTCCATTAGTCTTTGTCAGTAATGTCTTTTATGTTTATCCTATCAAGATGAAATATTAAATAATTATGAGTAACAACGAATCAACTGCTTAGAAGCATTCAATGAGATGTAAAGAAGTAAATACTAGTTCAACGTTTTTTTTTTTTAATCAACATACACTATAAACCACAATAACGATTATTCAACATCGCACTGAATATTATTACAAAAATGTTAATTTCCATCCACTCGTACGCAGAGAAGACATCTTTTCAAGAAGAACCTTTTCAAATGCGTTATAGGTTATAGCCCCCAGATCAGCGATTCTCTGAGCGGCATTGTGCAATCGGATATCGTTCTGCATAAAGCGCTGCTGCAGCAGTAGCACTACCTCCACATTCACCATGAATGTAGTGCATATGCGCATATTCTCGAGGAGTATAACCTGTGTACGACATGACAAAGAAATAAATACCACTGAATGAAACAAGGGGAATAATTTTAAAAAAACTACGATAGAAGTCACAAGTTGTTCAAACAAAATGTGACAGCCACATACTAGATTTCTTCAATTTTATTTACAGAAGATCCGTTCATGCACAATGCTGTAATTCAATTTTTCACCATTGCTTCTACGGACACAACACAGGAGTTAGAAAAGTTTTTAATTTTCGACAAGGATTCACATCATAACAATTTTTGCACTTATTTGGTTACACCCTGTATATCTGTCGGTCTCTGAAACTTCGTTGGAATCTGGATGTTGGACAATTGCGACATTTATCACAAGAATTCGTTTTAATCGGTGCCATATCGGATAATTGACATTTCATTTCGATAATTTTATTAGGCTTAATTGCATGAAAAGTTAATTTTATTGACACACTATTTAATGCTACCAAGCAGTCTATTCTTCATTGTCATTTCCACATTTTATCTTGATGAAATCGAAATAAAATAATTTTTGGGCGTATAAGTATAAAAGTTGATGGAAGCCTAGAATGAAACCACGCCTAATTCAATGGAAATCACTTCCTCCAAAAATAATTATCGTATGTTTCATACCATGGTAGAGTCTGGACAAAATGAGCATTCTTTTGAACTGAATGTCGACTTCCAATTGGTTATGTTTCTTTCAGACAATAATGTCAAACTTTTTTTAAAAAAATTGATGAAACTCAAATCTGTCATTTTATTCTCATTTCTTGAAAAAAAATTCACTTTCTTAAAAACTGTTCTGTACGTCTAAAAGCATCACTTATCAGGTATCTTCAGCGGTAAAGTTATTCGAATTTGTCTCAATTTGTATACATGGCACTCAAAAATCCATGGGGGTAGCGATTTTCGAGAAATTCTTAAAATGCCCATTATCTCGAAAACGGTGATATTTTTACTGAGGTGAAATTCCGATATTCTGAACAGTCATGACCTGGTCTATCACCAGTTTCAATATTGTACAAGGTTTACCGGACACCCTGTATATCTCGCTAATGCTAAAAGTTTTTATGTTTTTTAATTGACTAAATTTGTGTAAATAGACCAAATAAAGTCTTACGTAAATAAAAATTGGATTGTTATTTAATTAAACCAAGTAGTTTAAGTTTTCTTCTCAAAACGCACGTGTATGTTATGAGATCTCATTACGTGCATGTTATTGTTATATGTCATTTACAAGGAATGTTGACAGTGCGATTTATGACATTTTTACATAAGTTATGTATGTACCGCGGGCATAAACAGATGTGTATACCCTCGGGCGACTTACAAACCCTCAGGCCAGAGGCCCCCGGGATCGTAAAACGTCGCCCTCAAGGCATAAACATCTACTTATACCCTTGGTACATATATAACTATTATATAATAGCTGTTTTTTCTTTTAGTTCAATTCTGATAAAAAATACTAAACGAAACATACTGCATGTAAACAACTCCAAATTACGTTGTCAACGACCCCGCATTCCGCTGACGCTACCTATGCAATTCCTAGGGAAAAAGTCTTGTCACTGTCAGCATTTGCATTTCGTTCCCTGAGAAACGATGCAAATTTGCGGTAATGGCATTACCGCAAATTCGCATCGTTTCTCTGGGAACGGAATGCAGTTAGTCTGACTTTATAATAAAATTGTTTCACGTATTTTTAATCAATTTTTGCACCCAATAAATATTTTTTAAAAGCTTTTCGAGTTTCCTGAAAACAAAACTCAAAGAACAACAAAGCAGAATAACTGACTTATTTCTTTTTCAGCTATTGGCACACAGATGGCGTAAGCTGTCCGTTCACCTATTGTTTAAAAAGATTTAAAATTTTTAAACAATGGTTCAAATTTCAGTGGTCGACTGGTCGCGCGTGGACCCTCGATCCGCACAGAATTTCATTTGCCAATAATTTTTTCCTAATCTCCTTCAAGTGTTCCCCTTTGCGATACCTTGAAAATAGGGCATTTTTGATAGAGAAGTGGTTACGTATAGGTACTCTCAGCAGTGACCTATTGGAACAACAAGAATAATTTTTTTTGTGGTATACAGACAGTGACACCTTTTTTAAGTCGGCAACGCATGGATTTTATTTTTATTAATTAATAAAAAAGCCTGTTAATAGCTAGGCTTGATAGGCCTATTAATACGCTTACATAAAATGGTTTTTGCTTCGAATTAGACCAAAAATAACATGAACTTTTGTCACTAACTGTCACTCCCTTCCTGTCAAAGTTGACAATTTTTCAAAAAAATTAACAAATGGCATTTTATGACCGAACTTCGAAAAAGTCAATTGAAATAGCAATTTGTGTATTTAGAGTGCAAAGTGATAGATTGCCGCTCGACAAAGAAAGTTACCACGCGAAGCGAAGCGCGGAAATCTTTGGAGAGCGGCAATGACACTTTCTGCTCTAAATACACGCAAGAATTTTTCAACAAACGCATCTCTTCAAAACGATCGACACTTCATTCTAAAATAGAAACTTAATATTATCTATGATAAAGGTGGGATTTCCTAGCGACGTCCAGCGTTCGCGGCCCGCCGCGACGTCTGGCCGTTAGTGACACATACAACGAATTTTCAATGCAACTGTTTTGTTTGAAGAGGCCGGCCGTCGGCGGCCTCGTCCCGACTGCTCAAAAACATATCAAGACGCGAACGCCGACACCAGCAGTAACATTATTTCAATGTGAAATAAGCGTGTCACAGAAATTTACCGATACAGACGAGGAAATTTTGATTAATCAAGTATGTGAATGTCCCTGCCTTCATGAACATTCACACAAAGACTTCAAAGATTGTCAAATTCGGGAAAATATGTGGAATGTAATTTGCACAGTTTTAGCCATGGGCTGCGAGTATTAGATAAAACATTCTTTGTTTTTTTTTTTACTTGGTTCAGTAAAGATCATTAATAGAATTGAGTTTTGTGAATAGTAGGGAGGCATGAAGACAATTAGTTTCTTTTTGTTCCCCCCAATACTTTTATCGATAAGTTAGATAATTGTCAGTTTATTCAGATAATTATTGTCGGTTCAGTATAGTCGTCATGATTCTCTTCTCTCAGTAAGTCTCGTTCATGCCCTCGCGAATTTCGCAATTTTTGCCAATAAAATGGCAATGGACATGGTTCTGCATCAGCGATTGGTCCAGCATGACTGGCAGCCATTTTATTCGCAGAAAAATTGCGAAATTCGAGAAGGTATACAATACTGTAACATTATTGCTGCTAGAACATTCCCATTCATTATGACAACAAGCAATTTTCACTTTTGAACTGCAGTCAACCAGAACACAAAACGCACTGGGGGTATAATTTCATAACAAAGACGCGGATGCCAGAGGCTTCAAGCAAATCCAACAATCGTCGCGGCCAGTCGTTACTGCTGAGCGTCGATGCGGGCCGCGAACGCTAGACGTCCCTAGGAAATCCCACCTTAACTTTACCTTTACCGAACTCCTGAATGAGCAAGTAGCCAACTATCGACCGCAGCATTATAGAATGCTTTGAATGAATAAAAAACTGACACATCAAGCGGTTGAAGTTTGTTGGAGCAATGTGGTGGTAAGGTAACAATAGTCACCCCATTGTCTTTGGCTATATTCAATGTTCCCAATGAGATGTGGCTTTCATGATTATCCATGATCAATAAACAGTGATTGTCTTTCGAACTAGAAGTTTTTTTAAATGAAATGTTCCATTACTTTTTCGAACAATTCTGCCCAAGAATTCCTGGTAGCGCGCCAGTGATCATGTGATCCTTGAATTTTTTTCTTGGAAATATCATCACCGGCGAGAGAGTATGTTACGGTCTCATAAATGCTTATTTTATTGGAGGTTGATTTTGATAACCACCTGTATATCCATTAATACAGGCCGTTTCTTTTATCATGTGGTAACATTGCTATATTCTAAACCGTAACAGATACGAAGACGATTAAATGGGAGAAAAGGTAACCATTGTAGAGAACAGTACAATGGTCAAAGAAAATTTAAAGGGAGTCTCGCCCTTCCGGAGTTATACAGGGAAAACCAAAAATGATGTTATTTGTTTTTTACGAATAGCACTGTTATTTCTGAAAATATAAAAAAAAATTATAAGGAAAGTTTTAATGTATTTAAAATGTACTATAAAAATGTAACAATTAATCTTTGATTAAACGTTTCGTGTCAACACGGCCACCATCAACATTTTTTTTTCAAATACGGACCTGTCTATTTTAGTACAAATATTGATAAAGCGATAAAATCACAATTCAGTGGTATATCACACTTGATATTTGTATAACGTTTCATTTAAAATAACTAGCATCCTCAGTGACAACGATTTCGTCGTTAGTTCTTTTGTAAATTATTTTGATTTCTTCAAAACCTATTCAACTATTGGCATACTTCAGACTTCACCCAATAATTTCGATAAGAAGATACCCCAACACAACGAACATTCGTATTTTTCCTTCTTGGGCATTTTTGTATTACAGAAATCCTTGTTTCAAGGCTGATTTCTTCTGAATCAATTATCATACTGAATATTTCTATAATTCTCAATCCTGGAAGTAACGAAAATATTAGTTTTTGGTCAAAATACGACTATTGTGTGATATGGTACAATTAAATAGCATCTCACTTCATTTACCATTTTTAAACAAGTAGGCTTTGCTTGGTTTCTATGGCAGGACAAATAAATGAGTTGTTGATACGTGTTAAGAACTGTCAGTCGTTTATACACTCAGTCATATCAAAGATGAATTCAAATGACGAATAGGACTGATATGCTATTTGCTTATGCAAAATCAAATAGAAATCCTCTTTTGGCAAAAAATATGTATGGTGAGCTATACCCAAATCGTCGTATTCCAAACATTCAAATGTTTAGACGATTAGAAAGAAATTTGAGAGAATGTGGTGCATTTGATAGAAATAAAACTAGAAAATTTGTTGTTACTGGAAGTATGCGGAACCAAATAAATGTTTTAGGTAAGCAAATATTACTTCATAAAGATTAACAAAGTGACGAAAATATTTTTTTTCAATTTAGGATTGGTCAGTTACAAAAATATTTCTAATAAAGATTGTTCTTTACGAGAAATTGCCCACGAACTAGGGATTTCTGTAAAATCTACCAGAAATATTTTGAAAAAGAACAAATACAAATGCTACAGGATACGCAAAGTTCATCACCTCAATGAAAGGGATTACGGAAGGAGAGTACGATTTGCGATGTGGTTGAGACGTAGAAATAGGGAAGTTGGAAATATTTGTAATAAAATAATATGGACGGACGAATCAAAATTCACCAACAATGGTTGGTTTAACAGAAACATCCATTATAGGTGAAATAATACAAATGAACATTTACATAGAGAAACCAATTTCCAGGAAAGGTTCGGAATAAATGTTTGGTTGGGAATTTTGGGAACAAACATACTAGGTCCTTTCTTTTACGATGAGCATTTGAATGGTGGAATGTATTTAAATTTTTTATCCAATGAGTTTGATGGCTACTTAGATGAATTGCCACTGAACATCCGCCGTGAAATACAATATTTTCAACAAGACGGTGCCCCTCCCCATAATGCAGCAATAGTAAGGGAACATTTAGATGCAATATTCCCAAGAAAATGGATTGGAAACAATGGACCAATTGCCTGGCCAGCTCGATCCCCAGACCTGACTCCTTTAGATTTCTTTGTCTGGGGATACATAAAGGATAAAGTGTTTTCGACAACTAGTACAGATATCGACCATCTCAAACAAAAAATAAGAGATGCATGTAATAGCATTACACCCATCATGCTAGAAAATTGCCACAGAAATTGTATGGACAGACAACTTATGTGCATTCAACAAAGAGGTCGGCAATTCGAGCATTTAATGTAGGTTATCATGAAGAATTCATTTTCTGTATTGGTTTTATTTTCACTCAAAAATTCAATATGAAATAAATTGTTTTCTGTTTGTTTGATTTCTTCTACTCTTAAGTAGGTTTATTTCCGAGGTAAATTGCTATCGTTCGTCTCTGAAACTACAGATATCTTTTATTAAAGTGTAAACATAATTTTAATAGATACATTTATTCAAAGCGTCACTGATAATTTTTATATCGGAGAGTTAGGTTTTGTGGAATCCATAAACGAACTAACGACAGGACCGTAATTAAAAATTGTTGTCACTGATGATGTTAGTTATTTTAAATGAAACGTTATAAAAATATCAAGTGTGATGTACCACTGAATTGTGATTTTATCGCTTTATCAATAGTTGTACTAAAACAGACAGGTCCGTATTTGAAAAGAAATGTTGATGGTGGCCGTGTTGACACGAAACGTTTAATCAAAGAATCATTGTTACATTTTTATAGTACATTTAGAATACATTAAAACTTTCCTTTTCCATTTTTTTATATTTTCAGAAATAACAATTCTATTCGTAAAAAACAAATAACAGCATTTTTAGTTTTCCCTGTATAACTCGGGAAGGGCGAAGCCCTTCCTTCTATTTTTGGTCCAGACCAGACACGTGAAGAGCATCGTATTTTTATGGATTTTTGAGATTTTATGTGTTTCAAATTACAGAACTTTTGATTTATCATAGAACGGATAATCGATACCCAACTTTGGTTGGATTAATATTGAAACAACGTAAGTCTTTGAACTTTTGTTTGTCGAAGGACGAACCTTCTGAAAGGACACACTCCATCAAAGGTATGTTTTATTTTACTTTACTTTTCTGCTTCGGAACCCCTCTTACTAGCTTTCAAACTCATCTCACTTGCCGTTATAAAATATTTTCTGAAAGATATTTCCTTTCAGGTCTTCTTCTATCAAGTAGTATAACTTTCTACTGATATCATAACGCTTATCTTATTGCATGCAAACGCATACTCTTAAGCTTATTCTCCAGACCATCCTGTAGATGACTATCACCTGCTAAGCTTTGCACGATACCTTCTCGTAGCTTTTATTCTTTGCACTGAACTAAGATGTATAAAAACCATGGTGTGTCGAGTGATTCGATTTTGTTTTGATTTTTCAGAAGACGAATAAACAAATGAAATAGTGGCCTGCTTCTTTGGTCGGTTCCAGAGATGGCGCCCTTATATATAATGTTAGTCTTGTCAATATTCCAGGGATATGGTGATTGATGACTTTTGTCAATTTTATGGAATTTCAACAAACTTTAAATACAATCCAAAAGTGAATGATGGTGACAGAATCTAAATTTCATAGTGCAATTTCCTTGTATTGATTACTATTATTAATGTGTTTCTTAATTTTGCTGTATATTTCTTTAGACATTCATTCAATAATAATTTAATTATTCTGATTGACTCATTTACTTGATGAAGATCCAAAGTAATTGTACAAACTACACTGAAAACGATTCGATCCTCCACAAACTTTATTTAATCAGACAGTGAAGAAGCTAGTGTGCAGGCAAAACATGTCTGATAAAATAAAATTTGTGAATATCTTCGTTTCCTGTGTAGTTTGTATGGTTTGTACGGTTTGTACAATAATAATTTGATCATGTTCCGTTTTTGTATCATTTGTGGGCAATCCAGAGAGACGAACAAAATAATTCATTTATATCCAGTACCGAAAGTGATTATAGTAAGTACTACCGTATTATGAAGATTATCACATAGTATCTTGTATAGAAAACATTTTGATGAAAATCATGGCACGAATATATCACACACGGAATCCCGCCATTCCCGCTTATTAGCACAAGATTGACAGGTTCTAATGGTGAATTTTCATGAAGCTTAACTTCAATATTTCTAAATGAAATGCGTGGTTATTATTGTAGTGAATTTCATTTCAGTAAAAAATTGAATAAATAAGTCGAAAATGTAACAAATTAAACTGATTGGTGAAGTTTTTCAGTAAATTCCAATAATTACGTTTCTTTATTCATTTCATTCGTCGGCAATACTTGAAAACTTCTGTTCTTGTAAATTTACCCTAACAAGAAAACCGACCGTGGCGGTACACGCAAATGCGGAATATTTGGAAAACAGACCACGAATTCATTTGTTTTCTCTTAATCAAGCTGGCGAATTGTGTCCCGTTTTATCCCACAGTTTTCCAGGTATGAGTCGACACACCAGGATTTTTAGACATCTTACACTGAACTATCAAGTCGCCCTGTACAAGCCAAGAATCTGAGAAATCGCACGTACTTAATTGTGGAAGCGAACATTTCGCTCTGAAAGAAGTCCAAGGTTCCAAGGTAGTATATCGAGAGAGCCATGCTGAAGTTCACCAACACTCCAAAGTCAAGGTAACCTTCTTAACATTATTTATTTACTTCTGTGGGACCATTGGATAAATAAATAAAGGGTACAATTGCAGTTTAGGGTAGTAACCCCGATTTTGACGAAATTTTTTTTTGGGGTTATTTCGAGGTCCTTGAACACAAATCTGAAGTCAAAAAGCCTCGCTCTCACTTACTTTTTGATTTACGACCAATTAAATGTCACAAAAAGGGTATTTTCAACATCAAACTTTTTCCACAAAAAAGCAACAGATTTGATTTTGCCTTATATCAGCATAGTCTAGACACATCAATTCACGCATTTTTGGAACATTTTGCAGTATTTTCAACTTTGTATTGAAAATATAAGATTGAAATTAACATAACAATACATTTGATGAAAATCGTTTATTGACAGCAGTGACAGCAACAACAACAAACAAACGGTCGTGTTCCGATATTCTGAAATTCACAAGACTCTTTTCGCGCTACCTCTCATGAAACCCTGTTAAGTCTCGTTCATACCCGCTCGAATTTTGCAATTTTTCTGCGAATAAAATGTATGTGTGAATAAACATGTGTTCTGCATCAACGACTGGTCGGGCATGGCTGGTAACCATTTTATTTCGCGATATGAAAAAACCGTCGCAATAACTACGTGGCATTTTATTACCCTACTTTTTGGTATAACATCGTAATGTTGCAGTTTATCGAGTATTGCATTATTATTTCTCCACGTAAAAATTGAACCTTTCTACAAAAAGTAGAGAAAAAAATAGTGCTAGAAAAGCGCGCGCTCGGCCGACATTTCGCAATTCCGCGCGCGCGGAATTGCGAAATGTCGGCCGAGCGCGATCGCTTCGCTCACGTATTTCTGGCTATGAATCTTCACCAAGAAATAAGGAATGAACCTTTCTACAAGAAGTAGAGAAAAAATAAAATAGCAGTAGAAAAGCGCGCGCTCGGCCGACATTTCGCAATTCCGGGCGCGCGCTCGCTTCGCTCGCGTATGTCTTGCTACTGATCTTCAACAAGAAATAAGGGATAAACCTTTCTACAAAAAGTGGATATAAAAAGATAAAATAGTAGTAGATAAAATACAAATGTCACAAACTGATTCCAAACAAAGAATTTTTGGTGACATTCTTTGTTAATTATTTGCTGCTTTGCTTCTCAAATTGTGTTTGGATTTTGTTTACTCAAGCAAAAGAAGTTGAAAAACTTCAACGGAAACAATATCGGATAAGCTGATTTTAATTCGAGGAAGGTTTGTTTGGAATCAGTTTTTGACAAGAATGACATTTGTGACGTCATCACTTTCCTCGATTATACCGCCGTGCTTAGCCCAGAGTGGCGGCAACTGACATTAGTCTATATTATAGGAAAAAGAGTTTTGAATTTTTATTTTTATATTTTAGTACATGTTCAATTTGTACCTTCATTTGGGTTGCTTTAATTTATTACCAATTAAAGCATCCCAAGTGAAGGTACAGATTCAAAATATACTAAAATATCAAAACAAAAATTGAACACTCTCTTTTCCACAATATACCTAGTCGAATGTCAGTTACCTCTGAAGAACGTTTGTTTCCGCTTAATGTCAGTAAATTTTTAACTTCTAAAGACTTGATCATACTCTTGCGAAATTCACAATTTTTCTGCGAATAAAATGGTTACCAGTCATGGTTACCAGTCATGGTTACCAGTCATGCCCGACCAGTCGTTGATGCGCATGAACGAGACTTAATAGTGTTTCATGAGAGGTAGCGCGAAAAGTGTCTAGTGAATTTCAGAATATCGGAACACGACCGTTTGTTATCCATATCTGTCATACTGTCATTTTTAGTTGCTGTCAATAAACGATTTTCATCAAATGTATTGTTATGTTAATTTAAATCTTATATTTTCAATACAAAGTAGAAAATACTGCAAAATGTGTCAAAAATGCGTGAATTGATGTGTCTAGATTATGCTGATATAAGACAAAGGCAAATTTTTTGCTTTCTGTAGAAAAAATTTGATGTTGAAAATACCCTTTTTGCGACATTTTATTGGTCGTAAATCAAAAAGTAAGTGAGAGCCTGCTTTTTGACTTCAGATTTGTGTTCAAGGACCTCGAAATAACCCCCAAAAAAAATTTCGTCAAAATCGGGGTTACTACCCTAAACTGCAATTTTTCCCGGCCATCTCTATTGTATTGGATATTATAGGTTCTTCTTTTACTAACTTTATTTTTCCGTTTATTACGACTGCGCTATGTGTTATATGTATGAAATAAAGTAAATTCAAAATGACGAGTGACTGGTTTTTATTGACAATCTTTTTCATCCACTCAACAACCCAAAATCTTGACAACACACATCTCAATATTATTGATTTTACTGCATTCTTAAATTGTTATAATAATAATATGCTACAATAGCAGTTATGTTTATAACAACCTCCAATCTAGCTCTTTCTGCTATTCTTCTTCGTTATCGTTTCGTAAAGTGTTTTGACAGTTGTGACGCTGATGAAGATGTCACATGACCTGCTTCCGGCTCGTGATTGGTGACACCAGAATCCAACCAGATTTTGAATTTTATGAATGAAATTGAAATGACAGTTGATTCAAGGATTCCGTAACGATTTTACTATTTCATTCATAATTCGTTATGTGATCTCTCTTGTCTATGACCCCTACTCTTTGATATTTCCCTGTTGCCAGTTCTTCCAGATGTGGACGATACTCCTCTGTCACTCGCTGCGGCAGGAATGTGACACTATCTACCAAGTCTAGCAATATAACTTCCACAAACTTGCTTTTAACGATTTTGGCTTTGTTGATAGGTTGTGCTGCCCCCACTGGAAGATCTGCCAATTTTTTGGTTGGTTTCCTTTCTACCAGAGATGACTGATTCATTTTTTTCAAATCCATCTGAAACAACAAAAAATAAATAAAAAGTTTTTTGTTATATTCGAGAATACGCAAAAATGTACATTTTATTAATTTGAAAAACAAAGCATTTTTTGACTGATTTGGAAATAACATTATACATTAAAAAAACTCGAAGCCAGAGAAAACATTGAAACCATACTAGAAAAACAACTTTTAGTTAAAGAAATTTCAGCTGGAATTACAATGAAAAACAAAATTCAGTCCTCCGCAATAAGGACCACTGCACAAGTATCTGTTAGATGGAATTCAAGACCCGTCGTGGTATTTGCTAAGGAAGTAAGAGTTGTTTGTCATAAGTCTACGTTGTCAGTGTAGGTATATTGAAGTAAAAAGAAAGAATAGAAAAAAATTATAGAAAAACTAGAATAAAATAAAATTCCATTAATTGGTTACAGAGAGCACTTGCAATTGCTTGCACACGTATCTGTTCAATATAAATCAGTTGTCGTCGTGGTATTAGTCAAAAGCAGTTATTTTTCTGTCAGGTATCTACTAAAAGCCCGCGTTGTAGGTGAAACATCGGTCGGTAACGAATATCATGAATGAACAACACACAAAGAAAAAATAAGCAACGTAGAAACAATAGAAGAAAAAATAATTCGAAACACTTACCTTTCATACGAAGTTGGTACACTAATGAATATTTTACTTTATGCTTCTGCTAGCACTAGTGAAAATGAAGTGGTCGTTCTCTGTGCTGCGCGGTAATTAAGCGAACGAAATCTTATGACCTTTCGCAGAATGCAGCTTACAAAAGTTGTTTTCGAGATTGCGTGATTTCCATAACACGAGTTGAGTCCATGCAAATGAGCTGATATTGCTTTATTATGATAATAAGTATCTTACTTTTGATATATTTTTTTCTTTGTAATTGCCTCATAATTTTCGATTTAAATAACACGAGTCGGTTTCATGATAATGATCTGCTATTTCTCAACTAACCGCTATTGCTGGCCGTGACTCCGAGGTTAACTTGTTTTAACTGAACGTCTGTTATTCAAATATATGCCAATCAGTATTTTTATGTTTCTCAACTAACGCTATCGACCGCCCGTGGCTCCGAGTTCAACTTGTTTTAAGTGAACGTCTGTAATTCAAATATATGCTAATCAGTATTTTTTTTATTCGGTTATTCCTATGCAAATGCGTTCCCCGATTTCAACTGACTGTGACCGTGAGATCGCTGCTGTTATTACCAACTTGTTTTTGAGTGAATATCTACTTTGGATATTATTTACCTCGAAAATGAAACACAGATTATTCATTTGAATTTATTTTATTTGGAGCAAGTATTCCACAAATATTTGCTTTTAATTATGTTTTTCAATAATGATATCGAAATAAATGTTAATATGATGTATACTATTACAAAAATTCTATACAATTCATTTTCCACTCCTTTCAGATGTTCTGTTGGCCTTTTCACGGTTGCTGCAATATTTTCCCAATTTTCAGTATCTCTTTCTGTACGGTCTTCGAATATGAGTTTTAATTTACATTTGATAGTTTCATTTTTCGGTAAATCTGCCTCGAATAACGGTAGCTTTCCTTCATTCACTTTGGTGAATCGCATCATGTTCCACTCGGTTCGATTACATTCCTTCAATTCCTCCTTGAGAAAACATATTGCCATATCTTTCACTCCATTTGGCGAGTTAACGTACAATACATTATTGACGATTGCAGTCAGAAGAATGAAATGTGTGGTTAACAACGGCATTTTGGTTGAGGTTTATGCTATGTAGAGGATACATTGTTTGTGGTATATTACGTTCCAATACGCTATGACAAATACTTAAATTACTCAGTAGACTCAAAGTGTTTTTTCAATTCTTGTACACGTTTACAAAATTCTTCAAGCTTACGTCTATACTCTTCAAATGCCATAGTGTCATTGATTATTTCAGCTGCTGGCTGTTACAAACACATCCTACAACCCCACCACTACATGTTTACAAATGTCTCATTTTGCATTGCCCCATTTTGCACTCCCCCATGTAGACATCCGCCAATGACACTGCGACACACTGCGACAATACCCTTTTCAACTACACTGTGTGTGTCAGTGTTGCCAATCCGGTTTTGTTAAATTACACGCTCGTCAAAGGCAAATTAATCACCATTACTTACCTTTGATTTGATATTCAACTTTTGTCATTGATATTGCTGGGTAACTAAAGGCTCGTTCATGCCCTTGCGATAATTCGCAATTTTTTTGCGATTCGACTCATATGGTGAAAAAATTGCAGTGAATGATGAATCATACCATGTAATTTTTCAGAAATTGGAGTTAGATATCACTACATTACCGAAAAATTACATGATGATTCATCATTCACCGCAATTTCTCGCCGTATGAGTCGAATCGCAAATAAATTGCAAGAGATTTGTAATGGCTTTGGACACCCTAATAAAGAGATAAAATTTCTTAATTTTTCCATCCTTTGATATGACGCCACGAATCATAACTACTAAACAGAACAGCTAACTACTAAACTAGGTATGACGGACACTTTTTTCCCCTTATTTTATCTAGATGTCGCTCTCTTCGTGAAAAATCGTGGATATATAAAGTTTTTTATTCTACAACCTTCAGCAATAAAGGTTTGAATTACTCACCTTTTACTCACTTTTTCCAAAATCTGACTTTAGGACACACGACATGTCAAATTACTCACTTTTCGTGTAATTACTCACCGATTGGCAACACTGGTGTGTGTATATTTTTTATGTCTGCTGTATACAGGGCGTTGACAAACCAACAACAAAATCATGGCACGTCAGCCGTATAGCCAACATGTTCATCTACATTTACAGCGAGGTCCGTAGCCAAGTGTGTTCAATGTCCGCTCCCGGATAGTTTACGAGGTGAGGGGGGCTTTCAGCGTGGCCTCAACTCAGTCATGGTTATGCTGGACATCCAAAAAGAATTCGATACCGTCTGGATAGGAGGGTTCGTCATGAAAATGTTACGGGCAGGCATGCCTGAATACATGGTAAAGATTCTTGATTCTTACCTGGCCAACAGGACTTTCAAGGTGAGGGTTAACGAAACTAGCTCCGTAGCGAGGATGGCCGGAGCAGAAGTGCCTCAGAGGTCGAGCTTGTCTCCACTCTTGTATTCGTTATTTACGTACGACTTCCCGATATTTGCTAACACGAACACGGCGATCTACGCGGACGACACGGCGATTTACGCCCATTCGCCCTTGAGTAGTACCACCGCAGCCCGCGTTAGAACTCATTTAAATTGGCTGGTCGTACCGTATCTAGCGAAAAACAAGATAGTGCTGAATCCAGATAAGACAGAGCTTATAAATTTCACAAAGAAACGCACTGATGTGAAGATCTTTGGGGGATTTAGGGTTCTGGATAATCGGATTGATGAGTCCGCCTCCGTGAGGTACCTGGGAGTAAAGCTGGACAGGCGGCTTACTCTCCATAAACATGTCAGCTTGGCTATTCAGCGAGCTGTAGCTGCAGTAAAGCGGACCTATCCGCTGATAGCAAGGAATTCCAGGCTGGCAATGGAGAGTAAGCTCCTACTGTACAAACAGGTCATCAGACCAGCGATGGCCTATGCCTGCCCAGGTTTTGTAGCCTCCCCAAAACTCAAATGTTGAGACTGGAGAGGATGCAAAACAAAATACTCCGTATCGTCACCAACAGTGACAGGTACATTCGGACGCACTACGTGAGCTAGTCAACATCACAACTTTCAACTCAAATTGGATTTATAAAATTGTATACTTGGAAGCTCGAGGTTTTTTTTTTCTAGAATGATTCATGTCAAAATATGCAACTGCATTTAATTTAAATCATTCGAATAGATTAACATGCTATTTCTACGAGTATTTCTGGTTGTATTTCCTTAGTGCAATTTCCACAATGGGGGTGCATGAAAAAATGAGGCCAGAAGCATTTCCTTACCATCAAACAAAAGCACTTCCATATTGACATTAATTTTCTGAGGCGATTATGTGTCTGTTTAGTACTTTTTTGTAGGAATCTAGAACTCATAATACAAGCGGTGTGGCAGAAAGTTGTATCACTCGCCATGCATGCTTACGCAGACACATTATTGGTACTGCACTAGGTTTCAAATTATTCTATTGTCGTTTCTACATGAAACTTCATGAGGAAAATGTCTGCCACAAATTATAATTTTCTTACTCAAATGTTCTGCTAGGGTCTCTTCTTACAAACAAAAACAATATTTAAGCTATTTTGAGCAAATCATATATGTACATAAAAAATTTCATTATCTACCAAAGATGATTTATTTCAGGTATTTTTCCTTTACAAAACTCTAAACAGTTCATTGTTTATTTGTAGGAAGAAACGGCTTTATCAGAAATTGTCTTTAAAGGAACAGGATTAATGCAAATTCACAAATGATGAAAGAATAACCAACGACAACAAACACCACACAAAACGACAAGAGAAAATCTGAAATTCTAAAAACCGTCTCTGTCTCTGACAAGAGTGACAGATCTTAGTGGCAAGTCTTTCTGTTGATGAAAAAGCACTGTTGCTCGGTCATTATAATCACAGTAGCATAGGGTACATTATTGTTTTAAGAAAAGTTCTTTCGCGCCTAAAATTCGGAGTATGTCTAAAAGGTTCTTTTCGGTTTTAAAAAGTCCTAAATGCGCTTCAAATTTCTCTCTTTCAAATGACATGTGTTTTGCCTCATAACAAAAAACTGAATTGGAACACCAAATTATTTTCAAACTTTGCAACAATCTACCCAAACTACACTGACGAGCATGCGCACATCGTAAACGGGTCGCATACGCGGCATGCTTTTCGCCGTGAAAATTGGCGGGATTAGCATTCTAGAGTAAGTATTTAATATACAGGGTGTTTCTTAAGTACGTGTAGAAACTTCAGGAGCATGTTGCTGACGTCGAAATAAGATAAAAAGTTCCCATAAACACATGTCCGCAAGTTATTCATTTCTAAGATATAGAGTGTCAAAGTTTAATTCTCATATTTGTTTTTTGTGAATAAATTCCAAAATATGTGATATTCTAGTAAAGTTTGGTATCTGTGAAAAAGCTAATTTCTAATTGAATTTATTTTAAATTTCAAAATCTTGTCATTCAAAAGCACTTGCATCGATTATTTCAAATCTCAATAACTCGAAAACAGTTGATCGCAGTGACCTCTACCTATGTTTTTCACACAAACTATGTAATAAATATTCCCGGATACCAAACTTTACCCAAATATCAAAATAATTTTGAAATTATTCACAAAAAATGAAAATAAGAATTCAACTTTGACACTTTTTATCTCAGAAACGAATAACTTGCGGACATACGTTTATAGGGACTTTTCTTCTTATTTTGATGTCAGCAACACGCTCCTGAATTTTCTACACGTACTTAAGAAACACCCAGTATATTTCTGTGCTCTCGACTGAGGAGTCCTCGACCAATAAGGCTAAACTAACAAGGAGGGTTTAATAAGCTCTAGCCAATCAGAATCTTGTAGCATCGACGCGTCATAGTGACGTACTTGGATATGAGTACAGAGTCGAACTCGAACCAAGCAACAAAACTGTCAGCAGTAACTCTCATATACCAAGAGCTAGTCTGTCACTGCCTATAGAGAACGGCGGCCATGACACGTCCAACTACGTCACATTTCGTCACAAATGTTCTTTCATCTCTTTCTACTAGTGTCCCCATTGTCTTATGGGGATTAAACTCTCCTTGTTAAATTTTAGTCTCCTTGGTCCTCGACTACGTCACACACGCTCTTTCTCTCTCTCACACACATGCTCGGATTCTCTCTCTCTCTATCTCTCTCTAACACACTGTTTTCCCTATGCTGGTGTTAGGATAGGCATAGCTTATCTACTTCCGAAGTTATGTAAGAAACGCATACAATATGCCAGAATACGGTTAATTTTGTCTCATGAAGAATATTTATCTAAAAGAGAATCAAGAGAATCTATCGCGGTGAAAGACATGAGAGAAATTGTATTTTCTTCTTCATATGCTTGCGGAGGAATTTGGATATTACTAGAGCATGGCCAGGCTTCCCGCGGTTCCCCCAATCAGGGCGGCCCCGTGAACCACAGAGAATGGTTCACCAAGTCGTCTGGCAGAAGACCTCGAGAAGCACAGTCAGCCGGGTTATCAGCGGAGCGAACATGATACCAGTTAGTGGGAGAGACGTTGTCTTGAATCAGGCTGACTCTGTTGCCCACAAATGTTTTCCAGCGATGAGCAGATGATTTTATCCACGATAGTGCAACCATAGAATCTGTCCAAGCAATATTTTTTCGAAGTGTACGTATTCATGACGTAAGCCATCAAAGTAGATAATAGTGTTGCTGCACAGAGCTCCAATCGTGGAATGCAAATTCTTTTCAGCGGTGCAACCTTAGATTTACCACAAATCAGTTGAACTTGAAAACTTCCATCTAGCAGAATATATGTAAAATATACTACAGCTGCGAATCCACGTTCAGAGCTATCAGAGAACCCATGGATTTTGCAAGAATCGTATTTGCGATGTTGATTTTATTGGAAATATGAACAGGGTGTTCATGAAGTCAGTTGTGGAATCATCTGCGACTGAGAGATAAACTTTAGTCACTATTGTCCATCGTACAAGATAACCTCTCTTGGAAGGGATTCATGTTGTAAAGGGAAACATTCTCATTTGAAAATTGAACATATACATGACTCCTGTGGAAATGGAAAAACCTACGATAAAATGAAGTTACTTTTTTGTAATATCTAACAGAAAACAACTACTTCCCCGGCTAAAACCACGCTGGATATTGAACTACATTTGATAGATATTGTGAAAGACCCTATATAACATGAGAGAAAAAATCTGAAAGTGAAAATTTGCTTTTTCATCCAGATAGTTGATTATTCTAAAATGTCCAGTTTCCGTTGGAGATTCTTATCTATAAATGAGATAAGGGAGAATGTTATTCAGAAGTATCACTCACAGAAAATCGCTCATTTCATTGATGCGTGAATTGCATCTCTTTCGCTATATAGGCCTCCAATACATTTTGGTCTACAAAAATCTATTTCACTTTAGCCAGGGAAGTAGTTGTTTTCTGTTAGATATTACAAAAAAGTAACTTCATTTTATTGTAGGGTTTTCCATTTCCACAGGAGTCATGTATCTGTTCAATTTTCAAATGGGAATGTTTCCCTTTACAAATTGAATCCCTTCCAAGAGAGGTTATCTTGTACGGTGGAAAATAGTGACTAAAGTTTATCTTTCAGTCGCAGATTATTCCACAACTGACTTTATGAACATCCTGTTCATATTTTCAATAAAATCAAGGGTCAACTTTCGTTTAGCTGAAATCAGTTATGGAAAAACTGTTGCTATGGTAACAAGAATAGAGAGAACCGATTCCAATGGTGCGGAAATGCGTGGTTGCCAAGTTGTCTACTTCAGTTTAGCTGAAATCAGTTATGGGAAAAAGGTAACCATGGTAAGCGTTGTTAGGGTGAAGAGTAAACAAAAATGCTATTCCCATTTTGCGGAAACGCATGGTTGCCAAGTTGGGTAAGTAATAGTTTAGCTGAAATCAGTTATGGAAAAACTGTTGCCATAACAACCTCTCTTTGATAACAAGTAAACAAAACCTCAATACCCATGGTGCCGAAACGCGTGGTTGCCAAATTGTCTGCTTTAGTTTATCTGAAATCAGTTGAGAAAAAGTAGATGCCGAGGCAACCGTTGCTGGGATGAGTGACAAAAAACTCGATTTCGGTTGTGCCGAAATGCGTTGTTGCCAAATTATCAATTTCAAAATAAATTAAATTCGAAAAGGGAAACTTTCTCAATAGAAAAAACATGACTCCTCTGGAAATGAAAAAAACCTACGATAAAAATTAGGCCATTTTTTGTGATATCTAACCGAAAACAACTATTTTCCCGGCTAAGGCCACGCTGGAAATTGAACTACATCTGACACATATTGTGAAAGAAAAAATCCGAAAGTGAAAATTGGCTTTCTCATTCAGATTGATGAAATTAAATGAAGCTGTTTTTTGTAATATTTACCAGGAAAAAACAACTTTTCACGCTGAACATTGAACTATATCGAACTAAACAAACGGAACCTTATTGCTACGGAAGAGGCGAATTCACTGTTTATACCAATTGTGGGTCGTTTATTCAGGAGTAAATCATTTACTCCATTCACTGCAAAATCACAGATAAATTTTGAATTATCAGATCCAGAACACACCAAACGCGAACGAACCAAGCGTGTCCGGCCGACATTTCGCATATCCGCGCGCGCGGATTTGCAGGAAGCACTTGCGTTCATGTTACTACTTTGTCAATTTCCTCCTAGTAATATGAAAACACTTCGAAGTGAAATGATGCACAAAAAATATTCGAAAGGAAGATATATTGACCCAACCTTAACTGTTCCGAACTAACTAAACTTAATCTTGATGATGAAATTGTTTCGGAAGAGACGAGTTCACGGTGGAGTATATATTTATAATTCGGTCATATATTGAATTCATTGTGAAACCAAACGGTTATTTGAACTATATCATAAGACACGCGAGCGAAGCGAGCGGATCCGGCCGACATTTCGCAAATCCGCGCGCGCGGATTTGCGAAATGTCGGCCGGGCCCGCTCGCCTTCATGTTACTACTTTGTCCAAATTCTCAAAATTTGTGGAAAAGTTTTTGACCATTTACAGTGTGTGGCCTGTGGGGCAAGAGATTACTTTGCTCATTTGTGATGAAAGTAAGATTGACTGTAAATACTTACATAATTAATCTTTTTGAACGATGCACCTTCAGAGTTCCAGTGGTCTCTAGTCTAACGAGCCAACTTAACCTTAATGAATTTTCGGAAAATTGAAATTATACCAACTGATTAGGGTGAATGTTTATTTCGATTTTATTTGCCAGTTTTTCCATAACCGATTTCTGCTAAACTATAAATTTCCCAACTTAATAATCTCGCATTTCCGCTAAACACTCTCACCATAACGACTATCATGGCAACATTTTTTGCATAACAAATTTGAGCTGAAGTAAAGCAAATAATTTGGCAACCATGCATTTCAGCACCATGGGAATTGGGTTTTTGTTTACTTGTGCTTGTACTTGTGCAATGGTTTCTATGGCAACAGTTTTTCCATAACTGATTTTAGCTGAAGTATAACTGGCCCAACTTGGCAACCATGCATTTCCGCAAAACGGGAATGGCATTTTTGTTCAGTTTCCACCCTAAAAATGGTCACCATGGTAACCTTTTTTCCATAACTGATTTCAGCTAAACTAAAGTAGACAACTTGGCAACCACGCATTTCCGCACCATGGGAATCGGTTTTTTGTATTCTCCTTAACCTAGCAATGGTTGCCATGGCAACAGTTTTTCTGTAACTGATTTCAGCTAAACGAAAGTTGAGCCAAAATCAACATGCCATACTCATGACAGGTTTTATGTCAGAAAAATATTTTCAAAGTGTCACCGCACAAGAAATAGTCCAACAATTCCATCATTACACTGTGAAATTGCTTCTGAAGAGTATGATTTTCAATTCTTCCGACCTTCCTGATGATCTTAGAAGAGTGAAATAGATTTTTGTCGACCAAAATGTATTGAAGGCCTAGCGAAAGAGACGCAATTCAAGCATCAGTGAAATGAGCGATTTTCTGTGAGTGATACTTCTGAATAACATGCTCCCTCATCTCATTTATAGATAAGAATATCCAATGGAAACTGGACCTTTTTTAAATAATCAACTATCTGAATGAAAATACAAATTTTCACTTTCAGATTTTTTCTCTCATGTTATATAGGGTCTTTCACAATATCTATCAGATGTATTTCAATATCCAGATTGGCTTTCAGCCGGGGAAGTAGTTGTTTTCTGTTAGATATTACAAAAAAGTTACCTCATTTTATCGCATGTTTTTCCATTTCCACAGGAGTCATGTATCTGTTCAATTTTCAAATGAGAATGTTTCCCTTTACAACGTGACTAATGTTTTAATGACCGTCACTGACACCATAAGAGTTTCGACGAAAAATAATCGCAGAAAAGGCAGACATACATATGTCAGACCTCTCTTAGACAAATTTTAAATCAAAATCACTTTCACCCATACAAACCAAAATTTGTGCTAGTACTGCGAGTCAGGGATTATGACGATCGATTTTATTTTTGTGCATGGTTCCCTGTGCATTTCTTGCCTCGCTTTGTATCCGGTATGTAATTATCGAAATCAGATTTCAGTGATGAAATGCACCGTTATGTGAACTTGTTATCTGAATTTGCAAAAACAAACATGCAAATGCATTTATTTAATTTTCAACTACTGCTGACTAAGGTATAAATTGTAATAAAAAACCGCTGATTTTGAACAACATGCAAGGAACACAAAGTTGCTGTATATTGCCATGCTGAAAATAGTAGTAATGGTGGCAGCCTGAAAATAGTGCTACCAGTCATCACCAAATGACACTACGTTGCTTCAAATGTATTAGTTATAGGCCAAGGTGTAGATAAAAATAAGATACTTTTCACACAAAATAAAAGACGCAAACAGCCTATACTACTTTTTATAAGATATTTCGTAGATGAAAACCCCGCATTTCGTCCCAGCAAAATCGCTTTGTGGAATTTTTTAAACGAGAAATAGTGAAAAAATTAAAACTTTTTTGTTCTTTTCGAAATATCTCATAGATTATTCAAGGAATCGTTTTTGGAACTTTTGAAGAAATTTGTAAAACCTACAAAATGGTTTTTTATACGCCGAGATCGGTGCATTTTTCACTGAGAAAATCCGGAAAACCTCTAAAAAGAAACCATTTTTTTTAAATTCATAATTTTTATAAATCTGAAGGTGGACAAACAATATTGCGGACATTGATAGATAATAACACTTTTCTTTGGGAAAGTAGTTCTTCCCGCCCTAGTCCGGGAAGTACGTACTTCCCGGACTAGGCCGGGAAGTGCTCGAATTTTAATATGAATATTAATATAAATAAGAATTAGAATGTTTCTGTTTGTACCTATCTTCTGTTAGAATTTCAATATATAATACAAATGAGAACTACAATGTTCGTAATATTCAAATTTGGAATCACAGCCAGGGTAGTTTACTCTTGATCAAAATTCAAATTTTTGTTCTCCCCTGTAGTACACCGTTTGTAAATTCAGAATTTTAATAACTCGAATACAAGTATTACGTAATGCACCAATTTTTATGAAGAATAAAATTTTCTGACAAATAGATAATTAAAAAGTTTCCATATGGTGCCAATTTTTGAAACTCACTGTATACAGTGTGTCCCGAGACCAGTGGGAAAGTTAAATATCTCTTGAACCAATAGGAATTTTCAAAATATTATGATTTCACATCATATTGCATTATGAGAACTAACTTCAGGAATGTTTATTTTTTATACGAGGGGCGCAAGAAAAGCTCAAAAAATCGAACATCAGTTTTTTTTTAAATGGAACACCCCATATATTTCAACACATCTGAATTCTCATTCATTTAAGCTAATTATTAGTTTTTTATTTTTGAAAATCCGACAAAGCGTTTCCAAATTATACCAGTTTTTCTTCAAATGCAGACATTTTTTAAGACAAACCCATCATTCATACTACCAAGAATTTATGAAATCATTCAAGGCTCTTGGTAGTCGGTAGCATATTCTATCATATGTTCGAAAGTTATACAGGGTGGTCATAAAAATGATATGATTTTCACAAAATTCAAACTTTCCTCTTATCAATTTTTCAAATCGTGCACCCTACGATATGCATGATTTTATATCCCATTGGTGGTTCGATTGCTTATGGTCAATGGTATACAGGTAATCACTTTTGTAACTCTAGTGAAACAAATTGATAACCAAAATTTCCTTCAAGTTTGTGTATCCTTCACAAGATCGAGGATAAATTAATAACTCAAGCCGTCCAGGGTGGCTTTGGAACATTTGAAGTCATGTCACTTATATGACATTCGCTCATTCAATAAAAATACATCAGTGCATCAATAATTATTGTGTTTCTCAAGATTATATCCAATAAAGTAGTTTTATTGTCCAAAGCCCCTTAAGACAGATTTAGTTGCTGTCCCGTTATTTGTGAAACAAATCAAATTGAAATGCCACAGTTATTTTCACCAGATGAATATGTGGACATGTTGCTCATATTTGGCGAAGCGAGAAAAAACTCTCGCAGAGCGTGTGTATTGTACAGTCAACGTTACCCAGATCGAAGACAACCAGGAAAAAATACCTTCATTAGACTTGAGGCTAAACTGCGAAATGATCAGGAATTACCATCAAACGAACAACCAGGACATTCAAAGTCGATCGTGAATGATGATGTATCGATTAATATTTTAGCATACATACAGGGGAATCAGGGATCTCGAAGAGTTCCGTACACAGGATTTTGAGGACCCACAGGCAACATCCATATAAATTAAATTTAGTCCAATCTTTAAAACCAACTGACTGTGATATGCGGATAGATTTCATTTTTGAGATGATGGTAAGAATCCATGATGATGGTGATTTTTTGTCAAGAATTATGTGGTCTGATGAATCCCGCTTCCACAATAATGGGAAAGTAAATCGTCATAATGTACATTACTGGGCTGCAGAAAATCCGCACTGGGTTCGAGAAACTAATTTTCAGGAGGTTTGGGGAGTAAATGTTTGTTGTGGAATTTTCAAGAACAATTTGACAGGGCCATATTTTTATCAAGGTACTCTAAGTGGTGAAAGATACCTTAATTTCCTTCAAAATGAACCCAATAATCATCTTGATGAAGTTCCCCTTGGACACCTAAGAGAAATGTTTTTGCAGCAGGATGGAGCGCCGCCTCATAATGCTGGGATCGTGACAGACTATTTGAACGTTCTTTTTCCTCAAAGATGGCTCGGAACAAACGGATCAATGAAATGGCCGGCTCGTTCGCCAGACTTGACCCCTTTAGACTTTTTTGTGGGGGTATCTAAAATCAGAGGTGTATATTACTCAACCAGTGAATTTGGAGGATTTGCAAAATAGAATTTTGACGGTTTGTCAAAGTATTACACCGCCAATGTTGGAAAATGTTGGAAAATGTGTCTTGCAGCGAACGGAAGGCAATTCAAACATTTATATTAATATTATCATGCCTAGTTATTCGTCAAGACAGTTTTTTCTTTTTGAGACTGTTTGTTTAGTAGTTAAGTAGTTTGGTGCTTTTTTATGGTATGGTCTACTATGGTATACCAACCATGGTAGACAAAACATCTAGAGAAAAAAACTGATAATCCAACATAATATACCTTTTAACTCCGATATCATCTATATGAACATCCAGAGTCTATTTGCGAATCATAACCAACTGATACATGACATAGTACCTCACCAACCCTCAATCATTCTGTTGAGTGAATCTCGTACAACTGCAGACATCTTAGATTTTGAAATTGACCTCAATGGTTATAAAGTAGTTAGATGTGATTCATCCAGCAGACACACAGGAGGAGTGGTGATTTATGTACGTAATGATTATAATTTTAAAATTCATAAGAAACTGGTGGTTGACAAGGTCTATTGGTGTTTAGTGTTGAAAATTAAGGTTCATGGTCAATATTATTTCGTAGGTTGTTTATATCGTTACCCTAGTTCAGATTATCGTAGTTTTATGGAACACTTTGAAAACTGGTCTGAAAATTTTTTCTCTGAACGCACTAAATGTATACTTATAGGTGACTTAAATTTAAATTTCCTGGATACCAACAATAGATTTGTGAATCAATTTAAAAATTTCCTTACTACTGCTGGGATTGAGCAATTAGTTAACGAGCACACTAGAATTACGAATACAAGTAGTACACTGATTGATTATATTTTGAGTAATAAAAGCGATATCATTCATAAAGTTCATGATGTTCCAAAAATTACAGATCATGCTATATTAACAATATCAATTAAGTCTGTGCGATTAGTAAATCATACAGAAATTTCAACCAAAATAGCCTTGATTTGTTGAATGAACAATTGATTTTGAACACCAATAATGTTGATTTGATATATTCTAACATTATATACAATGTAAAAACACAGGTAGAATTGATATCCCCGTTAAAATCTTACACAACTCGCGAAAATCAACTTCCTTGGTATGACTTTGAGGTGATATCTTTGAGAAAACATAGGGACACTGCCTATAAAGAATTCAGAAGTTACGTAACAGAATATGACAAATCGGTTAGCTGGGCCTTATACAAAAAATATAGAAACGAAATGGTGAACTTGTTGAAAACTAAAAAAGTCGAATATTATGAAAGGAAAATTGATAATTGTTCACATGATGCAAAACAAATGTGGAGAACATTGAAAACTTTGTTGAAACCTTCCCATAATAATATACCAAACGAAGTAGTTCTTCATGACCAACAGACACTTATCAGAGCAAATACTGATGTAGATATAGCTGAGCAGTTCAATTCGTTTTTTGTTGAAAGTATATTAGATATCAAAGCAACTATATCACAATCAGTAGATTGGTCTTCACACAGTCTTCCAGTCGTTACTAGTTCCATGTCTGAATTCAAATTAGTCACCTTGAAAGATTTGAGGATTATGATCAACAACCTTGATAATAGATGTAATTCTGACTTCATGAATAATAGAGTATTGAAAAATATTTTTGAAGTTGTTGGTCATGTAATCCTCAACCTGGTTCCCTAACAACAGCTTGTTTTCCACAAGAGCTCAAAGCTAGTATAGTTATCCCTATACCTAAAATCAATAACACAAATGAAGCTGTTAATTTTAGACCTATTAATACCCTTCCTTCAATTGAAAAAGTTATTGAACTGGCAGTATACGATCAAATATGTGAATACATTGAGAAAAATAAACTCTTCATGGATTTACAGTCAGGATTTAGAAATAATCATTCTTGTGAAACAGCTCTGCAGCTCACAGTTTCAAAATGGAAAAAAATTGTCGATGACGATAAATATATAGTTGCCATTTTCTTAGACTTCAAAAGGGCCTTCGAAACAATTGATATTCCAATTTTGCTCTCTAAATTAGAGTATTACGGTATAACAGGGAAGGTACTTGATTGGTTCAAGAGTTACTTGTCAGATCGTTCCCAACGAACCAAAGTTAACGGTACACTTTCTGGTGTAAGATATGTTAATACAGGTGTTCCACAAGGGAGTGTACTAGGACCTCTTCTTTTTATACTCTATTTGAATGACATACAATACATTGAAGACTGTGAATTTCTGAATTTGTTTGCCGATGATACTCAGTTGGCTGTAAGAGATAAACAATTAACTCAAGCTATTATGAAAGTCAATCATATTTTGAATAAAATATCTGCTTTTCTCAACATAAATAAACTCAAGCTTAATTGTTCTAAAACTAAAGCTATGATTATCTCCACACAAAATAAAATCAATCGAACAGACATCGATTCAGTTAGAATTAAAATTTATGATTGAGATTGTTAAAAAGATCAAATACCTCGGTTTTATGATCGATAACACATTAAACTTCAAGGATCATTTTCAATACATCTATAGTAAAATAGCTAAAAAATTATTTTTCTTTACCCGTGTCAGTAGCCATCTTAGCTTCCAAACGTGTGTAAGGGTCTATAACACAATAATCCAACCCCACTTCATCTACTGTGCCAGCCTGTTATCATTATTCAATGGTAATAGTATTGAATCTTTGCAGAAGTTGCAAAATAGAGGAATGCGAATTATTTTGAAGTGCAACAGATTTACTCCCATCACAATTATGCATCAAGTTTTGGATTGGCTTTCAGTTAAAGATAGAATTTTCTATTCCTCGATGATTTTCATTTTCAAAATTTTATGTGGCGAAGCACCTGCGTACTTTGATCAGTTTATTACGTTCACCAATGAAATTCATGACTATCCTACGCGAGGGAGTACCAATCTTTATGTTTCTCGTACACGGTATTCTCAATCTATGAACTCCACTTTCCATCGAGGTTTACTTGAATTTAATAAGCTTCCATTAGAAATTAAGCAGTCTTGTTCGGTGAAAAAATTCAAGGAGGTTTTGATTGAGTATCTGAAATCAAAATAACAAATAAGGACAGCTCAAACAGTGTACCACTTAATATTATTATTACCTATTTACTTGAATAATCACATACAATATCAATTTGTTTTTATTCATAAATATATATACCTATATTATTTATTTATTATGTTTTTAATTATTGTTCCCAATAAACAGTCTTGTTTATTGAGGATTAAATGATACTAGACATTTCACTTGTTCGTAATTTGTAATTGTTCGTAGTTCTGTTTAATTTGGACTTGTAACTTTTTTTATGTATATTAGGATTCCTATTTCAATAAACAATTTCAATTTATTTACATTTGTTGATAATGGAATTCACATCACTCTTTAACAACTATTGACCATAAGCAATCGAACCACCAATGGGATATAAAATCATGCATATTGTAGGGTGCACGATTTGAAAAATTGATGAGAGGAAAGTTTGAATTTCGTGAAAATCATATAATTTTTCTAACCATCCTGTATAACTTTCGAAGGAGATGAGTATTTCAAATGATAGAATATGCTACCGACTACCAAGAGCATTGAATGATTTCACAAATTCTTGGTAGTATGAAAGAAAAACTGGTATAACTTGGCAACGCCTTGTCGGATTTTCAAAAATAAAAATTAGCCTAAATGGATGAGAATTCTGATGTGTTGAAATATATGGGGTGTTCCATTCAAAAAACTGATGTTCGATTTTGTGAGCTTTTCTAGCACCCTTCGTATAAAAAATAATCATTCCTGAAGTTAGTTCTCATAGTGCAATATGATGTGAAATAATAATAATTTGAAAATTCAATTCAAATTGGTTCAAGAGATATTTAACTTTCCCACTGGTCTAGGGACACACTGTATAGTCATGACCACCTTTTGATAGACAACCCATTTTAGGCGTATTCGTCTATTTATGTAACTTCATAAAAAGTATGTTTCATCCGGTTAACAGATGGGTGAAGGTCGACCTCTCTTCGTCTCTTAGACTAAATGCGTCTCATTGATTTGTTATTCTACATAGTTGCCGAAAAGAAAGTGTACCTACGCAACACGTCCGAAAACAATTTTTTTAGACTCGCAGACTTCCAGGACTCGCTAAAGCTCGTCCTAGAATTTGGTCTACTCGTCCAAAAAAACAGTATTTTCCGGACTTGTTACTCAAATTACTATTCTGTCCGATTTGTTGTTTTTGCCCATCTCGTTGTAAACAATTTAAGGACAAATCTTTCTAAATGCGCCGATTTAAGGGAATATATCTTATTTGAATTCTGTAAACGGCATATGGAAGTAAAGATCAATATCTACAATTTGTATATTTTGGATTTTCACCTGAGAGGTAACAAATGTGTTGAAAATGTCACTGGAAGTTACTCTAAATGCTTCAAAGTCGCTCGTATTAACTTCAGTTCTACTTCGTGTGACTTCGGATGACTTCGGACGCACTTTGAAGCGTTTTGATCAACTTTCAGTGACATTCTCAACACATTTCCCATTTCTTAGGTGAAAATTCAAAATATACAAATTGTAGATATTGATCTCTACTTCCAGATGCCGTTTACAGAATTTCAATACGACGATTTCCCTCAAATCGGTGCATCTTGCAAGATGTGTCCTTAATACTTATTCAATAAACTAGTATATTAATGAAGGCCATTAATGATCGAGATATTTAAATGCCTGAGCGAAGCGAGCGCGTTAATTTTCGAGATCATTAATCGCATTTTAATATAAGAGTTGGTTACAATATTTTTCGGGCTACCACACTCTTTTGTTGTAATATAGGATTTATAATTTTTTTCTGGCAATAAAGTTAAAGATGCTACTTTAGCAGTTTTCGCAACATCTGGCAAAATAAATTTATCGTCAATATCCAATTTAGCTTCCATAACATCTGAATTCGTTTATGTATGGTTGCCTATGCAACAATCATGCATTCATAGAGAAATCGACAATTAATGACAAATCGTTCATTAATAGGGGCCATTAATGGACGATTTTTCGTAATCATGCATTAATAACAAATCGTTCATTAATGACCCCTATTAATGAACGATTTCTTTTGCATTGAACAACATTGAACAGACATGTTAATACGGGGTAGGCGGAAAATTCTATATAAGGTATAAGAGGTATAAAATCAGAATTAATAAAAGTTATCATACCACAAATCATATAAATAACTCACTGAGATCAGGACAGTTTCCCACACATTTCAAAAATTCAACTGTCATACCTATATTTGAGAATGGTGAACGTACAGAAAGAACAAATTACCGTCCAATTGCATTTATTTCTAGTTTCAGTAAAATTTTAGAAAAAATCATTAAAAATAGGTTAACCAACTTTTTAAAGAAGTGTGCAGTCATATCAAACTCACAGTATGGATTTCAAGAAGGAAAATCAACACAAGATTCCATTCTTCACCTAACCAAAGAGATATACAGGGTGGGGCATCGAAAACGAAACAGATCGAATATCTTCAAAACGCATGTGTTGTGAATAAAATGCAAAAACACGTCAATTTTTAATCCAAGGGGGACATCTTTCTATCATAACCACAACTGTCATACCTCTCCCCCTCCCCTTGGGCACTATCACCCAAACAATTTGAATAGGGAAAGTAGTAAGTGTGACACATCATTAAAAAGGTTATTTCATAAGGAATTCAGCCATGTCAATTTTTGCCATCTAACATTTTATTTTGGCGCCCTCTTGCGAGAAAAACAACTGTTCCTTATTCCAAATTATGATACTGCATTTTCAAGCTATTTTGACATAAATTCGGTGACAATGCATTATGGAAATTTTCTAAGAGAAAAAACAAAATGGCGGCTCCAAAATGGCGGACATGATTTGCAATTATGATCCGATTCGATTCAACATTGATATGTGGTGGTTTTGAAGTTAGGAAATTATGATTTGTTTGTTAATGCAATAAAAAAGATGGTGGCTCCAAGATGGCGGAGGAAGTTTGTTATTCTGGTCCGATTCGAATCAAAATTAGTATGTGGGGATTTTCAGTGTGAAAAATAATGATGTTGAAAATCAATTATTCAAATTGATAAAAAAAAAACTTTTATACAAATGCGCTAAAAAGGAAATAATATATTTTTTTTCAGATGTGTGACGATCTGTGCGTAACAGATTCGAAAACTTGCCGCGAGTACAAAATAGGTATTTTTGCGAGGTAAAATTTTGATTCTGTTTCGCATAGAATAACCTACGTCACATATCTGAAAAGAATTTTATTTCCTTTTTTGCGCATTTGTATAAAAGCTTTCTTTATCAATTTAATTAATTAATTTTAGTCATACTGGAAACTTGAATCGAATCGAACAACAATTACAAATTTCCTCCACTATCTTGGTTTTTTGCATTGACAAAAACATCATAATTTTTTACCCTGAAAATCCCCACATACTGATTTTGATTCGAATCGGACCAGAATTACAAATTTCGTCCTCCATCTTGGAGCCACCATCTTGTTTTTTCACATTAACAAACAAATCATAATTTTCGACTTTGAAAACCACCACATATCAATTTTGAATCGAATCAGACCATAATTGCAAATCAGGTCCGCCATTTTGGAGCCGCCATTTTGTTTTTCCTCTTAGAAAAATTCCATAATGCACTGTCACCGAATTGATGTCAAAATAGCTTGCAAATGCAGTATCATAATTTGGAATACGGAACAGTTGTTTTTCCCGCAAGAGGGCGCCAAAATGAAAAGTTAGGTGGCAAAAATTGACATGGCTGAATTCCTTATGAAATAACCTTTTGAATGATGTGTCACACTTACTACTTTCCCTATTCAAATTGTTTGGGAGATAGTGCCCAAGGGGTGGGGGGAGAGTTATGACAATTGAGGTTCTGATAGGAAGATGTCCCCCTTGGATTAAAAATCGACGTGTTTTTGAATTTTATTCCCAACACATGCGTTTTGAAGATATTCGATCTGTTTCGTTTTCGGTGCCCCACCCTGTATAAGGCAGTTGATAATAAAAACCATATATCGGAGTATTCCTGGACTTGACAAAGGCTTTTGATACCGTAAACTATCAGATCCTTCTAGAAACTCACGAAAACATAGGTGTTAGAGGTACGGCACAATCACTCTTCGAATCATACTTTACAAACAGAACACAGTAAGTAAAAATACAAAATTCGTACGGCAGCAAAAAAATTGTACAATGTGGAGTACCACAAGGAACGGTGTTGGGGCCAGTTCTCTTCACAATATACTTGAACAACTTATTCTTGGTGGAATCGGAAGGAAACATCATAAGTTTAGCTGATGTCACGGTCATCTTATATGAAGAACAATCATGGTCGCAATTAAAAATGAAAGTAGAATCTCATCTCCCTCTCATCAAAAGATGGTTTGATAATAAACTATTATCAATTAATGTATAGAAAACGTTCTATGTGCCTTTCTGCAGTTATAGTTCTCAACTTCCCAACTACAGTAAAATCAGTTTGCAAGATAATTTTCAAATAAATTGCTCGAACTCCATGAAATATTTAGGGATAAAAATAGACAGTCACCTGAAATGGGATCAACAAATTAACTTTCTCCTTAAGAAACTAAGATGCGTGGCGTACTATACGCTCTTCGAACCCCACTTAAAATATGGAATTATCGGTTAGGGAGCAGGAACGAATGTTGATTTGAAAAAAATCGAAGTTATTCAGAAAAGAATAATAAAAATAATATACAGGGTGTTTCTTAAGTACGTGTAGAAAATTTAGGGGCGTGTTGCTGACATCAAAATAAGAAGAAAAATTCCTATAAACATATGTCCGCAAGTTATTCGTTTCTGAGATACAGAGTGTCAAAGTTGAATTCATGTTTTTATTTTTTGTGAATAATTTCAAAATAATTTTGGTATTTGGGTAAAGTTTGGTATCTGGGAATATTTATTATTTAGTTTGTGTAAAAAATATATTCTTGGTGGAGGTCACTGCGAGCAACTGTTTTCGAGTAATTGAGATTTGAAATAATCGATGCAAGTGATTTGGAATGACAAGATTTTAACATTTAAAATAAATTCAATTAGAAATTAGTATTTTCACAATTAACATAAAATTTGATTTTTTCATTGAAAAATCATATCAAATACGAAACTTTACTCGAATATCACAAATATTTTGGAATTTATTAACAAAAAACAAATATAAGAATTTAACTTTGAAACGAATAACTTACGGACATGTGTTTATGGGAACTTTTTTCTTATTTCGACGTCAGCAACATGCTCCTAAAGTTTCTACACGTACTTAGGAAACACCCTGTATAAAAAGCCAACACTTTATCCCACAGAACTTCTTTATCTAGAAACCAAAATAATGGACAGAAAGCAATTATACTTCTTGAGCCTGCCAACAAATCAGTTCATAAATAAACAAGAATTGATTAGAAAAAATCATCAGCAGAATAACAGAGGACGTAACCTCTACCAAATTCCTTTCGTTTACAAATTGATATGCCAGAGGACTTATAGTTATCTAGGACCAAAGGATTTCAATGGATTACCAGAGGGTCTGAAAAACGAGAAACAAAGGAAAAAATCCCAATAACAAATAAAAAAAATTATACTCGAAAATCCTAGGCAAATAATTCATGAACTCATTGATACATAAATAAATAAAAGGATATTCCCATAATTCTACCTTGTTATACTTTCAACTTTTCAACATTCAAACTCTACATCTCTATACTGATCATAGGTACATCTTATATTCTACATTTTATAATAAAAACTCTCACTTTTGATCATATCTACATCTACAAACACATTTTTTACTTTTACACAATCAAGAATTCTAACGTTTTTAACACTCCATCATTTTTACATTTGTACAGTCCTTCACCCTTACATTTTTTTTGTTTTTTTATTTTACATTTTCACATCTTGCATCTTACATTTTGTTATCTCCAAGTTTTTTTTTTAATTCTACGCACTTTTGTGTGATTTACTCAGAGGGAAAACTGAGAAATAGGAAAATTGAATCTAGGCCAATCAACAGGGCTATCAACCTCAACTTAAATTGCTCCGCCGATAATTTTTTTTTAAATTGTAGAACACAGTGTGCACATTACTTCTGAGAAAAATTATCACCTTCAGGGGAGGTGGAACCCCCCCAAAAAACGCGATGAAATTTATTTTTGAGGTAATTTCGAAATAGCTCAAAAAATTTACTTTAAATCAAAAAAATAACTAGATATTCAGAAAGGGCACAAATTTGTACAAAAAAACTCTCTCTACCAAAATTTTGAGAAATCGCCCGGTATTCTTAAAAAAAAATGTTGAAGTTATATGCTTTCGCAATGGGGCAGTTGTTGCGCCGGCTCCCGCCAACGTGCATTTTTTCAGCCAGCGTGTGAAGTAAAGTTCTATAACTCCTCACATAAATGTTCAATTCGGATAAATCTCACGTCATTTTGAAGATAAAGATCGCAGCTTTGTATTCTGATATTATTTATATTTATACGCGCAGTTGCCAGCTGCAAAATTGCAATTGAAAATCTTATAATATTAAAGTTCCTGACTTCGTGAAATAATGCTTGTGATTACTGAAATATTGTCTTATTACTTGTAGCAATTGAAATGAACAGTAGAGGAATACTTCATTGTCAAATTGCATAACGATTAACCGGTCCAAATGATGTTGGTTTTAAATACGAGTGTTTTCAATTCTTCGCATATTTTAGGTTACAAAATCTTGAGGGAGTTTATGAATTCAAATGCTAATAACTCAGAGATAAAAGCACCTATCAACATGAATGAAAAGCCAGTTTGCAGAAAAAAACCCTGCTCTTATTGAAAATATTCATACAAATTTGGTTAATTACTTATATTTCGGACGTCCATCATCTTAATGGTTGAAAGATTTCTATCTCTTTCAAATTTTTTCACAACGTTTCAATTGCTTGAATCCGCAATCGTCTTCTGGTGAATAGTGACAAAATCAGATGCTACGCGACCTTTTATAGGTCTATAATTAAGTGTAATTACGCGCGGTCTTGTGGCGCGCGTGGTTTCGCGCTTTTTCTCCCTCCAAAACGGTCCATGAGCGGTTTCCATACGTTTTTAATGTTCCTCTCTATAGAGAGGAACATTGGTTCAAACGGAAATTTATAGAAACCACCTATATAGAAGCCAATGGTGCCTTCAGTCAACCAAGCGTGGAAAAAAGTTTTTACGATTTTGGTGGGGTTGCACCCCCCTCCCCAGGGGGTGATAACTTATTGCTAATTATTCAACCCTCCGTGACGACCGAATTGCAAAAAAGAAATCGGCGGAGCAATTTAAGTTGAACTTTTATGAGAAAAATTGCTCTGTTTACTGGCCTAATCATCATTTTTTAATCTTCTTGTACGTAATCGCTAGGGGTACCGGTTCAACAAATGATGTGTCAAGAGGGATTTTTCTGACAGAATTGATTTGATCTGAGATCCTATTTTCTCGCGAATATCCATCTAGAAAGATTGATTCAGGTTCACGTGTTGACTCAAATCGCAGCCTGCGGATAATCTCTAGCCGGAATTTCATATAACTTGAAGAAACATAGACCTAGTTTTGGTCTGCACATTGGTGGATTTTTCGTTCCTTTCAAGTTTACTCCACGTTAAGGCCATCCACCATCCAAGGTAGGTCCCAGTGTCTCATTTCTCATCATACTGACCCGGGAATCATTGAACCAAGTTACCCTAGTCTAACACCCAACCCCTTTCAGGCCTTTTTCCTTATGGTTTTGTGTTATACCTTTTTCCGTTCAGAAGAAAACATACGACAACATCCTCAAACACGCATCCCGCACGGAGCAGGAGCTCACACACACATCATTGAGTGGCATCACGACCCGCCGAAAGTATCAAGGAGACATATGGACTGCTAATTCAGATAAGCGGAGACAGTGTATTCTAACACAATTCAAATCAATCGTTCATATTGCAAACTAATTAAAGAATTTATTCAAGCGGAACGAACCTGTAAGGAAGTCATAGAGGTTATACCTACTTTGTAAACTCTAGTATGATCATACCAGGGGCTTGTAAATATTTCAATCCAATAGTTTGCTAGTTTTTATTGTTTGAACCCAGGGTTCTGATGATAGGAAGGGGTTATGAAATAAGTGAGCATTTCGACAAGGGGAAGACTGAGGAAAGGGAGAGAATACGCCATTGGAGGGAAATTAAGATGGCTCTCCTGAAATTGGTAACTTTCGTTATATTTACGTCAATTTGCGAATAACTAAAGTTACTAAAAACTGTGGCTCATATAAATCATAATAAAATCATATGCCTAATTCTTGTATTTTGTATTGCTAGTTGTTAATTACATGTTTAATATTGTAACAATACTCCTACATCATACCATGATGATACACTGACATTCCGCATATTCCCCAAGAATAAGAATAATACAGTAAAGCAGGAATGGGTCAATATCTGTAGTGATTCCAAAGAATGGATACCTATTGCATTTTCCAGGATTTGGTCAGACCATTTTAATAAAAGTGATTTTGAAACCAATCTTCAAGAATCTCTCCTACATGAGAAGTCAAGACAAAGGCTCAGGAAAAACGGTGAGATCATACTGTTCTATTGAGAAACAGAACTCAATCTGGTTTTGGATAGAAACTGTTGAAAGCCAATATTTTTGCTATGACATCACGATATAATGTTGGTGTTCCTTTTTAGTTATTTCTACCAAGACGTGTTGGTAAAAATCTGGTCTGTCCACTGTGATATCGGATCAATCTGTCATCGATAATTCACCTGTGACATTTCAAGAAGCACCTGCAGTTTCATTGGAGATAAAGATATGCTTTTGCCAGAATCTGTACCCATGACCGATCGTTTACCATCATTTATAAAACAATGTAAAAATGATTCTGAAATGTATAAAATAAAACATTGACTAATATCATATATAACAGTATTCGACTACTTACCTATGTCAAGGTACATTTAATTCTATAGAAGATTATTTTATTCCCTGATGAATTATTTCTGTAAGTATATAAATTTTGTCGATGAAATGTGAATAAGTTTTGTCAACAAGGCAGAGTGAATGACAGTGACTATTGTATAAACTTTATATTTATATGAACTACAAGAACGAATAAATATTTATGTATCATTTTAATCATTTACTCCATTTCACATTCACACATTTCAGAATAAAATAGAAATCAATCATATTACAAATCACAGTTTCTTCTGGCACCTCAGGTTCTGCAATAATGTCAACATCAGAGAGTGCTCTTGATTTCTTTCATCATACTGTTGTTTGAAAATAATTTCTCTTTGAAGGGTGCAGTTTATTCAACTAGTATTACAACAAATATATTGAGATTAGTCTTTGAAATATATTTCCATTCTTAACATGTAAAATCTCAGATTATGTAATTCTTCTACCTTTTCTGTTTTTTTCAAATGGCTCATTCCGTTGTATAGAATTCACTTTCTCGTCCAGTTCATTCAATTTGATAATTATTATCAACTACGACCAACATTCAGAACCTATAAAAAAAGGTAAAAATTTTGTTATTTTCGTCCACTGTGAAACTCTCAGAGGTTTTCCAGATACTCGTGCGAGCTAGGGTATATATTAATAACAAATATGTATTTAATCACTCGCACGGTTTTTCAATTTACTCACACGGTTTTTCAATTTACTCCCACCGATTTGTTTCGAATTTAACCAAACAAAATAGGATAGGTATTTTAGTGTAATTCAAATTTGGCGCCCTCCTTCTCAGGATAGCCACCTTAATTTCCCTCCAATGACGAAACAAGATGCCGGACAAAATCGATGACATTTCATAACCCCCTTATCAAGAAACCCTGGTTTGAACCCAAGGAGACTAAAATTTAACAAGGAGGGTTTAATAAGCTCTAGCCAATCAGAAACTTGTAGCATCAACGCGTCATAGTGACGTACATGGATATGAGTACAGAGTCGAACTCGAACCAAGCAACAAAACTGTCAGCAATAACTCTCATATACCAAGAGCTAGTCCGTCACTGTCTATAGAGAACGGCGGCCATGACACGTCCTACTACGTCACATTTCGTCACTAATGTTTTTTCATCTGTTTCTACTAGTGTCCCCATTGTCTTATGGGAATCAAACACTCCTTGTTAAATTTAAGTCTCCTTGGTTTGAACCATCATTTTATTTGTCACTGTCAGATTTCGGTTGACAAATACAAACGTCAATTTTGTCTATAAACGCTAAAGCCGTCTTCCAATGCAACAAGTTGACTGCTATCAGCCGTTTGTCATCAGTCACAAATAAACCCTATTTCTATTTACACGAGTTTAATTAAGGGTGTATAGTCAACTTTAGCACAAGCATTATCATAAACATAGCGGTAACATCAAAGGATTTTAGCATAAACTTAACATTGTTGTATAAACGGCGCCATTTGATATAATGGATTCAACTTTCGCTTTTGACATATATTTAGGCACAATTTTAAAATAATGTTGACTAAATGCACCCAATTAGCCGTGCAAGTATAAGACAACCTAAAACTCCTGCTACCTCTTTCTCGGAATTTTCCAAGTACGGGGTAGCGCTCTTTGAGATATTCACATGAGTTATTTTTATAACCAATATTAGTAGACCCAACATTAGTCTCATAAGAATAATATAGAATTTAAATTTTCCTTCACTTCACTGCAATAGCAACTTTTACACCCTGAAATTCTCATATCAATGTACATTTCTTAAATCATTTATTTTATATATTATTAAGTTACTTAATCTAGCATAGTTTTTTATATAAACTACTTATGCAAACAAGCAGTATCTACTGCTTCGTGGTATATTCTTTATTCACAACCATGTTTTATTTGTCAAATTCAACTTTGTACCAATCTTTTTGTGAATAAAATTATTATCGGACAGAAAACATCTTGCGTACAGTTGAACCATATATTATTATCTATCAGTTTCCGCAATATTGTTTGTCCACCTTCAGATTTATAAAGATGAAAAAAATTGTCTATTTTTCGAGGTTTTCTCGGATTTTCTCAATGGAAAATGCACCGATCCGGTTGTATAGAAATCCATTTTGTAGGTTTTAAAAATCTATACAAGAGTTCGATTGACAGTAAAACCATTCTTTGAATTATCTGAGATATTTCCAAAAAAACAAAAAAAAATTGTAATTTTTTCACTATTTCTCGTTTAAAAAATTCCACGAAGCGATTTTGCTGGGGCAAAAACTGGGGTGTTCATCAACAAACGAATAAAAATTAGTATTGGCCATTTGCGTCTTTTATTTTGTAGGGGAAAAAACCTCTATAGCTTGGTCTATTATTTATGATGTTTAAAAAGTGCAAATTTTATGAAAACCTGTAAGGAATTTTCCATAGCTCTAGGGGTGCCAAAACGAATTCTAAACGCTTGAAATATAAAAAAGGAAACAGGCAAAGACCAGGTGGAGAATGTTATTTTTACAGAGAATGTTGTTGAAGTTCCAACTTTGAGGAAAAACAAAAATTAAACTCGAAAACACACAAAATGATGAAATGGGAATGCAGTTTATGGGTTGAAAGCGGTTTTTTGAGATTTGCGGCGGAACGAGACCTCTTAGCGGAAAATGCTCAATGGAAAAGTTGTAGCAGTCGAAAACTTTTTCATTGAACACTTTTCGACATAACCTCAAATTATCCGTTAAAATGGCGAAGAAACGATTTTTCAGTATATAATGTTTTTCTCTCGATTAAATTATTCAATTCACATAAAATTTGTTGAAACATGTCTTTTTTGGTGACCAATGAGCATGATTTTTTCGCAATTCAGAAGATGACTAGTTTTCGAGTTATGTATATTTTTCAAGAAAAACCTTTTTTTCCACGAACAATTGTTCTGATGGTTTTTTTTATTTCGAAGGTCTATAAGTGATCATTTTAATTGTTGAAATGTCTTTTTTCAAATGGTTTATGTGACTTGGTGGTTTATTGATCGTTAAACACCGCTTAAAATTGACAAAAACCAACAATTTTCAATAGTTGCAGAAAAACAGTAACAAGCAAGGACCAGGTGGAGAATAATGTTGAGGTTTCAACTTTAGGAAAAAAAATATCCAAACGCGAAAACACTCAAAATGATGAAATGGGGATGCAGTTTAGGGGTTGAAAACGTTTTTTGGCGATTTGCGGCGAAACGTATCCTCCTAGCGAAATATGTTCGATGAAAAAGTTTCAGATAATAAAAAAAATCGAAAACTTCTTTAAAGAACACTTTTTGACATAACCTCAAATTAACCGTCAAATTGGCAAAATCCAGATTTTTCCGTTTTTTTTTCTTGCTTATACCATTGTTTAAATAGAACATAGTCAATGCCTGTGGAAAAGGTATTGGATCCAAACGCGAGTGACATCTAGCGTGATTAGTTACAAACATGGATATTTGATGTAATTTTAATGCTGTTCCATTGTTTCAATCAAGTTACGACATGACTTGGAAGCCAGATCACTGAAGTTACGACATGACTTGGATGCGAGCTCACTGTCGCCATCTACATGTCGCATCCATTTTTATCCAATTATAATCCCATAAGGTTGACTAACTATCTTCTATATAAACAATGCTTACACTCGTAAAATAATGATTCAGTTCAAATGAAGATTTGTAGATATATGTATTTTTTGTGTCGAATAAGCTCGATTTTTTCGCAAATAAGAAGACTTCTAGTTTTCGAGTTATTTACATTTTTCGAAACAAATACCCTTATTTTCCACGAACAATTGTCTTCATATTTTTTGTATTTCGAAGGTCATAAGTCTTTAATTACTGAAATGTCTACTTTAAAATGGTCTACGTAACTATAGGCGGTTTATTGATCGTTAAACCGCCTAAAATTGAGAAAAAGTTTCTCTGGTTCAACTGAGCTCCCGGGTATGTTAGTGGCGTAGTGTCGTGAAACATCATTGCAAATCCACTGCTCTCCTTTTCTAAATTTTGCCCCTAACAAAACACACTAACCACTTTAATAATTTTTCATGAAAAATTCCCATTTTTTATAACTTAGCGAATTAAATTTAACAGAAACAGCACGCATTCTGCACATATGCATTGTGATGAATTAACACACGTCTTCAAAAAATCATATTTTTTGGCAACCATCCGGTAAGTGTCCGGACACTTTTTCTTTGAGAAAGTAGCACTTCCAGGCCGTAGTCGTAGTACGTACTTTCCGGACTAGGCCGGGAAGTAATCGAATTTTAATATAAATATTAATATCAATAAGAATGTTTCTGTTGGTACCTATCTTTTGCTCGCATTTCAATATATAATACAAATAAGAACTAAAATGTTCGAAATATTCAAATCACAGCTAGGGTAGTTTACTGTTGATCAAAATTCTATTTTTTGTTCCTCCCTGTTCGCCGTTTGGAAATTTAGAATTTTGATAACTTGAATTCAAGTATTCAGTAATGCACCAATTTTTATGAGGAATAAAATTTTCTGACAAATCAATAATAAAAAAGTTTCCATATGGTGCAAATTTTTTAAACTCACTGTATTTAGTCATGACTACCTTTTGATAGGCAACCCATTTTAGGCGTATTCGTCTATTTATGTAACTTCATAAAAAGTTTGTTTCATCCGGTTGACAGATGGGTGAAGGTCGACCTCTCTTCGTCTCTTAGACTAAACGCGTCTCATTGATTTGTTATTCTACATGGTTGCCGAAAAACTAGTGTAGGCAACACGTCCAAAACCAGTTTTTTTTTGGACACGCTCACGCTCGTCCTAGAATTTGGTCTACTGCCTGCTGCCTGCCTGCCTGCCTGCCTGCCTGCCTGCCTGCCTGCCTGCCTGCCTGCCTGCCTGCCTGCCTGCCTGCCTGCCTGCCTGACTGCCTGCCTGCCTGCCTGCCTGCCTGCCTGCCTGCCTGCCTGCTTGCCTGCCTGCCTGCCTGCCTGCCTGCCTGCCTGCCTGCCTGCCTGCCTGCCTGCCTGCCTGCCTGCCTGCCTGCCTGCCTGCCTGCCTGCCTGCCTGCCTGCCTGCCTGCCTGCCTGCCTGCCTGCCTGCCTGCCTGCCTGCCTGCCTGCCTGCCTGCCTGCCTGCCTGCCTGCCTGCCTGCCTGCCTGCCTGCCTGCCTGCCTGCCTGCCTGCCTGCCTGCCTGCCTGCCTGCCTGCCTTCCTGCCTGCCTGCCTGCCTGCCTGCCTGCCTGCCTGCCTGTCTGATACAGGTTCAGGAATTGATTTGATCCCTTCGTTATTCCTTGAAGATATACTTCAATATGTCCTGATATGACCTATAATTTTCGAGGATCGGAAAATGCAAAAAAAAAAAATCCGGCGATTTTAAAAACATGTCGAGTAAAAAATCAAATACGCCGGAACCGTTCATTTGAATTGAATTTCGAAAAATGCAATACGTAGAGCTCCAATATACAGATCTAACTGGAATTATTTTTTACAAAAATGATCGGACAATCGGGAAAACCTTAAAAATCTGGAAAACGAAATATGCATTCAGGAAAATACGAAATAACTCGAAAACGGTTGATATTGTTCCAATTTACCAGAATACCTTTTGTGACCGCATTCAGAAAATATACAAAAAATGTCCAACCATTTTTTTGAAAAAATCAATATTTAAGAAAATATTTCAAAAACAACGGATAACTGAGATATTGTCCGTATACTAATGATAAAATTGAAATTTTTCAAATGCTTTTGATACGTCTTCAAAAGTACAACCGACTTTCTAAAATCACCTAAAATTCGAAAACAAAACGAGATATCACAAAAATGTATGGCTATATAATTTTATTGTTCTTGAATAGGTCTACAAAAAAGTGTTGGCAACTGTTTTTATATCTTGATAGATACACTCGGAAAAATCGAACAAACTTTGAAAAATGAGAATTTTGTGACGTGAATTTTTTTTAAATTGACAATAACCCAAGATATGAATTTTTTCCAAATCTTGAAAAAACTTATTTTTGTGATTAAATAATATCGACCATGAACATTTCACTAGGAAAATAAAGAAAATAATGTTAAAACATCTCTGAGCAACACACAAATCGGAGAACGAAATATACAGGGTTTCCGGTAAACCTTGTACAATATTTAAACTGGTGATAGACCAGGTCATGACTGTTCAGAATATCGGAATTTTACCTTAGTAAAATTCTCACTGTTTTCGAGATAATGAGCATTTTTTTTATTTCTGGAAAATCACTACCTCACCTTGGATTTTTGAATGCCATGTGTACAAATTGGGACGAATTCAAATATCTTTGCTGCTAAAGATTGCTGATGAGTGATGCTTTCAGATGTACAAAACAGTTTTTCAGAAAACAATACAATTTTTCAAAGAATGAGGGTAAAATGACAGATTTGAGTTTCACCAATTTTTTTAACAACAGTTTGACATTATTGTTCGAAAAAACATAACCAAGTGGAACTGGATATTCATTACAAAAGAATGCCCATTTCGTCCAGGCTCTACTATGGTATAAAACATACGATCATTATTTTTGGAAGGAGTATAATTTCGATAATATTAGAGTGTGATGTTATTCTGAGCTAAAATCAACTCCATCAGACTTTGACAGTAATGTCTTTTATTTTTATCCTATAAAGATGAAATGATTAAATAGTTATGAGTAATAACGAATCAACTGCTTAGAAGTATTCAATGAGATGTAATGAAGTAAATCCTAATTCAACGTTTTTTTTTTCAATCAACATACACTATAAACCACAATAACGATTATTCAACATCGCACTGAATAATTTTACAAAAATGTTATTTTCCATCCGCTCGTACGCAGAGACGATATATTTTCAAGAAAAACTTTTTCAAATGCGTTCGTTATAGGTTATAGCCCCCAAATCACCGATTCTATGAGCGGCATTGTGCAATCGGATATAGTTCTGCATAAAGCGCTGCTGCAGCAGTAGCACTACCTCCACATTCACCATAAATGTAGTGCATATGCGCATATTCTCGGGGAGTATAACGTATGTACGTCATGACAAAGAAATGAATACCACTGAAAGAAACAAGCGGAATAATTTCAAAAAACTACGACAGAAGACACAAGTTGTTCAAACAAAAGTTTTTAATTTTCGACAAGGATTCATCTCTTAAAAAAGTTTGCACTTATTTGGTTACACCCTGTATATCTGTCGGTCTCTGAAACTTCGTTGGAATCTGGATGTTGGACAATTGCGACATTTATCACAAGAATTCGTATTAATCGGTGCCATGTCGGATAATCGACATTTCATTTCGATAATTTTATTAGGCCTAATTACATGAAAAGTTAATTTTATTGACATGCTATTTAATTCTACCAAGTAGTCCATTCTTTATTATTAATGATTATTTACACATTTTATCTTGATAAAATCTAAATAAAATAATTTTTGGGCGTAAGTATAAAAGTTGATCAAGTAAATGAATATTTTGGAACCTTTGGTGTGAATACAATTCAAGAAAAAAATAAAATATCCAAACACCAAAACTACGTCACAATCTTACTTTAAGCTCCTGAAGATGCTAAATTTGTTGGCGAAACGCGCTTCGAGTATGATTGTAACGTAGTTTTGTTGTTTGGGTAGATTCCTTTTTTTCTTGAATAATAGTTGATGGAAGCCTAGATTAAAACCACGCCCAATTCAATGGAAATCACTTCTTCCAAAAATAATTATACTTTGTTTTATATCATGGTAGAGTCTGGACAAAATGAGCATTCTTTTGAAATGAATGTCCACTTCCAATTGGTTATGTTTCTTTCAGATAATAATGTCAAACTCTTTAAAAAAAATTGATGAAACTCAAATCTGTCATTTTACCCTCATTTCTTGAAAAATGTTTTCACTTTCTGAGAAACTGTTCTGTACGTCTAGAAGCATCACTCATCAGTAATCTTCAGCAGCAAAGATATTCGGATTCGTCCCAATTTTTATACATGGTACTCAAAAATCCAAGGTTAGGTGGCGATTTTCCAGAAATTCTTAAAATGCCCATTATCTCGAAAACGGTGATATTTTTACTGAGGTGAAATTCCGATATTCTGAACAGTCATGACCTGGTCTATAACCAGTTTCAATATTGTATAAGGATTACCGGACACCCTGTATATCTTACCTCAGGTAGCCGAGTGGTTAAAGCGACATTGTTTCAATTGCACTCTGGCGCCAGACAAAGGTTCAAACCCTAGCAACTGCAAAAAAATTCCGATGGCCCGAGAAAGTCGCACGTAAAAAGGTAAGATCCCGTTAATCCTTGCCTCGCACAAGTTTCGACTTCTGAGGGCTGTAAGGGGACGACAGCTGGTTAACGGAAAAAACAATTTCAAACTATTTCAATTTCAAACAATTTCAATTTTATGATATATTTACCAAAATGTTGGCTTTATTCAACAAAATACAGCTAATGACATTTACATTGAATTCTTTGATTAAAACCCATCTGACCCTGAAACTATTTTTTTCCGATTTTGTATATTTCTTTCTTAAAAACTGTTAATAGAAGGTCCCATAAGTCGAGAAAAAATCATAGAAAAAATTTTCGATTTGCAGTTTTGGAAAAAACAGCGGTCCTTTTAAAAGGACGGTAGGATAAAGTGCTACTATTAGAAAAATAAATAAAGATTCAAAAATATGTTTATATTATATCTCACAAAATGCTTAGCAAAATACAAAAACTTTTAAAAACTAATTAGTATGATAGGCCACAAAACAGTTTTTTGGGTGAAGACCAACGTCACATTTTTGGCACACAAAATTTGCTTTTTTGTGGCACACAACACATTTTCGCTGACTCTCGTGACTAAACTAAATGATCTAGTCTATCGTAATTGGAGCGCGGTTTTTGGCAATTTAGTTGTTTTCCTGTACGTTTCGAGCAGCTGTGTCCCTAGGTCCCTCCTAAACTGAAGTTGGTCAAGGGTACCACCATCATTCCTATGGAGGTGCCACGAGTTTTGTGAGGCCATGTCGACACAGTGGGAAAATAACGGAAAATACCACTTTTTACCTCGTATTGAAACTCTATATTGGCTTATGTTTTGGTCACTACGGTCTACACCTCCCATATTTTCGTTGTATTTCTTGATCAATTGAGGCTGATCTATATAAACATGCTTTTTTTCAGCCTGTGAAAATCGTTTGACCTTATTTACTGGCAAAACCGAACACGCATTGGTGGCTGAAGTAACAACGCTGTTGTCATTCCATTTGCATAAAGCGATTTCATTATCGACAACACACCATTCAAATGTACCTCGTGTCTTCTTCTTCAGAACTGCAGCATTGCTAAATGGAGATTGAGGGATCCGGTTTTCACGTATAGTACCAGTTGCCTTGATGTTCCTCAATTTTAGCTCCTTTAGAAGTGACAAAGATGTAAAAAAATTGTCAAAAAATAAGTGAAAGGGCTGGTAAGGCATTTTCTCTAAAACATCTGCATATTGGAGAACAAGTGACGCTCCCAAACCAATGTGTTTATATTTGTCCGGAATTGTTGTCGACGCACCTTGGTAGGGATCAAAATAAACAATGTATCCAAGGCGTAGGGTACCTACCCAAAATTTATACCCCCACCTTATAGGCTTGTCTCTGATAAATTGCTTACAGCTATGTCTCCCAAAATACGGTATCATAGCCTCATCAAAGCTGTGATTCTCTTCAACTGGGGCATAATCAAAAAACTTTTCATTTAGGCTGTTGAAAAGAGGACGCAGTTTAGAGTCATTTTTAGTAAGAGAAGTATTATCATTGCAATGAAGATTACTCATTATGAATTGAAATCTATCTCTGGAAATAGCGGCTGATATAAGTTTATTCTGGGTATCATTGCAATTTTGCCAGTACATATGTCGCCTTGAATCTTCATTGAGAGTATAGTCAAACGTCTTTTTGAGTTTAGGTCGCCTTTCAACAAAAGTGGATAGTGGTAGATCGTCATCACTGTCCCAGTCGTCATCACCTTCCACGTCAAATTCAATTTCCGCCGGGGCCCTTAGTTGCACTCCGGGTAAATTATTCGGAACTACATCGTCTTCGGCCCCAGAATCTTCATCGGTATCGCAGTTTTCGTTGGCACTTTCGGGTGGAAAAATTATAATGCTTGTAGGAATGTCCGGCGTAGAGTCATTCTCCAATTCCTCTAAGAGCTCTGCCATGGTTAGTGGCTTTTTCCAATACCTTCAAAAAAAACGCATAGTAGCATATAATCCTACCGTCCTTTTAAAAGGACTCGTTCAATAGAACGCCCCTGGATTGATCAAGAAGTGTGAAACATAATCACAAATATAAAAATAATCAAAACAACATCGGAAAAATAAACGAGTTTCAACATGTCTTACCTTGAGTCACTCATTGCAAAATCACTAGAAACACAGCGTTTTTTAACCGTCACTATCGATCCAAAACTTAACAGAATCCTAACGATCGCGATTGACCTTGTTTAAGATGTCAACTAAATATAATGTGACAAACCGTCAGCTGAATCAGAAAAATACAGGTTTCGTTTTGAACTCCTTTTAAAAGGACGGTAGGTGTAAATGGGTTTGACACTGTACCTTGGAAGAAAAAAGGCCAATGTCCACATCATGCAGAATTGAGTTATTTGGCCCATAATATTTGATATATTTCAATTTTCACGTAGAAAAATGGCCAAAGTCCTAGGTATCTCCAATGAGCAAAAATTATTTAATATTGAAGGCTGATGTCCATTCTTGCGTAATAAAATGAGGGACATTGGCCATTATTGTTACTTTGGCTGTGAACTGAAATGGCCAATGTCCTCTTGAACGATGTATTCCTCACGGCCAAAGTCCGATATCAGAGGCCAATGTCCTATTGAGTGATATATTCCTCACGGCCAATGTCCAATATCTTCCACAAATTAGGAAAACAACTAATATATATTTGATTATTTGTAAAATAATACAAAAGAATAAGTGTTAGAAAGACTCAGACTCATGTAATGTAATACAGTTCTTCAAGACGAGCATGATTCTAGGTATACTGAAAATCTTTTCACTGTTTTTTCTCGAAACGGCGAAATTGGACATTAGCCCTTTTTCTTCCAAGGTACAGATTTATACTGAGTAAAAGTGAATGAATACCACACCTCATTCCAAAAATCATTAATTTTCTGCCGTCTAAACAGAAAATTAATGTAATGAATATAAATTCTCCTCAACAGACTTTTTGAATCTTGACATTATTATGATGTTTTAATTTGGAACAATATCGTTTGTCAATTCTAATACTTTACATTGTTTGTTTACTATTTTTGTTTATTGTGAACTTTCTAATAGTAGGTAATTATCTAAAATAGGTTAAATGTTGAAGAGTAAGGAATTAAAACTAATATTAACAGACTAATTATTCAAGTTATTTTATATTATGAATATCATTTCCATTAATCTAAATATGATTTCATATGCCTAATTTTGATAGATCGTAAGACAAATTAACTTGTAATTTTATTTATACTTCCCAAGTGATTTATTTTATCCCTACACGTCTACAATTGTTTTGTGATTGCCTCAAATTCCAAATGATTTTAATATACTACATGTGATTCATTTTATATACGATTGCTTAACTGTCCTGTAACTGTCTTAGTTTATTTTATCTATATATATTTATTTACACTTTTGGTTACCTTTATATGTTTTAAACTACTTTTTTATGCAGATTTATACTTATTAATAATATTAGTATCTTTAGTTATTAGAATTTATTGTCTATTTTCCACCACGTACAAGCAACACCTGTTGCTTCTGTGGTTTTACCAATGTTTATTTGCAGAATGTGTAGTCTTTTTATGCTTGTTGTAATACTTTATGTGAATAAACGATGATGATGATGATGATGATGATGATATGTCATTCATATGTATAAAGGAAATTGCAAATAAAATCAAGCAAAACCCACGCGCAACTTCAGTTTTAGTGGCAATTCCATGTTTATTCATTTACATCAACAACAATTCTCGTGTTTATTATGTAATAACATTTTGGTAAATAAATTTATTATTATCATTATTTAATTGCACATTGTTATTATGAAAGGACCTTTATGTGGATTTGAATTCGAAGTATAAATTAAATGCCACATTGGGCTAATTTCAAGTCACATTTGTCATCACAGTTTTATGTCCCGAACTGACACGAGGCACCGAATAGACAGACGTTTGTGCAATGATAATGGAAGTCACTTTTCGACTTTATGATAAGCGGATCGGGCCCTCTCCCCCTCCTGAAGAGTACGGACCGAAAGGAAACACCTCGGAATCCACCCTCTAGCCAGGGTTATATAGTATGTGTATACTCTTTCACCACCCTTGTAAACTGATTCAAGGTTATCCATATAGAATGAATTGGGGACCCTATTCGTCCGGTTGCTAGGGGTGCCGCAGTTGTATATAAGGGTCCTCTTAAGTGCCACGGTCAATGGCAACATGGCTGGGGGAGTCTCCCATAATCACGCCCCTTCTAATAATTATCTGCAAGATAAGAAATTGTCCAAGTTGAACGTTTTCCAGACTTTTTTTCGATTATGAAAATTAATACCAATATTAAATGAAAATCATTTTGTCTCTAGAAAAATGAGGATCCTGAACGTATGAACTTGTAGCTATAATATTGCTTACATACAGCAAGTAGTTCGAACATTAGATAATTCTCTTTGTATGATTCCTGGTCAACATTTACTAGCGCTGGAAAAGTGTATTTTCATATTTATCAACTTTGAGTTTCTGAAAAATATACCATTACAACAGAAACTCGTGTTATAGGCATACCTACTTAATACGACAATTTATTTGCAGTAGAACTTGGTGTTCATACGGAAATGTAACGTGTTCACCTACTTGTTGATTTTTGACCAGTTCGGGAACAATCGGGATTGACCACCGCACCGTTAGGGGGTGTTCTTCAAGGTTTTCGCAAAACTGGCGTCAGTCCAATTCCATCTTTTTAGTTAGTAGTTGTATGTGGACATGTTACATCGTGTGCCAAAATTATGATGTTGAGTATTACTGTTGTGAGTGGTGTGAACAGTGATAGCGATAGTTACCCATAGCTTTTATGAGTACTGAAATACCAAAAGAGTAATTTTAAATTTAATTTGATTTATTATGTATTTTACTTGATAGTATGTAGAATGTGGTTTTTGTCCTAACATTTCTAGAGTATTGACATTCATTTTATGTTTAACAGGATCAGGAGAAGTTTCCGAAAGACTGAACAACAGTTTGGTTCAATAAAATAATAAAAATTCACATATTTTCATTTCCTTTCTTCATTACATATTTTTTTCAATTTTCAGAACGATCTAATTCTACTTTTTATGATATACATAACTTGGATTTGTTATGATAATCAGCTCTCCAATGCATTTCACTACTTGATGAGGTTTAGCGATGTTCAACACATCCAACAGCTTGCAGTAATCGAACCTGATGGCCATCTGTCGATGGGAAGTTCATTGTTGTAGTCAGCGGCCTCTTTCTTTTACACTCATCTCTGCTTATATATCCCTCCCTATACCCAGTCAACTGCAGGGAGTATTGTGAATGTTATAATTATAATGATTATTCTAGTGAATACTTTTATACTGTTACCAGTAGAAAATCTCTCAAGAACGATCTATCTATAAATTGTTGATATCCAAACTCGTCATATTAGAACTTTTTTCCACTATTCCACGTTGGTACAATAATATTTTCTTTCAAAGTGCAATCATTTTAGTAGCGAGACTGGCAAACATACTTCTAAGTTGAAAAATACTAAATGCACTACAGACGGTTTACATTAACTAAAAACTGAAATGAACTCATTACATTGAAGATATGGAAATTACAGGTAAAAAGGATTCTTATCTGTCTTTAAAACTCTACAATGAGAGACAAACATAATACATGAACATTTGAAAGCGATTATACTAATATTCCATTGTAAAGGGGTATACTGCATGGTTTGACGGAAAATCATTACTTACAATGACAAATTGATTGAAATCACTAATGAGTTTCGCATGAACCTATTAGTTTATATGACAGGTAAAGAAACCGTTTGCTGGGCATGAAATATCATTTTTGGTGTTACCATAAGTCGCTTGGATGTAGTTTACAAACGGCTAGTTCAACCCGTGCACCTTTATTGGAATCTACTGAGCATGTACCAAGGTCAAGGAGGGGGAGGCGTTTGAAAACCAGTATATTTGTGACCGTTTGCTGGTTCTACATTTCGGTGGATATGGTGCTGAACATACCTTCTACCAAGTTTGACCCGTAAACAAGGTCAAGATCCAGAGTTATGCCGCGATTTTCGTTTTTTCGGCATAACTCTGGATCTTGACCTTGTTCGCGGGCCAAACTTGGCAGAAGGAATGTTCGTATGTTCAGGACCATATCTACCGAAATGTGAAACCATCAGCAAACGGTCACAAACTTACTGGTTTTTGAATGCCCCCCCCCCCCCCCCACCTTAACCCGGAGAAATTCAAAAACTACATCCAGGTGACTTGGGGCAACACCAAGAATGATATTTCATTCCCAGCAGACGGTTCCTTTACCTGTCAGTATACAGGGTGGGTCACGGTCGATGGTACCTTAGACGTTTACGGAGAACAGGACATGGGATCATTCTGAAAATTTGGTTACTCAAGAAGTTGCTCTTGGTCTATCGAACTAAAATATTTTCAGCAATGCAGAGTTGCCGCTTATACCAGAAAGTAGCAGCATCTTTGTTATTTCAAATAGGTCACCCTGTATATTACCGCATTTTTGAACTTGCCATTCCTTTCTGATTATTTCTGCCTCATACTCCCCTATACCTATCTCTAACGGTTTTTGAGATATTGGTTATTTTCCATAGTTTTTATCCAAAACATAGCTCGAATTGAATGTTTATTTCTGCGGTATTTAGATTCTTAGGAAGTTGCAATTTTGTGTTTAGTTTATCATGATCATGTACATTGATTCTATATAGAGAAGTTTGTTCTGCGTTATACAGGGTCGTTCAAAATTCATGATCTTACTGCTAGATACGAAACGGGTTGAAAGTGCGTTTTTTTAACTGGAACCTCCTGTACATTATGAAATATCCTGAAAGATGACTAAATTGATATGTCATGTTCCTATACCTAAATAGCCAGAATTCCGAGATAATAGCAATTTTTACTTGTAATCTCCCAAGTGCTTGAATTATTGCCGGAAATTTTTCGAGTACATGAATTTTTTGAAATTTTTTGAAAATTCATGCATGAGACAAATTTACGGCAATTAATTTAAGCACAAGGGGGATTCGGTAAGAAAATTTCACAACGAGAAATGAAAATAATCCAACAATTCATTAGAAATAACTTACGATGGTTTCACCTGAACTATTTATAACCACTGACATTGATATGTAAAATACTTAACAAAATTTTCATCAATAAATATGTTTGAATTTGGAACAGAAATAAATAAAAAAGTTATGTTCTCATCGTGGATTGAACCATCGACCTAGCGACTCATAGGCCGCAACACTACCGCTGAGCTACGGGACTTGTGATAAAAACTTGTGACAACTGGTGTATTGAACTTCTTCTGAAATATGATTTCAGAATTGACAATTTCTGCAATAATCGTGGAGAAAATATTTTCAGACACATTCCAAATATCTAGTAAATACATAATTATCTCCTTTCATGTGAAAACTAGACCTCCATTTGTACATTGAAGCAAAATATCAACTTGTCACATGTCAAATGTCATATGTCACATGTCAAACATTTATTGATGAAAATTTTGTTAAGTATTTCACATATCAATATTTCAGTGGTTATAAATAGTTCAGGTGAAACCATCGTTAGTTATTTCTTATGAATTGTTGGATGATTTTCATTTCTCGGTGTGAAATTTTCTTACCGAATCCCCCTCGTGCTTGAATTAATTGCCGTAAATTTATCTCGTACACGAATATTCAAAAAAAATTCATGTACTCGAAAAATTTCCGGCAATAATTCAAGCACTTGGGAGATTATAAGTGAAAATTGCTATATCTGTATAGGAATATGATATATCAATTCGAAGGGAATTTAGTCATCTTTCAGGATATTTCATAATATACAGGATGTTCCATTTAAAAAAACGCACTTTCAACCCTTTTCGGATCTAGCAGTAAGATCATGAATTTTGAACGACCCTGTATAACGCAGAACAAACTTCTCTATACAGAATCAATGTTCATGATCTAGATGAACTAAACACAAAATTGCAACTTCCTAAGAATCCAAATACCGCAGAAATAAACATTCAATTCGAGCTATGTTTTGGATAAAAAATATGGAAAATAACCAATATCTCAAAAACCGTTAGAGATACGTACAGAGGAGTATGAGGCAGAAATAATCAGAAAGGAATGACAAGTTCAAAAATGCGTTAATATACAGGGTGACCTATTTGAAATAACAAAGATGCTGCTACTTTTTGGTATAAGCGGCAACGCTGCATTGCTGAAAATATTTTAGATCGATAGACCAAGAGCAACTACTTGAGAAACCAAATTTTCAGAATGATCCTATTTCCCGTTCTCCGTAAACGTCTAAGGTACCATCGACCGTGACCCACCCTGTATATACAATGGGGTATTTTCCTTCGTGAGCCTCAAACTGAAAACAACTACTTTCCACTGCGACCTTTGAATTATATCTACCTGATTGTTGGCAAAGCTTTTTACAAGAACTACTTCGCGGTGTTCTATCCACGGCAATTCAAATTTGACCCCCACCATTGGTATCTCCTAAATAAACTACAGGAGATGCGTCAAAGCTTAAATTGGGGCAAAGTTGCGTATTCTGGTGCTTAACAAAATACTGTTTTGAAACTTCCGAGTAATTTTCATTTTAATTTTTTTCTATCGTTATTTGACAACATAGCTCAAAACCAAAAGGACATTTTCATTGATACTTTTTTTCAGCTACACGTTTTCATGTTCAGATTTATTATCCGACGTTTCGTCTTATGACATTCATCATCAACTTTTTTCTATTATGGGCGCCATATTGTTTTTTTTATACAGAAAAATAGTGATTCTCATTCTGATTTCATTTATGTATAATTTGTTATGAGTTGCACTTCTGAAACCACAGATATTTTTAAAAAAACAACTTCATCTGAGATGGTCATGACTCCATCGAAAAAATTTGTTTAATGAACACTAGTTGTCAGAACTCATTAAACATCATAAGTTTGCACAAATACTTCAGTCGAAATGTCCTCATTCTCAAATGAAGAAAAACGAGATATGTTGAAACTTTATTACAAATTTGATAGGAATAGTACGAAAACAACACAAATTTATTTTGTATATTATATCCGGAAAGACAACAACCGGATAGAACATTATTCGGAATTTTGGGCAAACACTTGGCTGAGTACGGTGCGTTTTAAAAAACAAGAATGAAATCATGAACTTGTAAAAAATGCACAAAAAGCATTACAACAAGTGTTCGAAATGATGGCCTTCCTCTTGAATACATAACCGATCTCGTCGTCTCAAATTAAGAACAGCCCTAACAGTATCCCTTCTTCTGATAGACCTGAATTGCGTGATGATATTGTCGGTAAGTTCATCTACTGTGTCATATTCTTGCTCTCCATAGATTCTGTTCTTTAAAGTGCCCCACAAGAAAGTATCCAAAACTGTAAGGTGACCTTGCCGGCCACCTCACTGGTCCAGAATTTCCTAACCACCTATTAGGAAATCTTTGGTGTAAATATTCGCAAACTGCTCTTTTATTGTGTGGAGGAGCCCCGTCTTGCTGAAACCAGCAGCTGTTATAATTAACAAGGGGAAACGTATCCATATATTCTTCGAATTCGTTTCTTAAGAACCGAAGACAGGTTTCCCCGTTCAAAGTATTAGAGAAGAAATGAGGTCCAAGTATTCGGTCGTCATAAATTCCAGCCCACACATTCAAACGAAACCGAACTTGTGGTCTGACTTCTCTGAAGTGTCATGGATTATTTTCACTCCAAATGTACTCATTATTTCTATTAAAAACACCACAGTTCGAAAAGGTACTTTCGTCGGTCAAAATAATGTTATTCAAGATGTTTGTAGGGTCTACCCTATTCGAAAGCCAGCTACAAAATTCCATCCTTCTCTCAGGATCACCTGGATGTAATTTTTGTGAAATATGTATCTTATAACATTTCAAACCACTTTTTTTGAATTCCCTCCAAACGCTCGCCTGTGGCACATCCATTTCTGCCGAGACTTGATGTGTTGATTTGGAAGGATCTGCATTTATCTAAAAAAGTACCAAAAATAATTATTCTTCTTCGAATATGGAATGAAAAATTATTTTACCTTGGCTAATAAGTTACGTCTAATATTTTGTTCCATTCTGCTTCCATATTTCATTCTTGGTTTTTGAAACGCACCGTACTCAGCCAAGTGTTTATCCAAAATTCCGAATAATGTTCTATCCGGCTGTTGTCTTTCCGGATATAATTCAAAATAAATTTGTGTTGTTTTCGTACTATTCCTATCAAATTTATAATAAAGTTTCAACATATCTCGTTTTTCTTCGTTTGAGAATAAGGACATTTCGACTGAAGTATTTGTGCAAACTTATGATGTTTAATGAGTTCTGACAACTAGTGTTTATTAAACAAAATTTTTCGATGGGGTCATGACCATCTCAGATGAAGTTGTTTTTTTTTAATATCTGTGGTTTCAGAAGTGCAAATCATAACAAATCATACATCAATGAAATTAGAATGAGAATCACTATTTTTCTGTATAAAAAACAATATGGCGCCCATAACAGAAAAAAAAGTTGATGATGAATGCCAGAAGATGAAACGTCGAATAGTAAATCTGAACATGAAAACGTGTAGCTGAAAAAGAGTATCAATTAAAATGTACTTTTGGTTTTGAGCTATGTTGTCAAATAACGATAGAAAAAAATAAAAACGAAAATTCCGATTTTCAGTTTTTTCCCGATATTTCCGGAAATACTCGGAATTTTCCAAGTTTCAAAACAGTAATTTGTTAAGCATCAGAATACGCAACTTTGCCCCAATTTAAGCTTCGACGTATCTCCTGTAGTTTAGGAGATCCCAATGGTGGGGGTCGAATTTGAATTGCCCTGTATAGCATAGAATAGAACGTTTTGTTTTGCTCAATTTCATTATCTCTATTTCTTGAAATAACTGACCCCATTTTCGCCTGTCCTGAAGATTTTTTCGAAAAACCAGAATTGTTTCCATAAAGTCGATATTCTAAGAGATCAAAAATACAGTCGAACAATACTGTACTGTTAATGGTATTCCATAACCGAAAAAGCCTACAATGTATTTCGTGAAACAAAACTAGTATCAGAAAATGGAACAATATCAGCAAGTGAGTTTTAACGCCATTTGGTAGTTCATGAACTTCGCTTCGACCACAAAGAGCGGCAAGATCTATGAAACCGGTGCGGAGGTGTTCCCCCCATTAAATCGAAAAGTTAATAATAAAAATGGATTAAGCAATCCAGACTTCTGCCTCAGCCTATACTATAGGTAAAATCGTTGGCAAGTCTCCAACAAAAACAACTACTGCCCCCTACGACTATTGAATTATATCTGTTAGATTCTTGGCAAAGTTTTCTACAAGAACTACTTTGCAATGTATTCCCAATCTCAACGCCAAAACATGTCTCAGCCCACATGGGGGAACACCTACGGACCGGTTTCATGGTATTGCCAATCATCAGCGCAGGGCAGCAACGCAGTCGAAAAACATCCTGACCCCAAGATTCGAAGAGCACTCCGACTATGGTGTCGACTTCGTCTGAAGCCAAATAATTTCAAAAGAAAATATTCTATGACACTACTTGGCAGAAGTCCATTAACCTAATAAAAAAAATGGATTAAGCAATCCATACTTCAGCCTTCTGCCGACGATTTTACCTATAGTATAGGTTAAGGCAGAAGTCTGATGGATTGCCTAATCCATTTTTATTATTAGTTGAATGGGCTTCTGCCAAGTAGGGTCAGAGAATATTTTCTTTTGAATTAAAAAAAAAACAAAAAAAAGGGCTACCAAAATCTCCATTTCGTTAATTTTCTTTAATTTACTATTTTTTCAAATATTATATTTGGAATGGGTACCTTATCACCCTATATGCATCGGCCGTCTTCGCCAGCACGAAAACGAGCCGAGGGAGACCAGTGTGTGTGTCCAATAACAGAGGAGAAATCACATAGATATTCGTGTGCAAATTAATGACAAGTGCGTGTATACATTTACTCAAAACTCATATATGTGAAGCGGTGCTATGATTAGAAAATCAACCAGTAACAAGGTGAACAAATAGATCCAGCAATATTCCAGGCCTGGAAAGGGACGACACTTTAGGGAACAAAAGGTAAGCTCATTCCAAATTTTTGTCATTCCTTTTTCCGCGTTTTGGATAAAATTTATCTCATTCTCATACAATGGTATTTCAAGAGCTCTGCAAAGTAGTTTTTGTAGTAAACTTTGTCAATAATCTAACAGACATAATTCAGCGGTCTTAGGGGACAGTAGTTGTTTTCTGTTGGAGACTTGTCGACGAATATATCTATTGTTTATGTTAAAAAGCGTGAGACTAGATTATGTCATCCATTTTTCATTATTAGATGGTCTTCTGCCAAGAAGTATCAATATTTTCTCATGAAAATTACCCTTCGGAAGAAGTAGATGCTGAAATTGGAGTGCTCCCTGTAACCTGGATATGGTGCTGGGTACATACTTCAGTGTTTATTTTAGGGAAAACCCTTTGCTGTGGTATCGTGTACACAAGATAAAACGACATCAGCTTTACGTCTTAGTTTTGGTTATAACATCTTATATACTTATTTTATGGACAAAAACTATCTTCTAGGAAATTTTATGCGTAATATTTAATATACAGGGCCCTGCAACTGCGCTCCGGTGGTCCATAGCTTCTAAACGACACAACTTAAAAATTTCCTTCGAATGCAAGCATGTTTCCTTCTTGAGAGAGTATCTTTGGAAAATATTCCGAAGTATGCAAGATGACCCAGAAAAGTTCACCAAACCAAACTTATGTTTTTTGTAATGGAACACCCTATATTTCATCACATGGTTGACTAGAGATTAATTTGACCTTTCAAAAAACATAGGGTAATGTATGTTCATCAACGTTATTTCCGGAGATTTATCGATATTACTTCAAAAAACATAAGGTATTCAACAATCTGTAACTCCTCGTGAAAAATTATTCTAAAAACTTTTGGGAGGCGAAATGACTTCAGTATGGTCTAGTTTCTGTAACACGACACACAGTTGAAATTTCATTACTTTTTGTGTACCGGATAGGTCGAAACGCAAATTGAAAGATATCTTCAATTGGAAATTTACGTTATTTTCAAGGTGAAGTAAATACCAAGTGTGATATATCATTCGAAAGGAAATATTATGGCCTTTCCAATACTGAAATTGAATATATGGGTTTCCATTTGAAAAAAACAAGATATATTTCAATTTGCGTTTCGATCTATCTGGTACACAAAAAGTAATTAAACTTCAACTGTGTCATTTCGCCTTCCATAAGTTTTTGGAATTATTAGTCCACGAGGAGTTACAGAGTGTTGAATACCTTATGTTTTTTGAAGTAATATCGATATATCTCCGGAAATAACGTTGATGAACATACATGACCCTATATTTTTTGAATGGTCAAAGTAATCTCTATCCAACCATGTGATGAAATATAGGATGTTCCATTACAAAAAATATAAGTTTGGTTTGGTGCACTTTTCTGGGTCACCTTGTATACTTCGGAATATGTTCCAAAGATACTCTCCCAAGAAGGAAAGATGTTTGCATTCGAAATAAATTTTCAAGTTGCGCCGTTTAGAAGCTATGAACCACCGGAGAGTAGTTGCAGGACCCTGTATAGTGATTTTTTGACAGTGGGCAATTAGTCTCTCTAGAACTAGCTTCATTACTAATTTTTTTTGTTTTCCACCTTTTTACCAATGCTTGTGCTGTTATGATATGGTTGTTTCGGTTTGGAGGTACTACAATAATAATAAACAATGAATATAACCTTTTGATTTTGACTTTAACCCTCTGAGTGGTTCTTCTTCTACGTGGGCAAAGAAATTACAGTTCTGATGTTTCCGACCTGAAAATGAAAAGGAGGGATATATTACCGGCAAAAGGGTAGATTCAGGTTAGAGGAAGAGAAGTTTTCTTTTGAATTTTGACCTAGGAAGGTTAGGAAAGAGAATTTTTTTTTTCAAATTTTCAAATTAAAAAGGAATAGTAATTTGATTTTACTCAGCTAAGTTAACACTTGCCACGAGGTAGGTGACTCCGGCTAACGTTGGTAGGTAATATCAAGAACATTCTTCGTTTTAGGGCCTTTATGTAGTCACTATCGACCGGTCCCAAGTAGCACACCTATATTGGTAAAATATTGGTACAATATTGTGAACATATTGGCGAAATATTGGAAATGCAATATTGGCGAGAAAAAAAATGTGAACATTCGGCGATATTGGTCCAATATTACTTGAATAATATTGGCAAAATATTCTTGAACTGATATTGGCCTCAAAATGTTCGGCGATATTGGTACAATATCGCTGATACAATATTCTGACAATATTGGCACAATATTTAAAAGTTATATTGTCGAGAAGTAGTATGTGAACATTTTGCGATATTGGTCGAATATTGTTTGAATATTTTAGAAATAGTTTTGGTGGAATATTCTTGAAGTAATAATGGCCTCAAAATATTTATTGATATTGGTACAATATTTATCGATATTGGTACAATATCATTTGGATATATTGGTGGATGTCAATATACCTTGGTAAATTATTAAATGTCCTTTAGTTGATGAAGGTGACACCAGAGTCTGTCTTTTGATCGCCATAACCACTGAGTGAGCTGTCTTGAAAACAAGGTAAAGGAAGTATTTAATATACTTTCGTAGGTTTTAGAAGACGTTGTATATGTAGAGCCATCTAGCGGATTTTTCTCTAAGTTTGATCATGATATAATGTCAATATGTTTTATTGAATATTCGGCCAATATTCAAATTTCATCTCAATCTAGATGTAGGAAACAATATGAAGACAATATTGTTTTAACGATATCGATAAATATTATTGAACCAATATTGACCCAATATTAATTCATAAGATTTGTTGAATATTGGCGAAATGATATTCAACCAATGTGTAATCACACTTGGAGATACAATATAGTTTTTATTCCTAGAATCAATATCAGGGGAATATTGGGATTGCGATATTTATTGTAGATGTTAAAAACGATGTGAAGACAATATTGTTTTATCGATATTGGTAAATATCATTCAACCAATATTGGCTCAATATGAGTTATTACAATTTGTCAAATAAATTGGAAATGATATTCAACCAATATTCTAACAAACTTGGAAATACAATATATTTTTTTTCCCCTATAATCGATATGACTGGAATATTTGGATTGCAATATTTATTCTATATGTGGAAAACAATATATAACCAATATTGTATTATCGATATTGGTATAAATTATTCAACCAATATTGACTCAATATTTCGTGTGATAATCTACATTCAAAACTAGTTCAACCAATATTCCACCAATGTTATTAATATAATATTGTTTTCTGAATATTCACCCATATTGGACCAATATTGAATTTTCATTTACAATATATCCATATTGGCCCAATATGGAACCAAGATTCAGCCAATATGATGTGCTACCTGGGGTGCGTCACTGGAATAAGGATATTGAATAAGATGTGCATTCCTCCGATACGCTAGCACCATCTGTGGAACTACTTCCATCTCCATAAATTGAATATCCGTTATCGAAGAACTAAGAACTTGGATAAACAACTACTGGCCTGGTATCTTACCTTTCTTACAATCGACCCATAACGCTGAACTTTTAAAAGCACGAGATAAATATAGTTACTGAATTTCAAATATTAAACGCTTTGTCTACTAACATAATATATAATGCATGTGATTTTTCACTATCGATACTTAAGGTGTCAACTGGTTTTGTATAGCACATTCACACTTAGGAAGAAGGCTTGTTATTGCTGGTATTATTTGCTTTGTGAACAGATATTAAAACAAATCTTAATACGATCTAAAAGGTAAAATACCTGTAATTTGGTTGTTTGTACTCCAAGTATAAAATATTTTAGTGATATTTTATTTGCTCATACACAAAATCTCAGTGTATCAAACAACGACTGTCATTCCAATAGCGGAAAAATGTCACGCATGTCACGCACAAGAATTGGCAAGAGATTTAAAAATAAAATGTAACTAAAGTAATGAAGCTAGTTCTAAAATCTAAATGAACTGATTGTCAACTGTCAAAATAATCTTTAGAAATTAATCACAGATACCCTAGCGACTCTCTATATAGGTATGCTGAAACAGAAATGTTCTATGAGACAACTTTATTCTATTCAAGAATTCATTATGCAACACCAAAATAAAACCTAGCTGAATGTACTGACCCACTCGTATTCTACGAGACAAAAACATAAATATGTTACCCAAAAAGCTATCATTATATTGCTCTAAAGCTGTACAATTTCCTACCTGACTTTCTGAGGACTGAAACTTATTGCTTGGTATTTAAAAAACAGTTGAAAAAATTCATAAAGGGGAATGAAAGAAAGGAAATTCATAAAATGATTGAAGGCTAAAAAATAAAAACAAAGGAAATATTTTAATGATTATTTCACTTATGCTAAAATAGCGTGTTATGATTGGTTGACATTTTTGTGTTGATAAATGAAAACATCATGTTTCCGATTTTGTAGTTCGGCTCTTGATTGGCTACTGGATATGTATATGATGTGTTTTCGATTTTGTAGTTCGATTCCTGATTGGTTATTATCAAAACAAAAACTTACCACTAGCAAGCTGCTATAATGACACACCAAACTTTGACCAAAACTAAATAAGCACTTACTATTAATTCATATCAACTTCACAATTTTCGACAAATTTTGTATACTCGTTGATTAATCAAATCACTAAATCAAAATGTTATCAAAACATAACCTCATCAGTAGACTAGACATGCAATGAGGAAACTACGAATGACGCGCTCTCCCGCCGCTCTGTCATTTGTAACTGAAATAGTTATCAAGTAAATGTTTTGTTAGTTGCATAATTTCAGAACTAAATGCGGGATTAATGTTCATAGTTAAATTGAATAGTAAATAAATAAAAATGGTTTCGATTTTATTCATGAAATAAACTTAACAAATACAACTCGTGTTATCGGCGATTATCGTTGATTCCTTCTCGATTTCGAATCAAATTATGTTGCTTTAGGCAAACACACTCGCGCAAGCGCTCGTGTGGTTGCCAAGCAACATAATTTGATTCTCAAATTCAAAGGAATTGCTATTTCCATAATCACCGATACACTTGTGGCATTACCTACGAAAAATTGTTATATGTTCCAAATATTCATCCACACACAGGGCTCGCCCTCAGTGGGTCGGAAATGTATTTTATGTATACTTTTTGTTCTTCATTGTATTGCCATGTTTATATTCAGTAGTAATACCACGAGAGCATGGAAAATGAACTATACTTCCGAGTCACGAGACGTATTCAGTAGTAATACCACAAGTGATTGAATTTTTGCGATAAGTCTGTCGATTTATTTCTGAACGAAACTGAATTGCTTCAAGAAAACACCACGAGTCCGCAGGACGAGTGGTGTTTTCTCGAAACAATTCAGTTGAGTTCAGAAATAAAAGACAGACTTATGAGATAAATTCAATCACGAGTGGAATTTTATTAGACTATTTCACGAAGCATTAAAAGTATCTATTATGAACGTGAACAATTAATTCATCATATCCAAAATCAATTAACTATAATAAAAAAATTATATAATTATCAATAATTTATTATACAGGGTGTTTCATAATAAATGCGCAGGACTTTAGAATGTGATAGCTCGTCCAAAAATATGAAAAAAAGTTTCTATTATCTTACCCTCTAAAATACACCATTTTCGAGATACAGGGTGTTGAAATTTAAAAAAAAATAATTGTTTTTTGCGAATATCTCTGGAACCGTTTATCGCACAGGAAAAAAATTTCGTAGGCATTTTCTACTTATAATAAGCTATGTTTTTTATTTTTTCAAATTCATAATTGGTGAAAATTTTGAAGGGGTAGTGGGTGTTTTTTTCTCCAACTTCTACGCCACTGGAAAAAGTACAGTTTTGAGCCTCCTATATGAACCGCCAATGTTTTCTACACAAAAAATGTATTCCTTGTCATAAGCTCTAAAGTTGACCGTTTTCAAGAAAAATCAGTTTTCATGTTGTTTAAATAATGTTTTTTCCTCGAAAAATTGCTGCGTGCATTGAAACTAACGGCGGACATTTCCAACAATTCAACTGAGTATGATTGATATTGTTTTTTTTTTGCAATTAAGTAGTCAACGTTTGTTACTTGTTCTAACGTTTAAATAAATTTTGTATAATTTGGAAAAAAATTATTTAAAATAATTTACAATGTTTTTCATATATGTATATCATATATGTATATTGGCTAATATCATGATGAATTGTATAATCAATGTTTTATCATATTACTTTGCCTATATATCGTAAATCCAAATGATAAATAAGTATCATTATTATTATTTTTATTAAACTATCAAGATATTTCTAAAACAAATCTTATTTGTATATTCCAGAGACGTCCATTAGATGTTCTATACGTGTACAAAATGAACCGCATCAGTCACAAATCTCCAATGTTTCACCAGAAATGCATTCGCTCGACCCTTCAATGTTGTTTTATTTTACCCAAGTTTTAGTAAATAGATATATTGTAGCAGAACAGAAAATTCGTGCACGTACACTTGAATCTTAAATCTGTTTTGTTTTCATCCTCATTTCTTCATTCCTTGAAAAATATGGGTATAATAAAAAAATTATTCTATAATAACAAATGAGCATTAACATTTTTTATTGAAAACAAACCCTACAAACCAAGGAAAAAATGTTGGGATGTCACCATTAAAAATTAATTCTAGTTTAGCAAATAACAAATCTAGATCTAAAACTTTCAAACCCCACACCTGACACCATGTTTTGTTTTTGTTCTTATTTCTTTATATCTTTAATAAGAGTCATATAACTAAACAATCATTTTATTATAACATGTGAATATAAATTTAAAATCTTATTCTATTCTCACTGAAGTCAAACGACAAAAATAATAACAGCAACAGCTGTCAATGTCAATGCTGCCACTTATTAATGGTGTTTTCAGAGAACTTCAGAACTGATAACTAAAATACATAAGCACCTTTCACAAAAACCCCTGAAATACATAATTACTAAGCTTCACAACAGACGATTCAAACTGATGGAATACAAAAAATCACCAAAATATTCCGGAACCAATTATTTCAATCATCTTCCGCAAAACCTATAAAATTATTCACGATTACAAAAAGTTCATTACCGAGAATTTTATTATAAAAAAAATGTGTTTACTCGTACAACGTAGCATGTAAATATTACTAATTGTTGTTTGTAGACGTTTCTAAGTGTAATGTATTTGTTTTTGTATTCTGTTCTTTGGTATTATACATACGAAGACTCCCTCGACTTATCTTGTATCTGTAGGTATATAAAAAAATTGAAAGTAAATATCATTCATATCTATGTCTACTCAAAATGGCCTTCAAAATGATGAGGTTAGTTTCATTAATATTCAATTGAAGTATTGGAAACGCCCATGAGATGTCAGATGGTTGTTCAAAATAATCATATCTGATATGACTATAGCCTAAAATAGCCAAATTAACCGGCTGTTCAATTTTTTTTAATGTTTTGTAATAATTAGTATATGCATATGCATTTACTCTTCCTGTATGTGCAATCAAATAGTACTTCTTGCTTTCCACTCGAATGGCGCTGCGACTGACTGATTCGTAGGTGGGTGCTATGAAGCATTGACTTAAATATCATTCGTTAGGTTGAACAAGATGACTTCAATGTTACTTATCCTGTTTGTGATTGTTTTATTTTTATATTATTATTTTTATTTATATACAAATGTTGTGCTTAATCTCATTTGTGTTTATATTGTATATTTATTATATATTTATTGTATTTCATATTTCATTTGCATGAATGAAGCTTATTATTATTATACTAGCACTGATGAGAGGCAGGAACCTCGAAACATGCATGTATATTGATGGTCATTTTTGACCAAATTTTTTTCTATTTTGCATTCAGTTGTAGTATTTTATTGAAGAAGGATGTGTTCGATCAGAAACATTTGGTTGGTAATACTGATAGTATATTATGATACTAGTTTTATAAGACACCATTTTGTCGCACGCGTTGTTTGGAGTACGACGAGCGAAGCGAGAAGTGCTCCAAGAGAAGCTCCAAGAGAAGTGCGACAATATGCCTTATAAAACGTTTCATATACTATTTTTTCAATTTGGCATTTTTTTGTAGTTTTTTATTGGATAAAATATTTAAAATTTGAAAGAAGCTGTTGTTTACATAAATCATTTACATTTTGAATGCAAATTATCTTTTTTACAATGACTGATGAAGAAAACTCAAATTGTACCCCTCCTGAATTGAGAGTAATTGCTCAAACGGCTGTGAATGATTTGTTGCCCAAAAAATCTCGTTCAGTTTGCGAAAAAGAATTTCACAATTTGGAAGTATCCGATGCCTCACCACACTCCCACTGCAGTCAAAATAACTTTTCAAACAATCAGACCACCAAGCATGATTTTGTAAACTCCGTTCAAACCACACCAGCTACTGCAATTATAAACTCCCGAGAAACCATTAAAGTTTATGATAACTGCAGCATCCAAGGCAAAAAATAACACCACAACATTCAAAGGTTGTTCTTCTTCTTTGTTTAATATATGAAAATCCCATCCTTCTCGTCTGACGTTCATCTGACTTGATGATGTTACCATTGTTACCAATCTCTAAAAAAATTAAAATGCTTATCGAAATAGAAGCCATTTCGATATGCATTTGGGTTTCATAATGACTACATTTTAGACTCCAAATAGGAAAAATATATTATCGTATCATTGAAAATTAAGTTTAAATTAAGCTTCCTTTAAGTTAAAACTTTATTGCAAATTATTAACATCATAACATCACAACAACAAATAATACATTGGTACCAAAATATAATACGTTAGTTACTTTATAATAGATACCTAGATACCAAGCTAAAATTACATAAACGTGACAATAACCATGGTTGTTGATTTTATTTTCACATCATCGTTGTCAATGTAACTAGATTATTATGCGATTTAAATAAATCTCGGAAGTTGCATCAGGCGACGAGGCACTTCAGGCGACGTCCTCGATTATTATAAATCGCATAAAAATCTCGTTACTTTAATAGCTATTGTCGTATAATTGAAAATTAGGCTTCCTTTGAGTTAAATCTTTATTACAAATTATTAACATCATAATATAACATCAACACATAATACATAAGTTACAAAATATAATACTTTAGTCACTTTATAATACCCTAGATGCTAAGCTAAAATGACAATAACGTGACAATAACCCAAAGTTGTTGATTTTATTTTCACATCATCGTTATAAATGATACGATAAAGCTTTGAATGTAACTTGATTATTATGCAATTTGAATAAATGTCGGAAGTTGCATCAGGCGACTCGACGACAAGTTTCTACTTGTGGATTTTGTGCTACGTTATCCTTCGATCAGTTCTTGAAAGCGACATCTTGTCGCCACTAACTCATCAAAAGCCATTAATCCTCGGATCTTGCTATTTTGTATTCCTGTACTTGCTCACTTCAGTGTCTGTCATATATGTCAAATTGGACATTCGTTTGAATATCAGATATTTCACGTTTGTCATCGTTCTACATTTTAAACTTTAACCTTTGCACACTTAAAACATATCAATCAATTTTTTTAAAACAAACACAGGCCACAATCGTTTTCATAAACACTTTGGTGATTAAAACAAATATTTATCGGGTTAGATGTCATTTCAATGTTAAACTGGTTACGTTTCTATTTTATCAACAGCCACAAACAGGAACACTGTTCAGCATTAAGTTAAAAAATATACCGGCGTAAATAAGCTTGTACTTTAACGTGTAGTTCCTAATTCGTATCCAAGTTTTGAATGATTCACAACTTTCCCACATTTGTCTCTGGCTCTGACTTTTTCATGTTACTGTTAAATACTGTTAAATTTTGACGTTTTTTTCACAGCTGTTGCTTGACACAATAACAGTTCAATTTCTCATTCTTGAATAAAATAGTGAACTATGATTTTTCAACATTGAAATACCTTCACCTAAATCGATTTTATACAACAAACACAGCCCACAATCGTTTTAACTCATTTCATAAACACTTTGGTAATTAAAACAATTATTTATTCGGGTAGAGGTCATTACAACGTTAAAATATTTACGGTTCGATTTTATCAACAGCCACAAATGGGAAGACTGTTCAGAATCCGGTTAAAAAACATACCGAGATAAAAATATGCTTGTATAAGGATTGAACACTTTAGTTTAACGTGCAGTTCCTAATTACTATCCAAGTTTTGAATTATTCACAACTTTCACATTCTTTCCTATCATATTTGTGTCTGGCTCTGACTTTTTCATGTTACTTATACCTATTTTGGTTGAATTTTGACCTTTTTTCACAGCTGCGGCTTCATACAATAACAATTCAATTTCCTAATCTTGAATAAAATAGTAAACTATGGATTTTCAACAGTGTCAACATTGAAAAACCTTCTGCTATTAATGCATTTTTCAGTATTAATGCATTACTATGAAATATTTTGGGTTCAACAAAAATTCCCACTTTTAATAAATCCTCACACATTTCTTCACACATCCAAATAAATCAGGATGGATTTATCGAGGGGCAATATATAAAAATATAAATGGAAAAGTTATTGGGTATAGCCCTCAAATTATTGTGCAGCCGTAGACACGTGTTTCGAGCTAAAGCTCTTATCAGTTGGTTGGTTTCCTGTTGTTGACTTCCTTTGTTTCTATTTTTACATCCAAGTGTGGTACATCTTCGCACTTGATTTCACCGTACTGATGAGAGCTTAAGCTAGAAACACGAGTATACAGTTGCACAACAATTTGAGGGCTATACCCGATAACTTTTCTATTTATATAAAAATATATATAGATATAGTAAACCATCAGAAGGCATCGCGCTGACGTCATTTGACAGGCCTATGAAATCAGTCGATCGGACCATCCTCTACAAATAATGTTCAATGTCCTTGCGTTATGCTTGCCACTGCCACTGCCAAAGGTGTAATTTAATAAAGTTGTCACAAGATCGGATTCCAGATCCAAACTGCGCATGCGCACATGTCAAAATAGCTTCATTCCTGCCTGGCGTTATTGAGTACAGCAATATACATATCTCTACTCATGACTAGTTTATCGTTATGGATTTGGTGACGTTATTCTTCGGTCAGTTCTTGAAATCGACATCTTGTCGCCGCTATAACTCCTTATCAAAAACCAATAATCCTCATCTTGCTTTTTATATTCCTGTACTTGCTCATTTCAGTGCCTGTCATATTTGACATTCGTAAATACCAGATATTTCACGTTTGTTATCTTTCTATATTTTAAACTTTAACCTTTGCATAATTAAAACACATTTAAATTTCCCAATCGATTTTCTAAAACAAACACATTCCACAATCGTTTAACTCATTTCATAAGCACTTTGGTGATAAAAACAAATATTTATCATGTTAGAGGTCATTACAATGATAAACTGTTTACGTTTCTATTTTATCAACAGCCACATATTTACATTTTACACTAACTAGGTATTCGTTGCAACGCATGCACCCATCCGTTGAACGCTTTCGATAGAGAGCGCGATAAGCCAACCGAGGTCATCGGTCGCCGCCGAGGCAACTTTAATTGTTATCCGAACATTCCGAACTCGCCCGAATGTGTTTCCCTTGCCGCGCACCCCCGTCGAGTCAATAGCAAGATGTGGTTCTCACGGTCAGCTGTTAGCTCATTACGTATTCATTTCACAGTTGGGAAACAGCCGCGTTAGGTTGTGCACGTCATTTGTGATAGTTGTTTTTATTGACGTTCCCACGGCATAATTGAAAATGTCGATGCAGGAAGTGTGCAGGCTGTGTTTATCCAAAGACAATCTTGTATGGGTGTTTGATAAACGGTTGGAGAGAACCGATCATATGAAAGATGTGATACTTATTACGACTGGTGTTGAGGTATTTACTATCTTTTATTTACTTTTAACATGTAGCAACCTGAATCATTTTATTGTTGTTCACCTTGAAGGTCAAATAGGTGACTATAATAAATTAGTGAATTGAATAGGTACCTAATACTGTATTAAAATTCGTGGGTTATAGGTAGTTTGTTTTTATTCAGACTTTTAAACATTAGTTTGATAATGAGTTGTTTGACTTATTGTTTGTTCTGGTTTCAATAGGTTTGTTCTTGTTTTGATTAATGCTGGTGCTGGGTCCGCCTTGTTCATGCGCAGTTGAGAAGAAGTGAACGAAATTGATCCTAAAGTGAGCACAACATCAACTGCGCATGATCTCGACGTCCTATGACTGATAGGTATTTCTGAAAACCAGAACAAACCTAGTGAAACGCACATGCGCTGTGTTTGTCACTTAGTGATTTCCATTGCTGTGATTGGTCGGAGTTATTGAGAAAACCGTTTAGGTTTTATACGTCATTAGGGCTTCTTACTATTTATTTAGTATGCTAGGTATTTTGAGGATTGATTTGCTTCCATCTGTCAATTAAATTTAAATTTAGTAACTTAAAATTACAATTAAGCTAGTAAGCGCACATAATATTTCTTTGTTTCAAAAGTTTTAAATTGATTTTTTTGTGTCTTGTGCAAAGGTGTTTTTTCTGGCTACAACTATACATTTTATTACCATGTTTGAAAAGTTTTAAATTGATTTTTTTGTGTTTTGTGCAAAAGTGTTTTTTCTGGCTACAACTACTATACATTTTATTACCATGTTTGACTCATGTGTGTGCACTGTTTCCAAATTTCATAAATATGTAAGTGATTGTAATTCGAATTCTCTGTGAGTAACCTTGAAAACCTAAGAGTCTTAGGTTTATAGGACACTATTGTCTTCTACTAGTTCTGCTCTGAATATCAAAACATATGTCAAGCCCGAAAGTAATTCTTAATTTTTCTGTTGAAGTTCATAAACACCTTCTTAATTTTTAATTCTAAGTTTAGTTGATTTTATACATCCACCATGATGGAAAGAACGTATTTTTTACTGAATTTTGAACATCTAACAAATCTACGATTAAAAATACTGAGGGCTGTTTGTAAAATGGTTTTTATCTATGGGGTCAAATTGTCCCGATAGGAGGAATGTTTAAGAGTCTCTGTATTCAGGAACCCAAATGGATTTCATTATTTTAACTAATTTTTTTATATTGAGACTGAAGCTTTTTTGCGTGGAGATGAATTCGGCAGTTTTACGATTGGAATTTTGTGAAAGATAAAGAATCCAAGTTTTTACCGCGTTTGTTTCAACTCTTTCTTGCCTGTTTTTTCAGTAAAGTCTGATCGGAAATATAATATCCACACTTATCTACTTGGTAGGGATTTGCGATATAGAAATAAGCCGTAAACAAAGCAGGTAGGTTATTACAGACCCGTTCTTAAGTGTATTTATTGTTGCAGATATTGGTTATTTGATAAATATTGGAGAGGGTTTTTTTAACTATTAAAAGCTTTTATTTAACTTTTGCTATGTGTGTGTGTTTGTTAGATGGGTACAAATCTTGCAAGCTCAAATAGAATTACTTCCTCTTATCCTATGGAATTGAAATTTTACATGTTGGTTCATTTCCGATGACAATATATTATCGAAGAAATTGTCTCCCTCTGTCCCCCGAAAGCTAGATAGAGAACGCGTAGGGTTTTGGAAGTTTTCTTGACAGATTTGTACGTCAAAAATTACAGCGAAAAAAAAATTAGGTAGGAAAGGGTCGTCCCCCTCTTTTCTCGAAAAAAGTTGGAAATCTCGCGAAATTAAAATCGTTAAAATCCGTAAAAATAATGAAAAATATCTGACCATCGAATATTATGGTTTAGAAAAATTTCACCAATCCCTGTCCCCCCTCAATAGTAGATAGAGAATGCAAAGGAATTCGGAAAATGTTTCAACTGTTTCGGAGGGCCACTTCCTCTTATCCTATGGAATTGAAATTTTACATGTTGGTTCAGTTCCGATGAAAATACATTAATGTCGAAGAAATTGTCCCCATCCTTGCCCCCCGAAAGCTTCATAGAGAATGCGTAAACTTTCGGATGTTTTCTTGACGGATTTGGACGACAAAAATTACAGCGAAAAATAAAAATTAGGTTGGAGTCTTGCCCCCCCCCCTTTTCTTGAAAAAAGTTGGAAAACTCGCGAAATTAGAATCGTAAAAATAGTGAAAAATATCTGACCGTCGAATATTATGGTTTAAAAAAATTGCACCAATCCCTGTCCCCCCTCAAAAGTAGATAGAGAACGCAAAGGAATTCGGAAAATGTTTCAACTGTTTCGGATTCCCACTTCTTTCATTCTATGGAATTGAAATTTTACATGTTGGTTCAGTTCCGATGGAAATTAAGTCGAAGAAATTGCCCCCACCCTTGCCCCCCGAAAGCTTCATAGAGAATGCGTAGGCTTTCAGAAGTTTTCTTGACGGATTTGGATGATAAAAATTACAGTGAAAAAAAAATTGGGTGGGGGGCTTGCTCCCCCCCCTCTTCTCGAGAAAAGTTAAAAAACTCGCCAAATTAAAATTAGTAAAAATAATGAAAAATATCTGACCGTGGAATATTATGGTTTGAAAAGTTTTACTGCCCCTGCCCCTCCTCAAAAGCTAGATAAAGAACGCAAAGGAATTCGGAAAATGTTTCAACAGTTTCGGACAACCACTCCTCTTATCTCATGAAATTGAAATTTTACATGTTGGTTCAGTTCCGATGACAATACATTAATGTCGAGGAAATTGTCCCCCCTGTCCCCCAAAAGCTACATGGAGAACGCGTAGGCTTTCGGAAGTTTTCTTGACGTATTTGGACGACAAAAAATACAGCGAAGAATAAAAATTAGGTTGGGGGTCTAGCCCCCTCCCTTTCCTCAAAAAAGGCGGAAAACTCGCGAAATTAAATTCGGAAAAGTCAATCAAAATATTGAAAAATATCTGACCGTCAAATATAATGGTTTAAAAAAATTTCAACTCCCCTGTCCCCCCTCAAAAGCTAGATAGAGAATGCAAAAAAAATTGGAAAATGTTTCAACAGTTTTGGAAATGGAAAATAATGATGAAAAAAAGAGGATCGGGGGCTGGTCCCGCTTTCATGTCACGAAAAAAATTAGAAAAACTCGCGAAATGGAAATCGAAAAAATTCGTAAAAATAGTGAAAATTATCTGAACATTGAATAATTCGGTTTCAAAAAAATGTATCCCTCTTTCCCCCTCGAAAGCTAGATAGAGAACTCGTAGTAATTCAGAAAAAAATTCAACGGTTTTATACCTACATGGAAAATTACGACAAAAAATATGTCTGCCGATGGGCTCCCTCTTTTCAAAAAAGTTGAAATGTACAGTCTCAGAAACATATTCAAAGAAAACTAAAAACATTTTTTAGAGAAAAGCTAAAAGGAAGAAAACTAATTTTGAAGTGAATTGAGCCCTTTATTTTGCTACATTATAAAATTTTAAATGATATAAAATTTTGTCGCTAGAATAAATCTATTTTTGAATTCAATTTACAATAAGATATAGATACTCCTCGCGACAAGGTTTTAGATCATTTAAAATTTTATAATGTAGCAAAATGAATAAAATAAAATTCACTATCTTTTTTTTCGTTCGTTTAAAAATAAAAGCTTTTATCTAAAAAGTTTTTTTTTAAGTTTATTTATTCTAATTTTTATTTAATTCATTTATTACCTCGTTTGTGCTCATGGGTAGGTACTATTTGATAATTTTTTAATTTTTGCGAACCAAGTTCATTTATAAATAAAATTATTTTAGCACGTTTTCAAGATTATCAATTACATTATTTGAATTTAAAAAAATGCTAGAAATGTATAAACCACTCATACTTAGAGATCTGGAGAGGGAAATTGTAAAAAATATTTATATTGTGGTGTAATTAGAAATTAGTAGTTTGATTGAAAAAACCAATACAGTGCGGGTTTTTTTAGCTCCGTTAAATTTTGAACGGTTTGACGTACAAACATGGAACAAAAACCATTTTGAATGCATGAAGACGTTGTGATTGCTTTATAGAGGGCGGAAGCAAATCAATTTAAAAATTTCAAGTGACACATTGTTGAAAAGAGAATTCAATGCTCTTTTTAACCATCTACATTCTTTCGGATTTCGTTAATATTTGTTTTACTGTATGCACTCGAATCATCAACTATAATTGCAGATCTGAATGGTATCCTTATCTCGATAAATTTGAAAGGTTTGATGTGGAACAATGGGACAAACAATATTTTGAATGATATCACCGATACATTGCAATAACTAGTGAGATGGAGCTGGGGTGCCACATCAACTTGAAAATTTTGAAGTTCAAAGAGATCGAAATTGTGGAAATGCGTATTAACGAAAATAAAATAAAATGTATATCCAATTCGTTGATTTTTTAATTTTGTAAACAAAGTTCATTCATTATAAAAATTATACTGATTAGCGTGTTTTCGGGATTGTAAATTACATTAGGTATTCGAAATAAAAAAATTACAAAGTAGAAATCTTTAGAGAAAATTATAACATATTATAAATATAATAATAATCAGTCTTTACTTACTTCCCAATAAAAAGTAAGTAACAGTGAAAATTTATATTGAGAAAAAGCCGAAGATCAGCGGGCTGTGCCTCACGACACAGCCTCTGCTTTTCATCCTAATGGGGTAGAATGTATCTAGTATAAAAATCTCTAAAATACGATAAATTTATGAACAACTAATACTCAGAGATGTAGAGAGGGAAATTGTAATAGTATATTCTTCAACGAGCGTATAATGATAGCTATTATTCTCGAGGATAAAAATTATCCGAGAAAATAATAGCTATTATATGCGAGTGGAAGACTATACTTTCTCTACGACTATACGATAGTCAGAGTTTTAATGAAATCTAAATATTACCATTGTTTATATAGAAGATAGTTAGTCAACTTTATGGGATTATAATTGGATCAAAATGGATGCCAAATGTAGATGGCGATAGTGAGCTCGCATCCAAGTTATGTAACTTCAGTGATCTGGCCTACAAGTCATGTCGTAACTTGATTGAAACAATGGGACAGCATTAAAATCAGGTTTTTTTGAAGAAACCTGCATCAAAATGACGTGAAATATTCATGTTTGTAACTAATCATGCTAGATGACACTCGCGTTTGGGTCCAATACCTTTTCCACAGGCATCGACTAACTACCTTCTATTTAAACAATGATATTACTTATGAAAATAATAGATACTTCATTCATTCATTCATTTTGGATTTCAGATTTATTTGATAATAACAATTATACATGACTAATCGGTGTTCATTCATGAATGAATAAATGCCTGAATTGAAAATAATTTTAAAAAAACTTCGAACTCACGCCTATATAACTACCTTCGTTATACATTTACTTCATGTACACGCTTCTACCAACTGAGCTATAACAGACACTCGAAAATGTGTGAATGAAATACCTATTAGAGAAACTCTGACCAAGAACTGAGAGAGTGTGGAACGTTCAAGTAAAAATTGTTTGACATACCTTTGTTGCAAGATAGATTTCATTAGGAGCTTTATTGATAAGTCCGCTCTATTCATTTTTATATTAGGTACTTGTCACAGATCAACGTTTAAGCTAAGAAAATAGTCAATCTGACATTCGCGGATGCCAAGCTGTGACAAAAGTTCAATCAAGCAAAGCCTTCTTGAGAAATTTGTTTGTTAAACCTCTCAGTTCCCGTGGATTCTGAAAATTCTGAAACTGTGATTGGCCGAGTGCCGTTGAATAATGAGTTAGGATCCACGGTGTCTTGGAATCGACTTTATTCTTCAATTAAAAATCAATATGTAATAAACGGAGAATACAATAGTCGTAGAGAAAATATATTATATTGTAATTTGATTAGAAATTAGTTTGAGAAGAAATTAGTAGTTTAATTAAAAATAACAGTTCGAATCTTTTTAGCCCCCTCCCCCTGTTAACTTTTGAGCGGAAAAGATAATTCAATTGTTTTTTCAACCATCTATTTTTTTTTGGATTTCGTTAATATTTTTTTCACCATATGCACTCAAATTATCAAGTATGAGTGCAAATTTGAATGGTACCATATGGTAGTCATAATTTTTCGAGCAGGATTTTAACCATACCATCAATAATAATAATTTTCAAAATAAATTCATAAGTTCGTCAAAGTTTTCGAAGGTGTGGATTTTTTTGCATAAATATATGCTACGTTCAATCGTTCAACGTTTTCGTGAATTGTTTTTTTTTCTTGCAGAAATCTATTCTTTCAAAGGTCCTCTACAAGGCCCACTAGTCAAAATATTTTGTAGGGTGGAATTTTCAACCTCATCACCAATAATATAATTTCAAAAAAGTTTATAAGTCGCTCAAAGGTCTCGTATATGGGGATTTTTTTACATGAATCTATGCTTCCGAAGATGTTCTAGAAGACCTAATTGTCAAAATATTTTGTCGGGCAGGATTTTAACCCCACCACCACTAATAATAATTTTCAAAAAAACTGTATAACTTCGTGGAAATTTTCGTGGGTGGATAGTTTTTTTGCAGAAATCGAAGGTGATCTATAAGGCATATTTGTCAAAATATTTTGTCAGGAAATTTTTTTTTCTCAACCACCAGTAATAATAATTTTCAAAATAAATTTATAAATCCTTCAAAGTTTTCTTGGATCGGGATTTTTTGCAGAAATCGATGAGGTGATCTACAAGACCCACTCGTCAAAATATTTTGTCGGACACAAGATTTTCGTAATTGGGGATTATTGTACATAAATCTATGTTTCCAAAGATGCTCAAAAGACCTTATTGATAAAATATTTAGTCGGGCAGGATTTCTACTACTTGCACCATCAATAATAACAATTTTCACAATGAATTACGTCAAAGTTTTCGTGGTTATGGATATTTTTGCATTAATTTACACTACAGAAAACAAAACACGTTTCTGCTCAATGAAAGTATTCACAATGTGAATACTAGACAAAAACATGATTTCCATGTTCCGTTTTGTAAATACAAGATAGCCTTGAATTCTCCGTCGGTACTAGGTCTTACTATTTTTAATAAGCTCCCTAGACATTTGAAAGAAATGACAAACTTAAAAAAATTCAGTTGCTTGTTGAAGAATTATTTAATTGATAGTTGTATTTATAATTTACAAGAATTTTATAACTCATAATATGTGTGTGTATTCATTTATTTTTTTTATTTATTGCTACTCTTGTTAGTAATTTACACTGTGAACTGTACTGTCGTAGCTTTATGTGTACTCTGACGATTCCAATACATGTAATCTGTGTCTAATGGAAAATAAATATTATTATTATTATTATTACAGAAAGTGCTCTAGATGATCTATTTGAAATAGTTTGTCGGGTAGAAGTTTACCCTTACCATCAAAAATAATAATTTTCGAAATTAATTTATAAGTTCTTCAAAGTTTTCGTAGGTGTTGATTCTTTTGCATAAATGTATACTACCAAAGGTGCTCCATTAGGCCCATTTGTCAAAATATTTTGAATGGCAGGACTTCAACCCTCACAACCAATAATATTAATTCTCAAAAAACATGCATAACTTCTTGAAATTTTTCGAGGATAGCTTTTTTTACAAAAACTTTGACGAACTTTTGAATTTTTTTGAAAATAATTATTATTATTCATGGTAGGGGTAAAATCCTGCCTGACAAAATATTTTGACAAATAGGTCTTATAGATCACCTTCGGTATCATCGATTTCTGCAAAAAACCCTTATCCACGAAAACTTTGACGAAGTTATACAATTTTGTTGAAAATTAATATTAATGGTGGTGGGGGTTAATATCCTACCGACAAAATATTTTCACGAATGGGCCTAGTGGAGTACCTTAGGTAGTTTACATTAATTCAAAAAATGGCCACCTACAAAAACTTTGACGAACTTATGAATTAAATTCAAAAATTATTTTTATTGATGGGGGGCTGGGTCAAATCCTGCCCGACAAAATATGAGAAATAGGTCTTATCGATCACCTTCAGTATCATCGATTTCTGCAAAAAATCCCCATTCACGAAAACTTTGACGTAGTTATACAGTTCTTTTTAAATTAATATTAATGGTGGTGGGTGTTAAAATCCTGCCCGACAAAATATTTTGATGAATAGGCCTAGTGGAGCACCTTTGGTGGTATACATTTATCCAAAAAAATGTCCAGCTACGAAAAATTGAAGGAACTTATGAATTTATTTTGAAAATTATTATTGACATTGGGGGTTAAATCCGTCAATATATTTTAACAGACAGGTCTTCTAAGGCACTTTCGGTAGCATATATTTACGAAAAAAAAAACACCTATGAAAACTTTGACGAACTTAAAGAATGCATTTTAAAAGTTATTATTATTGATGGTGGGGGTAAAATCCTGCATGATAAAATATTTTGACAAATAGGTCTTTTAAGACATATTTGGTAGCATAGATTTATGCAAAAAATACGTATCCACGAAAACTTTGACGAAGTTATCTGTTTTTTATTGTATCGTGGTTATTGGTGGTGAAAGCTTCTTTCCTGCATGATGAAAACGAGACACGTATAGTTTCAACGACCTGATGGATAAAAATGAACATGTAATTGTAATCTCGTTCGATCTAATGCGAGAATTTGACACGATTAGTCGTAACTTCGTTTCGAAAAAAATCAACTACCTGGGTCTACGTGGCCCAGTGAATGAGTTGATAACGTTCTTTCTTGAAAAGGAAAATTATTGTGAGAGTCGGTGAAACCAGATCGAAGGAATACGATTTAGATCTCGGAACACCACAGGGGTGTGTCCTAGGTCCCTTGATTTTTTTAACCTATCTAAATGACTTGCCTTATAGCATAAAAAATTGTAGAGTCTTCATGTATGCTGATGATACCTCTATTGCGGTATCTGATCTTGACCGTCAAAAGTTACAGCAAAAAGTAGAGTCTGTTCTGAAAGATTGTATTTTTTATACCCAATAAAGACCCTCATTATTATTATTTTTTCTTTGGTGTTTTGGCATCGACTGCTATGGTCATTAGCCACATTATTATTATTATTTTACGGATTTTTTATGTGCAGTAACAAAATTCACTTATAATAAATCATAATAAACCAGGAATAATCGATTACATGGTAGTTCTTCGAGTTGTAAGGCCGACGTATGTTAAGAGAAAATCTCGACGTTTCGCCAACACGAGTGGTTAGCATTTTCAAGACGCAGTTGCTGGTTTAATTCAGTCTATGCCAGAAAGGATGAGAGCTGTTATTCAAGCCCGGGGAGGAAACACTCGATTTTGATACCAATTAATTACCATTGTTGTCACTGTTATTTTTTAAATAAAATTTTTTTATGGTTACGAATCGCATGGTTTTCTTTAAAAATGCGTTTTTTCTTTAAGAATGCAGTTATTGATATGAATCAAAAAAAGAACTGTTGACGAAAGATCAGGCTTTAAAATCTCGTACGAAGACCTATCATTCAGTAGTCAAATTTTTCCACAGGGTGTTCAGAAATGTTGGGGTAAAGTGCACCTTTTATCATAACCTGTATAACGACAAATCTTTAAGAACTTTCTGCAAAATCGATAGTAGAGAATGATAACAATGAAAGTACCTACAACTTGGCAAAAAAATTATCGAAATTGATGAAAAGGTTTAAAAGTTATTTAAGATTGAATTTGAACAAAATTTTGTTTGTCCGGTTAATTTTGCATGCCAGTGTATATAGAAACAACTTCGGCTTCACACAACACTTGCTATTTTTTTAAAACCTATGCCATCTTATAGGATTATTAATTATAAATATTTATTCTGCCATAAATAAAAAATCATATAAGTTCATATGAACTATACTTTCAATTGCAATTGATGAAGAGAATAAAATGTTTGAAAGAATGATGTGAAAAATCATCAATAAGTTGACCCAGTGAAATGATTGATAAACTCGTGGGTTTAAAGGTTATCTTCACGGGTGTGTAGTTATCCACATCCACAAATGTACACTGAGAAAAATATAAAAAAATCATAGAAGGCCCAAATGGCGTTGTACACGTTTCTGTTTCGGATATGTTATGCAGCATGACCTTTCCTTCATCCCTGATACCACGTACGAGTTTTCCAGGCCGTCCGAGGTGGTGCAATTGGGGTGAGTTTTCGAAAAAATCTTATAGAAGGCACAATTGGCTTTGTACACTTTTCTGCTTCGTATATGTTATGAAGAATGACCTTTTCTTCATCCCTGATACCACGAATGAGTTTTCCAGGCCGTCCGAGGGGGTACAATTGGGGTGAGTTTTCGAAAAAAAATCATAGAAGGCACAAATGGCTTTGTACACCTTTCTGCTCGGGATATGTTATGAAAAATGCTTTTTCCTTCATTCCTGATACCACGTACGAGTTTTCCAGGCCGTCCGAAGGCTGCAATATGAGTGAGTTTTCGAAAAAATCTTATAGAAGGCACAAATGGCTTTTTACATGGTTCTGACAGCAAATTTATGATCTCCAACCCAGTCATAACATATCCGAAGCAGAAAAGTGTACAAAGCCAATTGTGCCTTCTATAAGATTTTTTCGAAAACTCACCCCAATTTCACCCCTTCGGACGGCCTGGAAAACTCGTACGTGGTATCAGGCATGAAGGAAAGAGCATTTTTCATAACATATCCCGAGCAGAAAGGTGTACAAAGCCATTTGTGCCTTCTATGATTTTTTTTCGAAAACTCACCCCAATTGCACCCCCTCGGACGGCCTGGAAAACTCGTACGTGGTATCAGGGATGAAGAAAAGGTCATTCTTCATAACATATCCGAAGCAGAAAAATGTACAAAGCCAATTGTGCCTTCTATAAGATTTTTTCGAAAACTCACCCCAATTGCACCCCCACGGACGGCCTGGAAAACTCGTACGTGGTATCAGGAATGAAGGAAAGGTCATTCTGCATAACATATCCGAAGCAGAAACGTGTACAACGCCATTTGGGCCTTCTATGATTTTTTTATATTTTTCTCAGTGTACATTTGTGGATGTGGATAACTTCACACCCGTTTATCTTCGAAAATATTGCTGTTATGTGGAATTGTGTATTATAATTTTTTTCGACCTTCGGATTTATGCAACAATGGAAAACGAAAAATTGAAAATCAAAATAGTTGGGAACGATTGAACACGTATTACACATATAGTTGTTTCATTGAGCAAATACTGTGATGTAACAATTGAATAATAACAAAATTCTCGCCCGAATTAATATCCTTGAGGTAGGCACATTATGTTTATAGAACGCTTTGCTTCAAAAACATTAATATTTTATAGTTTATACACCTTTGAACTTACTGGTTTGATATTAAATGGAAAACAGTATTATGTTGACCATTTAACTATTTGTTTCTGTCTTGGAACAGTAAACGAATGGGTAGTTATAGTGAAAGAGCCGAAGAGAGCTCGATCTTCACCTATCTCTTAACTGAATGAAACATATTTTTTATGAAGTTTCATAAACAAACGAATACGCCTGAAGTGGATTGCCTATAAAAATGTGGTCCATGCTATTTTTATTAAAACAATAATAATGGTATAGGTAAGTTTATCGGGCTTTTTCCCTAAAGAGAAAAGTGGTGTTACTTACGTAGTTTTATCTCCTGAACACGAATCCGAAAGAATTTCCTGGGGTCTCTAATACTTTTAGAGTTATGACCTTTTGAATCTTTAAAATCGACCATTTTCAAACACGGGTTTTTCATTAAAAAATCGCATAAAATGCTTTTTTCTTTTGTTGACACTTTTTTCAGAACCAAGTCAGCTAATATTTCACACAAAGAAATCAACCTTCTTATAGAGTATATAACACTACCAACTTACCTCAAGAATTAACCCCTATGAGAAGTGAGGTTAAGTATAGTAATATAAGAAGGTTAATTTTACTTGTAAAACGTTTGGATCAATGCTTTCGTAGTGAAATATGAGTTGGTTAGGGCATGTAAAAAGTGTCGACAAAAAGAAGGAGGTATTTTGTGCGATTTTTTACTGAAATGGTCGATTTTCAATATTCAAGAGGTCATAACTCGAAAAGTATTATAGTCCAGTTCGGAAATTGTAGATAGTGACTCATCGTCAGTTTACGGGGTTTCAGATTGCTGAAACCCCGTAACCCCGTAACCGACGATGAGTCACTATCTACAATTTCCGAACTGGACTATAGAGCCCCACGAAATTCTTTCGGATTCGTATTCAGGAAATAAAACTACTTAAGAAAAGTAACACACTTTTCCTTTTGTTTCGAGAAAAAGCCCGATAAATTTACCTTCACCAATAATTATTATTTTAATAAAAAATGGCCTGGATAACATTTCAACTTCATAGAAAATATGTTCGATCCAGTTAACAGACTATAGATATTTGAACACTTAAAGAATAGAATTAAAAGTCACTTTCCACCTCAATATAACATATATTTCCCCAAAACTGTACCATACTGAAGAAATACAACGTTCTTTCGTGACTGTTTTTGAATAAGTAAAATCTAATATTTTCATATGCCAGCATAAAAGAGTCAAAGGTCTGTTCAAGGGCCTCCCATAATATAAGTATGTTTAGTCTACATCGATAATTATCCATCCAAAGACTCGTGACGGCGGTATAATATCTTCTTAATAACAGATGGGTGAAGGTCGACCTCCCTCTATTTATTTTTGAAATTTAAAACTACAGTGTTTCTTCATTTAAGCAGCAACAGCCTCGTATTTTCTTGAGAGTGAAATGATTTCAATTTTTTTCACTACATTTTGTACTCTGAAATATCTACCTTCATGTAGGAATGTAGGCTTTCACGGCTGGCGTCTGTTTTGGTTGGTTTCCGGGTTTTGCCGTGGTCTTTTTTGGTTTAAATCTCCAAACGTTTCAACTGCAACTGCGGCAGTCATCTTCAGTGGCGTGGTCGAAGTACTCTTCTAGACGTGTCAACTGAAACTGAAGCTTTCGAGTTTGCGATGTTATTTATAGTGATGTTTTTGCGCGCACTTTCCGCGCGATTCGGGTGACATGGCTTCGTTTTGGCCCCTCTCAATGCTGTGTGCCAGATCTTTGGTAAATATGTTCTCTCTTCTTTTCTGTTGAAGTTATCTTGGTGTTTGTGTATTTCTATGGCTTCCAAATACATTCTTGTTGAATAATGATTCGACGTTGCTAGTCTCTCGGTATTTTCGAAAAGGATCTTGTGTTCTCCGTCAGACAATGTATGCTCAGCGACTGCGGACTTCTCGGTTTGTCCCAAACGACAACTCCGCTTGTGCTCGACTAGGCGGGTACCAATGCTTCTTTTCGTTTGACCGATATAGACCTTCCCACAGTTACATGGAATTCGGTAGACTCCCGCTGATTTGAGTGGATCTCTGCTGTCTTTGGCTGATCTTAGATATTCCGATATCTTCTTCGTTGGTTTGAAGACGGTGTTGATTTTCTCCTTCTTTAGAATTTTCCCAATTCTGTTGGTGACACCTTCTATGTATGGCAGATAGACAGTGCCTTGGGGTGGCTCTTCATTGGTGTTCTTTTTCTTCTCCCTTGGGCGCGTAGCACGGATGATGTCTTTCTTGTTGTACCCATTGGCTTGTAACACAGTTGTAAGGTGTTTCATTTCCTCGTCGATGTGCCTTGGTTCACATATTCTCAAAGCTCTGTTCACTAGTGTGTTGATGACGGTTCGTTTCTGTTTTGGACGATGGTTGGATCCATAGTGTAGATATCGATCTGTGTGTGTTTTCTTCCTGTACACCTTATGGCCTAGAAGATTGCCCTCTTTGGTGACTAATACGTCAAGAAATGGGATTTGAAGGTTTTCTTCTAATTCCATGGTGAACTTTATTTTTGGATGAAAACTATTGAAATGGTTTAGGAAGTTTTGAAGTTCTTCTCTTCCGTAGCTCCAAACAACGAACGTGTCATCTACATACCTCAACCAGTGCTTCGGTCGTTTTTCTGAAGTTCGAATGGCCCTTTCTTCAAATTTCTCCAACTAGAAATTTGCTACTACTGGGCTAAGTGGACTGCCCATGGCGACTCCATCAACTTGTTCATAGAAAGTTTAATTCCACTGAAAATAAGTTGTTGTTAGTGAATGTCGATATAAGTTGATATCTTGTGGAAAAATCGCCTCTATGTAACTGAGGTATTCTTCAAGTGGAACATTTGTAAATAAGGATATAATATCGAAGCTAAAGACCACGGCAAAACTCGGAAACCAACCAAAACATCTACCTTCATGTTGATGAAATATTCGCATATCCATTTTGATTAATCCTGTATGAAATAACCAAATATTACTTTTTGATGGCAAGCTATGACAATATGAAATTTGAAACTTGTAGCCATAGAAAATAGACACGGATATTTCATCAACCTCCCAGTAGAAATTTCCGAGTACTACTAATTGTAGTGAAAAAAATGTTTTAAAATAATTTTATTGTCGAGAAAATACCAGGGTGTTTCTGCTCAAAGTGGGACATACCGTATATGTTTGGAAACTTTTAATTAAAAGACGACGTTTTTAGTCTAAACCATGTTATTTTCTCCCAGAAATTTTTGTAATTTTCTTCCAGACACTTCAACTATGGAAGTTTATTGATAGGTACAAAAAAAAGATTCAGTTCCCATAAATGTGGACTTTAGAAACCTGTTGTGACAAGTTCCCACTATGTTGTTGTTGAAGTTATCTGGTTTACCCATATATCGACTTCAAAATTATTGGGAATCTAAAAGTTTTATTAATTGAAAAATCTAAAGTTTTTGTTGATTAATTTACCATACGATAAATTCCACTGAATAAACTATTTTTTTGTTACAGATTCACTCAAAAGACGTCATTTCCCAAAAAATCTGCACAAAATGTGGCCAAGATGCTATCAAAATGTTCCAGTTTCGACAAAAATCGTTGAAAAATGATAGGTACTTGAAGGTAAGGGATCGATCGTTAGTCATTATACAGTGAGTTCATAAAGTGTGGAAACGCTCTATTATCTTACGAGTTGATTATTTTCGGAGGAAAAGCTTGAACAGGTCGATTTTGTATTTCAGTTTTCCACCTTTTTTTAGAAAAAAAAATGTTCCCCTACCACCTTTCAAGATATGACGTCATCGATTTTTTTATTTTATTGAAAGGGTATATTTTTATGTCAAAAATTGAATTACAGTATCCCAGTCGACGCAGAATGGTCTCAGAGATGGTAGTGGGATTCACATTCATGTTTCAGATCACACCAGTGAATCGCAAAGTGACATTCATTATTATCGCATACACGTCTATTCGTTGCCCCGTTGGTCATGTCGAGACATCAAAATGTGATGCAAAATGTGACTCGAAATTAGCCCAATGTGACATTCCATTCATATTCGGAATCGAATACACATCGAGACCCTTTCGATGTAACAATGTGAAATTGAAAAAACTGGTACTTTTTCAAAAATGCGCTTCACTTTCTGGTTCTCCTGTATGTCAAGAACAAAACAAAGCTAACCATGTTTCAGCATCAATAGAAATTATACCTCAATGTTATTATTCTTACTAATGAATTACGGTTCATATGGAATGGAATGCTAGTAAACAAATGCGTGTGTTGATTCCGTAGTATATACTTTTCACTAACAAAAAAAATCAAACTGTCTAAATCGTAAAAAAACAATATACAGAAATGTAGAAAAATCTATTCAACTTCAATCCTCTGGACAGCATTTTCTTTGCGGCGAAACCAGCCTGGAAATGCCAATTTCTGTAAATCACTGAATTTACCTTTCTACCTTTTTACTTACCGTTCCAGTCCTTGAAGGTATACAGTTCTTGTTAGAAATAATAATTGGGCAATGTTGATAAACACATTTGATTTAAGTATTGAAATAAAAAGAATCAAACAAAACACTACACACTATCAGAAGTGCCTATAGAATATTTAAAGGATAACGTCAACCAAATACAGATTCTACTTGACTCTCGACTCGACGAACAACTCTGGCCATTTTGTGTCGTGATGGTGATGTCATGCTCAATTTTGTTACCAACCTAATTCCTTCTATACCGACAAAATCGCAATGAAACCAAAATTCATGTTGATGTGCTTTGCAATTTTCTTCACATTTTGTGCTCAAAGCGACACTAACGAGAAGAAAATTGTGAACAATTCATACCATTTGGCATCACTTAGTGGTAACAGTGATGTCTGAATGCAACTCATTTTGTTACTATAATAATCATGAAAGCAACATCTCCTAGATGTTTGTGTTAACTGGGATTCTGAGTATAAAGGAAACTAGTGTTCATATTTCTCAACATTCATTTCATTATTCATTTTGCAACTTAAACCTAAGAACTACTCAGCAGTTAGTACGAGTATAGTGCCACACTTGAATAGTAGTCTAAGCAAACATATGAAAGCCCTTAGCAACCAGACAATAAGTTCCTAGTTACCATTGCATATGTCACACTGGTTCTCTTTATACTCAGTATACTGTGATTCGAACTGTAAGATATGACGTATGTGGTATGGTTGAACTCAGAAAAATATGGGCATTCAATTTTTGACATAAAAATATACCCTTTCAATTTAAAAAAAATATCGATGACGTCATATCTAGAAAGGTGGTAGGAAAAAAAATTATTTTTTTCTAAAAAAAGGTGGAAAACTAAAATACAAAATCGACCTGTCCGAGCTTTTCCTCCGAAAATAATCAGCTCGTAAGATAATAGAGCGTTTCCACACTTTAAGAACGCACTGTATAATAATAATATAATGATGAGAAATGTTTTAAATAATAATCCGATCTTCCGCTTCAACCTATACAATAGGTATATTCGTTGGCAAGTTTCCAACAAAAAACAGCTACTTCCCCTTACGACTGTTGAATTATATCTGTCAGGTCCTTGGCAAAGGTTTCTACAAGTTTTCAGTTTGCGGTGCTCTTTAAATACCACAGCTGAAATAATTTTTCGATTCAATTTGGGAACACCTCCGTACCGGTTTCATGGTTCTTGCCACTCATCAGCGAAGGCTGGTTCTCCCAATTCAATCGAAGAACCACTTCAGCATTTGTTAGGAGTTCCAACCCAAATCACCAACTTTCGAAGTTTATTTTCTCTCATTGACTTATAGATGGTGGACTTCGCTATGCACAACATAGTAGATGCTTTTGTAACAGTCACACTTGCACTTAAAAAGAACTTAAACAGTTTGAAATTAATGTTTTGTCATCTAAAGATAATAGTCCCTATTTTGGCCGTTTTGATGGTCCTTGTTCAGCATTCATAATATTAGAATTTTATTTTATATACCTTCACAAGCTAAACACAGAAAAACCCACAAATAATTTCCAGCGATATACCTACTACTATAATTCTTGCTTGTAACCAATTATTATACTCTTTTATCAGTACAAGGTTGGTGCCAAAACGAATTCTAAATGCTTAAAATGAGAGAAAAAGTAACAGGCAAGGACCAGTTGGAGAATGTTGAGTTTGAACTTTAAGAAAAAAAAATTCAACACAAAAACACTCAAAATGGTGAAATGGTGATGTAGTTTAGGGGTTGAAAAAGTAACCTCCTAGCGAAATATGTTCTAGAAAAAGTTGTAGATAATAAAAAAATTGATATCTTCTTTATTTAACACTTTTTGACATAACTTCAAATCAACCGTCAAAATGGCTAAACCGACTTTTCAGTATTTTTTCTCTCGCGTATAAATGATTTAGTTCAGATGAAAATTTGTAGATAGTTTTTTTTTGTATCGAATAAATATGATTTTTTCTTAAAAAAATACTCTTATCTTCCACGAAGAATTGTCTTGATATTTTTTTTGTATTTCGAAGGTCTATAAGTGACCATTTCAATTGTTGAAATGGTCTGTGACTAGGTGGTTTATTAATTGTTGAACCGCTTAAAATTGAGAAAAAAGTTTCTCTGAATCATGATTTTCTCAATATTTTCAATTATTTTCGATTTTCATAACAAAAAGTAGTGTATATTGAAAAATTATTCATAATAAAATATTGGAATACATAATGACACTACAAAATTAGTTTGATAATATAATTTTTATTGTTTTTTTACAACTATTGAAAATCATTGAAAATATTGAGATCATGATTCAGAGAGACTTGTTGCGTTTTCTCGATTTTGAGCGGTTCAACGATCAATAAACTACCAAGTTACATAGACTGTTTGAAAGTAGACATTTCAACAATGAAAATGGTCACTCAGAGACCTTTGAAATGCAACAAAAATACCAGAACAATTGTTCATGGAAGATAAGGGCATTTTTTTCGATAAATGTACCAAACTCGAAAACTGGTCGTTTTCTGAATTGAAAAAAAATCACGCTTATTCGACACCAAAAAAGTCACATTTCTACAAATTTTTATCTGAATTGAATCATTTATACGCGAGAAAACAATTAAATACTGAAAAATCGGGTTTTCGCTATTCTGACAGTTAATTTGAGGTTATGTCGAAAAGTGTTGAATATAAAAGTTTTTGATTTTTTTTATCATCTACAACTTTTCTATTGAATATTTTCCGCTAGGAGGTCACTTTTCGCCGCAAATCGCAATAACCCGTTTTCAACCCCTAAACTGCATCCTCATTTCACCATTTTGAGTGTTTTTGTGTTTAATTATTTTTATTCCTAAAAGTTGGAATCTCAAAATTATTTTCCACCTGGTCTTTGCCTGTTACTTATTCTTTCACAAAAATTATAGGCACCTATCTATACCTGCTATAAAACAGACTGGCCTTTAAAAGATTATGGGTTTCGTATTTATACCTACCCAGTCCAAGAAATTACGGTACGTCTATGGAATCGATTAATCTTAGCGGTTTATTACTCCATGCCTTTATTTTACGGACTATATTAGTTCTCTTCATTTCGGAATAATGAATGGTACTCATTTTTGCTTGAATGTAACCGATTCCTATTTACCTAGGTGGTAACTCTGAATCTATTTCGTATGTCGTAGAAAGCATTTGCAGGTCGGTTTTGTAGAATTTTTGTTCTGGTATCTGACATGTAATTCAGTAATCGTCGGGGTATAGTCCAGTGCAATAGTTGTTTTCTTTCAAATACTTGCTAGTGAAGGCCTCGGAATCTTCAGACATTTCATCACTCTCGAAATTTATTAAAAAAGAATGAGAGGATCGAAGTGAATATTGTTTCTTACTTCTTCTTAGAACTGACTTACAGGTCTATTCACTATCTTTCAACGATATCGTTAGCAGTCGTCACCAAGCGATAAGCCGTTAAATAACGATAAAATTACAGAATCGTATTCACTATCTGTTTCTTCATCGTTATTTAACGATATATCGTTGCCAAAACATCGCTGAGCAGACGACACCTATTTGACTGTCAGAACTGTCAACGATAATAGACGTGTTCAGCAAAAAAATTATTCTCACTCGTTCTTTGCAAAATTTAAATAGTAATCCAATAGAAATGGATCAGTTCAAGCGGGACGTATTGGTTATAATCCTAGAAGAACTGCGAAGAAGGTGTTACGATGATTTATGAAGGTAAATCGGATCAGGTATCTGTTGTTCCGTAGAGAGTTGAATCGGAGATTCAATAGATAGCTGATGAGGAATATCAGCAACCCTCTCGAGACTCCGGAAGAAAATTTTCGGAAAGATTTTAGATTAAACAGAGCACTGGCGTGAGAGTTATTTAACGAAATGAGCGATCTTTCTGCAATGTCCCTCAGGGAGTACGAGGATACCTCCAGTTATACAAGTAAACAAAAAATAGTAAATTCAATAACCAATTATACAGTTTTCTTTTAGCATTGCATTTTTTTGCTCATGGCAATTACCAGAAGTCTATGGCAAAAGATAAATCGTGTGTCATGTCACAGTCTTCTGTAGGCAGCACTCAGTGCAGCAGGTGTATTCACGAAGTATCAGATATATTGGTTGTTTATTTGGCCCCTTTATTTATATAAAATTCCCAATAGAGCAGTTCAGTTTGGCTGTTAGGAGGTGCCAAGTTTCTTTGAGAATTTCTGGTTTACTTGGTTCATACTTATTTGTATGAAAACACTAGTTTTTTTTTCAATTTATCCAAATATATGGCAAATTGTTGCCTTTATGATAGTTTCACTACTTTTTTTTCACAATTCCGTAATATTCACCAATTTCCATAATTAATTCAAGTTTCCATAAAATAGTCAAATAACTAAAACACGCAGTTTAAAAATTTTGTTTTCATCCATCATTCAGTCACAAAACATGAATTTATATGTACTACCCGTCTCAAAAATTCAGGTTGGTCGTTATTCATTCGGTAACGATTGAAGCCGTAACGACATTGTTTACAGAATACGAATTTCTGAATTGTCGCTTAGATTTACGTAATCGTAAATTGAACTACAATCGTTAATCAACGACTCGTTAAATAACGACTTAAGGCATTCCATAATCATTTCGAATAGTTTTATACAAGTCACGTTATTACAATTAACATACCAATACACCAATTTCAATCATAAACTCACTCACCTTGAATGCTCTGTGTTGCGAACTTTAAAGGTTTTCCCAAACCAAAGCGGGAACGGTTCCCATTTTCCTTTCCCGCGTTGGTTTGAGGAAACCTTAAGGCTCCATAATCCTTCATTATTTTTCTTACACAAATCATTTAAAGAAAGTGACGATAACATAATTTAGACTCGCTAACATTCAAGGCAGAAACATACACGGTGCTCTAGAAAAGCATATCGATATACGACAAATTAAAACTGCAAATTCAAATTCCTCCATTTCTCTTTGTGGGTTTGAAAACATCAACAATAATTGAATATGTTCACGAGAAATACCATATCTTATTCGATCACAATGCAGTGGATATTTCCTAGAAAATACCGAAATAGCTTTCGTCGACCACAAGGCAATTGAAAATTGTAGTCCGTAAATTAAAGGCGTGGAGTAATAAATCCTTTTTAGTATGCAAAACCCATACAAGAAGGCTCGTGCAAATCCTATTGTCGCTGGTCTCTTCTCTAACCTCACATTCAAACAATAACTGAACATATTTATTCTTATTTTTTCGGGCTACATTATTTTTCACTTGAGCCCATATTAGTTCGGTGGGATTCAGCTTGCAGTGATACGGGGGAAGTCCAAGTACTGATATTCCACGTGAAGCGGCTAGCTGGTCAACGATGTACTTTCTATACTTCTTTTTGTGGATTTCAACGATACTATAAGGTTATTTTTTAGTGGATCAGTTGGAAAAACAAAGTTTTTTGAGCTAAGCCACATTAATTTGCCTTTAGTCCAATAGCTTGTAGTTGAATGTTCTTGAAATCTGGAATGGTAACTAGTGTTGTCCATAACAATAGTAGATCCTTGCGAAATAAAATCGATCACTTGTTCAAACTACTCTTCATAAACGTCACCATTCATATCTTCGTGATAGTCACGGGTTCGTTTCGATACAAAAGTCCTCTTTCCACAAAACTACAACTATCAATCTTTTACCCTTGCTTGATGGTGGATTCAAACCCATTAACGATCTTTCGATGAAATCTTACCTTCTGTTCTTTATATTGCTGTCTTGCAAATACTGAGATACAGTATATCCATCGTTTATCCACGTTTCGTCTAGGTAATAAATGCGTCGATCTTCGTTTCAGGATTTTTTAATATTGCGTAAATAGTTTCTTCTCCGCACCGCAATATCTAGTTTATCTATCAGTACAGATTGTCTCTTATGTTTGGTATAGATGAAGCCGTTTTGTTTTAAAATTTTCGATAATGTTATTCTAGAGAAAGTTGAGTAATCCGGATCAGCTTGTACTGTAAACGTAATTTTTTCCAGTGTGAGAATTTCACTTTTTAGGTAAAACGCGTGGACTTCACGCAACCTCTACTTTAACGATTCGTCTATTGTGATCTGTGGTCGACCTGAAGATGATTTTGGTGGTTGAACAGCTTCACTTTTCTTTCCTCTCGAATTTATATAAGTGGACTTCGCTATGCACAACATAGAAGATGCTTTTGTAACAGTCTCATCTACACTGGCACGTTCGTTATTATTTTGCAACGAACTTAAACACTTTAAAATTAATCTTTTTTCATTTGAAGATAATGGTCCGCAATTTATGTATGCCCAATGCATGATGTGTGAAAATGTTTCAACCGCATCATATTTAGTTGGGCAACCCAATGCTGTCATAGCATAATGTTATTATAGTTGTACTTTTTCTAGGTAGTGGGTTTTGACCATATGTATGAACTCTGTAAAGTAGATATCGTCTCGAACTTGTACTTATAGTTAGTAGTCCAAAATTAAATAGCTGATAATTGAATTTTGTTTCAGGCACAATGTCGGGACCTACTGAAGCATACAAATTTGAAGATTCCGAACACAAATGTAACAATCAAAACGGAAAGGATAGAAAAGGAAAAAGTGAAAGAAGAACCACGCCGAAGGCCACTATACAAAGTTCATCCCACAATGACAGCGCTTTCTAGAAAATACCCACAGATGCAGTTTCCTTCAATATGTTTGTTATCCAACGTTGATCCTTGCATCTCTATGGAAATGGACATAGTGGAAAATTATTTTAAAAGTAGAAATTTGAGCATGCGGAAATATGTTCAAGTAGCTCTAAGAGCAAGTGATAAAAATATTCCAGAAAAATCTCCGACGATGACAAAGTCCTCGAAAAAATTTAAAGAATACTCTGCGAATAATAGAATAACCGACCATAGTACACAAAGCACTTCAACAGCAATATCGAAAACAGTTGGTAGTGCTGAAGTCGTCCATAAAGTCAGCCCTATAAATATAAAACTAATTCCGTCTGGTTATACAATAGTGAGGCCCTCAACCGACAATATCAACAATGGTAAAGTTAAAAATGTTTGTGAATCGACAAACGCGTGTGAACGGTTGACTACAGACAGTCCAGAATCCCAGTCGGGTATCAATGAATCTAAGAAACGAAGACTTTCAAATAACGAAGTTCTGTCAGAACCACAAACCAAGAAATTTCTAAATGCGAACACTTCCAACATGACGCCCGTGCCACCGAGCGTGGAAAAAAAACCACCTCCTGTGTTCAAGTGTAACATTTGTAGTTCGGTTCAGTACAGTGCTAAACATCTGAAAAAGCATCAAATTCGACACGCGCGCTGCAAGTTCTGTAAATTACAGTTCAGGTCTGTTGGAATGAAGCAGCAACATATGAAATATTCGTGCTTAGTGAAAGAGGCTCTGAACAGTTTGCCCGATGTGGAAGTTGAAAAAGTTGAATTGAATAGGAAGGTTAGGCTTCATTATCATGACGCATTCAACACATTTCCTCCACTTCCAGGATTGGAGAACATAGACTCTACTTCCAAATTCAGTAGAGCAGCTGATGAAATCATTGAAATAATTTCAGATGATGAAGATACACCAGCGAATTCGTTGCCTACGAAACAAATTTGTCCAATAAATTCAGCTCCTACAACATCCGTAGTAACAGTGATCAAGCCTGACGTTAATATAAAAAATGATAATATCTTAGACAGCATAAAAACACAAGCTTCAGAATTAGACATAATAAAAGAGCTCCTATATAAATTCAGAGAGCTTCAGTCAGTGACTGGAGCCACCCAAACGGAGCTTCCAACGACTGAGTTGATAGAAGTGAACGAAGAAAAGCTCACTGCTGAGCTGAAAAATTTGAAGCAAGTATTATATTCATATCAGATACCAGTTAAAATACAAAAAGGGTCTATTATAAGCGCATCATATAATTACCAGTCTATTCCCCCCAGGAGCAGGAAACTCTCACTTTGGAACGATTTAACACCCATCGATTTTCAAACTGAAAATGATTTAATTAGTGATCAAATTCCAAACAGTGAACATGTGACCGCAGAAACTCCTGTAACTCACTCAAATGATACTGGTTCTGTCAATAACGACCAAACGTCCTTGCAGGATATAGGAATTGTTATTCCAGCAAGTTCAAATCGTTCGGCGCCTTCTGATTCTGCTCAATCAAAATCCTCCACTATCAGATGTACTCAAACTGAATCTCTAATCCCTACTCCAGAAAGTTTTACTGCCGTACAAGCAGAGCCTGCTACTGTATCTGTCCAATCTTCTTTCAAAAGACTGACACAAAATGGAAAAAAATTGCCTGCCTCTCTTGAAATATTTTTAGTTCCAGCTGCGTCCCCTATTGGTGATATTTCAATCAGAAGACACTCTCCTGATTCTTTCGGAACAGATCAACCAACTCCTCGCGTTGATTCTCACTCACTTGAACTATATCCGTTGCAATCGATTTCGCCAATAGCAAATACTCCCAACGGACAACATTTTTCCGAGGCGGACCAAACAATTTCTGCCTACATCAATTCTGAGTCATTCAGAAAATCAGATGCCCTTAACAAATCTGATGTGAATGCTAATTGGAGCTCATCAAATACTCAGTCGGAAACCATAGATTGTTCGGTCATAACAAGGCAAGATTTGACGAATAAGGCTGTTGAGTATGTTTTCAACAATTGTAGCGAGAGTGTGGGTACCGGTACTATAAATGTACGACCATCTAATGGTGTGGTATATGGCAATAATAATCAAAAACCTTTTATTAGTCGACCCCGTACACTGCGTCGGCATCCAGATTTTTCTAAAAAAACTGCGAATTGCAGTGATATACGTTTTCCTCCTGTCACGAATTCTAGCATCAGTAGCCATAACCTCCTTGGTAACAATGTGCCAATTCAGAGAACAGTATTAAATGATAACAATGTATTTATTAAACCTCCTCCTCCATATCCGAGAGGTTCTACTCCAGCCAACCAAACGCCTCAACCATACATTTTATCTCATGGCAAGACCAATTCGAGCAATGTTTCTCATACTAGGGGGTACTACAATGCGTACCATCAATACATTGCTCAACGTCAAGAGTTGGGATCTTCAACTGTCACGACTGCTGGCACTTATACGCCAAAGGCTATGTTGGATTCTGCGGCTCAGTGTGGCAGAATTGGCTATTTCCCTGCATCAAATCCACTTCGAAATTCTATTGAGAATCATTCAATTCTCCGATCTCCCAGAAGTACCGAACCTTCGTATTGTCACGTGATTGAATCATCTGTTACCTTTCCTAACTATTCCAAGACGAGTAATTATGTTAATGCTCCTAGTGTTATAGTTAGTCCTGTTAACCAAAATTGTGATGTAAGCAACAGACAGTTACCGAATACATGTACAAACTCATCCACGCCAGCTGCTCGTGATACCCTGACAGATTCTGTACCGGCAACTGATAAAAGTCAACATTTCACATCTGGTTTAATTAGAGTGAGAAATGTTTGTGAGTTGACGTGAATTCGTATTTGCATAATGTGAATTAAGTACTGATTGGCTTCATGTTATGTATTCCTATTTCTGTTAGTTATTTTTCTGTTACATTTCGTGAAATTCATGGTTGGAGTGAATACGAAAATTGATAAATTTTTCATATACCCGAAATTCCATCCATAATCAGAAAGTTGGGGTGAAATTATGAACACTCGATCCGTTGCGAGTTTGACGTGACTCGTACCGAAATGAACGTCGAGTCATAAGGAAACCACTCCGTATCGTGACAGCTCTCGTATCGAGTGTTCATGATTTCACCCTTGAGTTATTTGAATAGATTTTCATTTCTGTTATTCATCAATGTTCAATAATTTTCAAAATCAGTCAGTCAATTTTAAGTTGTAGTATGAATTTCTGCGAAGAGTCTCGTAACTCGTAATTTGACAATTTTTATCTGAGTTGAAATACTTGAAGCCGTATTACATTTGCAAGTTTCACCATATGCAAGTTCAATGCAAGAGAGAGAATTGCAAATGTAATACGGCTTTTATAAGGCAAGTGAAAACTGCAGTTTTCAATGCAAAGTGAAAATATTTTTTCTTCGACATTCCATTCCTTATTTATCCATCTTTGGTGTCACGATATTCCTGTTGCCGATGAATTATTTTAATTTGCAGACTAAAAGAGGTAATACAACACATATATCATTGCTTTTGAACTCGTTGTATAATCATTGTTGGTATAAAATGTTTTGCTGTTGGGCATATTCTCCAATATGTTTGCTTGATATTCAAGTTGTATTACCTGCATTATTCATTTCTTTGATTAATTTTGAATATAACTGATGAACTTGTTATTCCTTTAGAACTATATAACTGATATTAGGGTCAGTAATTGTACATTTGTTACAAAGTTTTATTTTTAAGTTGAAATATTTGTACCTATTATTTTTATATTTTGTTACAATGAAAGATTTTCTATAATTTGTGTTTTAATTCACACGATGGACAGTATGACCATCGAGTTCCCTATATCACACCAGTGTTACTGATAATTCTGAGGGTTGCTGGCAAGGGTGTAGCCGGTTGACAGTAGATGAAATATAGTCAAAATCGGTATTGACGTGCGGGTGTGAGACTTAAATCATCGACCAACTATTTAGTTTTATCTTATTCCATTGTGTTGAATCTTACCCTTTCTAATAAATTCTCAATGTTAAATGAGACAGACACCTACAATTTTCACATGCGAAAAGATTTGTTGATAATTTTCAGCAGCTGCAAACTTTTCGACTCACCGGCCTCGTTTTGAGTAATGGATGCCAGTTCTGTATACAGTACTTCTCACAACACTGCAAACATGTGAAAAATAAAAATATCAGCAAATAAAAACTGTCCGGCTATAAACCAATATCATACAAATGTTTCGGTGACAATCAGCCTTATTCAGGTGTCCACATGAATATTGGAAAATTTTCAATATTGAATATTGTAACTTTTCAATTTCAAGAAAGTTTAGTATTCACGTGTCACTCTTGAAAATCAGATTATTGAATGTTGAAAAACTGTTATTGGAATAAGTTTTCAGACTTGGCAACGTTGGAAATACGGTCAAATGATACATTTTTGAAAGATGCGACTGCGTTTGTTTTTCAAATTTGTTTGGATTGGAGAATTTATAATATATTCATTTTTATTATTTGAGTTATTTGACAAAAGAGATAAAAAGGACTAAACACTAGAAACAAATTTTTTATCAATAACCAACCTGGAAACGCATCGAAGTTGTTAAAAAACTTAACCTTTTCCTCATATTTTTCTCCATCAATTTGAGGAAAATGAACTTTATGTCCAAGGATGTCAGTTCTGCCCTCCTTAGCCAAAACGCCTTATCTGCAGAGAAGTCAGAATAGATTAAGATCAGTTTTTGTTTAGATGTCTGACCGTTGTAAACTATTCAAAATTTATTTTGATTCATGCATCATTCTTTCACAGCGGTCAGACATCTAAACAAAAACTCAATTTTGACCTTTCTGCAGATACTTCGTTTTGGCTAAGGACTAGGAGTGCAGAGTCAATGCAACGAAACGAAAGATTACCTCATTGGACAGCTCATATCATGTCCAGTGGATTTTTGATATGTCCCTTGGGCATAAAAGCACAGTAAAATGCTTAATGCCTCTAAGCATTTTAGTGAGATGAAAGTATAGAGGACACAACATTATTTGTGATTTGGAGATTTATAATTAATTTCATTCTGAATCACGTCCTATTTCATTCATTGGGTATCTTTTTGACATATCCTTCTTAAATCGATACTTATACAGATTTGCGAACAATTTCAGGAAGACCAAGGGAATCGAAAGTAGGTATTTTATAAAAATGTCTTTGATTGTGCTCTAGTCTGGAAAATGATATGTAAATACAGAAAAATGCTAAATATGTACATTTGTTTTCATCTTCTTTCCTAATTTTGCAATGCTGTAATTAAAAGAGGGAAACTTAGGAGATCATACCCATTTTCTCACTAAAAAAAGTTGACTAGTTGGGTATAGTTGATTAAAAATACTCGGAGACATCAATACATAACCTCTACATTTTCAAGATTCAAGTTTATAATCAGTTCCTTAATCATCTGCTTACGATATATGAAACTTGGAAAACTGTTGTTGAAAGTTTTTGGACACGTGAATGGAAAAAATTGAAAAATGTTCAATAGTGAAGAACTTTTCAATAACCAACTATCAATAGGGCTTTTCAAGGAGCATCAGAATAGACATCCGCCATACTTTTCAATATTCAATTCAATAAACAAGTTTCAAGGTGCACCTGAATAAGGCCCAATCTCTCGTCAAATGTCAAGATCAAGAAATTACCCTATTTTCGCTCGTAGTTATTCATTAATCAATAGTAAACTAACCTTATTATCTCCTATGTTTGCAGTGTTGTGAGATGATTTGTATTTGACAGTTTGAACTTTGTAAAATGAATAAAAATCAATACTACGGTTTCTTATACCGCAAACAAAAAAAACTAGACTGAATCTTTTTAATGATTTCGAAAAAAAAACGAAATGGAGGTTCATCTAATAATACTATACAGGAAACAGTAGCAATAGCACTGGGAGTAAGTTTGAGATCTGTGCAGAAAATTGTGTAAGAGAAAATAATAATACACCTAATCCCCAAAATTTAAAAGAAAGTGTAAAAGAAAACCAAAGACTGAAGATTTGAGCAATGGTATCAAAATGGAAGTACGTAATGTGATTTATGTTCAAGCAATTCCATTGTTACCTTACGTTTCTACGCACATTACTGAAACTAAGCTACGTTTACATTACTTACTGTAATGCAACAAGAAATCTATTTTTAAAGAAATCGTCGGAATGTAAAATTTTGTATAAAATTCGGATTATAAACAATCATTATGGTACTGGCTGTGTTGTCAGACTCGGCTGATGCCTCGTCTGATGACTTCACACCTAGTACCATAATTATCGTCATTATGATCCTTATATCATATATATCTATAATGATTCAAATAAATTGAAAACAAACGTGACACTTTCAGTTTTGAAGGATTCTCTATAAAAGCGAGCTGAAATTGGACTTACTGCGTTGTCAAAATTGATTGAAAACTTGTGTTTTTGATTTAAAAAAGATTGTAACCGAAGATATTTATGACGTGAAATGCCTCAAATTGTAAGTCAACGGGTTCAGTTGAAAAAAACAACCAGAAAATTATAATCCCAAATTGAGAAAAGTAGTGCTTTTATACGAAACGTAGATATTTTCCAATGGAAGTGGGTCAAAATTTTTCGGAACTGATCAAACAGCTCCTCACATCAATTTTCACTTACTTGAAATATATCCAATGCAAGCGGCGTCTCCATTAGTAAATACTCCCAGTGGATAAAATGTCTCCGGTGCGGACCAAACAACTTCACAGAGTAATCCTTATATATTAATTCTGAATCATTCAGAAAATTAGATTCCCTACACAAATCTGATGTGAATGGTCATTGGAACTCATCAAATACTCACTCGGAGACTATAGATTGTTCGGTCATAACAAGGCAAGATTTGACTAAAGGCTATCGAGGATGTTATCAACAATTGTTGTGAGTGTTGATACCAGTACGATAAATGTACGACCATCTAATGGTGTGGTATATGGCAATAATAATCAAACACCGCTTATTAGTCGACCCCGTACACTGCGTCAGCATCCAGATTTTTCTAAAAAAAACCATACCCTCCTTGGTAACAATGTGCCAATTCAGAGAACAGTATAAATTGATAACAATGTATTTATTAAACCTCCTCCTCCTCCATATCCGAGCCGTTCTACTCCAGCCAACCAAACGCCTCAATCATACATTTTATCTCATAGCAAGACCAATTCGAGCAATGTTTCTCATACAAGGGGGTACTACAATGCGTACCATCAATACATTGCTCAACGCTCAACTGTCACGGCTGCTTGCACTTGCCAAAGCCTATGTTGGATTCTGTGGCTCAGTGTGGCAAAATTGGTTATTTTCCTGCATCAAATCTACTTCAGAATTCTATTGAGAATCATTCAATGCTTCGATCTTCCAGAAGTACCGAACCTTCCTACTGTCACGTGTTTGAATCATCTGTTACCTTTCCTAACTATTCCAAGACTAGTAATTATGTTAATGCTCCTAGTGTTATAGTTAGTCCTGTTAACCAAAATTGTGATGTTAGCAACAGACAGTTACCGAATACATTACAAACTCATTTACTCCAGCTGCTCGCGATACCCTGACAGATTGTGTACCGGCAACTGATATAAGTCAACATTTCACATCTGGTTTGATTAGAGTGAGAAATGTTTGTGAGTTGACGTGAATTCGTATTTGCATAATATGAATTGAGTACTGATTGGCTTTATGTTATGTATTCTTATTTCTGTTAGTTATTTTTCTGTTACATTTCGTGATATTCATGATTGTAGTGAATATGAAATTAAATTAATTTTTCATATAAATGAAATTCGGTCAGTTACCAGAAAGCTGGGTTGGAATTATGAACACTCGATCCGTTGCGAGTTTGACGTGACTCGTACCGTCATAAGTCATAAGGAAACCACTTCGTATTATTGTGACGACTCTCGTATGGAGTGTTCATGATTCCACCCCTGAGCTATTTGAATAGATTTTCATTTGTGTTATTCATTTCGAAATCAGTCAGTCAATTTTATTTTGGAGTATGAATTTCTGCGACGAATCTCGTAACACATAATTTGACAATTTTTATCATCTGAGTTGAAATACTTAAGCCGTATTACATTTGTAAGTTTCACTATATGCGCGTTCGATGCAAGAGATGGAATTGCAAAATACGGCTTTTATAAGGCAAGTGAAAACTGCACTTTTGAAGGCAAGGTGAAACTTTGTTTTCTCCGACATTCCATTCCTTATTTTTCCATCATTGGTGTCACGATGTTCCTGTTGTCGATGAATTATTTTAATTTGCAGACTGAAAAAGGTAGTCCAACACATATTTCAACATTTCTTTTGAACTCGTTATATAATCATTGTCGGTATAAATTTTTTTGCTATTAGGAATATTCTCCAAGATGCTTGGTTGATATTTAAGTTGTATTACCTGCAATAATCATTTCTATGATTGATTTTGAAAAAAAACCGATGAAATTGTTATTCCTTTAGAACTATATTACTGATATTAGGGTCAGTAACTGTACATTTTTTACAAATTATTTTTAAGTTGAAATTTTTGTACTTATTATTTTTATATTTTGTTACAATGAAAGATTTTCTATAATTTGTGTTTTAATTCGCACGATGGACAGTATGACCACCGAGTTCCCCATATCACACCAGTGTTACTGATCATTCTGAGGGTTGTTGGCAAGGGTGTAGCCGGTTGACAGCAGATGAGATATATATAGTCAAAATCGGTCTTAACGTGCGGGTGTGAGACTTAAATCACCGACTTACTATTTATTTTTATCTTATTCCATTTTGTTCAATCTTTCCCTTTCAAATAAAATCCCAATGATAAATGAGACAGACAGACACATTCAACTTTCACATGTGAAAAGATGTGTTGAAAATTTTCAGCGGCTCTAAACTTTTCGATTCACCGGCCTCGTTTTGAGTAATGGATGCCAGTTCTGTATACAGTACTTCTCATAACACTGCAAACATGGCTATAAACCAATATCGTACGAATTTTTCGGTGAAAATCTCTCGTCTAACGTCAAGGTGAAGATAAAGATATTACTCTATTTTTGCTTGTAGACCTTGTCGTTATTCATTAAGCAATAGTAAAATAACCTTATTATCTCCTATGTTTGCAGTGTTTTGAGATGATTTGTATTTGACAGTTTGAACTTTGTAAAATGAAGAAAAAAAATCAATACTACGGTTTCTTACACCTCAAACAAAAAAAACTAGACTGAATCTTTTTAATGATTTCGAAAATGACAAACGAATTGGAGGTTCGTCTAATAATAATATACAGGAAACAGTAGCAAGAGCACTGGGAGTAAGTTTGATATCTGTGCAGCCTAATCCTCAAAATTTACAAAAAAATGTAAAAGAAAACCAAAGACTGAAGATTTGAGAAATGGTATCAAAATGGAAATACCTACGTAATGTGACTTATATTCCGACGTGTCATAATAGGAGCGTTTTATTGTAGGCAGAAATGTTCTACTCGTATGAGCAGAATTTGATTTAGCTATTTTTTTGACACCAAATATATCTACTTCCTCTACTTTTGCTACGATCGAATTTGATGGTAGCAAAGGTAGATAATTGGTTGAAAAATTACATTTCCTAAATTGACACTATTGACATTGCATTAAACTATGGACTATATCTGTTCATTTCAATTTGGCTGTATTATGAAGTTCAAACAACTTCATTTGATCACAATGATTTTGGTAGTAAAGAGCTTCTAGTTAAAATGAATATGAGTGTTATGGACGTAATTGAAGTTATAGATGGAAATGTTTAACGAATAGGTTGTGCAACGAGTTTTATTTATGTAATATAGAAGGTAGGTTCATATTGATTCTCAATTTATTGAGAACTTCTGTGGAAGCTTCCTTTTTAAATCACATTCTATACAAATGGATACCAAAAAAGAAGATGATGAAGGTGGGTTTATTTTGATATGAAATTCATTCAGTATCTCTGCTAAACCTTCCTTTTAGAATGCGGCGAAAGTTTGAAAACATTAGTGGGATGATATAGAAACATTGTGTCTGATCGATTTATGTGATGAATAGAGAAAAATTTACCAAGACATATCAAAAAAATATTTTTTAGTTCCTGCTTGTTCCCAACCTTCGAATATGCTCTAATTTTTTTTGATGATTCCGGTTTGTTAGCTAGTTCTTTCACTCGAAGCTGCTTCGAGAGTGGAAGGTGATAGGTTTTGGAATCACTTCTTCATAATGGTTTTTACATTCTGAAAAAGAGTAAAATTGATTTAAGGAATTCACATATATGATAACTTTATTAATCCACTTGAAATAATCCCGCCTAAATAATATTCCATTAAGATACCTATAATACTGCTCGCGCCTTCTTTCATTGTCTGCTGAAACACATAAGTTTCAAACTTTTTACAGAGATTTATGGAATTTTAGAATCGTTTGACTTCTACTGGAAACCCTGAAATTACGTTTTTATGATACTCTGCTTCTTCTACTAGTAGATACAAACTCAAGTGGTCAATAAAACACGGCTAATGATTTTATTATGAATTTAATTTATAGTGTCAAAGTGACATACTTTATAGATTTTATACTATAACGATTCATTAGAGTACTGAGGACTATAATGAAAAAACATAGACACATTTGAACTTTTCAATAAATGTAACTTTGACAATGATATGAGAATACAAACAAACAATTCCATTGTTGCCTTACGTTTCTACGCACATTACTGAAACTAGGCTACGTTCACATTACTTACTGTAATGCAACAAGAAATCTATTTTTGAAGAAATCGTCGGAATATAAAATTTTGTATGAAATTCGGATCATAAACAATCATTATGGTACCTACTAGCTGTGTTATCAGACACAACTAATGCCTCGTCTGATAATCTTCACAGCTAGTACCATAATAATCATCATCATGATCCTTATATCATAAATATCTATTATGATTCAAATAAATTGGAAACAAACGTGACGCTTCCAGTTTTGAAGGATGATCTAAAAAAACGAGGTGAAATTGGATACTGCGTTGTCAAAATTGATTAACTTGGGTTTTTGATTTGGAGCTGGGCAGTCAGAGCAGTATGACCCTAGGCTGGGTACCAGCACACACAGGTTATAGAGGCAATGAAGAGGCCGATTCACTAGCCCGAGAAGGAGCAAGTAAGATCCTGAATAGCCCAAAACCGTTTTGCGGTATACATGGTGATTCAAAAGTACTTTGACAAACTTCAGGAGGTGATTCCTCACAAAATTCTAATGTGAATTGCCCAAATAAATATATGCCCGGAAACGCTTCGTTTCCAAGATACAGGGTGTTGAAGTTTTATTTTTATTTTGTTTTTTTTCAAATAACTCTTGAAATACTGAACTTAATTAAACGAAACTAGGTAATAAGAGGTTTTTGAGGTGTCGAATTCGAACCTGATATTATTATTGCTCGTACTCGTAGGGGGCGCCACCAACACGTCTTTTTCTTTTTTGAAGATTCATAACTTTTTTGAGTGTTCTTCTATCACATTTTTCAGTAAAAAAATCGATTCCTCTATCATATCTACGTAAAAAAGCTACCCTTGTTACAAGTCGCTGTAAGCAACCGTTTTCTAGATATTAGGACTTGAAAATTTCAAGTGGATTATTTGATAATCTATGCATGTAATAATTATTACGTTTATTTTGCATTTGCATTAATTTGACGTTTAAGTAAGCAGTTTTGGTTTTTTTGTAGGGGGCGCCACCTATTCTATTACTTTTTACTCGCTTGAAGAGGTCATTACTGTTGGGTACGTTCCTTTATGACATCCTTAAGCGAAATAGTAATTTAATAATAATAATTCAATAGTAATAATTAATAGTAATAAAATTTGCAAGAAATGTCAACATTTCATTTCAGGAAATTTTGAATATGTAGAATAAACTAAAATAATCGAAACTAAATTGTATTCAAATAAATTGTTGAAAGTGTCCACCTTCAGGCAGTCAGTCGTCTAGTCATTGAATCTCGTACCCGCTCAAAAATTATTGGTATTGTTTCACATGCGTCTACTATTCGGTTTCTAAGATCTTCCTCGTTCGCTACTGGAGTTTTATAAACTAGTGACTTCAAATGTCCCCAAAAATAAAAATCTATCGGGTTTAGATCTGGGGACTTTGGTGCCCACGGCTGGTTAGGTTCTTCTACACCCCTACCGATCCATCGATTTGGATAGACTGTGTTAAGGAATTCCCTGGCTACACTGAAAAAAAAAGTAGGGCTTTTAGTTAATAAATATTTGTTTGGGTGCCTTTTATTTACAATGAATAAAGAAAAGAATATTTTATTTCGTACAAGGTGATTTTATTTAATATTGGTAAATGTGATAATATGATATATTAATAAAAAATTAATAGTTTGTTTGAGGTCGATATGTTTATAACTAACAATATAAATTTATTCCTAATGAAATCATTTGTTGGGTGATATTACTAAAATTGTATTCATTAATAATTATGAGTTTATTCAAAGTGAATAAGTCTTAGTAATAGATAATAAATTAATATTCATTGAAAATACCGCGCTGCCATTATTATCAAATCTCCGCGATAGGTGCCTTCGCTTCGCTATGATGGGCCACGTGTCACGTCGTACGTCTGAGTCTCTCTCGTTGTTTGTCTTCAAGTCGTGTGGTGTGTGTGGTGCTATTTGTGAATGTTGTGTAGGTTAGGTCGCGTGTTATTTTAATGTGTTCGAATTGTAACTAAAAAGACTAGAAGACTATAACACTTATAATAATTATATGCGTGGTTTGTGCATCTAATCTACAATAAGACATCTGTTGGAAAAATCACAAATACCTACTTAATAACGCAGTTCATTAAGACGGTCTCGCGTCATAAGCATTGACCAGGTTCAGGAGCTGGAAAAGTTTCTGAATGATAACAGTTTTGTTGATTTGATAAATATTGATATTGATAGTGATTTGATTCCAATTTCTTCCATATTGAATTTTGTTTATTGTTTGTTATGTACAAACGTTTATTTTTAATAAATAAAACATATTAATAATGAATATGTGTTTATTGAATGGTAATGAAATATTGGTTATTAATAAATATTCTTTATTTATTATAAATAATGTTTTATTTACAGTTGATAAATCTATAGTTTATTGAAAATTAATTTGAATTAACTATTAATGAGGAATATTTAAATAATTTAATTGCATTGTTTGTTTCTAATAAATAAACGTTTATTCCGCAATATTCGAATAAATGATTTATTAGATGTTAATTAATTTCGTTAACTATGAATAAACTGTTTTTTCAGTGTACAACGCTAAAATGGACCGGAGCCCCGTCGTGCATAAACCACATACGGATACGAATTTCTAATGGTACATTCTCAAGTAGTCCCGGCAATTCATTTTCTAAAAAGTGTCTGTAAGTTGCGCCGTTCAGTCGGAGCGGAAGAAAGAAAGGGCCTATCAAGTAATTATCAATTATTGCCGCCCATACATTTACAGAAAATTGATACTGATAATGCCTTTCACTAACTGCATGCGGATTTTCGAGAGCCCAAACATGGTTGTTATGAAAGTATGTGATAGCATTTCGGTAGAAGTTTGACACGTCCGTGAAGAGTACATATCTTAAAAATTGAGGATTTCCAGCCAATTTTCTCAAAAACCACTGACACATAGTAATGCGTTGGGGAAAGTCTCGTGGCAAAAGAGCTTGTACCCTTTGAATATCCCAGGTAGCACATCATATCGGCTGAATCTTGGTTCCATATTGGGCAAATATAGATATATTGTAAATGTAAATTCAATATTGGTCCAATATGGGTGAATATTCAAAAAACAATATTATATTAATAACATTGGTGGAATATTGGTTGAACTAGTTTTGAATGTAGATTATCACACGAAATATTGGGTCAATATTGGTTGAATAATTTCTACCAATATCGATAATACAATATTGGTTATATATTGTTTTCCACATCTAGAATAAATATTGCAATCCAAATATTCCAGTCATATCGATTATAGGGGAAAAAAACTATATTGTATTTCCAAGTTTGTTAGAATATTGGTTGAATATCATTTCCAATTTATTTGACAAATTGTAATAACTCATATTGAGTCAATATTGGTTGAATGATATTTACCAATATCGATAAAACAATATGGTCTTCACATCGTTTTTAACATCTACAATAAATATCGCAATCCCAATATTCCCCTGATATCGATTCTAGGAATAAAAACTATATTGTATCTCCAAGTGTGATTACACATTGGTTGAATATCATTTCGCCAATATTCAACAAATCTTATGAATTAATATTGGGTCAATATTGGTTCAATAATATTTATCGATATCGTTAAAACAATATTGTCTTCATATTGTTTCCTACATCTAGATTGAGATGAAATTTGAATATTGGCCGAATATTCAATAAAACATATTGAAATTATATCATGATCAAACTTAGAGAAAAATCCGCTAGATGGCTCTACATATACAACGTCTTCTAAAACCTACGAAAGTATATTGAATACTTCCTTTACCTTGTTTTCAAGACAGCTCACTCAGTGGTTATGGCGATCAAAAGACAGACTCTGGTGTCACCTTCATCAACTAAAGGACATTTAATAATTTACCAAGGTATATTGACATCCACCAATATATCCAAATGATATTGTACCAATATCGATAAATATTGTACCAATATCAATAAATATTTTGAGGCCATTATTGCTTCAAGAATATTCCACCAAAACTATTTCTAAAATATTCAAACAATATTCGACAATATCGCAAAATGTTCACATACTACTTCTCGACAATATAACTTTTAAATATTGTGCCAATATTGTCAGAATATTGTATCAGCGATATTGTACCAATATCGCCGAACATTTTGAGGACAATATCAGTTCAAGAATATTTTGCCAATATTATTCAAGTAATATTGGACCAATATCGCCGAATGTTCACATTTTTTTTCTCGCCAATATTGCATTTCCAATATTTCGCCAATATGTTCACAATATTGTACCAATATTTTACCAATATAGGTGTGCTACTTGGGATGGTATGGATAAAACTGTTGATCGTGGATAATCCTCCAAACTGTGGACTGAGTAGAATTGACAGCTTCAGCAATTATTCTTGTACTTGTTTCTGGATTCTCCTCGAGAGCGTTCAAAACAGCTTCTTCCAATTCTGGGGTTCGGACTGCTCGTGGTCTTCCAGTAATATCAGCTGCCCTCTTAAAGCTACCTGTTTCTGCCAAACGACCGGTGGAGACTAGCAAATGTTGGAGCTCAAGGCAGTACTCGATTAGGAAATCGCTCCTGGTAAATACGTCTTGCTTCGCGCGCATTGCCTTGGAGAGAGATGCTTGCTAGAATCTTTACCCATGGCCGATCGTTTACCATCAAATAATGGTTTGTTCATTATATTCTATTCCTGGTGCTATGAAATGATTGATATTGATAGGTCTTTATGCCATTTCGGATGAGGGTTCACAGTCTCCTTCCACCCGTTGTTTACAACAACGAACGAGAACGAGAAAAACTCATTGAATATTTCTGTGCAATAACACTATTGTACAACAATTATCAGAAGGAAGAAATAAAATTGAAAGAAAATGAGTGAAATTAACTATCAAAATTATTATGGAACATGGAACGTTGCAAAAACAAATGATATGTTCAGCTCAAGATGGTTCAGCTTTATTTAAGATATTAGATATGCACCATTTTACTACTCTCCATTTAATTAGAATTTTAGGTAGATAAATAGAAATGTTATATTTTTCCTACAAAAACAAATTGTAAATTACTATTTATGAAACAATGTATAAATGATACTGAAATTTATAAAATAAAACATTAAACTCATATCATAAATAACAGTATTTGACTACCTACTCATAAATTATTTCTGAAAGTATTATAAATATTGTTGATGAAATGTTAGTTTTAGTTTTGTGAACAAGGCAGAGTGAATGACACTGACTAGTCTGATAAGTTTTTATATGTATTTGAGTAAACTTCAGGGATGAATAAATATTTATCTATGTATCATTTTAATCATTTACCGCATTTCACATTCACACATTTCAGAATAAAATCAAGCATATTACAAATCACACTTTCTTCTTGCACCTGAGGTTCTGGAATAATATCAACATCAGAGAGTTGTTTTGATTTATTTCATTAGACTTGAAATGAATTTCTCTTTGAGGAGTGCGATTTACTCAATTAGTGTGTTACAACAGATATATTGAGATTAGTCTTTGAATCTTTGAAATATATTTCTAATCTCAGATTATGTGATTCTTCCATGTTTTTTTTCAAAGGCTCAATACTTTCTCATCAGTTCATTCAATTTGATAATTATTATCAACTACGCCCAACATTCAGAATCTATAAAAAATGTTAAAAATTTGTTATTTTCGTCAACTTTGAAACTCTCAGAAGTCTTCGAGATACTTGTGCGAACTAGGGAATATATTAATAACAAATATGTTTTAATCACTCGCACGTTTTTCAATTTACTCCCAACGATTGGTTTCCAACAAAATGGGATATTTTAGTGTAATTCAAATTTGGCGCTTCCAATTTCAGGATAGCCACCCTAATTTCCCTCCAATGACGAAAACAATATGACCGACAAAATCGATGACATTTCATAACCCCCCTATCAAGGAACCCTGATGACAGCCATAATTTTTCTTGGAATTCATATTCTTGGACCTTGAACCATAATTTAATGCATTCATATTCTAAACCATTGGTAAGTCCATCCGGAGTTTAACTGGAACCTATAAAACTGCCCTAAAAGTTAACCGCTGTCAACTCGAGTAATCCATATTGAAGATATTTAAAAAAATCTCCAAGGGTTGAACAGCTCAGACAGGTACATTAAGGAACAATGCATACCTACCTCTCACCTGTCTGTGTCAGACACACCCGTAACTCAGGTAGAGACTGGGAATTCCAAGTCAATTACAATTGTGATTTAAGTATTTTTATTTAAGATTCTCATGTAGATTATTTCATGGTTGAATTAATTTTACGATGACCTGTCTAGCCCGTAAGGGTAATGAATTTAATTTAATGACAAGGATAAGCTTATATCAAAGTGAGAAAAACCATAGGGTAAGTATCACAGACAATTTGATCTTTGTGGACGAATTATCCACAGAGTCAGATAGTTTAACAGATTTGAAGACGTCGCGTCGTGGAGATAATGGACAAATGCAAGTCCGCAAGGTGGTACCTAGCGAGGAAAAAAATTTGCTGGGTCTGTTGACTTGAGCTTGAGAACTAACATTACGGAATATTCCTGATCGATTGCAGGATTTTGTGCGCAAATTTTTCTACCCAGAAAAGACCACGTGATTGACTTTGTCAATATTCAGTGCGTGTCACTTATTTCGCTTACAATTATTGTTTATCGCGTTTCTCGAAAAGTGGAGAAATATCTTTCATTATGAGTTCAGAAAATGAAAAATATCGTTCATTACTCGTCCATAAATGCTTTTTCTGTGCGTGCGCGACATGTTCCCGTGGGAAGCGAAGCCGAACACGGGAAGTCGTGCAAGCACGGAAAAAGGATTTGCGAAATGTCGGGCGAGCGCGTGCAATCCTATCACTACTTTGTCGATTTCTGTCAACTTTGAGTAGAAATCTTCATACCTCATCTGTTAGTGAACAAGACCAGAAATACGCGAGAGAAGCGAGCGCGTGAAATTGACAGAAATCGACAAAGTAGTGATGGGAATGCGCGCGCTCGCCCGACATTTCGCAAATCCTTTTTCCGTGCTTGCACGACTTCCCGTGTTCGGCTTCGCTTCCCACGGGAACATGTCGCGCACGCACAGAAAAAGCATTTATGGAAGAGTAATGAACGATATTTTTCATTTTCTGAACTCATAATGAAAGATATTTCTCCACTTTTCGAGAAACGCGATAAACAATAATTGTAAGCGAAATAAGTGACACGCACTGAATATTGACAAAGTCAATCACGTGGTCTTTTCTGGGTAGAAAAATTTGCGCACAAAATCCTGCAATCGATCAGGCATATTCCGTAATGTTAGTTCTCAAGCTCAAGTCAACAGACCCAGTAATTTTTTTTCCTCGCTAGGTACCACCTTGCGGACTTGCATTTGTCCATTATCTCCACGACGCGACGTCTTCAAATCTGTTAAACTATCTGACTCTGTGGATAATTCGTCCACAAAGATCAAATTGTCTGTGATACTTACCCTATGGTTTTTCTCACTTTGATATAAGCTTATCCTTGTCATTAAATTAAATTCATTACCCTTACGGGCTAGACAGGTCATCGTAAAATTAATTCAACCATGAAATAATCTACATGAGAATCTTAAATAAAAATACTTAAATCACAATTGTAATTGACTTGAAATTCCCAGTCTCTACCTGAGTTACGGGTGTGTCTGACACAGGCAGGTGAGAGGTAGGTATGCATTGTTCCTTAATGTACCTGTCTGAGCTGTTCAACCCTTGGAGATTTTTTTAAATATCTTCAATATGGATTACTCGAGTTGACAGCGGTTAACTTTTAGGGCAGTTTTATAGGTTCCAGTTAAACTCCGGATGGACTTACCAATGGTTTAGAATATGAATGCATTAAATTATGGTTCAAGGTCCAAGAATATGAATTCCAAGAAAAATTATGGCTGTCATCAGGGTTCCTTGATAGGGGGGTTATGAAATGTCATCGATTTTGTCGGTCATATTGTTTTCGTCATTGGAGGGAAATTAGGGTGGCTATCCTGAAATTGGAAGCGCCAAATTTGAATTACACTAAAATATCCCATTTTGTTGGAAACCAATCGTTGGGAGTAAATTGAAAAACGTGCGAGTGATTAAAACATATTTGTTATTAATATATTCCCTAGTTCGCACAAGTATGTCGAAGACTTCTGAGAGTTCCAAAGTTGACGAAAATAACAAATTTTTAACATTTTTTATAGATTCTGAATGTTGGGCGTAGTTGATAATAATTATCAAATTGAATGAACTGATGAGAAAGTATTGAACAAAGTATTGAGCCTTTGAAAAAAAAACATGGAAGAATCACATAATCTGAGATTTGAAATATATTTCAAAGATTCAAAGACTAATCTCAATATATCTGTTGTAACACACTAATTGAGTAAATCGCACTCCTCAAAGAGAAATTCATTTCAAGTCTAATGAAATAAATCAAAACAACTCTCTGATGTTGATATTATTCCAGAACCTCAGGTGCAAGAAGAAAGTGTGATTTGTAATATGCTTGATTTTATTCTGAAATGTGTGAATGTGAAATGCGGTAAATGATTAAAATGATAGATAGATAAATATTTATTCATCCCTGAAGTTTACTCAAATACATATAAAAACTTATCAGACTAGTCAGTGTCATTCACTCTGCCTTGTTCACAAAACTAAAACTCACATTTCATCAACAATATTTATAATACTTTCAGAAATAATTTATGAGTAGGTAGTCAAATACTGTTATTTATGATATGAGTTTAATGTTTTATTTTATAAATTTCAGTATCATTTATACATTGTTTCATAAATAGTAATCTACAATTTGTTTTTGTAGGAAAAATTTAACATTTCTATATATCTACCTAAAATTCTAATTAAATGGCGTGTAGTAAAATGGTGCATATCTAATATCTTAAATAAAGCTGAACCATCTTAAGCTGAACATATCATTTGTTTTTGCAACGTTCCATGTTCCATAATAATTTTGATAGTTAATTTCACTCATTTTCTTTTAATTTTATTTCTTCCTTCTGATAATTGTTGTACAATAGTGTTATTGCACAGAAATATTCAATGAGTTTTTCTCGTTCTTTGTAACGTTGTTGTAAATCATTTCATAGCACCAGGAATAGAATATAATGAACAAACCATTATTTGATGGTAAACGATCGGCCATGGGTAAAGATTCTAGCAAGCATCTCTCTCCAATGGAACTCCAAGTGCTTCTTGAAATGTCATAGGTGAATTATCGATGACAGATTGATAGGATATCACAGTGGACAGACCAGATTTTTACCAACACGTATTGGTAGGAGTAACTAAAAAGGATCACCAACATTATATCTTAATGGCATAGCAAAAATATTGACTTTCAACAGTTTCTATCCAAAACCAAATCGAGTTCTGTTTCTCATTAGTACAGTTTAATCTCACCGTTTTTCCAAAGCCTTTGTCTTGACTTCTCTTTTATTAAAATGGTTTGAACAAATCCTGGAAAAATCAATACTATACCAAAATTGATTCCATAGCTGCTTACTGTTTTATTCTTGGGGAATATCAGGAACGACAATGTATCATCATGGTATGATGTAGGAGTATTGTTACAATATCAAACAAGTAATTAACAACTACAAAATACAAGAAATGCATATGATTTTATTGTGATTCATTCGAGCCACGGGCTTTAGTAACTTTATTTATTCGCAAATTGACGTAAATATAACCAAAATTACCAATTTCAGGATAGCCACCTTAATTTCCCTCCAATGACGTATTCTCTCCCTTTCCTCAGTCTTCCCCTTGTCTAAATGCTCACTTATTTCATAACCCCTTCCTATCATAAGAACCCTGGGCTGTCATTTAAATATCGTTATTTCAAATTTCCTCATAGATAATTTCCTAATTATTGGCTGAATAATGAAAATAATATAATGACTATAATCAAGATCCCAGGGCCCCCAGACGTTACTTATTTTCTTAGAAACCAGATGTAAGGGATTAAGTAGTGTTAGTATGTACTTTGAGTGTATGGGTATCTACTAGCTTGGGCCTACGGCCAATTAACAGGTACCAGGTGCTAGAGGTAAGTAAATATAGTATTCATCTTTCTTAAATTCTCATCGCTGATATTTAGGTATGTTTTAGAGAACATGATTAAAAATTAATAATCGATACTGCCAGATACTTTATGCCGGTGGTAATTTTTACCAGACGCTTTAAAGCTCCCGGAAAAATAATGTAACTTTACTCATAATCTCAGTCTTGATTCTCATACATGATATTCAGGGAACTATTTCATTACTTTTTGGAAGCAGCCAGACCAATCGGATGGGCCAAACATCCCCCCAGATACGCATAAAGTGTCACTTTGAGAATGAGCGCGGATTTGCGAAATGTCGGGCGAGCGCGCTCGCTTCGCTCGCGTATTTCTGGTCTGTTCACTAACAGACAAGGTATGAAGATTTCTACTCAAAGTTGACAGAAATCGACAAAGTAGTAATGGAAATGCGCGCGCTCGTGTCTGTCTCGCAGATATCTTCACCAAGAAGTAAGAGATAGGTTACATAAGTTACAAAGTAGTAATAGGAATGCGCGTGCTCGCTTTGCTTACGTATTTCTTGCTGAATATCTTCACTAAGAATGGTTCACTCTTCGAGTGTTTATGAGGAACTATCATTATCATTATTATTTGTAAAAAAAGTGCCAGTCTCTAGGGCGCCAATACTTCTGAAAACTATCCACTACAAACACTTCATTTTAAATAGTATTCAGTATTCAGGAATTTTAGGGAATCTGACAACGTCGCATTGTATTGTAAAGTTTTTAAGACTCGCTGTTGTTGATTCAATGAAAGACATTGATACTGGGTACTTTGTTATGAAACAAGCCATTTCGTTGTGAGAACAGGATTTGGAAAAAGTCTTGGTATTAATATTTTGAATGCACAAAAGATATTTTTTAATAGACAGAGCTATGAGGCATTTTTTGCGAACAAATAACTACTTGAATAAACGTGTCGGATCACATTCATTTTTGGTAAGTGCGCATGCGCAAACAGATAGAAAAGACGCAACCTAACTGTATTGTATAGTCGGGTAAGTTCGGTTGGGTTTGCATGAGATTGGGTCTGTCGGGATAAGTTATAGTCATTGAAATAGGTTCATTTTATGTGAAAAGTGCTCATTATTTTTTGTGCGCATGTGTATTCATGTTATGTTTGCGCACATTTCCGTGATCTGTCTCGTCCTTTGAATTTTGCTAGTCATTTAGAAACAGTATAAGTACCATTGTTTCGAAGGTGCAGTTAAAGTGTTGATGGAAAAATGTTGTGGTTATCCACTAATTTTTCTTACTCATTCACTAAAATATTCCATGTTAAGTCTTGTTCAAACCCTCGCGAATTTCTCAATTTTTCTGCGAATAAAATGGCTGCCAGTCATGCCGGACCAATCGTCGATGCAGAACCATGTCGGCAGACATCTTATTCGCAGAAAAACTGCGAAATTCGCGAGGGTATGAACAAGCCTTTATACGTTAATTGAATATTTCTGGAATCACACTGGCAATGTCGCTTCGCCCTTACGTCAATTCCATTGTTACCAACCTGACAGATATTAACTAAACAAAACAGCATGAATTTGTTTTGTTATTGCTATAATAAAGTAGAATTTGTTGATAAAAAACTGTTTTCAATGAAAAAAAAAGTGTAAAACTGGTGAATTAGGGTGTGTATATTGTGCTGGTGAAAATCAGGAGGCATTTGAGTGTGTTTTTCGAAGAAGAAACGTGTGCTAGAAAATGCCAGTTTTCATTCAAAAAAAGGCCCGTATCTCCGAAATTACTTGAGACCGCCAAAAATTTTATTCGGATCTTTTATTCAGGAGGTCAAACTACGTAAGTCCCAAAAAAAAATTTTTGATAGCTTGTAGCGCCCGGTTAACGAAATTTTACCTTATTAGAAATTTTCTTTAATAAAGGAACAAGATTGATGCAAATTCACGAATGATGAAAGAATAACCAACGACAACAAACACCACACAAAACGACAAGAGAAAATCTGAAATTCTAAAAACCATCTCTGATCTCTGACAAGAGTGACAGATGTCATTGACAAGTCTTTCTGTTGATGAAGTATATAGTTGTAGATTTTTTAATGTGAGTATACATTGACCCATTGTGAATAGCCTCTGTCAAATGGCATTACTGGTAAAATTAAAAATACAACAATTTTAATTTCAATTGTGTCGAAAAAATTACATTTTACAAAACTTTTTAACTTGTTTTGACGTGTAGAAATTGAATATGTTGAATACACAGTTGAAGCATTTCCGTAAAAACCGGAAGTCCGCCATTTTGGATTGTAATGTGATCACATCCGAATTAGTTGCATACAGGGTGTCCCACGAAGTTTTGGACAGAGAATATCTCGGAACTCGAAAGTAGTGGAGAATTGTAATTCTGGGATTCTGAATTAAAGCAATTGTTGCAGATTTTTTTGATACTATGTTACCCAATGAGCCTTTTGTTTTCGGTCACGTGACATCTGATTCAAAATCTTTGGTGGGACACCCTGTATATTTTCGCATTTTTATGTTCCCCTCGGTGAAACAATTTCAACGAACTATCACACTTGTGGTCTAAAACGATGAATTCAAGAATTAAGTACAGGCACTTCAATATCCTTTGTCCCACGACGATTTTTAATAAAATATCGATGATTAATTTAATTTTGCCTTGTTTCATTCATCACATAAAATATAGGACTGCCCATCAAATACACAGGGTGACCCTAAACCTAAATAATTTGGCAATTGCTCGTTTCAGACGTCGTGGGACAGAGGATATTGAAGTACCTGTATTTTTGAATTGATCGTTTTAGACCACAAGTGTGATAGTTTGTTGAAATTGTTTCATCGGGTGGAACATGAAAATGCCAAAATATACATCAATAATTTTTAATCTGATGTCACGTAACCGAAAACAAAAAGCTCATTGGGTAACATTATATCAAAAAAAGCTGCACCAATTGCTTTTATTGAGAACCCCAAAATTACAATTCTCCACTACTTTCGAGTTCCGAGATATTCTGTCTGAAACTTCTTGGGCCACCCTGTATAACTGTACCAACTTTCACAAAAACCCGTTCACGAATGCAGAAGTAACAGAGGTGGCCCGAAACACTGTGTCACTCGGTACCTATAGTAAAGTAACATTTATATGTGGTAAAGTGTCACTTCAATAAACGATTTTGTATGTAATAAAATAGCACAATATCAGTCAAAATGCGAAGACAGCAGTTTTTCTCAACATTAAATTCGTAATTAGAGACATATTAGCAAATTTGATGCGATATGACTTTCGCGCTAAGGATTAACACATTCTACATTTCTGTGAGACGAGCTGTGACCTTCAGAATTGTTGAAGTGCAACATGTTTTTCTTGAGAATGGTTGGGTTTGGGACCCATGTTCCATATACCTAACTTTTTATTTGTTTGGGATCAGGCTATCTGCCATCTGGTGACAGCAGTCATTTATCTCTTGGCCACCGTACGATGAGTGTGACCAAGTAATAAAAGGGAAATCGGTTCTTTGCAGAGATAAAATACAATTTATGATCAGTGTCAGTGAGCTTTGTTTTTTTTTTTTTGATTGATTGATTGGAGTAGATTTTTGTCGATTCTTCTAATGAATTGAGGATTTTTATTTTGGCCTCGATACAAAAATGTCAAACCTATCACTACCAGGTGTCCGCGAAAAGTGGCAACTTTTTTGTTTCTGAAGATAATGGAATGAAATTCGGAGGATCTGTATAAGACATAAATCTGCGTTCTTTGACGAATAACCAAAGTTCATGCAACTTCAAGTTTCACCGGAAGTGACTTAAACTTTCGATTTTTAAATGGGATCACCCAGTATATTTTTACTTCTTTTGTTTTCACATGATTTTTTTTCCAATTTTGAATTTTATTTTTAATCTAGAGTGCTATGGATACGTTCAAATAACTAATTGAAGCCCGAAAATTTTGGGGAACTGTTTTCGGTCAATATGTTTGTGCTATGAAAATTTAATTTTAAAATTGAAATTACTCATTTTTTCAACTGGCGACATGGTGGCTCGTCGGGTTAGGAAAAATACCATTTTATTACGATTTATTTGATACCACATACAGGTTTCGAACAAAATTCCGTCAAAAAACTTTTAAAAAAACTACGTCGGATGTTTCATAAAATGAAGCATCTTTTGGTATTAAAATAATATTTGAATGCATCGCGTAACCTTTGACAAACACAACTGATGAAACAAAATCATTAAGGAGATGGACTTCTTATTTTACTTCGCTTCTGCAAAAGTAAATAAGTTATGTTAATTTCATTGAAAATATGAACAGGATGTTTATAAAGTCATTTGTGGAATCATCTGCGACTGAAAGTTGGAATTTAGTCGCTATTTTCCATCGTACAAGATAACCTCTCTTGGAAGGGATTCATGTTTTAACCCTTTGTTTTCTAGTGTGCACACAGTGAGGACACTTACAAGTTAATTATTTCTCATGTGCCGAGTCCTCACTGCTGATACACATAAAATGACGCATGCGTTTGATGTCTCTCTACTGCAAATGAAATTTGCTGAAACGAACCGGTATAGATGTAGGTTCGTGTCGGTTATTTATGCGAGTGTTTTTTTAAGCTGATAAGTACCACCTGTTTCATCTGAAATGAAAATAATAGTGGAGAATGATAGGCGTGTTTCAAGTTAATTTGATTCATGAAGCATATAAAAATATATTTTCATTGTTGTCACAGTATATGCATAAGAAAAAGTGATAATTTTGATGCATACTTTGTGGTGTGCTATATCTATGGACGATGACCTAACATTGAAACAATTTCCCTAGACATCTGGACCAAAAATTACTGAAAATATAGAAACGCCTTCCGACATGTTCCTCTATACTTTTCAGAACCGACTTTTGGAACACATATTTTTTCATACTTTGCAAAAAGCTGGGGATAATCCCAATGGCTTTGTATCAACTAATATCACAGAAATAAAAAGTTTCATTGTGTAGCACTAAGTTGGAACCTCATAAGTCTAGATGGCATTGTTCTAGGTAACAAATTTGATATTTTGTTAAATTTTACATGAAAACACTCATTTGTTTCAGATGTAACGTCGCATTATGCCTCTTCGACAAAAAAAAACTGCTTCTTGGAATATCATAAAAAATGAGATATTTATATATATATATAAGAGAAATAAAAAATGGTTTTCACCTCCTAGTGTTCTCACCGTGAGCACTCTCTTCTTAAGCTAAATCAATAGCAAATCATTAAAAATTACCTTTAAAATCTATGTAATAATGTATTAGTAATCATCTGCAACTAAATTTTTGAATTTTTTCCTCAAAAAAATTATTCCGGCCTCAAAGGGTTAAAGAGAAACATTCTCAATTGAAAATTGAATCAATACGTGACTCCTCTGGAAATGGGAAAACCCTACGATAAAATTGAAGTTACATTTTGTAATATTTAACAGAAAACAACTACTTCCCCGACAAAAGCCACGCTGGACATTGAACTACATCTGATAGATATTGAGAAAGACCCTATATAACTTGAGAGAAAAAATCTGAAAGTGAAAATTTACATTTTCATTCAGATAGTTGATTATTTATTAAAATTTCCGTTGGAGATTCTTATCTATGAATGAGATAAAGGAGAATGTTATTCAGAAGTATCACTCACAGAAAATCGCTCATTTCATTGATGCGTGAATTGCATCTCTTTCGCTAGGCCTCCAATACATTTTGGTCGACAAAAATCTATTTCACTCTTCTAAGATCATCAGGGAGGTCGGAAGAATTGCAAAACATACTCTTCAGAAGCAATTTCACACTGTAATGAGGAATTGTTGGACTATTTCTTGTGCGGTGAAACTAAATATTTTTCTGACATAAAACCTGTCATGGGTATGGCATGTTGATTTATTTCATTGAAAATATGAACAGACTGTTCATAAAGTCAGTTGTGGAATCATTTGCTACTGAAAGTTGGAATTTAGTTGCTATTTTCCATCGTACAAGATAACCTCTCTTGGAAGGTACTTTTTGAAAAGGAGCAGTATGGCTACCGCAGTAAAAAATCAACCACCAAAGCAATAATAGTCATTTTGAAAAAATTCTTGGATGCGATTGATGAAAATAACTTTTCGTGTGCCACAATGTTGGATTTATCTAAGGCATTTGATTGCGTCACACATGAGTATCTACTTAGTAAATTAGATTTTTATGGGATCAGGGGTAATGCATTGGAATTATTCGCTTCCTATTTGCACCGTCGACAGCAACAAGTGGTTCTACCTTCAGGTGAGAAGTCAGACACACTGTCTATAGATATTGGAGTTCCCCAAGGATCAATATTGGGACCCATATTTTTTATTATTTTCATAAATGATTTACCAAAATATTTGAATACTGACGCAGTGACATTATATGCTGATGACTCTACAATTTTAAATGTAAGCCCAGATATAACAAACCTGAAACTCAAAAATACTGAAACAGTAGCGAAGGCTTCAGAATGGTTTTCGGCAAATAATTTAAAACTGAACACAGAAAAAACAAGTGAGCTAATTTTTTTAAATGGTGGTCAAGAAAGTAGCGTTAAGTTATTAGGTATATATATTGATACGAAATTGAACTGGAAAGAACACATCAAATACTTATCCAAAAAACTAAATAAAGTAGTGTACCAAATCAGGAAACTAACGGAATTCACAACTCTAGATACCGCACTAACATATTATTATAGTAATTTCTTTTCCATTTTTTCTTATGGACTTCTTCTTTGGGGCAACTGCGTAGAAAATGGAAGAATATTTAAACTACAAAAAAAAAGCTGTACGAATAATAGCAAAGGCTAGTTATCGAGAACACTGCAAACCGTTATTCAAAAAACTGAGCATCTTAACTTTACCCTCAGTATTCATTCTACAATGCATAATGTTTGTGAAAGAAAACGAAAACTCACTCTCTTCAAATTCATCCTACCATTCTTATTACACTAGAAATAAAAATTCGTTGAGCATTCCCTATCACCGCCTGAAAAAAACTCAACAGCCCATTAATCATGCATCCCTAAAAATCTTCAATAAATTACCAAATGCACTGAAAGATGCCCCTATCAAACAATTGAAGGCAGCAATCATCAAAATTTTATCAAAAAATGCATTTTATTCACTGGAAGAATATTTCGAATTCATTTTTGACGAAACAATTGTTTAATATATAGAAATTTGTATGTCTGTATTCTCTGTTGTGATGTAATTTTGAATAATTTTAAATTTTTATATAAATTATATATTTTTAAATTTTATGTACAATGAAGTACTCTGAATTTCACGTATAAATTATTGTTTTACGCTTTTTAAATTTTAATATAACTATTGACATTTCTTGTACCTGTACTTGGTTATGATAGTTTCTATTTCTTGTATACTTTGACAACCTTAAATGTAACTCGCATAACTTGGGCTAATAAATTATTATTATTTATTATTAAAATTATTATATTATTATTCATGTTTTAAAGAGAAACATTCTCAATTGAAAATTGAATCAATACATGACTCCTCTGGAAATGGAAAATACGACTAAATTCCAAGCGATTTTCTGTGAGTATGATACTTCTGAATAACATTCTCCCTTATCTCATTCATAGATAAGAATCTCCAATGGAAACTGGACATTTTAGAAATAATCAACTATTTGAATGAAAATGCAAATTTTCACTTTCAAATTTTTTCTCTCATGTTATATAGGGTCTTTCTCAACATCTATCAGATGTAGTTCAATGTCCAGCGTGGCTTTTGCCGGAAAAGTAGTTGTTTTCTGTCAGATATTACAAAAAAGTAACTTCAATTTTATCGTAGGGTTTTTCCATTTCTAGAGGAGTCATGTATTGATTCAATTTTCAATTGAGAAAGTTTCTCTTTAAAACTTAAATAAGTTATGTTTTCTGTAATTATTGAAAGAATATATCCATGATAATATTTATGCAAGAAGATATGTTATTAGCTTTTGGATTTATATATAAACCCTTTATTGTAGTCATAGACTAATTTGCATTTTTTGGGGTTAATGGATAATGTCTATAATAATACACTTAAAAGTTGAATAAGTACAATTGTCACATATAAACATACTTGTCACATATATACACATTGAAATTAAAATTATAAGTACGTGGTCAGATAGTGGCTACTGGGTTTTTTATTGATTGGAGAGGTATGATTTTAATTCCCTTTTAAAGAGAGCTAGAGATGTTATGCCTTTAATGTCTTGTGGGAGATTATTGAAACTGTCAAGCCCTTTAAAAAAAATTGAATTTTGTGTTTGCGTTAGTCCAACTTGTTGAATGTCGAAATCAGTTCTATTTCTAGTGTTGTATCCGAGGATTTGCTCATTATATTTGCCTTTCTCTTGTAAATAGGTTGGCGCAATTTTATGTCTTATTTTGAAGATTAGAATCAAGGTTTGGTAAAGAAGAAAATATTTTATTGGCAGCCATTCCAGTTGCTTCAACATACCATTTATAGGTGTTAGTCTTCCACAATTTAAAATAATTCGCATGACTCTGTTTTGAAGTTTCTGCATCCGTGCTAGTTCATTTTGGTTCAGTATATACAGGAATGTGGAGCAATAAGTGAAATGCGGTAAGACTAATTTATTCATTTTGTTTTATCAGCTGTGTTGGTACAGGTTGTTCGATGCACTCAAGTCTTATTTTCATCTCTTATTTCTATTGTACCTAATCTTCTAAAGTTTTTTTAGGAAGTTTGTTCGAAACCTATCGATGTGCAGTATCACATTAATCGTAATCGAATGCTCTTTTTCCTAATCCGACGAGCCACCATGTTGCCATCTGAAAACAATGGACCTTTCCACGAGATATGAGAAAACACAGTAATGAGAAAGTATATACGTTAATATCACTCGGGATTTTTTAATTTATTTTTCTGACCGCTAGTTTCTCTATAATCAGAAGAAAAGTGATTCGTGACGTCACGTTCATCAAAACTAGACTTGACAACGATGTGAAAGTTGTGCAGCATGGAATTTCAAATTCTCATTCAAATATAATGTTATTTGGTACCAGACGGGTTCGTTCGTCTATTTCACGGAGCAAACCAATAAGAATTGTTTGTCTCTGTTTAACTCGTTCGCCTATATTAAAATTGGATACAAGTAAAGCAGTTCCATCAAATATATTTTTCTACATTCATGCAAAAATCAAAACTTTATTGAACTATATTCAGTGGAAAAAGAAGTTCTTTATTGCACTAGTGCAATAAAGTTTTTATTGCACTCATCTGTCATTCTACTTCAACGTGCTGTCATCATGACAAACATAAACGTTTAAACCTACTACATATTTAGCATATATTCTGTGAGATTGGCAATAGGTTTCAAACAGTTACATATTTTATATTATTTTGTATTATTGTTAGCAGCAAGAGTTAAACAAACAATGCCTTCCCGAGAATAACTCCATAATCAAATCCGATCCGCTTTGTTCTAAACCGTCTACCTGCATAGAGCACACTGTCTGTACTATGACCACACCTAGTGATAACATACGCGCTCACGGCTACTATGATTTTGATTTTTATAATGCGATTTAAAAAGTACTTCACTACGAAATATTCATATTAAAAATTGCACCAATTGTTCATTCACTTTCAACATTGAGGGTAAAAATAAAGTTTGAGTTAAATTGTTCGTAACGTATTAGTTCCTGTTTCAATGCAAATCGATATTAATAATAAAGTATTCAAGTTGCGCTTTTCATTTTCCTACACCTAGTGCCGCACCTCAATAAATCATTTTGTGCTTTTTGCATGAACGTAGAAAAAATGTTGTATGCAACTCGTGCAAAAATTACTATTGCTGCACATGAACAGGCCCTACGTGATTTCTTATTTGAGGTTGTATAATGCGGTTTTCAAAGTTTTGAAAGTTTTTGTTGTTTGTATTCTAAATTTTTTTTAATTCCTGTATCTGTATCCCTACAATAACTGTGAACATGTCGAAAAAGTGCTGTGTACCCGGTTGCCTGAACACCAGTGAAAATTCTAATAAACAATTTTATTGTGCATCTAAAGATGAAGCGCGTGGTAAAATGTGTTTTGAAGCAGTGAAACCCTGTGTAAAAAGCGGAAATATAAGTTATTTTGAAAAAAAATTCCAAGTGGGTACTTTACGTTACCTATGTTATTATTGTATTCAAGTAGAGTTCAAAGGAAGATTTATAATTTTAGTCATTGCAAAAAAGATCTTGAACTATCAAAAAAATTTAAGTACTAGTAAAGATTCAGAAAAATATACCTAGGTACTTGAAAAACCAAATTCAAAGAGATTAAAGTCGGAATGAACGTTATTACGAGTTGCGATATTGGCAATGCTCGTTTTTCATCAAAAGAAAGGTCCGTTCAGAAAATTTGAAAGCTATAAATACAATAAAAATATAGGTAATATCTGGATTTTTTTCTTTGAGTTGATAAAGTTTTAATTATTTCTCAATGGCTTGTATGAAGCTAGAACCTATATTTTTAAGGAAAACGGTATTACCTGTGAATGTGACGTCAGCGGCACACTTTCAAATGTGATATTTTTCCAAAATTAAAAAATATAGTGGAAATCTTTGTTAAATGGACGTTTCAGTCTAGAAACTATCGATTTAAACGAGTTTTGCAATTTATTTTTCGTAAATGTAAAGGTCCATTTAGTAATAGAAATTTTAAAATGAAATTTTGAATAGGAGATACATTTTGATCCAAAACAGTAAAGTTGTAATGATTATTCTCAAAATTTTAGAACTGAAATCAGTGATTTGAAGAAATCCATAGCACTAGAATAAAAAATTAATTTTAAAATAAAAATAAAAGTGACAAGTATCACATGATCGTACTCAGTTAATCATATGGAAAAAAGCTAAGTGAAAATATATCTGTCAATTCTGGTAAAACCAGAAGTTGCATGAAGCTCTGTTACTTGTCAAAAGATGCAGTTCTCTGTCTTATTCAGATCCTCCAAATTTCATTCCATTATCTTCAAAAACAAAAAAGATATAGGGGCGAGTCACTTTCCGCGGACACCCGGTATAGTAAAAAGGTTTTCTATATGAATTACTTTTTGTAATTTTTCATTTATTCACTCTAGCTTCAAATAAAAACAGATTTTTTTCTCGAACACAACTGCAATACTTGCTTTCTCTTGATTCCGTGAAATTTAAACAATTGTACAGCTAAAAATCAGTGAGCAAAGTGTCTGCCAAATGTTTTTTCGTATCCAGGGAGTCATTGAATCGAATGGGCGCAATGAGAACCGTGTGCAAATCACTTAATAGACCTTTTTTGACATTTTTATAACTCTGTCGCGTGGTAATGCAGAGCCCTGAATGTCTGCCTCTTCGATTTTCGTCGTTTTCAGGATGATTCTGACCATGAACCCCAGAGGCAGATATGTGCAAATGATTTAATACCCCCTCCACCTTTTTTAATCAACTTTAACCCGCTGTAACGTGGATACACAGCGACATAGGACCTTAATTGACTTGACCAAATCAATTCGTAGTGATCAAAACTGCAATATACCTCGATGTGCAACTTGTGCTAATCATATACCGAAATCCTCCCTAACTAAATATATGTACCAACATTTGCTCACTAATACTTTTAATCAGAACTGGCTGTATGCCAAGTCATTCGAGAACTAGTATTCTTATAATTGTAAAAGGTGGAATGCGGACTTCAATAAGCATCTCATACAAATTCATAGGTATAAAATAAATGCATTTCTCAAAGAATTCGTTATTCGAGAGAGAAATTGAATGATCGCTTGAGTATGTCAGAACAGAAAAAGAGGTGTGGCCATCATTGCGTTATTGCTGTACAATCTGGTTTCTTAGGGAAAAACTATGTTATGCCAAGTGAAAACATCCACAAGATAACATTTTTGTACATCGCCGATACATTCCTATAAAATGTATTAAAAAAACGCCACAAAAAACAAAAACAAAAGGCACCTTTGGGAAGTACAAATTATGTCAAACATCTCAAAACCTCCCAGGGATGTTTGAGCTCGCTGGGGACCATGATAGATATATATCTTTTAACAAAAGTGGGGTGGAAATATATGAGGGTATTGAATTATTCTGGCGAAGAATAAGAGTTTTGTCATATGTATATACCACAATTTTCTCTCTATCAAAAGAGTGAAATTCCTTTCGAATTTGTTATGTGAATATTTTTTCTTTAGGGATTATTATAACATAACATAACATAACATAACATAACATAACATAACATAACATAACATAACATAACATAACATAACATAATATGACATAACACAATAGAACAAAACAACATAACGCAGCGTAACGTAACGTAATATAAGAATAATATTTTGTAAGACCTGAGGATAAATTCAATTGGATTCGAATCATAGGCAAGAATATTACTGTTTTTTCTTAAACATCATAGTGCTCCCAATACCAAGCGACATCTGGGAAGAAAAATTATTGGCGCAGTTATAACACTAATATATTGTTGACAAATGTAGTTTATTATATTTGGTTGGCAAACCTGACAGCAACACTGTTGGTATCTACTTTTTAGTGCGTAGGAATTTTAAGGGCCCCATTCACGTTGAGATCGGTATCGATACGTGTATCGCGACAGGTGGCGATACATATATCTGAGATTTGTAGCCATGTTTCAACTGCTCCTACACGTTGAGATGAACTCATGAAACATCAGTTCAGTCACTGGTTCATTAACAAAATGGTGCCACCTGCCATACCTGCGCTTGTAGCAGTGGCAGTTGTTTTATCAGATGTTTTAAAGAAGAAAAAAAAAAGAATATGGGCAAAGAAATGGTTACGTGAGAGAAACAAATATACAGTGGTTAATTTACTACAAGAATTAAAGGTCGACGAACCAAATGATTTCAAAAACTATTTACGAATGAATGACATGTTATTTAATAAGTTATTGAATATAGTAACACCAAGAATTGAAAAAAAAAATACTGTTATGAGAGATTCAGTGAGTGCCGAAGAAAGACTTATTGTAACCTTAAGATATTTGGCTACAGGAAATAGTTACGAAGACTTAAAATTTTCTGCGGCAATTTCTCCTCAATTACTTGGGAAAATTATCCCTGAAACATGCCAAGCAATTTATGAAGGGCTCGTAAATGAATATATGCAGGTAAGTTTATATAGTTTTTATTTTTATTAATATTAATATCTGAATTTTAACAAATAGAATATGTATCTTAAGGATTGTTATTAAATCTAAGGTACTCTGACATGTTAGCAATAACGTCATTCGCCTGAGACTGAACATTTTCGACTTCAATACTTCCACTTGAATTGCTTGCGATATGAGGAAATGAATTCACAGAATGCGGGTGAATGATTGGTGTAAAGCCACCACTGTTGGAAACACTTTGTTGTAGATAGTTGCTGTTGGTGTTATAATACGGAAGACGCCCTGGGGCACTAATAGAATGTTGAATGGTGGAATGTTCTGTTAATTTCCCCAATCTTGCATAAAAAATCGCGTCTGTAACTAATTTTTCAACGTAGCTTCGTTGTATTGGGTTCAGTGATGCCAAATCTCGAGCATATTTGACACCTGCTATTTGAAAATCGCTTAAACTATTACGGCAGGCGTTTCAGTAACTTCGGCAGAACCTGAACAATACTTTTTCATTGTTTCGCTGGCAAGTGCAAGAAGGTCATTTTTATTTACATCTTTTCCTTTTGAACGTCCATATTTGGGTGTTTGTGGATATCTAGGACGCTTGGCAGATGAGGATGATTGCGATGAACCTGGCCGAGATGATTCTGGTTCAGGTGATTGCAGTGGCGAAATCATGCTGTCCTCGTTAATGTTTGATATAGCTTGTTCACTCTCACTGTCGAAATTCTGCAAATAATACATAAATATATATAAAGAATCCAGGTTTTTCTTTTTACTAGTCCAATCCACGGACGCGTTTCGACCTATTAGGTCTCATCAGCGTGGACTAGCAAAAAGAAAAACCGAAAAATAATGCTAAAGAGCAATGAACATGATTTGTGTTGGTAGAAATTTGTTATGTATAGCTCAAAATTGATAGATGGCGACATAACCAAATTTCTACCAACACTAAATATATATATATATATATATATATATATATATATATATATATAAGTTTATATATATATATATATAAATAAGTATATAATTTTTTTTTCAGTTTCCTAGAACAGAAGAGCAATGGAAAGCAATAGCCGAAGAGTTCAGAAAAACTTGGAATTTTGATACTTGTTGTGGCGCTATAGATGGCAAGCATGTGAATATTGTCAAACCTCCTAATAGTGGATCCTACTTCTATAATTACAAAGGAAAGTTTAGTACGGTTTTAATGGCTATCGTATCGTGAATGCTAACTATGAATTTATTATGGTCCATACTGGAACCAATGGTAAAGTATCAGACGGAGGCATACTGAATGAAACAAATTTTTTTGAGCTACTTATGACAGATTCATTAAACTTGCCATCGCCCGTCGTACCTGAGGGAACTGCATATTCTTTGCCTTACACATTTGTCGCAGATGAAGCTTTTGCTTTATTGGAAAACTTGTTAAAACCTTATCCTCAAATTAAGAGAGAATTTTTAACTACAGGCTGAGCCGTGCACGCCGCGTAGTCGAAAATGCATTTGGACTACTAGCTTCTCGTTTTCGAATTTTTCACACGGACATTGCTATCGATGTTAAAAACATTGACCACATTGTTTTGGCAGCGTGTGTCCTTCATAATTACTTAAGACGACACTCCGAAGCATACTTATCCGCTATCGACAAGGAAGATACCGATACGGGAGAAGTCATTGCTGGGTTATGGCGTGAAAATGGACCTTTTTTAACACCCTTACAACGCACAACTCAAGGAAATGCAGCAGCAGGCAAGCGAGCAAGAAATTCATATAAAGAATATTTCAACGCAGAAGGAAGAGTGGCTTTTCAAGATAAAATCCTTGGATAATTTTAGCTTATTATAACTTTATCATGCATAGACATTACGTGAAATATAATTATGTATATATAAAGTCTGTTTTTTTTTTAATGCACTTCCCCAAGTCAAAAATTTAGTAATTATGTAGGCAACACAAGACTTTTGTATGTTAAAATTTTCACCAAATTGACAGTTTTACATTATATTGCCAACATAATGTCATTTTGACTTTTACTTTTAATTTTGAGACAGACTTTACATGTACCTCTAAATAACATATACCTACAATATACTAATCGTCAAACAAAAGTGCTTGCCGGTCTAATAAAACAAGTACCTACCTGTACATTTCATAAGATGACGCTTGGTATTATTGATGACATGCAAGCACTTTTGTTTGACGATTATTTACTTTCCTTACCTCCATTTCAGATGCGTCCTCCAAATTGTCACCTTCTAAATTTGATTTTCACTCTCTAGGCATTTCAGAGTCGGCAATAAAGCTTAAAATTTCATAGTACCACAAGTTTGGCACGTATACCTCGTCGGTAGATGATCCACTTTTTAAGGACGAAACAACTTTTTTAAGTTCTCGTCGAAAGGCACAACGAAAGCTATGTATTTTTTTCGTTACAAAACTACGATCGCTATTAGCATACTTTTCCTTGCACTTGTTCACCAAAACTGTCATAGCCGATTCTCTAAGTTGTCTATTTGAGTATTCTTTGGATTTTGAATTCCATAAACACGGATATAATTTGTACAAATTTAAAAATTCCTCCCAAAACTCCCGATCTTCCATGTTGGAAACAACACTGTCTTTATATTTTGGTAGCGCGATACATATTCGTCAACATACACGTTGCAACAAGTATCAGTTGCATGCGTTCGGTATCGGAGTTTCAGTACAGTGATACAGACGACGATACCATCTGATACCGATACCGCGATACCGAGACAGACAAATACACTGTGAGATTTGTATCAATATACTGATACTTGCAACATGTATCGATACCGATCTCAACGTGAATGGGGCCCTTTAGGAATGTTGGGTGACGTCGGTGACGCTGGGGTGTAGTGAGAAGAAAAAAGTGATGTCTAACATACATGTTGAAATGAAATGTTTTATTAAAGATTACTAAAGAATTTCCTCCACGTTTTACTTAACATATATTACGTATTATGCTATGGGCCGGTTGCATAAAGAAAAATTAATCATATGATTATCTAACGTCACTTCAAATTTGATTCTTAGAACATGCTTCAAGTCACAGTCCCATTTACTAATGACGGAAAAGATATGACAACAGCGCAATTATTCTCGTTTCAGGCATTATTTATGGTAATTTGCGGTTTTATTGGTTAGCTTAGGTTCTGTTTTCATTTGGAAGGTGTGTCATTGGTACTGTTTTATTCGATTATATTATTCGTCTGAGATGAATAATATAATAATACTTCCATTACATTGAGCATCTGAATTTCCAAAATAAAATTTGTGGAACTTACCTACTTCGGACTGCTCTACAAAAAATCTAAATGAAATTTTTGGCGGTCTCGTCTATTTTCGAAGATATAGGGCAATTTTGTTGAGAAACTTCACCATTTGACAGATCGAATTTCTGTTATTGAAAACAGATAAAATTGGTACTTCTTCTGATCAAAACATTACACACACTCTTATTTATTGGTTTTCATCACTTTTTAACAGAAAATACTATTATTTTTTCAAGAAATTTATCCTTCTTCAGATCGTAACAATTTATAGCTATTTCATTGTTCAACACTAAATATCTGGTATTTTTTATTTTTATAGTGGTGGTAACGTGACTGTCATTCTTCCTGTTGAATATGCCAATTCCTATTAAATAATGAATATGTGCATTTTTATTGTGAACAATAGTTTCATTTATTCATTTAGCTTAAACATTTTTGAAGTTTTAAGTAATAAAACAATTGTAAAATCTTCTTGCGCAGACTAAACATTCAATTTGAATTCGAAAAGAAGGCGAAAACCGACTAAACACGAAGAATGACAGTCACGTTCCCTGCCAAAAATATCACATATAATCTCATAAAAAAAATATAGACGAATTATGAGAATTTATAAGGATCTACGTGGAAAGTCTGTACCCTACACGTACGTTATCCCTGGCACATACACGTTTTGGAAGTATGTATGAGGATTTATAAGTAGGTGTAATTTATAAGCATACCCGAATACATGTCATACGAGTTTGTATCAGACAGTGGTTGTTTGAGGGAACTATGAGATTCGATGAGGTATTCCACTTTCAATCACAACGATATTATATGCTCATTCACAAGCTTGGCAACGTATGAGAAATGTGTGGAAATTCAGAAATACTAATCTTATTTGGTATCGTATGAAGAAAGTGGATTGATTCATTATTCGATGATATGTATCAGAAATTCCGTATCAAATTTTATTGGGTTTCTTGTGGAAAAAGTGGGATCACGATGTGATGGTTTGGATCAGGAATTCCTTATCTAAGTATATGCGATTCCTTTAAGTTTTCATACAACTCAAAATCACAGAGAATGCACAAGTGTCGATAAGAAAACAAGGATACAGAGTATAAAAGTTTGTTTTGGCAATGGTGGTGCAAAGAGACTATATATAGTTGTCGTCAAACATATAAGATAAATAAAAAAAGGCGCAAAAATGGTCGATTAGCATGAAATTGACTCCCATGCCGCCAACATATGCCGCTAAATATTGTGATGCGTGCAGATTATTCAAGTTAATTTAACAAAAGCACTGTAACTTTTGTATTCAGAATCATCCATTTTTATAATTATTGGTATCCTTAGATTGGGTAAACAACTGCCCCGTCGAAATCTAATTTGCTAATAGCTGCGCGTACGGCAAACAGATGTGATTTCTGTTATAACTACGCCCGACCCTGCATGGAAAAAACATTCCTAATTGCTGTGCGGGCCTTTACATCTTCCGCGCTAAGTGTTACGTGGGGGCGATAGGTGGAATAATTTGAATAAAGGTAGAGATGTCAATAATTTTATTTATTGATTTAGTTTGATTTTAGTCTGAAAAACTGTTTGGTTATTGACAAAATAGGAATTAATTTCCTGGTAATTTCCTGAAGTTATGTAAGTATTGATATTGACTCACACTGATTTTAGCCAATATTCTCATGTGATTACCATATAAGGTGTGTATGGCGTGGTACTATGCATTTTTGGCAGAAATATATTTTGTGATTGGTTTTTTTTGGAGGAAATGTGAGGACTAGCACAATATTTGCTCATACAGGATGATTCCTAAGGTGGACCGGTCCTTTCATTAATTTCTCACATTGCACAGAAAATAATGGCTATAGGTGAACATGTAAAAGACAACAATTCGTTTTTGAGATGCAGGGCGTTAAAGTTGAAAATTAATATTGAATTTACTTTAACTACTGAAGGATCACCAATCACATACTATTCAAGATATCCAACGAAGGCGATCCATTACATCCAGTGGAAATGAGATATAACCGGATGGTGGGAGTTAGACTGTATGTTTTTTACCCACCCAGCTATTAAGAATATTTTAGGGAGTTACAAAATACCCAAGAGCAGATGAATACAAATATAATTGTACGAAACAGAATGCCAGTGTCCAATATTGATTATATTCCCAAATTTGATTTTAGGATATGAAAGTACATTAAATTTTATATAAGAAATAAATATATGATTGCACTAAAACTTGATAGAAATCACCGATAAAAATCGAGAAAACTATATTTGGCACCAAAATTTAATGTAATTGTGTCGGATGAAAAGTCCGTTCAAGACACCCATATGATAAATATAATTTTGGAATTTCAGCACAATTGATCATTGACATACCACACTGAGAGCTTCAATCAGAAAAAAATCACACATTGTGCATATCATCTATTAGAAAATCTTCAAACACGAAAGTATTATTCCAGTTCAAAGTGAAGTGATTTTTCGCAATAAAATCTGTATAAATAAAGATAGCGTGGCAACGCACTATTCAATCTGAAAACATAGAATTACAGAGAGTTCATATAAATGAAACACAGAGCGATCAATTGGAAAGTTGAAATTTAGTGGGCCCATCACGTGCAGTTTTTCGTGACTTCCAAAGTGACACTCCATCGCTCCACTCCAAATTCGAACGTGAAGTGTCAACATGCGCCTGGCGCTTCTCGCATCTGACGCGGCGCGAGACGTTCCAACCTTCTTAAACTTCTAGCGCGATTCGAACAGAGGAGTCATCCAAAACTGAAAGTGATGGGACAATTCCCGCGCCGCTCCGACTGTAGAGAAGAACAGTCGAATTGAATTGTAACGAGAAGACAGGTATAGTTGCTTCGAGTAGTCTTAATGTGATTTCGGCGCAAGTACCATTTTTGGACCAATACTCTGTGTCTTTCTTCTGGAATCTTCATTTTCTAATTTTATACATGCAATTTTTCTCTTTGAATATAAAGAACACATCGCGAAAAAAGGCCCACTAGCTATCGAGAAGCTTCGAGGAATGAAGTTGGCGTACTATATTTGAATGTGCGTGTTGTTTGGCATGTAACTTCGCTCCGAGAGTGACGCGAAGGGAGTGCGAGTCGGGAATCGAAAAATAACTGCACGTGAAGCTGGCCCTTTTTATTTTCATGGAAGACCATGTTGGTATATGCACTTATTTGAGAATTCCCTTCTCTAGATCACTTTTAAATTATCTGAACAAAAATATCTGAATTCCTGACAATCCAGATGTTGAGTCGTGAAGAATGCAGTAGGTACTGAATGAACACCCTGTATATACAAAAATGTCTTTTATTTGTAATTTTTTTGTTGAATAACTTTTACATTAATGATAAATTGAATCATTATACTGCATATATTTTTTGAATTACTCGTATCTATGTACTTAGTATCGATCTCTAGTATACTCATTAATCTAAATAAAATTGGATTAATTAATCCTCTGTCAATAATGAATTTGATGCAATTGAAAAATTCTTTACCCATGGCGATGTTACCTATAATGCACTAGCTATTTCAAACTCTTGCACCACTTGCCCCCACATTATGTGGCACGTTCCAGGAAAAGATAAGACCATTTTTTGCGGCTTTTTTTATTTATCTTATATGTTTGACGACAACTATACACGATTCGACGAGGTATTCCAATTTCAAACAGAATACTATTTTATCCTCATTCAAAATCTTGAGAACCTATGTGTGGAAATACACAATTTATAATCTCATTCGGTATCGAATAAAAAAAGTGTGTTCAGCACTTGATGGTCCAATCTGTATTTGGAATTCCGTATCCAATTTTATGCGAATCCTTTGAGATTTCGTGAGATCCAACAGTAGGAACGAAACCAACTGGAAAATTCTAAACAAAATATTCTTAAGAATATTCGAATAGATTATTATTATCATATCATGCCAGAATATTTCAAAAAGATCAACACAAGATCAACGACATGCAACATTCCAGGAAAATATTTCTAGAATATTGCTGAAACATTCGAATAGATTATTATTATTAATTTACTCCAGATTTTCAAAACATATCAGAAGAATCATAATGTACCCTAGGTTATTTCATCTACGTCTACAAATAATGATATATATATATATATATATATATATATATATATATATATATATATATATATATATATATATATATTAAAATGACTTAAATTGCAAATGATCAATTTTTTTATCATAATCGGATAATCGAGAATGAATTTATTTATTTATTATATCCCTCGTATGTCAAATGTATTCGCTGATACACAGTTTTCGTTTCTTTTCCAATGACCTGCATAGTTCTTTCACGAGTCGTGAGCTCTGAATCGTTGGATGAGGGGTAATCCTCATACATCGTCTGTATGTATGTAATGACTGAATCTCTAACCGGCTACTCGGAGAGCTTCTTCCTCTACTCGGAAGATGGTGCGGCCTAGACCACGTTTCATAGAGCGGGATCAGAGTAAGTAAATAACAACTACGGTAAGATGAGAGTTGTGATAATACAGACGAGGAACAGATGGTGTTAACTGGCTGCACATATCTACCCGATCTACCTCCTTTTCGTTTCTGTTAGAAATGAATGTGTAATTTACATATTTTTTCTAATTTGAAAATGATTTTATTCTTTATGTGCATAAGTGCATATAAAATTATAAAAACCACTGGATTATTTATTCAATCTTCATACGGAACAACGGAACGTGCCAGGAACAATCTGGCAGACCTCGCAGAATTTTTTTTAAATAATCAAGTTACTGCGATGAAATCTCATACGTTCTAATTTATTTTCAAACTGCAGGACCTGAAAGAAACATGTAGCATCCATCCCAGTAATCGCTGATAGAAACGGATAACAGTTATTTCTAAGAACACATTAGAAATTAAAGGAATATGTATCTGTAATGTCTTTTAAATACTGATGAATATCGAATATGGCTCTATACGGATTTGCGTTTTCACTATCCAACTTGGATCTCATAAATTCTCTTAAATATTTTTTTATCAGTCTCTATGAGACATTTTTGGCAGGGTTATCATCATTATAAAAATAAAAAATATCAGATATTTAGTGTAGAACAATGAAATAGTTAGAAATTGTTACGATTTGAAGAAGGATGAATTTCTTGAAAAAATAATAGTTTTTTCTGCTAAAAAGTAATGAAAACTAATGAATAGGAGTGTGTGAAATGTTTGGATTAGAAGAAGGACAAATTTTATGTGCTTTCATTAACAGAAATTTGATCTGTCAAATGGTCAAGTTTCAAACAAAATGGCCCTATATATTCGAAAATAGACGAGACCCCTAAAAATTTCAATTGGATTTTTGTAGAGCAGACCGAAATACGTAAGTTCCACAATTTTGTTTTGGAAATTCAGATGCTAAATGTAACGGAAGTTTTACCACCGATCCTTCTTTTTACTTTCTCTTCAAATACGGAAACACTATATGTAGCATATTTTTTCAAGAAAAAAATTGAAATTGTGGATGAGAAGACAAAATTGGTATAATAGCTCCTCAAACGTACCACGAGAGTGGAAGCAATTACGAATTTTATGGAATAATTTGATTAGTAGATTTCCTGCAATTATTTGTGATTGATTTCCGGAATCTCGTACCTTGAAATAACACAAAAAATCTAAAAAACTTCACCTATTATGTGTACCTGGGTGTCAAATATATTTGTATAATATACACATGTTTTCAGAAAAAAAAACATACTTTCATCATTTCCGATCATTAGATCAATCTTTATATAATTTGAAAATAGAAAAAAATATATGACCCCGGATGACTATTGAGTAGAACAATGACAATAGGGAATATGCAAGTGATTTAAATTTACTTGATTTTTTTACCTCCGATACTTTATTGTCTTGACATTACACCATTAGTTTATCATTCAGTTTATATTTGACTCCATAAAACTTTAATCAAAAAGTGCATTATAAGGGCGCGGAATTCAAAGAACCCCGCACCATTCTTATGGAAAATGGGTCCCGGTGAAATTCGATGAATTTTTGATATGACGTAGTTCAATTCAAGCTGATCAAAAGTGTCCATGGACCCAACTCAATCCTATGGCTAGTTTTCGAGATACAGGGCGTCAAAGTTGGTAAGTGGCCATTTCTTTAAAGTAGTATTGCTTTAAGGAAAACATCTAAAATAAAAATGTATTCCGCGACAGATATTGCTTACCCATACAGCAATACTTCTAGACTGGTTTTTGATAAAAAATATTGTTGGATACAGGGTGAGTCCAGCATTATTCAAAATGAAATTTTCAATCAACCCTACGAAGTGAAGATGTGACCAAACCAAGTATCACACTGATATGCTCATCATTTGAATATGTCAAAATTGATAAATTCAATATTTTGTATAGGATGAGTCAAGATGTGACAGTTTTTAAGGTGACATTTTGTTAATTTTTATTTTATAATTTGAGCTTTAGGGATACTTGACCACCAACCATTCAACATATTTCCTGAACAAAATTGATATACAGTATGAGACAAACACTAGGTGATGACTAAAATTGCGAAAAGGAGATTTTTTTATAACTCATCCTGTAATTGATTTGCTGAATTTTTGATATGATGAAGTTCAAGTCAAGCTGATCAATAGTGTTCATGGGCCCAACCTTGAAAAATAAACCAGCTCACAAAAGGAATATTCCTGTTACGTCCAGGGAACATCGTGTGAAGAAAAAAAATCTTATTGATTTTTAATTTTTGAACATTTCAATTCTCAGGGAACAAATATCTCTGTAAAGAATTCGAATGCTGGGTTGTTCAGTTCAAAAACAAATAAAATATAAGAGAGAGCGAGAGGAAAAGAGAAGAGAAAGAGAGAGAGAGGGTGGGGTGGTACTGTGGGTCTTCCAACAAAGTGGTGGGAAAAGTGTATTTTTCATGTTATCGCAACGAAACTATCGATAGACGATCACATGCCTCGTTGGAAATGAAGTGTATTGTGAGTTGTCTAGATGCCAATTCCGTGTAGTGCTAGCTTGGAGTGCACACGGACCACCCGAGGTGGAGCTGTAGGTTTTCCGGGTTTTCCTTCAGCTGAAAAGTGAATAAGCCACCAAAAATCAGTAAGTCGTCCCGAAGCGCCACGGCTAAAATAATAATAACCGTCCTCTGTCCGATCAGGGTACGCTCTACGAGTGTTCATGAGGGAGTATTATTATTATTAATAATATTAGCAACGTCCGAGGAAATGCCCATAGAATAGTAATAATAGAGGAAACCAACAATACGAGAATAACTTCTGACAACTTTTTTTCAATTGGTAATAATCGATGGGTCAGTCGGTAAGTAAATTTATCACAGAATATTATTTTAGATGGATCAGTTCAATAATGGTGTCTGGTTTTCGTCGTCATTTCAACATTGGTCATTGAAAATGGTTCACCCTGTACATAATGAACATCCTTTAACAAACTCTTGAAGTGAGAATTGAAAACAAAAAATATGATTATAAGCTCGGTGGAATATGTGGATAACTGAGTTAGTCTTATCCATAAACCTTTAACACCTGGTAGAGAAAAAACTGTTTATTTTCAAGGTTGGGCCCATGAACACTATTGATCAGCTTGACTTGAACTTCATCATATCAAAAATTCAGCAAATCAATTACAGGATGAGTTATAAAAAAATCTCCTTTTCGCAATTTTAGTCATCACCTAGTGTTTGCCTCATACTGTTTATCAATTTTGTTCAAGAAATATGTTGAATGGTTGTGGTCAATTATCCCTAAAGCTCAAAATATAAAATAAAGATATACAAAATGTCACCATAAAAACTGTCACATCTTGACTCACCCTGTATAAAATGTTGAATTTATCAATTTTGACATATTCAAATGATGAGCATATCAGTGTGATACTTGGTTTGGTCACATCTTCACTTCGTAGGGTTGATTGAGAATTTCATTTTGAATAATGCTGGACTCACCCTGTATCCAACAATATTTTTTATCAAAAACCAGTCTAGAAGTATTGCTGTATGGGTAAGCAATATCTGTCGCGAAATACATTTTTATTTTAGATGTTTTCCTGAAGCAATACTACTTTAAAGAAATGGCCACTTACCAACTTTGACGCCCTGTATCTCGAAAACTAGCAATAGGATTCAGTTGGGCCCATGGACACTTCTGATCAGCTTGAATTGAACTACATCATATCAAAAATTCATCGAATTTCACCGGGACCCATTTTCCATAAGAATGGTGCGGGGTTCTTTGCGAAACGCATCACCATTGGTCGAAACAAATAATGACGTCACATGTCACGTTATGAAATTTATCTGCGTTGATATTTATACTGTGCTAGTCGTCTTTCATGGATTATAGACAATTGTAAATTATCAAGATCAATGACTGAAAGTGGTTTTGTCAAAGCACCATCAGAGTAATCCGACAATACCTGAACTGATAAGTGGTAATAGTTTATCAAATGATAGTTTTCCTTTTGTAATTTAGGTGAGGCAGGTATAAACAGAGTTATCTCCCGCTTGATATACAAAACATTTAGGCATCATGTTAACTATCGAAATACAATATACTCACATTGAAACGATCTTCACAACAATGTAAATGTGATATTGGAGATACTTCGCCTCTTCTCATAACCTTACACCATTGTTTACGTATTTTCGCATCTCGTGGAACAGAAAAAAATACTTTATTTGGTGTACTTATAATTGTGTTTTGGCATTCCGGTACTAGACAATACCTATAAAAAGTTTTTTTAGCATTTTCCATTATCGTAATAGCGATTAAAACTGCAAATCCCTAACCTAATTAATAGTGTCAATGGCCATAACTATAGAAAGGCTTGTTCATTGAAAACTGCTCTGGTTGAATGTGAGATCACTTTTACATATGTTCATCTCTCTCTAACACTTGTATTGTATTTATTTTGTCTTACTCTTTTATAAAATATCAACTTCAAGCAAGTAGAGCAATCAGAGTACCTACGTCTCAACGAACGACACTAAAGAAGAACAACACTGATCGCGCCATGTCATTTTAAAAATTAATTCAAAACTTTCAACAGCATTTAGTTTATTTACTATGTTGTAACGAAGTAAAAAATTGATTAAACAAATAAAAAAAATATGCATGTTCCCTATTACAATAATTTATCCAAAATAATGAAATAACTAACTGCACGAAAACATGTTGCCTCCAACGAGTGTTCGACTATCTACACCCTCTCTCTGAGAATTCCTTTCAGGGTGGCCTAAATGGATATCTTAACAAAATAAACATGTTAAGAGTATACAAATATTCAAAACTGATCGTTTGTTGCTCTAATATGCTGAAATGTCCAATTTGGAAATATTCGTTCATCTTTATATACAAACTTAAAAGTAATCTAATACAATAGTTTATTTCTGAACCGATCTTGCGTAACAAAAATATGTTTCTGAGAATATTATTCGACTACTCGAAATAACATTGAAATGGTATGTCACCCGAGATTTCAACACAAGTGGGCGATATTATAAATTTCTCGAGTGACATTTTACGACCTGAAAGGATTTCTCCTTTCTGGGTTTGGTCTCATTATAACATTTCCGGTCCTAATATGCCCTCTACCGTTGGTTACATACCGGGTGTAACAGGATCATGGTACACCACTCGTACCTCCGTTAGTTTTGAAGGTAGTTGATTGAAATTTCGGATATCCTATATACATAGTAAGCGGCACTTTTTGACCTACAAATAATTTTTTTTCACTTTATGATTAGAATTTTAGCAAAAATATTTTTGTCAGGCACAAATTATGAACGATATACCTTGCTTTAGGTTTTTCACACAAGGTCTACTTTAATAACTCCGTACCTATGATTAAATTCTCCTTGAATTCAGATGGAAACACTCAAATATATAGTTGACTCAATATCCTCAGAACATCAGATATATTTATTTTTTTAATCAAAATAGCGGTATCTCACAAAAAAGATAATTTTTGGATAATTTGGGTATTTCAATAATTCTATAAGTCAAAAATACGTATAAATGAGTTTTAACATCTTTAAAAAGCTTTGTTTTTGAAGGTACAAGGTTGAAGGTGTAATTTACAAAGAGTAGATTTTCTCAAAACTTACTTCGATTGAGATAGCGCTTTTTCGCTTATCAGGGCAGAATTGGTTCTTATAATTTTTATTAATGGAAATGCCATTGAAAAATTGTTTGACACTACCAAAATTAATGTATAATACCCTTCGATGCCTCTCATCTTGGAAATGTCAAAATGAACTAAAAGAATGATCAGATGCGCATCATCGTTGAAGAAGTTACCAATAATAATATTGAAAATTAATCGTAGTTACAAGCTACACTTCCTGTTAACACATTTTTCAAAGGAAGCATTTCCCTATACATTTCTGAAATATTCGAGCCCTAATCTTCTCTCGGTCGGTTTTTGTGGCCTGAGAAAATTGTAATCATTTTCAACGTTTCCTGTGTTTATAGTTGGTATGTTTTATCGTGGTTTAGATAATAAACCATTTCCTGGTTGTATCCATGTTGTATTTGTGAACAGTGAAATTTAAAAGTATCAGTATAATTTGAAAGTATCCATAATGCTAAATTGAAGAGGTCAAACAAAAATCTCCTACTATTCAGTCCTACTCTTAATGACACTATCGGGTCAATTCTGTTTCTTAGTAGCACGTTTGTTATCAAAGCAAGGAAACTTTTACTGCAAAATACCGGGTGTATCTCCGTTAGTTTTGAAGGTAATTGATTGAAATTTCGGATATCCTATATACATAGTAAGCGGCACTTTTTGACCTACAAATAATTTTTTTTCACTTCCGGTTTTGCCGGAAGTGATACCAACTTTCGATTTTTAAATGGAACACCCTGTATATTATTACATTTCTGAAATCTGCATAATATTCTGAATCCATAAGTGACATTTCAAATGTCAAAATTGTTGATAATTCAATTTTTAGTTTTCCATTTAAGTGTGCCATGATGTTTCCGATTTATTCCTATTGATTAGTCTAATGCTAGAAAAATCGAAATCCCGTCAAAAATACCAAATTACGTTTTTTATGAGCAATATTGGTACCATGGTACCATTTATTAGTACCATTAATAAGAAATTTGAAGGGTACACGGGAAAAACAAGCTAAGTCAAAATTTCTGGTTTTAAGTTATCGCTGTTTTAAGGTTAGTATCCTGGATAACTAGACTTCTATAATGATGTCTCATACATATTTGATTTACTTTTATTGATATATCTCAAAACTATTGAATATTGACATTTGAAGTCTTTTGAACAGCGGATTTTCCAAAAAAGTATTGACTTAGCCTGTTTTTCACCAGTTTTGGAACTATATATTTTTAACGAGCGTCTATTTCAATATAAGGTACAAAATAATGTAACACCTAATTTAATAATAATAAAAATGTTAACATAAATAATATTCCCAAGCCTACAGCTTTTTTGTCTTCGATCTAAAAGAACAATAAAATGTTTTAAATGTTCCTATTGAGAAATCAAGTTGTTACCTTAAATAAAGCTTAATGAAAACAATAGGCACCTCAGGTGTGTGGGAGAGAAGAAAAATATTGTTGAGCACTTGGACCACAAAATCGTTCAAGGCATTGAAGGTCTAAACATTTTGCGGAAGGTATTTTTAGAAATCGTAAAAAAATACATTATGTATAAAAATCATTTTCTTGATTCATTATAATTTACCTTCATAACTAGAATTAGGAAGTACAAACTCATTTTCCTTTAACGTAGTTGCTCTTCTCACAATCTTATCTTTCACAACTCCGCTCACCCATTGACCATTATAAAACTCCCTATACTTAACCAAACGTGGATGTTCCTTGGTTAATTCCAACTCTCTAATTGGACGAATTGGAAAAGGACATTTTTTTTTGTAATATTTACTCAAATGATTCGTCCACTGCCGAAAAATATACTGGTTTGTCTCAGTAATTTGAATCACTTCAAATGGAGATGGTTTGACTCTTGCGCATTTTATTAATTCGCATAAATCTTCTGGTGTTTCAAACCTAGCCTTATGATTTAAAATGCCCATATTCTTGTCGTTTTCCATGTAAGAGTGACCTCTTATCGGAAATGTAACTTTTACAGAATCCAAGCGTTTTTGTTCATGTACAACGTAATGCAGGAACCGGAAAAATGTGTAGTTCTTATTTTGACCGCTACAGGAATCACAGAATATGTCCAACGTTCGAACTTGAGGATCCAGATGATTGTAGAGAAAGTCGTGCAATAAAGAAACTACATCGTCGCTTCATTTTTTTCCAACATTTTCTGGATAAATGTAGAAAAAACTTGCTCCTGTAGATAAGACGTGTATGTTAAATAAATACATAGACAGCTGCCTTTTATAGTAAACATCGTTTGTCGTTATATTCGGCAGAGGCAAGTTTTTTCCGTAATCGATACAAATCGACTCCCTTTTTAGGTCCTGACAACTAGCGACTTTAGATTTTCTCTTTCTATTATAAAACTCTTGTGCTTTTATTTTGTGCACTTTATTATCAGTGATAATCTTTTTTTAAGTCAAGTTCCATTGCCGTCCTAGTAGTCTCATTCTGTTCACTAGCTATATTTTTTTCTAAACATTTTACGTTAGCTAGGAATGTGTCGCAAGTACTACAAGTGTCGGTTCTAGGATATCCAAAGGAGATGTTAAAGCAACTTGTAAAGATTTTTCTGTATGATTCATACGAAACGATGCATTCCGGATGAAGTTCTTTAAACATTACAAACATCTTGTTAAGGTTTAACTCTTCTGGTAAGTATGTTTTAGCGGTGTCTCTGGTACTATAATGACTTGTACGACCTTTAAATGACCCAATATGATTTTTAATTTTTTGTGTTGTTTCAATGCTTAATTTTTTTGGGCGGTTTTTATGAGTCCCTCTTTTGTCTTTAGGAGCGGAACCAGGCTCTTTTAGAGATTTTACCAGATATTCAATTTTCATTTTGGTAATTCCATGTAAAGCCATAAATTCTTTTCGACATACAACAGTTTCATTAATACCTCTGTTTTCAAGAGAATATCTCACCTTATAATTAACAGCGCAATCTCTAAGAGAAACCTCGTTCTCTGGTTTTCTTGGCCGCCTTTTTTGCACAGGTATAACACTCATTAGACCGCATAAATACAAATTTTGTTCATCTCTCGAAGGTAAATTATTAAAGTCACTTAAAAGTTTCAGTTTAGCCTCTGCGGGTATTTTTGATGAACAGTTCAAGCGTTTGCAACAGCATTCCTCACCCAATTCATGGCTTTGCAAACGCATTCGCTTACTTGCGTCACTTACTCTTCCCCGTATTGGTCTTTTTTTTGTAGTATTTTTCACACCGACACTATCACTATCCATTATTACCATGTATTATTAGTATGTATTATTTATTGAATTGTTGTCCGAACATGAAACGACTACAAATAAATCTAACCTTATAATAAAAACAAAACACCAAAACAGCTGAATCATCACAAGCGATATGACTTGACCTGTTTTTCCCCTGAACCGGGAGGACTTGACCTGTTTTTCCCCTGAACCGGGAGGACTTAACCTGTTGTTCTGGTGTATGCGTATATTAAAATAATTCATTCTAGGAAACTTAGCTTGTTCTTCCCTCGATTATGTATGTGGCTTGAAAACTACGTAGTTTTACTACTGGATGGCGCTATTATCTCAGTTTCGCCATAAATTGACTTAGCCTGTTTTTCCCGTGTACCCTTCATTTATTCATACCTGGTAATAAAATTTGCGATAAATACAATCAAAATTACAGCTAAAAGAAAATAAGAAAATACAATCATTATGTTCCAATTTAATGCTAAGGTTACTAAGGTGGCTTTGAAATGCAAAAATTGAACACAAAACATTACGTCAATGCACTTCTGAACTCGCATAGCTGTTTCTTGAAGAACGTTCGCTAACTGCTGGGCCGTTATACTATTAATTACGCGTCTTACTCGCAAGTCTAGGTTTTCGCGGGTTCTAACGGCGGTTGCATAGACAATGATTTTTAAATAGTCTCAACCAAAGAAATCAAGAGGTGTCAAATCAGGTGACCTCGGAGGCCATCGCACAGGACAATTCGTCAAAATTACGTTTTCTCCGAATGCCTGTTAGTATTCTTGAATTATGGGAAGGAGATCCATCTTGTTGGAAATACATTCCCTGTCGTAAATGGACAGATAATTGTATTTTGTCGGTTAAATAATATCATATTTGTAAACCTAGACTCGTCCGAAAATTAAATCGTTCCTAAAAAGCATTTTTTGGCTCCACATTATTCCGCAAGATCCAATTGCAATATTCCATCCACGATCATAATCATTTTCGTACAGGTGCTGGTGCAATTCATATTTGAAAGATTTATAATTATGTTTGTGCAAGATTCGGCTTACCGTTTGGTGACTAATTTCCAATCCAAACCCAATTTTCCTTAAAGAAACAGTCTTATCAACTTCTATTCGAGCTAAAACATTAATTTCCGTCCTTTCATCAATGATAACGTTTTCTTTGGGATCATGGTTAGGTTCTCTTCGGAATTAATTTTCAAGACGATCAAAATAATTTCTCTATGGACATGGTCTATCAGGATATAGGTCGGCATAGAGGTTTCTAGCCGTAACGGCATATTTTTTCGACATTCCTCATAAATAATTAACATGTACCTTGTATAAATAAATGTGCGGCATTTTGAACAAAAATAACAACAAATGTAAAGACTTTTCCAATATACAAAAAAAACACCGATAAACCAACAAATATTTATTTGACAGTCTGAAGGAATAATTTCGTTGTTTTCAAAGCCACCTTAGTAACTTCTTAGCATTAAATCAGAACAAAATAATTGTATTTTCTTATTTTCTTTTAGCTGTAATTTTGATTGTATTTATCGCACATTTTATTACCAGGTGTGAATAAATTCCTTATTAATAGTACTAATAAATGGTACCACGGTACCAATATGGTTCCATTTGAAAAAATTGAGTACACCAAAATCGATTACGATGAACTTTATTTGCTCATAAAAAAGGCAATTTAATATTTTTGATGGGATTTCAATTTTTGTAGAATTAGACGGGTCGACTGGAATAAATCGGAACCATCATGGCACACTTAAATGGAAAACTAAAAATTAAATTATCAAAAAATTTGAAGTTTGAAATGTCACTTTTGTGGTATCATTGGATTCAGAAAATTATGCAGATTTCAGAAATGTAATAATATATAGGGTGTTCCATTTAAAAATCCAATATTGGTATCACTTCCGGCGATACTGAAAATAAAAAAAAACATTCGTAGGTAAAAAAGTTCCGCTTATTATGTATGTATATAGGATATCTCAAATTTCAATCAATTACCTTCAAAACTAACGGAGATACACCCGGTATTTTGCAGTAAAAGTTTCCTTGCTTTGATAACAAACGTGCTACTAAGAAACAGAATTGACCCGATAGTGTCATTAAGAGTAGGACTGAATAGTAGGAGATTTTTGTTTGACCTCTTCAATTTAGCATTATGTATACTTTCAATTATACTGATACTTTTAAATTTCACTGTTCACAAATACAACATGGATACAACCAGGAAATGGTTTATTATCTAAACCACGATAAAACATACCTAACTATAAACACAGGAAACGTTGAAAATGATTACAATTTTCTCAGGCCACAAAAACCGACCGAGAGAAGATTAGGGCTCGAATATTTCAGAAATGTATAGGGAAATGCTTCCTTTGAAAAATGTGTTAACAGGAAGTGTAGCTTGTAACTACGATTAATTTTCAATATTATTATTGGTAACTTCTTCAACGATGATGCGCATCTGATCATTCTTTTAGTTCATTTTGACATTTCCAAGATGAGAGGCATCGAAGGGTATTATACATTAATTTTGGTAGTGTCAAACAATTTTTCAATGGCATTTCCATTAATAAAAATCATAAGAACCAATTCTGCCCTGATAAGCGAAAAAGCGCTATCTCAATCGAAGTAAGTTTTGAGAAAATCTACTCTTTGTAAATTACACCTTCAACCTTGTACCTTCAAAAACAAAGCTTTTTAAATATGTTAAAACTCATTTATACGTATTTTTGACTTATAGAATTATTGAAATACCCAAATTATCCAAAAATTATCTTTTTTGTGAGATACCGCTATTTTGATTAAAAAAATAAATATATCTGATGTTCTGAGGATATTGAGTCAACTATATATTTGAGTGTTTCCATCTGAATTCAAGGAGAATTTAATCATAGGTACGGAGTTATTAAAGTAGACCTTGTGTGAAAAACCTAAAGCAAGGTATATCGTTCATAATTTGTGCCTGACAAAAATATTTTTGCTTAAATTCTAATCATAAAGTATTTGTGATGGTCTATTTTTCCAAATATTTTCTTTCTTTCAGCAATAACTTGACAACGCCGCAAAATTTTCGAAAAAAGGAAATACCTCCGCATTAAAACGTTTTGCTCAGTTTTGCAAAGGTGAGAAAATTTACAGGGTGGTCCGTTTAAAACGTTGATGCTTTGTGTTGCCCCGTTTTAAAGAAACACTGTGTATATTTCGACATATTTTTATAACAGGCAACAAAGTAAACCGTATAACTTTCATCTGAAACAATTTGTCATACTCCTCATGATAGACGAGATACTGTATTTCCTCAAGCTAATGGACCACCCTGGACATAATATGGACCCTTCCTTATTTCAAACACACTGAATTCATAGCTTCAGTTTTATTGGTCGATCAAAAAAACATTCTGATTGATCCTCAATGATAAACTCAATGATCTTATAACCTCGTAGGCGAATTCATTCACTGAAGAGTTGATTATGTTGTTGACTATACCCTGTAAAAAACAGCGGCGTTTTTTTCCTGTATTATGGAAAAGTATTTGTCACGAATTATAGGAATGTCCAGTCGCACACAATATTGAGCATAAATGAGATTTTGATATTTTTTAATTCAGCTGAATTACTCAAAAAACACAAAATTAATGATTTGGTGCCCTCTAGTGCCGAATCGAGTTGGGCCAATAGAAACTTTTACTCAAGAATCTCAAGATGGCTCCAGCTACAACAACATATCAAATATCCAGCCATTTTCACAGGGCCGGCTTTACATGTTTGTCTGCTAGTGTGCAAATCCCAAAGTAGCGCCCCTATTTGGAGTCTATTGAATTAACAAACTGAAAGCTGATACGATAAAATCAAACTAGTTAATGTTTTCAACAGTTTTATTTCCAAAAAAGAATACAAATATGTATAATGAAAATTTAATTTAACAAATCATTAACATAACTGAAAATAAAATAAATTATGAGATAAACAACGATAACCGAGAACGAACTCTGGAAATAAATTCATATTTTACCAACAGAGTATTCAGGTCAGGTATAGGTAATATAAAGAACGCACAAGGAGAAATACTACCGCAATTCACAAAAATGGTACTGAACGGGCTTTGTGAGTAGCAAAATCTCTAACTAAATCGCTTATATTATAAGTATCTAATAAGTTTGATTCTATTGATGTAATTGCTAAACTAGACAATCTTTCTTGGGTCATTGTTGACCTCAAATAATTTTTTATTATCTTCAATTTCGAAAAAGATCTTTCTCCTGTTGCGACAGATACTGGCAGTGTTAGCAAAATTCTCAAAGCTACCGTGTAATTTGAAAACAAATGAACTAAATTATTTGTGAAGATATATTCCAAGATTGGAATTTCAAGCTAAGCGATACGCACTCTGGTGGCTTTAATGTAAACTAGTTTCTGCGACATTGTTTTCTAACCACACTTTCGTATCGTTTGTTTACCATTGATTTTTATGAATATAGAGCCTTTTTTACATCTTATTTTATTTCATCTTAATTTATTGTTGAGAAATTGCCTTTTTACAGACAAAGCGACCCTTCCCGGTCTTATAATGGCGTCTTACAATGGTTATTATTCTGTGCCACATTGCAATTCCTAGGCCAAAAGAAATCAACTTTTCACAGATATCCCGAGGAAAATGAGCCAAAGGTTTATTTCGAAACGGAGATGGTACAAGAATTAATCTCAAGAAGAAAAGCCTGGATAATAAAGGTTCGGATTGGCAAACCAATAAGCAAATTTATGAAAGTGTGTTCGCTCTATTTTAAGCAAGAAGATTATATCAACAAAGGTAGGTAGATCTTGTTTTTATTTACTTATTTACATTTGCATAATTTTAATATAACCGTCTATAATTCTGAGTTCTCCACTCACTTGATGAGGCTCGGATTGCAGAGTGCTTGTCTGGAGACAGAGGGCACACACTTTTGTCACTGAAGAGTTCCATTCATTTTTTCCTTATGATATTATATGGTCTGCATTGAGGACTTCTTCACCTTCTACTACACACTGAGAACTATCGGTCCCTTCAACATACTTCAGAAATTCCAATAAACTTAATTTTAATTGGGCATTTGTCTTTGTTTATAAGAAGACGATTGAAGTATTTTATCACTAGCTTTTTTCTAACAATGTAACTATTAACACCTTATACACCAATAATCATTTATATAAATGAACATTAATAAAATGTAAAAGTCATCGAAATCACAGTTTTAACAATGTTTAAAGTGCCTAAAACACGCTTCAAATACCCAATACACGAAATAAACAAAGTAAATAATGAAATCTATATGGAAGAAAAAGTAAGGTTATGAATCAATGTCGTAGAAAGTACTTCATCGTCCGCCGCCGGTAGCGCTACAATCTTAATTTGAAATCCCAATAGTGTGGGGATCATTATTTGTAATATTTTATCTGAAAGAGTGTACAGTGATAATTTCTCCGTAAAGTTCCAGGCCATCAATGTCTGATGGATTCTCTTGATTCATGTCGACTAAATCATTGTGGAGCTATTTGCAATGTTTTAATAATCCTTCATGAATTCATGAATAAATTACTACCTACGCAAATGAAATATTTCCAGTCACTTCACTTACCATATTATCTTTCCACTTCTAGTTTTCAATTTTTTTCTTCAATGAAACACAAACACTGGGGGTGGAGGCCATGAAACGAACTGAATTACTGAAGTAGATCAAAAGACAATGTCAATGACACCTTATTCCCAGAACTTTATTGTCTAATGTACCACCCCACTCAAACCCCTACAGCAAATTATCTATGTGTGAAAAAAAACCGACTGTAAATGAAAATAAGCTCGTGCCGCTGGGCGGCTTTCAAAAGGAGAATTGCGAATTGTAAAGATCAAAAATTGCTTGCCGCCACCGGCTTCCCGCAAAGTGAGCAAAAAAATAGGCCAATTAGGGACTGCAACAAAGGCATTATGGAATCGTGCGCGTGCCGACAAAGGATTTCAAGAAAGATAACCAACTAATGGAAGGTATTATATTCCGTACTTTGTTTTTACGCCACTGTCCCGATCCCCTTTCAGCGGCATGTTTGGAATGGAACCAGTCAATTTTTCAATGGATACTTTTATTTGAAAGTAGGATTTTTTTTAAATTCTATTCCTTGCGTTTGGCGTCCATTTCTGGCCTGATGGTGTGCAGTGCACACCTCGCACACCCGCTAGAGCCGGCCCTGCATTTTCACCTAAAGATGTGTGCGTGGTCCTTTGGTTTTCAATAAAAAATCCCATATGATGGATACCGGGTGTCAGTGAAAGGTTGCTAGCCCTTTTAACTTTTTTGTTTTTGAAGATGAAATGGAATTCAAAGCATCTGTATATGACATAAAACTGTATTTTTTGACAAGTAACTCAGCTTCATACAACTTCCGATTTGACTTAAACTTTCAATTTTGAAATTATTTACTTGGTATATTTTTACTTGTTTTGCCCTCATATAACATTCTGAATACAACCATGTATCACTTGCCACTTTAGGTAACCAATTTTTTTTGTTAATTTTGAGATTTATTTTTCAATCCACGTGACCTTGGATACGTTCAAATCACTAACTTCAGCTTTGAAATTTTTGTGAAGATGTATGTGCTACCTAAAATTCAATTTTAAAATTTTTATTACTATTTTTTATTTATTTTTCCAAATGGCAACATGGTGGTTCGCTGGGTTAGATTTTATTATGATCAATTCAGTACCCCACTAAGCAAAGTAACATTCATTCAATATTTCAGTAACCTTTCATGGTAATGTGTAATGTTACATCAGAGTTTTCTGCTACCTTACTGCAAAGGTTCAGCAACTACTGAAACGGACGTTCAGCAATAATACAAATGGTATATGCCATTATCAATTATTCCAGCAAGGTTTCCTCAACATTGCATATAATATACAGGAAAATTGCAAATGTGATATTGAAAATGACGTCTTATGACAATGTTGCAGCAACATAAACATAAACATAAAATAAAAATCTGTTTGGCCTTATCAGGTACCTGAAACAAAATAATCATTGAATTGAATGTGTAGCTTAAATATCGACATCTCGATCTACTACCTAACCCTACAAGTAACATGTTTTTGCGAATTGTAGCCAAGCCATCACATTTATTTGAAATGCATCATCTCTGATGCATGAAGATGAATTTCTCACTGCATCTGGAACAAAAATATTATAAATAAATATATAATTAGTCAACTCAACAATTATGGTCTTATTTCAATATAGAATGTACAATTGAACTTGTCCTTGATTATGACACTATTGTGCTTACATATTTGCTTTATATTCAAATTGAACTGACTCGAATTTTAAAATTTGTTTAGATTTCAATTCTTTGATTCTGAAATTGTCTTTTTTGTTTTTCCAATTGCAAAACATGGCACAATGATTTGTAAAAAATGTTCAAGACTTGTTCCAACACAAAACTTTTCATTCAAGCCACCAATATATTGAAAAACCTGCAACTAAAATCGAGATGTAAAAGTATTCCACATCATTTACAAATGTAAAAGTACCTTTCAAATTGACACTACTACCAGATTTATTCGCAATATAAGGGGAGAAAAACATTCCCCTAATAAACGCAGAATGAGCATACCAGATCATCCTAACCTAAAATAATATTTGATGTAGGTATCGCCTTACCTTACATGAAGATGCCTTTAATTTATTAGCACTATCGATTATGCTGCTTCAACACTCAGTGAACTCTTATTCAAAAAACAAAATTGCAGAAGAATATGTACTTTACTTAGGTACCTAGGTTAAGAACGAATGAAAGTATCCAAAACGAAACTAACGCAAAGGCACGACACACAACAACAATATAATTTACAATATCAAAATGGCGCGAGGCGCGTGCTTGTCTGGGATCGTTACTGGGTCGCCCCGTCAGGTGGCATCTCATCAAGACCGGGAAATTCAAAACTGGTTGGATTCCTGATAAATAAAATATTATTTCAAGTTTCTTTATACTTACCATTTAAAATTGTCCTAGCGTATCATTTTGTATATTTCTGCGATGATGCAATCGAAAATTGAAAGTATATTGTGTTTTCTAAATACTATCAATATTGTTTGTAGTTAGCTTATGTATGGTTGTAAATATCATGGAATTTCAATATCAGTGCAACATTGCGATTTGAACTTGTTCGATAGTTCCAAATGTAACTTTGTTCGTAGATAGTTTCTGTATTGTTGCATTTACAATGAACTTTCATGGATCATGTAACATTGCACTTGAAACTCAATCAATAGCTTGCTTTATAACTTACAAACAACTTGTCTGTAGTTTATTCTGTTATGTTGAAAACTTAAATATAGCATTGAGCTTTATGCAATATTATATTTTCATTTTACGATGGCAAGCTATACATAATATTGTGGCAATATTTTGTAACATTACATGTTTAGTGGGACCGCACACTATTATAGGTTTCAAATAAACTTCGTCAAAAAACTTAAAAAGATCACGTCAGGTCTTTCTTAATAAAAGCACGTTGAAATACCTAATATTAAAATGCATGTAGTAAAGAATGCAAAAAGTGAGCTTCTTTCCTTTTCTGAGGTTACTGCGGGAAAGTGAGATATTTTTACTACCAAACCTCTGTCAACTGTGCAATAAACCAATAGCCGATCAATAGAAATAAATCGTCAATATCTTATTTTGTATTCTTTCAAAGCACCAACAACTCTTGTAGATACTCTAAATTTGCGAAACCTAAATAATTAAAAACAAATCCGGCCCATATGATGGAGATATTAACGGTGACACTGTATATAATTAATCAACACCAACGTATTTCCACAAACCAGAATTTTTTGAAAAGTAGGTAGGTATCAATTTTTATTTGGCGAAAACTCAATTATCTGAATGTCAGCCCTCAGCAGGTAATACTGGCACTCCCCTGCTCAACGCCTATTTCTATAATATGTTATCGCATCGTAGAATGTTCCAACTGCACGGTTCACTCGGTGTCCTCGGCGACTGGATCGATGAAAAATGCAGCTGCTAACGAAAGAGAGAGAGAGAGTCGGCCATTACCGTTTCAAAAGCCGCGTATCTAAAATAGACTAATAGTAGTATCGTTTGATAGCCGCAGGAGACAAAACGTATCACCACACTCATTCTGTCGAACAATGTAGCTTCTCGGGGAATCATAGTGGAGGTATATAAATTATGATAGAATGTATATTAGTGAGACTTAAAGCATGCGCAACGGTTCCAATGCTTTAAAGAAAGTGATTTGTTCCCTAATAGCACACCATGTCCCAGGGACGTTCCTATTTGGTACAAATCATGTCCGAATGTCCGGGACTTAAAGTCATTGTCCTTGGGACGTCCGATTCAGTGCATTTTCATGAATTTCCCCAAAGGACTTCCTATGGATGACCCAATCGGTACATCGTATAAAACGTCTCTGCGAGGACGTCTTTGGGATGTCCTGGGTCGGATATATTTTGTAATGTTTCCTAGGACATCCATCGGACGTCCTTGTTAGTAAGTATTCTGGCATGTCTTTGAAAAGACGTCCCGTGGTTGTCCATTTAGGAACATCCCGCATGAATAAATATTGGACGTCCCAATTGGTTAATCTTAGAATACCTCCCTGCGAGGACTTCCTTGGGATATCCTGGTTCGGATATATTTTGTAGAATTTTCTAGGATATCCTTTGGATGTTCTGGTTGGCATGTATTTGGCATGTCATTGAAAGGACTTCCTATAGTGGTCCTGGTACGGGGACATTCTGGAACGTCCTTGATGGATGTACATCGGACGTCATCCCAATCAGTGAATTTCAGAAAATGTCCCTGCGAGGACTTCCTTGGGATGTCCTGGATTGAACATTTTTCGGAATGTTTCCTAGGTGCATCCATCCAAAGATGAAGGATGGATGATCATAAAAATTAAACAAAATTAGAAAACAGTTACAATAATTAGTCCTCCATGTGTACCCAGTACCCGTGTATACATCCCAGCTAGTGGTTTTGCAGAAGAGGTATAAAATGGATCACATATTTACAATAAGGCTAAACATTATAGCGAAAACAACCCATCTGAAATAAAACCCTTTTCACTATCATTGAGGTCATCAGGGGCCATATTCTCGAGTTTGTGCGTATTCCAATACGATTCACAACAATGAAAATAAAAAAAAAATGTTTGTCTCTCTTGCTCGTATAAGGATTGAAACCAAACAATTCCTCTATGTATGGATTCCGTGCATAAAGTTGTTTTCTGTGATTTGTGTTCTGTGTTCAAGTGAAGTGTTGACGAATTGACAGAAAGTTGTTGAGTATTTACCAGCTATGGTCGCTTTTCTATCGTCTTTTGTGATTAATTAGTTCAGTGACTCTTCTGTAAGTTATTTTGTGTTCATTCAGTGTAGTTATATCTATAAATGAAAATAAAAGTTTTGTTATATTATTCAATAGTTATTACTAACCTATTCAACACTGTTTTGAAAAAGGTGTTTCCGTAAGACAAGTAGAGTTGTGTGTATCCTTTAAACATGTACAAAACCGAATTGAATGACTCTGAGAGAGTGCTGAGCTTACCTAGTGAGTAAATCTGGTTCCATCCAAATTGGTATCTCCAGTAATCCACAACAATATCATAATCTTGGTCCTGAAACACATCTGATAATTCTGCACATGCTAAGGACGTCCCAGATGTACTTTCGATTGATTGATGTAATTCGGGGACGTCCAATGAACATCCCAGGTGGATGTCGATTGAATATCCTTATAGAACGTCCAATTTTGTTGAGAAGTCGAGACATTGGTGCTTCCCACGGATGTCCAATGGACGTCCGCGGTACCAATACTGCACGTCCTAAGGACGTACCAATATTGCACGTCCTAAGGACGTCCAAGATGTACTTTCGATTGATGTAATTCGGGGACGTCCGATTAACATCCCAGGTCGATGTCCTTTGGATATCCTTATAGAACGTCCAATTTTGGTGAGAAGTCGAGACATTGGTGCTTCCCACGGATGTCCAATGGACGTCCGCGGTATCAATTTTGTACATCCTAAGGACGTCCTGAATGTCCTGAGAGGATGTCCTATGGATTACCATCGGACTTCATGGTGCTATTAGGGTTCTTGTTTCGTACACTTGCGTTCCGCACATTGAATTGATTAACCCATTTTCGACTTCTCCTTTCGTACAGTGTTTGACGTACATCGACCACTGCGATGGCCCAAAGGGTTTAGGTGTCAGATAACGTTGGTACATTTTGAACAATTTTTCCTTGCGAAACAAACTAAAAATTAAACACATATTTTGTGAGGAGTACTATTTTAGTATGATCTAACCAGAACGAACTAACCTTACGTAGAAATTTGAGTGCGTGGAAATTGTACACAAAATGGTCTACCTATGTGAACTGAGCCCTACAGGTAGGTACATACATACCTGCGGATCAGGTAGGTAGGTACCTATTTTACCTGGAACCCAGACCCTTTGAGCAATCGCAGTGGTCGATGTACGAATCGACAAGCCGAAAATTCATTAATTAATTGAGTGTACAAAACAAGAATATTTCAGGTAATTTCAGGTAATTTCAGGTACGAATCAAGATAATACCTTTAAAGTCACTATTATAAACAGGTGTGTCAAACGCCATTTTTTAATATCATGACTTTAAAAACATTGCTGTAAACTGGAAATGATTTTTATATGTGGATAATTTCCTTATATCTAATCTATAATCAAATACTTTTTATCAATAATCTCTAAATTTGCGAAACCTAAATAATAAAAACAAATCTCGTATGATGGGGATATTAACGGTGACAATGTATGTAATTATTCAACACAAAAGTAGGCAGGTATCTCAAATTTTTATTTGGCAAAAACTCAATTATCTGAATGTCAGCCTTGCAAATCACAGCCCTCAGCAAGTAATACCGGCACTCCTCTATGAGGCGCCGTTTGGGTAAAACGTGTTTTTGCAAATATATTAAATTTTGTGTCAATATATTTATTAGTTGTAGCAATATTTTTTATTTTGCTTTCCGATAAGTTTATTTTTGATCAAACACAATAACGTGTAAGCGTTCCAAATATATAGAAACGTGAATTCCCAAATATTTATAAATTCGATCTATTTTATGTTGTCAAGAGATGGCGCAGCCTACGCGATTCACTACAATCTCGAGAATATAGCGGCCGAATGATATCGCAGCAGCCAGAATACATTCTTAGGATATTTTTTCATTTCTTTTTTTAAATAAGCATTGGATTGCTCAAAGTTAAATACCTCAGAACTGAAAAAAATAAAGTGGGTATTGAATCGCGTCGGCTGCGCCATCTCTTGACTACATAAAATAGATCGAATTTATACATATATGGGCATTCACGTTTTAATATATTTGCAACGCTCGAAATGTAAATATATTTTGTTTGGTAGAAAATAAATATACCGGAAAGCAAAATTAAAAATATTGCTACCTACAACTAATAAATATATTGACACAATATTTTTTATATTTGCAATAACACTTTTTACCCATACGGCGCCTCATACTCCCCTGCTGAACGCCTATTTCCATAATATGTTATCGCGTCGTAGGATGTTCCAACTGCGCGTTTCACTGGGCGATTGGATCGATGTAAAATGCAGCTGCTCACGAATGAGAGAGAGAGAGAGAGACGGCCATTATCGTTTCAAAAGCCGCATATCTAAAATAGTAGTATCGTTTGATAGCCGCAGGATACAAAACGTATATCACCACACACAGTCTGTCGAACAATGAAGCTTCTAGCTTCCCGGGAAATCATAGTAGAGGTATATTATGATAGAATGTATATAAGTGAGAAGTAAAGCATGCGCAACGGTTCCAATGCTTTGAAGTGATTTGTTCTTGTTTCGTACGACACGCGTCCGCACATTGAATTGATTAACCCATCTTCGACTTACCTATCCTTTCGTACAGTGTCAACGTACGTACATCGACCGCTGTGATGGCCCAAAGGGTTTAGGTGCCAGATAACGTAGGTAGATTTTGAACAATTTTTCTTTGTTAAACAAACTAAAAAATAAACACACATTTTGTGAGGAGTAATTTTTTACCATGAATTATCCAGAACAAACTAACCTTACGTAGACATTTGAGTGCGTGGAACTTTTACACAAAATGGTCTACGTAAATTAAGCCACAGGTACGGTACATACATACCTTTGAAAGTAGGTACCTATTTTACCTGGAACCCAGACTCTTGGAGCCATCACAGTGGTCGATGTACGAAACGACAAGCCGAAAATTCATTAATTATTTGAGTGTACAAAACAAGAAATTTTCAAGTAATTTTTTAAGGTGTACGAATCAAGATAAAAGGGTGATTGCGCCATTTTGCTGGCCACTTCCAGTTGTCGGCCGTTTTAGTCATTTTTATGGAATAATAAGAATAATAATAACTCTCCACATTCGAAAATCTCGCCAAACTTTCGGCTACAGTTTTCCTGCCATTTTCCATTAGTTTTACCTGTAATACCAATACATTTATTCATACCATGTCAGTTTAGTTCACGGTGGTCGAAGTGACCATTGCTCGAGCGTTGCTCAGTTGAAAAAAAATAGTGGGGGACAACTTTTTCAACGGTAAAGGACCCCGCACAATAGCATAGGAAATAAGCCCACAGTGGGATTTGCCTGAAATTTACATATGTTATTGGTATTGAGTTTCTGATCAAATGTTTTCATGGGCTCAATCCTCTAAGACCAATGATTTAGCTCTCAGGGCCGTATTTAGTATAGGTGCCAAATAAACAATGACACTTTTTTCTCAAGTCCATAATTTTTTATTTCCTATTAGATTTTAATGAAATAAGAAATATTACAAAATCTTAGCATTTGTCTTTTAGCACAAGTCCTCTATGAAACATGTTTTTCCCTACAGGACCGTATTTAGTAAAACTGTATTTTCTAAGTGATTCACAAAAAACTGAATCAAATTGATTTTGTTATAACTTTCTTATTTCTTGATCTATGTCAGTGGTTGATATGGCTCGTTTGATAGATGAATGTAGCTTTCTTTGTGTACATACCAAAAGTGATCGCCATCTTAACATCCAAGATGGCCGGCTTAACTTATGTAGGACTTATCTTGTAGCCTTTTAAGAAAGATAGTAACAGGACAAAATAAGAACTACAACGTTTTGATTGTTGAAATTGGTCATTTACTCTCTGAATTATCTATCTCTATAATATATAAATATAACTCTACTATCTGATCTTGGAGTAATAATTTCATAAAGTTCAATAACATTAAAAAAATTAATGAACCTGGATTTGTTAGACTTAAAGTTTATTCACGATTCAGAAGGAGAGAAAAATATCAAGTATAAATTCAATAAACTATGCCTGACGGGAATAATGAAGAAGATGTATTGGTAATAGGATACTACTGCAGTGCAATCAGGGGCAAGGACACCAGTAACATGTGCTCATATTTGTAGCATATTGTCGTATTCGAGATTTGCACGCCATAATCAAAATGCGAATTATCCATCGACTTTTGTGTTACATCATATTAAAGATGCCGCAAATCGTCCACTACAAAATGCGATACTCCAGCATCTGTAAGTGTTCGAGTATTAGTTTGTTGATTTTGATTTCTTGTTCTCTTCCACCACTCTGGAAATATCGGTTTCAACTTTGTTATGAATTGGATATAGTTTTAATAAGATAGTAGAGTTATATTTATATTGATAATTCAAAAAGTAAATGACTGATTTCAACAATCAAAACGTTGTAGTTCTTATTTTTTCCTGTTTTCATATTTCTCAAAATGCAACAAGACAAGTCCTTTATAGTTTATAGGTTTGGCCGACCATCTTGGATATTAAGATGGCCAACACTTTTGTTATGTACACAAAAAAAGCTACATTCATCTATCAAACAAGCCATGAACCACTGACATAGATCAAGAAAAAAGAAGGTTACAACAAAACCATTTTAATTCAGTTTTTTGTGGATCACTTGGCATACATACAGTTTTACTAAATACGGTCCTGTAGGGCAAAACATGTTTCACAAAAGACAAATTCTGAGATTTCACAATATTTCTTATTTAATTAAATTCTAATAGGAAATAAAAAAATTATGGACTCCATATGGAATTATGGACTTATGGAAAAAAGTGACATTGTTTATATGGCACCTATACCAAATACGGCCCTGAGAGCTAAATCATTGGTCTTAAAGGATTGGGCCTATGAGAACATTTGATCAGAAACTCAGTACCAATAACATATGTAAATTTCAGGCAAATCCCACTGTGGGCCATTTTCCTATGATTTTGTGCGGGGTCCTTTCTGTCTAATTTTGCTAGAATTACTGGAAATTTTTGATTTAGTAGGTATCTGAACATGTTGAACTCACATGTTAATGTAAGGAAACTGAAAATTAATGATATTTTCTTTATATAAATCCTTTATTTAGCAGAATCGCTAATATTACATAAATGTGTATAAATTTGTCAATAAAAACTATATGAAATATAAAAACATTAATAAAAGTTATAATTAAGGTCAAGACATAATATAAAATAAATATGAAAAATACAAATTATAAAAATCCTAAAGTCAATCAAAACACTCTTACAATATAAAATACTTTAGGCTTTCAGAACCAGATTAAAATGTAGGTTCATCGTTGAAAATATTGTACAAAACATCTTAGAAATAGAAAACATAAATTGGTTCTAATCATTCCCCAGCAAGTGATTTTTCTTTTTTTTTTTTAAATAAACCTAGGGACATACATTCTTTGAGGTCGTTGTCGAGGCTGTTGAAGGCTAACATTCCTGTATGATATATCGATTTTTCAGTTTTTTTTTATTTTTGACTCCAATATGTATACTATGTCTAGTCCTAGTATTATATTGGTGATAGTTTTCATTTAATTCAATTTTTTTACTCAGGTAATCCGATGATAAATTGTGATACATTTTGTAGATTAGTATCATGGTATGATAATATATATATATATATATATATATATAATCTTTTACAGACATCCATTTTAATTCTTTAAGCATAGTACGAATCGGTTTATCCCTTGGTAACTTCAATATGTTTTTCATTGCTCTGTTTTGTTGTTTCTGTAGTTGGTCTAACTCATTCTTATTAACTGTGAATAGTATTGATGCACATAATGTAAAATGTGGTAATACTAATGTATATTATATATTGTTAATTTGGACCATCTAGACATGTTCTGTGATACTCTTATCATGAAGTTAATATTTAATGTTACTCTTTTTATAACTTGTAGCGCATGAGCTTTGAAAGTTAGTTCCTGATCAATTAAAACTCCAAGATATTTCACCACACTAACATTTTCAATTCTGTCATTTTCGATCATTATCTGCAGGTTCCTATTATCTGTTTTACTGTGGAGTGCCTTCTTACCCAACATCAGAAATTTTGTTTTTTCGCTATTAAGTTTCAGAGTATTAGTACTGCACCACTTACTTATTTTTCTGAGTTCACTGTTTAGAGTATTCATCAGATCATCTATGTCACTAGAACAGTAATATATAAGGGTGTCATCTGCAAACAGGTGTATTTTACATTTAGTAGGCTCCCTGACAATGTCATTTATGTAAAGGAGGAAGAGTAAAGGTCCAAGTGTACACCCTTATTGTTCATTAGTTCAGAGGAAGTGACGTTGTTGACTCTAGTCACCTGTTTTCTGTCACGGAGGTAGTTTTCAAACCATTTAAAAACTGTACCTGATATGCCATATTTTCCAAGTTTCAAAAGTAATCTCTGTCTGCCTACTGTTTCAAAAGCTCTCCTCAAATCTAAGAAAACTGCCCCGATCATTTTATTTCCATCCATCCACGTCTTCCAGTCGAATAAAATATTTTGCACCGCAGTTTCACAACTATGATGAGATCTAAATCCTGACTGATTTTCTGAGAGAAGATTATTTTTATCGATGAAATCGATCAATTGTCTATATACCACTCTCTTTAATAATTTCTCTATTGCAAATAGTGTATTAATGGGTCTAGCTTTATTGGAGTTTTTTTACTTTTGGGACTGGTACTATAGTCGAAACTTTCAGCATGGATGGAAATTCGCCAGTCTCTAAAGAACTATTTACAAGATTCAATAATGGATTCTTTATATTGGGGTATACACTTTTTAATAACTCTGTTGTGAGATCATCATTACTTCCTTTATTTTCCATTGAAAATAATGTATCATAAAGTTCTTTATAATCAATTAATTGAAAGTCATTTAAAGAAATATTATCATTGTTTGAAATTATGACTTCGTTTGGTGTCCCGCCATCAATTTCATTAACGATTTTGTTGATACTTTTGATGTAATAATTATTGAGTCTATCTGGAACCATATTGATATCATCTACTTCCTCGTCGTTGATTTGTACTGAGGTCATTTTTGCTATTTCCTTCGTTGACAATAGTGGTTTGAGTGTTTTCCACATTTGTATTGAATCTCCTTTGCAGTCATCAATTTTATTGTGATAATATAATTGTTTTTGTTCCCTAATAACTCTCACAACATTATTTCTAGCTTGTTTGTAGCTTTCTTTATCCTCGGCTCTTTTGGAATATTTATAGATCTTATATTTTTGATCCCTATTCTTAACTGCATTTCTGACGATATCATTCCATCATTCTTTGAATTTAGACTTTATGAGTTTTTCTTGTTTTGGGGACGATTCATCCAAACATTGTCTGAGAATACTAGTAAAGAATTGGCATTTCTCATCAATATTATCATGATGGTAGACCCAGTTTACCATTGCTAGTCTACTATTGATGTCATGATAGTTAATTTTAATTGAGCAGTGGCCGGTTCTCTGGAGTTTCAAAACAATGAGTTTGCATTTGTCGGCCATGGTGGCCAGGAACTGGAATAATAATCTTTCGATTCGTGATCCTTCAATTCCAATGTCGAATGATGTGGACGCTTATCGTTCTGACCTTTTTGAAGATGCCATAGAAGTTAATACGGTAGCCAGTTTCCGGACAACAAATTGTTATAATATAGAGTAATTATGACAGCTTGCATTTTGTGGTCGAGAATAGGTTCAATGTGAGCCAGTTGTCGGGCAGCATCAAAGAGACTAAAATTTAACAAGGAGGAGACAATGGGGACACTGGTAGAAGGAGATGGAAGAACATTTGTGACGAAATGTGACGTAGTTGGTCGTGTCATGGCCGCCGTTCTCTATAGACAGTGACGGACTAGCTCTTGGTATATGAGAGTTACTGCTGACAGTTTTGTTGCTTGGTTCGAGTTCGACTCTGTACTCATATCCATCAAGTACGTCACTATGACGCGTTGATGCTACAAGATTCTAATTGGCTAGAGCTTATTAAACCCTCCTTGTTAGTTTAGTCTGTTTGGGGCAGCATATATTTCTTTAGAATCCATGCGGTCGACAACTATTTTCAGAATCGCCTGTCGTCCAGTAATATTCATCTAGCTGTTGAAGAGAAATTACAACATATATTTAACGTTGCTAATCTTGCTAATTTACCTCATATTGAAGCTGCCAAAAAAGCCGATAACTGCGAAAATTGTGTATGATCACAGACACAAAAAACGCTGGGCTCCAAATTTTTTTAGTAACTAGTTCTTCATTTTTTGTGATACAGTTTTTAATTTTTCAAGGATAAACCTATTTTTGACGTTTTTATATTTAATTTTTCTTTATAATTTATTTTTTCTATTGGAATTTTAAATAAACTCATAAGTACTTTGTTTGGGTTGTTTACTGGATAATTCACTAATATCGACCTTATTGATAGGGAACATAAGATTAATGGCCGAGAAAAGGTAATCAACAGACGATGACATGGAAGGTGGCCGAGAACCGGCGCACTAGTGGGCCAAGAAGTCTGATCTCGTGGCAGAGAACTAGGAAAGTGTATTTTTTGTTAAAATTATTTTTTTCATAAAAATGTGGAAGACCTATAAATCTCTAACATGGTAGGCAATTTATGATTCTAAAGACTTATTCTATTCTTCGTAATTTAAATTTTATTTATATGTGAATATCCACCTTTGGAGCCGTGTCAAACCAATGACAAAGAATATCTACAATACTGAACAAGAAGCGACAGTGGCAGTGGTGGGAGAAAATTGTTTTCTAGTGCGGAGAGGTTTACTGGCAAAATGGCGGATGTTGAACAGCTGATCATTAACAAGGTTATGTCGATGCTGTTGATTCATTGTTGCCATTGTCAACTGTCAGAATTATTATGTTCTGTGTTGTGACATAGTTTTGTTCTGTGGTTGTATTATTATTTAAGTAATTTTTAATGGTTACAAATTTAAACTAACGACTTCTGTGCTTGAAAAATTTCAACCCTTTCTCGTATGATAATTAAATAAATAAATCAGCTAATCTTGAATCATACCAAATATATTTCTTTTCATTTCGCAACGCTTCCTACGGTACGCGAAGGCAGCTTCTGTCGTTCAATAATGAATTGTTTCCTGTGTCCCGAACTTTAGCACCCCAACAAAATGGCGGAGGTCATCAAAAATTACCCATCGAACATCAAAGGCGCCGACAAAAGTGTCGTTTCTTGTTCAGTATTGTAGATCCCAGTCAACACAGAATGGTCTCAGAGATGGTAGTGGGATTCACATTCATGTTTCAGATCACACCAGTGAATCGCAAAGTGACTTCCATTATTATCGCATAAACGTCTGTTCTGTGCCCCGTTGGTCATGTCGAGACATCAAAATGTGATGCAAAATGTGACTCGAAATTAGACCAATGCGACATTCCATTTATACTTCGGAATCGAATGCACGTCGAGACCCTTTCGATGTAACAATGTGAAATTGAAAGGACTGGTACTTATTCAAAAATGCGCTTCACTTTCTGATTCTCCTGTATGTCAAGAATAAAACAAAGCTAACCATGTTTCAACATAAATAGAAATTATATCTCAATGTTAATTATTATTCCTACTAATTAATTATGGTTCATATGGAATGGAATGCTAAAAAACAAATGCGTGAGTTGATTCCGTAGTATATGCAGTGCGGCTTTTTTTAGTGCCTCCCCATGAATAAAAAACCGTTTGGAGGGTTTCACCGATACTACTTTTTGAAACAAAAAATATGGTGATTGCTCCACAGGGGGCGCGGGGAGACACATCAACTCAAAATTTTTAAATGGCATGGGGGGTCGAGTGTCACGTCGTTGAAAAGAAAATTCAATTCTCTTTACAACCATCTAAATATTTTTGAATTTAGTTGAGGAATTTTTTCCCAATTTCGATTTTTATGCCTATCGAAATTTTCTAGTTAATGTGCACGCCATCTGTACTGTAATTGCAATATTTCTTCTCTCAAAAAGTAGTATCGATAATACCCTTTGCAATGTTTCTGGTTTTATTATTCCACAACAAACCGTTCAAATTTATCAAGCTATGACTAGTTTTCAGATCCGCATTTATATTTGATATTTCGAATTTGAATTGCAAAAAAATATTAACGGAATTCAAAAAAAAATTAGATGGTTGTAAAGAGAATTGAATTATCTTTTCAACGATGTGACACTCGACCCCCCATGCCATTTAAAAATTTTGAATTGATGTGCCCCCCCCGCGCCCCCTGTCGAGCAACCACCATATTTTTTGTTTCAAAAAGTAGTATCGGTGAAACCCTCCAAACGGTTTTTTATTCATGTTTGTACGTCGAACCGTTCAAAAGTTAACAGGGGGGGGACTAAAAAAGCCGCACTGTATATACTTTTCACAAACAGCTCTGGACAGCATTTTCTTTGCGGCGAAATCAATATACCTATCCTGAAAATGCCAAATTCTGTAAATCACTGAATTTACCACTCTACCTTTCTACTCCCCGTTCCAGTTCTTGAAGGGATACAGTTCTTGGTAGAAATAATAATTGGGCAAGGTCAATAAACACATTTGATTTAGGTATTGAAATAAAAAGAATCAAACAGAACACTACACACTATCAGAAGTACCTATAGAATATTTAAAGGATGGCGTCAACCAAATACAGATTCTACTTGACTCTCGACTCGACAAACAACTCTGGCCATTTTGTGTCGTGATGGTGATGTCATGCTCAATTTTGTTACCAATACCTGATTCCTTCTATACCGACAAATTAAATCAAAATTCATGTTAATGTGCTTTGCAATTTTCTTCACATTTTGTGGTCAAAGCGACACTAACGAAAAGAAAATTGTGAACAATTCATAACATTTGACATCACTAAGTGGTAACAGCGATGTCTAAATGCAACTCATTTTGTTACCATAATAATCATGAAAGCAACATCTCCTAGATGTTTGTGTTAACTGGGTATTCTTTGCCTATGATATGTACTCTTAAGTGGCCGACTACTGGAGCAATCACCCTACTCTAAATCTGCGAAACCTAAATAATAAAAACAAATCCCATATGATGGGGATATTAACGGTGACACTGTATATAATTATTCGACACCAACACGCTGTATTTCCACAAACGAGCATTTTTTGAAAAGTAGGTATATCCAATTTTTATTTGGCGAAAACTCAATTATCTGAATGTCAGCCATGCGAACGACAGCCCTCAGCAAGTAATACTGACACTCCCCTGTCCCCTACACAACGCCTATTTCCATAATATGATACCGCATCGTAGGATATTACAACTGCGCGGTTCACTGGGCGAATGGATCGATGAAAAATGCTCACGAAAGAGAGAGAGTTCGGCCATTACTGTTTCAAAAGCCGCGTATCGCGTATCTAAAATAGTAGTATCACAGCTTAGGTAAATACATAAGCTGTGGTAGTATCGTTTGATAGCCGCAGGAGACAAAACGTATCACCACACACAGTCTGTCGAACAATGTAGCTTCTCTGGAAATCGTAGAGGTATATTATACATGATAGAATGTATACAGTGAGGACGTAAACAGTCCTCCCCCCTTAACATTTGAACGGAACAAGCTATCGAGATCGGGTAAAATTCAGGTAAAAAGGTACCACTTTTACTACTTTGTGGCATGAAAATGATTGTGGTAACGTAGCCTAGTGTCAAGAGGGCACCATCAACTTTTTTTTTTCAAATCTAAAAGTGGGTCACGTGGCTCCTGGTTTTGAAGGTCTTCCTATTCTCTATCCAACACTTCTTTGTTTGTGAAAATCGACCAAGCTAACTAACTAACAAGCGCTTGAAATTTGCTTCAAATATTTTACAAATAAATAAAAAAACTAAATAACTTTGAATTTCGACAAAATTTCAAGTAACAATTGCAACTATTTTAACAAGCGCTCAAAATTTTCACCGTTCACTTCTTGACAGAAAAAAAGTCGGTTGTGGCATTCATTCCGAACGTTATTAAATGTTTCCGGGGTAATACCGTAACAAACACCTGTTATCCGGTTCATAAGTTCCTGGAGTGACTGTAGCTGCGTGACGTACACCTTAGATTGTATGTACCCTCACAGAAAAAAGTTCATAGGGGTCATATCAGGTGACCTAGCTGGCCATTCAATAGGGCCACGTCGGCCTATCCACCGTCCCGGAAAATTCTCGTTAAGCCATTCTCGGACAGGTCTGTAGTAGTAAGGGGGTGCACCATCTTGTTGAAAGGTAACATCCATGGTAAATTTATTTGGGATTGCCCCAACTACTTCTTGAATACTGTGATGGATCTCATTTTGAAGCATATTTGAATACAGATGCCCAGTTAAATTTTCTGTCATAAATATTGGACCTATGATATGGTCACCCAAAATACCAGCACATACTTTGATCTTCTCTGGAGTTTGAGTATGACCTTCTCGAAAAACGTGCGGATTTACGTCTGACCAATAACGCACATTTTGTCTATTTACAGTTCCATTTAGAAAAAAACCTACTTTTATCACTAAAACAAATAAAGTTAATGTAACCGGGATTTTGGGTTATGCGATCAGACATTATCTCACAAAACTGCATTCTTCTATCTGGGTCATCTTCTGTTATGATGCAGAATTTTTAATTTATATGGGTGAAATTTGTGTTTTTTTAGATATTTTTTCAGTGATCGTAGATACGTCACAAGCCGTGGCTACCGTTTTTTTCGTTGTTTGTTGCGGATTATTAACAACAGCTGCCAGAACGTCGATTTGCTGATCTTCTGAAATGGATTTTCTTCCAGATCCTTTTTCCCTTGTTACGCAACCAGTTCTTTGAAATTTACTGACCAATTCCCTCAAGTAGGTACGAGATATTGGATTATTTGGGAAGAGCTCATTAAATATTCTTTCTGTTTTATGGTAATTACGCCCAGCTTCAGCGTAAATTAAAATTGCTTCGGTTTTTTCTTCTAAAGGACGAGGACGAGGCATTTTAAAATTATAAAGAAATGCTGAAATCTATGAAAACTGTCAAAAGTATTGATATGATTAACGTCAATATTAGACTGAGATTGAAGTGAAATGCTATTTGGAGTCTCCAGCAAAATAACTCAGGTATAAAAAACTGAAACAAAAACCACAGTGTAAAATACCAATAATATGTGCACCTGTTTCACCACAAAAAATTGTTTTTTCGGCAAGAATCAGTAACGGAGATAACATTCTGCTACGAGTAATAGTTAAAATCATTTATTTGTTAAATATTTGAAGCAAATTTCAATCGCTCGTCAGTTTGAAACGGCTTAGCTGATTTTCACAAACAAAGAAGTGTTGGATATAGAATCGGAAGACCTTCAAAACCAGGAGCCTCGTGACGCCCCTTTACATTCGGAAAAAAAAAGTTGATGGTTCCCTCTTGACACTAGGCCACGTGACCACAATCATTTTTATGCCACAAAGTAGTAAAAGTGGTACCTTTTTACCTGAATTTTACCCGATCTCGATAGCTTCTTCCGTTCAAAAGTTAAGGGAGGGACTTTTTACGTCCTCACTGTATAAGACAGACTTAAAGCATGCGCAACGGTTCCAATGTTTCCCACATTGAATTAATTAACCTAGTTTCGACTTCTCCCTCCTCCTTTCGTACATTGTTTGACGTACATCGACCACTGTGATGGCCCAAAGGGTTTAGGTGCCAGATAACGTAGGTACATTTTGAACAATTTTTCCTTGCGAAACAAACTAAAAATTAAACATAACCCTACAATTTGTGAGGAGTACTATTTTAGTATGATCTAACCAGAACTAACTAACCTTACGTAGACATTTGAGTGCGTGAACATTGTACACAAAATGGCCTCGTAAACTGAGGCACTGCAGGTAGATACATAGTACATACCTGCGAAGGTAGGTACCTATTTTACCTGGAACCCAGACCCTTTGAGCTCTCACAGTGATCGATGTACGAAACGACAAGCCGATAATTCATTTATTAATTGGGTGTACAAAACAAGAATATTTCAGGTAATTTTTCAAGGTGTACGAATCAAGATAATACGGTGATTGCGCCAGTTTGCCGGACACTTCCAGTTGTCGGCCGTTTTCGTCATTTTTATGGAATAAAAAGAAACATAATAACTCCTCATATTCGAAAATCTCTACAAACTTTCGGTCACAGTTTTCCTGCCATCTTCCATTAGTTTTACCTGTGATACCATTACATTTATTCATACCATGTCAGTTTAGTTCACGGTGATCGACGTGACCATTGCTCGAGCGTTGCTCAGTTGAAAAAAAAATAGTGGGGCACAACTTTTTCAACGGTAAATTTCTGCCTAATTTTGCTAGATCTACTGGAAATTTTTGATATAATAGGTATCTGTACAGGTTGAACTTACATTTTAATGCAAGGAAACTGAAAATTAATATTTTCTTTTTATTGAGCAGTGGCCGGTGCTCTGGAGTTTCAAAACAACGAGTTTCGATTTGTCGGTCATGGCAGCCGAGAACTGGAATAATAAGCTTTCTATTCGTGATCCTTCAATTCCAATGTCAAATGCTGTGGACACTTATCGTTCTGTCCTTTTTGAAGATGCTATAGAAGTTAATATCATAGCCAGTTTCCGGCCACCAAAATGTTATAATATAGAGTAATTATGATAGCTTGCATTTTATGGCCGAGATAGGTTCAATGTAAGCCAGCTGTCGGCCAGCACATATTTCTATAGACATGCGGTCGACAACTAGCTCCAAAAATGACTGTTCTCGTTCAGTAATATTCATCTAGCTGTTGAAGAGAAATTACAATATACAGGGTGGGGCACCGAAAACGAAACAGATCGAATGTCTTCAAAACGCGTGTGTTGTGAGTAAAATGCAAAAACACGTCAATTTTTAATCCAAGGGGGACATCTTCCTATCATAACCTCAACTGTCATACTTCTCCCCCCGCCCCTTGGGCACTATCTTCCAAACAATTTGAATAGGGAAAGTAGTTAGTGTGACTCATCATTAAAAAGGAAATTTCATAAGGAATTCAGCCATGTCAATTTTTGCCACCTAACTTTTTATTTTGGCGCCTTCCTGCGGGAAAAATAACTGTTCCTTATTCCAAATTATAATACTTCATTTGCTAGCTATTTTGACATAAATTCGGTGACAATGTATTATGGAATTTTTCCAAGAGAAAAAACAAAATGCAAAACAACAAGATGGCGTATGAAATTAGTAATTGTGGTTTGATTCGATTCAAAATTGGCATATGAAGGTTTTACAAGTTTCCAGTATGACTACAGTGAATTAATTGAATTGATGAAAAAAAGATTTTATACAAATTAGGAAATAATATTTCATTTAGATTCTGTGCGTAACAGAATCAGAATTTTACTGCGCCTGAAAATCCCTGAAAAACTTCACATATCAATTTTGATTCGAATCGGACCAGAATTACAAATTTCGTCCGCCATCTTGGAGCCACCATCTTGTGTTTTTGAATTGATGAACAAATCATGATTTCCGATCTTGAAAACTACCCCATTTCAATTTTGAATCGAATCGGACCATAATTGCAAATCATGTCCGCCATTTTGGAGCCGCCATTTTGTTCTCTCAGAAAAAGTCCATAAAGCACTATCACCGAAATGATGTCAAAATAACTTGCAAATGCAGTATTATAATTTGGAATACGGAACAGTTACTTTTCCCGCAAGAGGGTGCCAAAATAAAAAGTTAGGGGGCAAAAATTGACATGGCAAAATTCCTTATGAAATTACCTTTTCAATGATGTGACACACTTACTACTTTCCCTATTCAAATTGATTGGGTGATAGTGCCCAAGGGGTGGGGGGGGGAGGTATGACAGTTGAGGTTATGATAGGAAGATGTCCCCCTTGGATTAAAAACCGACCTGTTTTTGCATTTTATTCACAATACATGCGTTTTGAAGATATTCGATCTGTTTCGTTTTCGGAGCCCCACCCTGTATATTGAACGTTGCTAATACTGCTAATTTACCTTATATGGAAGCTGCCAAAAAAGCTAATATTTGCGAAAATTGAGTATGATCAGAAACACAAAAACTCTGGGCTCCAAAATTTTTTAGTAACTAGTTTTTCATTTTCTGTGATACAGTTTTTGATTTTTCAAGGATAAACCAATTTTTTGACGTTTTTATATTTAATTTTCCTTTATAATTTGTTTTTCTATTAAAATTTTAAATAAACTCATAAGTGCTTTGTTTGGATTGTTTACTGGATTATTCACTAATATCGACTTTATTAATAGGGAACAAGATTAATGGCCGAGAAAAGGTGATCAATGGACGATAACGGGGAAGGTGGCCGAGAACCGGCGCACTAGTAGGCCGAGAAGTCAGATCTCGTGGCCGAGAAGTCAGATCTCGTGGCCGAGAAGTCAGATCTCGTGGCCGAGAACTAGCAAAAGTGTATTTTTTGTTAATATCATTTTTTATTCATAAAAATATGAAAGCCCTATGAGTCTCTAACATGGTAATTTATAATTCTAAGACTTATTCTTTTCTTCGTATTTTTTCAATTTTATTTATACAGTGACCGCCAAAAAGTATGGGAAAAATTTTTATTATTGGAGTATTGGAAAAAATATTCTGGGGAAAAGTTTGTGCATGTCCGATAACCTAAAAATCGATTTTGACACATGTCACGTGATCGCTAGAATGGCGGCAAAATGAAAAAAATTGCAATGCAAAGGCATAAAAAGGGGTAAGATGGCAAGATATCAAAAAAAGTTATTTGAAAAAGTCACTTAGAATTCAATTTTATACACATAAACGAAGTTTCAAGGAATAATTCAAAAAAATTTAAAATAGCAATTTTTTAAAAATATTTTCTCATCTATTTAAAAATATTATTTTTTTCTTATGAATAGCTTGACTATACTGAAACATTTGCATTTTAATGATAATGACAAAACTTTCTCATTTTCTCCACACCAGAGGGCACTAAATTAAAAAAATTGGTTTTTGCCAGAACCCTCGCTGTTACATTGGTTCTTATCTAACAGTTATATCAGAATTCCAAGATTATTGTGTTGATATGGCAATCTAGAAACACCATGTTTCCTGATTTTGATCAAGTTTCAATAATATTGCTGTATGAGCGTTTTACTTTGCACATAAACTTTAAGAATCTTTAATTTGACGCACTATTTTCAAGTTTATGTGCGAAGTGAAACGCTCATGCACGATTATCATCGGAACTTGATTATAATCTGGAAATTACCATGTTTTTGGAGTGTCATGTCATCACAATGGTCGTGGAATTCGGATATAACTGTTAGATACGAACCGATGTAACAGCAAGGGTTCTGACAAATTCCCTTTTTTTCAATTTAGTGCCCTCTGGTGTGGAGAAAATGAGAAAGTTTTGTCATTATCATTAAAATGCAAATGTTTCAGTATAGTCAAGCTATTCATAAGAAAAAAAAATAATATTTTTAAATAGATGGGAAAATATTTTTAAAAAATTGCTATTTTCAATTTTTTTTGAATTATCTCTTGAAACTTCGTTTATGTGTATAAAATTGAATTCTAAGGGACTTTTTCAAATAACTTTTTTTGATATCTTGCCATCTTACCCCTTTTTTTGCCTTTGCATTGCAATTTTTTTCATTTTGCCATTCTGGCGATCACGTGACATGTGTCAAAATCGATTTTTAGGTTATCGGACATGGACAAACTTTTTCCCAGAATATTTTTTCCAATACTCCAATAATAAATTTTTTTCCCATATGCTACATACTTTTTGGCGGTCACTGTATGTGAATATCCACCTATAGAGCCGTGCTGCCGTCCTAAGCAAAAAAGCCGTATCTGCAAAAACTCTGAAGCTGAGAATCTGTAGTTTAGACCATCTTAAGTACGAATAGTCTTAAACTTATGTACTAAAAGCAAAATGATTGATTAACTTTGGCTATTTAAATCTAGTTTACGTAATTTTTTCTTTGGAGAAAGTTTAATTTATAGTGTTTCAAGACTAAAGAAACCAATATATTTATTTTCACATTTCTTGTAGATACGGCTTTTTTGCTTAGGACGGCAGCGTGTCAAACCTATGATGTACCCTTAAGTAACCGTCCCTATCTGGATGTTAGCCCTGCATATTACAGCACTCAGCAAGTAATACTGGCACTCCCCTGCTGAACGCATATTTCCATAATATGTTATCGCATCGTAGGATGTTCCAAATGCGCGTTTCACTGGGCGAATGGATCGATGAAAAATGCAGCTGCTAACAAGAGAGAGAGAGTCGGCCATTACCGTTTCAAATGCCGCGTATCTGAAATAGTAGAATCGTTGATAGCCGCAGGAGATAAAACGTATCACCTATCACCACACACAGTCTGTCATACAATGTAGAATGTAGCTTCCCGGGAAATCATAGTAGGTAGGTACATTATCATGGAATGTGTACAAGTGAGACTTGAGGCATGCGCAACGGTTCCAATGCTTTAAAGTGATTTGTTCTTGTTTTGTACACTCGCGTTTCGTATATTGAATTGATGAACCTATTTTCGACTTCTCCGTTCGTACTCCGACCACTGCGATGGCCCAGAGGGTTTAGGTGTCAGATAACGTAGGTAGATTTTGCACAATTGTTCCTTGCGAAACAAACTAAAAAATAAACACCTGCCCACCTACATTTTGTGAGGAGTACCTAATGGTATTTTATTGTGATCTTACCAGAACGAAATAACCTTACGTAGACATTTGAGTACGTGGAATTTGTACATAAAATGGTTTACGTAAACTGAGCAACAGGTAGGTACGTACATACCTGCGAAGGTAGGTACCTATTTTACCTGAAAACCAGACCCTTCGGGTCATCGCAGTGCTCCATGTAAGAAAGCGGGAGAGTTAGGTAATCAATGATATGGAAAAAACTGAAATTATATCGTTTAACTGATACTCTTTGGATTTCCATGCCTACCAAGCATCGAAAGATTGTCGAATTCGGGTAACAGCCAACTTGATGTTTTTCAATAAAACGCAATTCATCTGCGAATTGAGAAATGAATGCCACTTTGTGATACACGGTTGAATAGAGAATTTCAAGACAAATAAGATAGGCTGGATAAATATACAGGGTGTCATTAAAAAAAAAGGAGTTGGAGTTACTCCCGATCAAACAGGTAGTTGAAAAAAGTTGTCGTTAGATTCAAATGAAGCGCTATCATTGATTACGTAACTTCTGAAAATTTCAAATCTTCATTTCTTCAAATAAAAAAAAATACAGGCTGCTACATGTCTGCTGTGTCACCCGGTATATATATTTTATTTTTGTTAATACCTATTTCCACAGTTTCGATCTCTTTGCTTTTCAAAATTTTCAAGTTGCTGTGCCCACAGCGCCATCTGTCCAGAAATTTCTATGCTTTACAAAAGTAGTATCGGTATTGCCATACATAATATGTTTTCCCATTGCTCCAAATATTCAGGAGAACTACCCTCAATAATCAATTTTCAGAATTTCGAAAATCAAAATTATACCTACCTAGGTACCTTAGAAAGTGTTTCCTCACTCTCTGATATGGATTTCGAGTGTAATGGGCGTAACGGTTTCGGCGTGAGACCGATTGACACGAATTCAGATTTTCTTCATTTTTGTAAGTAACAAACAACAGAATCAATCCTCATCAAAATTTCAATTTGAATTTTTTGTCGAGCACTAAAATTTCTCCCTACTTTGGTCGCGAAAAAGCACAAAATCGAACACCTAGGGTTCTATGTGGCACCTATTTTCAGATAGATTGTAAGAGGAAACATTGTATACAAAATTTTTTTTTTTATTAGAAATGATATTTTAATTTTCAAGAAGTCATTTATTGTTTTTCTGTATATATTATTGAAGGAAAACTCTGTTATTGCAAATGCTATTACCGACAACTTATAGGTACCTACCAGATTCAGGAACTAGAATTCAAAAATGTTGAGACCGTCCCTGGCGACATATTACATATCCCGCTCAATAACACGATCTATTGCGCAAACTCATAGGTCGGTTGATTTGCCATATGAGTTACCACACCGTTTTGGTGGTATGAATGTAAAAACACCCATGAACATTGAACACTATTTGTAAACGATGTTTCGATACTTATGTTGCAACGTAGCCTCTGAATTGACGCCACAGCGATACTTCCCGTATCGAGCCATCCTCTACAAATATAAAATGTCCATGGTCAACGCCAAGGTATCCACATACCTAGGTACCTGCCTATCTCAATTACATACTTCGCCTAGTTCATAAAGTCGACGCCAACTGAATAATGAACGCCAATAATCATCACATCTTGCCAAGTGTATAACTTTTCCTCTCCTTCGTTATAAAATAAATATTCCACGTTTCTAATTTCAGGAATGCATTCAGTAATAAAACAAACACAGTCCACAATCCTTTCAAGTCATTAATGCTATTAGGTACCTACATAAATCACAAATCACGTCGGTAGTTAAAACTGAAATTAATTGGACACAATACACGTTGGATAAAAGCGCCTGGCGTAGCTATATCAAGGTCATTGATCGTCAACGAGTCTGCCACGTCAGAACCCGAACCCGCCCGACTCTGATCCCTTTGCCGCCTACCTCATCTGTTGATTCGATTCCCAGTATGCGACACTGGCGTCGAGTTTATTTATAGAAGCGATAAAGACAGAGTGCCCTCGCTTTTACCGCTAGGCCAGCGCAGTTAGTCGCAATTGTAAAGCAGCCGTGTAACGTTCGAAGCGACATTGTGATAGTTGTTTTATGATATGCCCATAGCTTAATTCAAAATGTTGAAACAGGAAGTGTGTAGGTTGTGTTTATCCGAAGAGAATCTTATGTGTGTGTTTGATAAACGATTGGAGAAGACTGATCATATGAAGGAGGTGATACTTATTACAACAGGTGTAGAGGTAAGTAACATTTTCACTTTTAGTAAATAGGCACTAGCCTTTTTTATATATATTTATAATTACATAATTGTTCGCATACGATTATAGATAGTGACATGAATAATGGTTTAAATGACATGTAGTCAAAATGATGGTGGAATACGCATGCGTATTGCGTAATAATAACCAGCTGCTTCCATTGCAGTGCTGTGTTGGCCTCAGTTACTATTGGGATAATCTTCCAGATTATCATTACGCTCTTTGATGCTAGTTTACTTAACTTTCAATTACATGTTCAAAACAGATATTATTCATAATTTTTCAACCTGAATTCCGTTTCCTACAAATACAAATGAAAGGAGCTGGTTTTCATATCTCAGGTTCATACTTCTTTGGACAACGGACATACGAGGTGATTCGTAAGTTATGAATAGTTTCAGCTGCAAAATCGGCAGTTTTCAATCTGCTCCAAGGGGATAATGATCAGAAGAGGTTGCTTGATATAGAGCCAGTCTTCATTTCGTTGAATTGATTTCAATATTTCATCTATGCTGGTTCTTCCATTGAAATGACCTTGTATCGATAAATTCATAGGCTTTTGTTGCAAATTCTTTGACTTGAAACTAAACCACTTTTGCCAGCTTTTCTTCAAGTACGTTCAGGTGAAATCTTGCAAGTGAATTTTGACCCACTTCTAGTCTTCCGATTGTCTTGACATTTGACTGGTATTTACTATTCCGGTGTCTATGCATTATAAAATAATTTGAGCCTTGCGGAAAGAAATCAGAATGGCGGACGATTTTTGTGGTTATACCTGTCCCAATTCTATTTGAAATTGGTATGTGTGTGATGTGTTTCCTGGGTCGAAGATTTTGATTTTTTTCGGCAAAATTCATGTATTCCATGTGTTGGCATCAAGATGGCGGACGTGTTTTGTGATTGTGGTCTAATTCTTTTCAAAATTGGCAAGTGGGTTTTCAGGTTCGGAGATTATTATTTTCTTGTCAAAAATGATTAATTCGAAATTGAGTACGAGTCTTGTGATTGTGGTGCGATTCTATTCGAAATTAGTGGGTGTTATTGGTGTCGGAGAAAATATTTGTGTACCTACAGTAATCCAAACAGATTTTTTTATTTCATCAAAAATTCTAACTAGAGTAAAATCTTTCCTTTTTGTTATCATTTATGAGTTCGAAATGGCGGATGACTTTCGTGATTATATTCAAATTTATATGTGATTATTTTCGGGTAGGAGATTAGGATTTTGTTTGTCAACATTCTTTATTTCAAGATGGCGGAAGATGGTGATTCAAGAAGTTCGCACGTCTCATTTTTGGGATTATTGAAAACCCTTTACACGATTTGGTAGGTACCCAATAAACGTACCGGGTGATTCCTTGAAACCATAATCCTAATAATCTTTCCTTTTTTCTGGTGTAATAAGAATGAACTCTTACCTTGTTTTAGTATAATCACAAAAAAAGATTGTTTTGTAGTGGATAGATAATAAACGTTTTAGTATTATAAGAATATGGTCTGTGTGACATATTATTATGTATTTCGCATTTAGATCCAGTACAGACTATCATAATTTGAACTGGGTTCGCATTTTTAGTAACAAAAAATAATCAGTATGTATGTATTATCCTGTGAAATTTTCAGGTAATCCTCTAAAACTGCTCGTTGGTATATTCTAAAATTAGGAAATTCCAGCCCATTGTGACCGGAATTTTCAAATTACCAATGTACCTGGGAATTCTAAGTACCTGTTTGTCGCTTAATAGCTTTCTAATACAATGACAGGTAGACTATTGAATTCAAATAGGAAACATTTATTTGAAATTTCTCACATTATTTTCCTTATTGAAATGTCTTCGTCTCTAAAAACATCAAACGTTGTAACCCAACTTCTATCAAGATTATTTTCCATAATCAGAAGAGTGGTATTCCGAAAAGCTTATAATTGAATGGCATTATAACTATATATAACACAGAAACATGCATAGTTCAAATACCCAAATTTCTCTCTCTACTAATGCCACTTCGCTCATTTGTCTACCTGCTCAATATTGAAGTAAAGTCCAACAAATTGAGTATAATTCAAGAGAGAGTGTTAAGCCTTTAGATACTTGGTCAGTCGACTCCCGTTTGAATATGATAATTTGTAAAAGGTTTACAACTACAGCTGAGGTGCACAGGTAGGTTGCTTGACTTTAATTCAAAACGTGCCTGTTTTATAGAAAGAGCACAATCTTGTCAACTGTATAGGTAGAGCTCTTCTGAATATCCATCAGTGAGTTTCTGAAACTGAATTTAGTAGATATAAATTATGTGTGAAAACATTTATTCAAGTCATGCTCAAATTCATTATTGTGCAAATAGAGAAAGTGCGTATCTCTCAAGAGGATGTTATGGGTGGGAAATAGTTTTTTATTAGTAAAAGTGGATGAAAAATATTATGATTATGACCTATTTAACAAAAACATCACCTGAAAGCTAACCCAATAATTGAATACTACTTTTTTTTTCAGGTAATTGAAGTTGATTGATTTTGTAGGCGATATACATACTTTCCATCCTAAATTGTAACTTTCAGATTATTATTCTAGTTTACCTATAAGTTCATGTGATAAGTTCCACAGAATGAACATATTTTTTGTTACAGATTCACTCAAAAGACGTCATTTCCCAAAAAATCTGTACGAAATGCGGCCAGGATGCTCTCAAAATGTTCCAGTTTCGACAGCAGTCATTGAAGAATGATAGGTACTTAAAGGTAAGGGTAAGGGTTCAGTAGTGATACAGGCGGAGGACGCTTAGGTTTCTCTGTTAACCGACTTCACCCTCATGAGTAACCCTCAGAAGTCCCGTTTTATTCTCTCCAGGGCCACCTGGAAAACGTACAGAATCACAATTGTTTTTTTTTCATTCCAAACAAGTACTTTCGGTAGGTTTGACATATGTGCAGCCCACGTTAGGCAGTAGCGACTAAATCACAAGTTGCGTTACGCGTTCTATTTATTTTTAATAGTCTTGTCAGTTTGTTCTTTGATTAAGATTGATGTTTTTAACAAGGTTGGATGAGTGAGGTCAGTCAGGTCAGGCTAGCTAGTAATATACACATTTTTAACTCAGATTTCTTGTGGCTGCCTTGTAATTTTAAACTTCCCGCCATAACACAAGAATGAAATTCACTGAAGTATGTTTTGTGACTTACTATGTGGAACACAACTTGTGATTTAGCCACTCGTCGTTGGACGTGCTTTGAACAAAACATGTGAACGATCATTGAACCTCATCTTCTTGGATTAGAACTAGCGACAGTAATTCTCGATAATGGAGAGCTGCAGACATGCAAAGATTACCCAGTATTGAGAAAACACAGTCTTGTTTAAGACAATGATATAAATTAATTACTTTGATTCCGGACTTCCATTGTCCGAGTTGTTACTTTGAACACGAAGTCTCAGTCAGTGTGGTATCTTCTATCATATCATTATACATCTAAGACAATGTCTTCTGTTAAAAAAAATTATGGAGAACACTATTCAATAACTGGTAATTTTTAGGCGAATACAAGAGGTAAAGACCCCGGCCTATTCACCCACTTCCAAGAATTGCTGAACGCTCCTCTCAATTAGGAAGCAGACATCTGGTAATTACCAGTCAAGGACTGTACATTCTCATTCATTACCTCAAAACAGTTGTTAAAGATCGCAGATTGACACGTTCAAAGTAATAATTCAGACAATGGAAGTCCAAAATAAAAGTAATCAACCTACCTCGTTTGATACCTTTAGTTCTACTGAATAATGTCTGTCAGATAAATTAGCATTGACTCTTTTTAAAATGAATAGCGAACAATCTGTTGAATTAATTCATAATTTGAATTTTTCAGAAGTTTCAAAGATTATATTCATTTGTTAATTTTTTGTTAATAGTTGTCCGCCAAGTATTATCGTGTATTATCACTACATACAAAAGTTTGTGTCAGTCTGATTTCAATGTACAAATTCCTGAAGATGGCATTGCAGTTATATAATTTATTTTTACAATTTCAAGCCAGATAAATAAATATGGGACCAGGTAGCCGAGTGGTTAAAGCGACATTGTTTCAATCACTTTTGGCTGCCAGTCAAAGGTTCAAACCCTAGCGACTGCAGAACTTTTTCTGATGGCCCGAGAAAGTGCTAGGAATCGCACGTAAAAAGGTAAGACCTCGTTAATCCTTAGCTCGCACAAGTTTCGACTTCTGAGGGCTGCCGTTCGTAAGGGGATGACAGCTGGTTAACGGAAAAAACAATTTTTTTAACAATTTAAGAACAAAAATGGTTCTCATTACTATTTTGTACTGGCGTGGGAATAACCCTGAAGCCTGAAAATAGGTGGTCAGTCCTCTTTGTTTCAGATTGCCCAATATTTCTTCTGTCATAGAAATAACCTGCAAAGTCGATCTTGTAGAATTTTTACAAGGGTATTCAACATGTGATTCAGTTACCCTCGAGATACAGACCACGACTGTAGTTGTTTTCTGTCAGATAGTTGTTAGTGAAATTTCTCTTGTATATGATATTGTGGTAGCTTCGGTTTCTTTATCCATGTCTCCATTATCGAAATTTAAGAAAAGATGTAAAGATCTGTTTTCTTGAAGTGAAGAAAATATGTACCCTACTGAAATAAGAAACTTTCTGTGAGACTGGAAATAGTTTTTGGACTACACCATTTCAGATGAATTCAGAAAAGCACAGAACTCCATGATACTTACTTAATTTAATCTTGAAACTCCCAGAACTAACAGAAATTTGTATCGATTCATCTCGATAAAAATTGTCAAAATATTTCAACCTTTTGAGATTTTATGGACCTACCATATGACGAGAGGCATAATAGTGTTAAATAATTTATAGTTTTGCTATTCGCCTCAAACATTTAGTTTATCTTATGAAATGAAATGTCTCATACTTGAATTCTATTTCAGGCACAATGTCGTGAGCTACTGAAGCATACAGATTTGAAGATCCCCAACACGAGCGTAACAATCAAAACGGAAAGGATAGATAAAGAAGAAATAAAACAAGAACCACCCCGTAAACCACCGTATAAAGTTCATCCCACGATGCATGCGCTTTCTAGAAAATATCCACAGATGCAGTTTCCCACAACATGTTGGTTGTACAACATTGATCCTTGCATCTCTATGGAGATGGACACAGTGGAAAATTATTTCAAAAATAAAAAATTGAACATGCGGAAACATGTTCAGGTAGCTCTGAAAGCAAGTAATGGAGTCATTTCAAAGAAAACTTCGGCGATAACGAAGTCCTTGGTAAAAATGACTGAAAACTCTACAAAGAATATTCCAATCGACTGTGTTGCACAAAGCACTTCAACAGCAGTATCGGAAGCAGTTGGTAATGCTGAAGTTGCGGATAAAATCAGCCCTATAAATATAAAAATGAATCAGTCTGGTTACGCAATAGTGAAAACTTTGACTGAGAGTATCGACCAGTGTGAAGTCCAAAATGTTTGTGAATCGATGATCTCAAGTAAATCGTTGATTAATGGCTGCCCAGAATCCCAGTCCAGTATCAATGAATCCAAGAAACGAAGACTGACAGACAATGATTTCTTGTCAGAACCAGAAACCAAGAAAGTTCTATGTGCAAACCCTTCCAATATCAAGATATCATCTCCTGCGTTCAAGTGTAACATTTGTAGTTCAGTTGAGTTCAGTGCTGAACACCTGCTGGAAAAACATCAAATTGAACATTCGCGTTGCAAGTTCTGTAGAATGCAGTTCAGGTCTGTTGGAATGAAGCAGCAACACATCAATAATACATCGTGCTTAGTTGAAGAAGCTCTGAACAACTTACTTGATGTCGAGGTTGAAAGAATTGAATTGAATATGAATGTTAGGCTTCATCATCAAGAAGCATTCACCAACTTTCCACCACTCTCGGGATTAGAGAAATTAACTTCTGCATCTAAATCTTCTAAAACAGGAGAATCTATTGAAATTATTTCAGATGATGAAGTTACCTCTGTATCAACAGAAAATTCAGTGTCTACGAAACCAGTTTGCTCAAATGATTCAACATGTACAACATCCACACTAGCCAAAACTTTACATGAAAATCCTACTGTGGCATTGGTGATCAGGCCTGATGTTAGAATGAAGAATGATATTGTCCTAGATAGCTTGAAAGCACAAACTGCAGATATAGAAGTTGTAAAAGAGCTCTTAACTAAATTTAAAAAACTCCAGTCAGCCACTAATGAAGCCACACAAACAGAACTTCCAACTACTGACTCTATCCGAATCAAGAAAGGACATCTCACTGCTGAACTGGCCAATTTGAAGCAAACATTACATTCATACCAGATACCAGTGAAAATTCGAAAAGGGCCAATAAATGCGTTATATAATTATCAGCGTATTCCATCACGGCCTAAGATACTCAGACTTTGGAATGATTTGAGTCCCATTGATGTTAAAATCGAAAATAATCCAGTCAGTGAACATGTTATAGTAGATATTACCGAAACTCACTCTAATAGTATTACCAATGGTGCTCAAAGAAAACCCCCTACTATATCTATTCAAACCGAATCTCTGATATCTACTCCAGAGTGTTTCACTGTGTTACAAGCAGAGCCTCATACTTCTATATCTACCTACTCTTCTTTCAAGACAAAAATACGAAATAGAAAAAAATCGCTTGATTCCCCTCACAGTAATTCTAACTCGAATGAAATATTTCCAGTTCAAGCTGCATCTTCTGGTGGTGATATTCCGATCAGGAGACACTCTCCTAATTCTTTTGGAACAGGTCCAACAATTCCTCACATTAATAATAACTCACTTGCAATAAATTCAGTACAAGCGCCATCTTCAACCCCTAATGCTCCCAGCTGGCAAAATTCTTTCGGTATGAATCAAACAACTTCGCAGAATAATCCCTATATCGATGAGGCGCGTAGAAAATCACCTGTCCAAAACACATCTGTTTTGAATGCAAGTTGGAACTCACTCAATACTCAGACTGAAGCCATGGATTGTTCCACTAAAACGAGTCAAGAATTGACTAATAATGTTATTGATGTTTTCAACAATTGTAGCAAAACTGTCGAAAGCAGTACAATCAATCTACGATCTCCTAATGGTGTCATATACAGCAAAAATCAGCAATCATGTCCGCCTATTAATAAAGCCTCTAAACCAAAGAAAAAGAAAATTCAACGTGATCAAAACATGAGACATGTCCCTGCTACTACGCATTCTAGAACCAACGACCAGAGTTATTATGGTAACAATGCGCCAATTCTGAAACAAGTTGATAACAATTTATTCATTAAACCTCCCCCACCATATCCAACTGGCAGCACTAGGGAAAACCAAACGACTCGATCGTACATTTCATCTTATGCTAATACAAAAAATGTTCCTCGTGCAGCTGAGACTCCACAAAGTGGCGGATTTTTCAATGCTTTCCATCAATACGTTTCTCAGCTTCAGGAATATAGACATTTCCAACCAATGGACAGTACTTCTGGTACTTATTGTCCAAATGTTCCTATGAATAATGTGGTTCATCATGGCAATACTGGTCATTTCACTGCAGCAACTTCACTTGGAAATTCCCTTGAAAATCGCCCAATGCTCCAAGTTCCCGAACCTTTCGGCTACACATCTTCTTCCTTTTCCCACTATTCCATGGCAAGTAATTATGATAATGCTAGTGTTACAATTGATACTGTCAACCAGAATTATAATGTTAACAACAGGCAGTTGCCGAATTCACCCTGTACAGACTCATCTACCCTGGCTGCTTGTGATACCTTGACTGATTCTGTACGGCCGTCTGATAAAAGCAAACATTTCGCATCTGGCATGATTAGAGTGAGGAATGTTAGTGAGTTGACGTGAATTTGTATTTGTATATATTACGATGTGCTGAGTAGTGATTGGTTTTATGGTCTCTGTTTCACTTCAGTTGTTGATTATTTCATGAGTATCATGAGAGAAGTGAATATGAAAATTATTGTGAATGAAATTCTGACTTATTTGAATAGATATATCATCAGCGCATTCCTTTTGTTGCTAATTCACAATTTAAAACAATTATCGACTGAGTTGAAAAACATGAAAGCAAGCGATAACATTCTTAAACTGCACTTACATTTGCGAAATAAAAATATTCTTTTCATACAAACTTCAAAAAATTCACGCATTGATAACCATATGCGAAGTGATCCTTTTCTTAATTTTCCTACGTTATCACGGAACCGTGCATGTAAACTATATTATGAGATTTTCATATTTTAACCTTTATGGTCCTCAATCAAGCAAAAATCCAAGAAATAATTTTTTTCTAAATGTTTATCAATAAACAAATGGTATTTTATTGCCATAGTTACAGTAATTACTTGATTTGGAAAAACATTTTAAGTCAGTTCCACACTATTTTTTATATAAAGCTAAGAGTATTTAAGAACAAATTTTTTTGGCGTTTGTAGAAAAAATTTTGTTTGCAACTCGTGGAATACTTGGTGATCTCGACTATTTTTTTTAACTTGGCTGCACCTCGTTAAAAAAATCACTTCTAGATCACCAAAGTAGCATTTCACGCACTAAAAAAGTAAAGTAACTAAACTATTTTCTGACTTCCTTTCCAACTTATCCTCCTACCTTTGGTCTAAAAAGTTCCTGTTGTTGATGATTTGCCTCCCCTTCGCAGTCTAAAAATAGCAGTCCAACACGTAAGCATTGCTTCTCAATTCTGTTAATAATTGTTAGATAACGTATACTCCAAGATGCTTTTGTTTATATTCAAGTTCAGTTGCGATCCTGTTGTTATATTAACAATTTCCTTGATTGAATTTGTAAATTACTGAATAGGAAACTTATTCTTGTAGAACTACCTAAAGACTTTAATTTTTAAGTTGAAATTACTGTGTTATTTTTATATTTTGTACAATAAATATTTTTTATAATTTGAAATGTTCATTTTCGTTCACATATTATGACCGCCGTGTTCCTCACCAATATGGCACTAGTGTCACGAATTCTTCTGTGTCTGTGGCTTCTGCAACCGATTGACGGAGTAAAAAACTGTTCAACAATAGTTCTGAGGTTTTAGGACATTTGGGAGCGGCCAACACGATACAATTTTTCAAGAAATGAGGATAAAGTGTCAGATTTGAGTTTCACCAATTTTTTTAACAACAGTTTGACATTATTGTTTGAAAAAACATAACCAAGTGGAAGTGAATCAGCGATTCTCTGAGCGGCATTGTACAATCGGATATCGTTCTGCATAAAGCGCTGCTGCAGCAGTAGCACTACCTCCACATCCACCATAAATGTAGTGCATATGCGCATATTCTCGGGGAGTATAACGTGTGTACGACATGATGAAGAAACAAATACCACTGAATGAAACAAGCGGAATAATTTAAAAAAAACCACCTACTAGATTTTTTCAATTCTGTTTACTGAAGATCCGTTTATGCACAATGCTGTATTTTATTTTTTCATTAGGAAACTATTGCTTCTACGGACACAACACAGGAGTTAGAAATGTTTTTAATTTTCGACAAGGATTCACCTCATAAAAAATGTTGCACTTATTTGGTTGGTTGGTATTTGGATGGTATATCTGTCGGTCTCTGAAACATCGTTGGAACCTGGATTTTGGACAATTGCGAAATTTATTGTAAGAATTCGTATTAATCGGTGCCATGTCGGATAATCGACATTTCATTTCGATAATTTTATTAGACTTAATTACATGAAAAGTTAATTTTACTGACATACTATTTAATGCCATCAAGCAGTCTATTCTTCATTACTAAATATAATTTTCACATTTTATCTTGAAAAATCGAAAAAACTTATTTTTGGGTGTAAGTATAAAAGTTGGTGGAAGCCTAGAATAAAACTACGCCTAATTTAATGGAAATAACTTCCTTGAAAAATAATTATAGTTTGTTTTATATTATGGTAGCGTCTTGACAGAATGAGCATTCTTTTGAAGTGAATGTCCACTCCCAATTGGTTATGTTTTTTTCTGACAATAATGTCAAACTTTAAAGAAAATAATTGATGAAACTCAAATCTGTCGTTTCTTCAATTTTTTTTTCACTTTCTGAAAAACTGTTCTGTACATCTAAAAGCATCACTCATCAGTAATCTTCAGCTCAAAAATCCAAGGCAAGGTAGCGATTTTCCAGAAATTCTTAAAATGCCCATTATCTCGAAAACGGTGATATTTTTACTGAGGTGAAATTCCGATGTTCTGAACAGTCATGACCTGGTCTATCAACAGTTTCAATATTGTATAAGGTTTACCGGATACCCTGTATGTTAATCACTCTCCAGGGCAAAGGGTGGTACACTGCGGCCTTTTCCGAAGGCTTGTCCTAAATTGTGGATATCAGCAACCCGGGTTTTTCAAACTTTCAGGGGGTTTTGTGCATACATGTGGCATTCTTTTCGTGGAGGGTCCATAATGGGAGATTAGTTATCTTGTCACTCTTTTGTATGAGTTCCAGATTCCGCGTTTACGTAGATGCAAAGCAAGGTGGAATTTTCCGGAATGTGACATTTTTTACTATAAATACCCGGCTGAAATTCAGGATATTACAGTTCATCTGGGACCTTACACCAGACAACAACTCAAATTGGACCTGAATTCTTCCTTGGTACCAGGACTGACGGAAAGATGAAGTCACCTATACGATCGGACGGAACGCTCCTAAATCAATGGAGCACAGGTCCGTAAGAATTTAGAACCAAGCATCCGGAAATCATACACTAATTACACTAAGCTTCATTAGCTTCTCTCAGAATTTCAAACCTAGTAAATCAAATTCAGAGGTTGTATTTATGTAAAAACAGAATCACGAAGAGATCTTTTTTAACAGAATCTGATCATATCATTATACCATGTAATGGAATTTCAGGAAATGTCGAATGTTCGAGGTGAACAGAGTGCGACGACGAAATCCATGAAAAAAAATTAAGCACCACCAAAGCATACAGCTTGGCAAACAGCTGCAATTGTGAAAATATTCACGCCCATGATGCGCATTAGTCGTACGACGGACTATCCAGTGATATTCACGTGATTGTTCGCGCAAGAAGTGGGAATTTCACAATCTCAGCTATGAGAGAATAGCTTCTAGAAAATTCGAATAGTTTGAAAGAACTTCAAGAAAATTCGAAAAATCTGGATGAAAAGCTTCAAGAAAATTGGAGAACTCTAGAACAGCTTCTCTTCCAAAGTTCTCCAATTTTCTTAAAGCTCGTGGAAAACACAGCAGGACTAAAAAAATATCTTTGTGGTGTGGAGAACCTACTAGAAAAAATAATAGGTACCGTCGAGGCAGAGGTAGATAAAATCACGTATGAAATTGAGGAAGAAATGGACAGAATGAAAGAAACAGTGATAATATAAAAAATTAAATCGAATCAGAAATGTACAGAATGAAAGAAACAATAAGTAAGTTGGAAAACCGAATTGATACTGCACCACAAAAACCGTATAATAAAAATTCAATGCTGGATATGAGTTTCAACTTGGAAGAAGTTCAAAAAGGGATTCATGACTTTAATAAAGGTCAGTCCTGAACCAGGAAAACTTTCATTGACCAAAATTCGAATAGTTTGAATGATGAACTGCAAAAAACTTCAGTGTCTAGAAACAAAATTGTTGTTCAGTTTTTTGGGAAAATTCTCCTGATTCTATTATACATAAAATGTCAATACTCTAGAAATGTTAGGTCAAAATCCACATTCTACATACCAACAAGTAAAATACATAAATCAAACTAACACTATTCACATACAACTCACAACAGTAATAATAGTATAATTCCGGCACACGATGAATCACGTCCACATACAACTACTAACTCAAATGCTGGAATTGGAATGAGGCCAGTTTTGCGAAAACGCTGATGATCAGTGCAACGGTTACTACCGATTGCTCTCGAACTGGTCGCATATCAACAAGTAGGTGAACAGTTTCATTATCGAAGGAACACCTAGCTCTACTGCAAATAAACTGTTGTATTTATGCCTGTAACACAAGTCTCTGTTGTTATGATATACTTTTCAGAAACACAAAGTAGATAAATATGAATATACACTTTTCCAGCGCTAGTAAAATGTTGACCTGACATTATACAAAGAGAATTATCTAATGTTCAAAGCACTTGCTGTATGTAAACAATATTATAGGTACAAGTTCATGCGTTCAGAATAATCAGTTTTTTAGAGACAAAACGTTATTTTTTTCAATACAGGTGGCACTTTTCTTACCACAATCGAAAAAAAGTCAGGAAAACGTTTTACTTGGACCATTTTTTGTGTGTAAGATAAACTCCTAGAAAAGGTTTGAAAGAAGAACTATGTGGTGTGGCAAATCGATTGGAAGAAAAAATGGTACCCGTTGAGACAAAAATAGACAAAATTGAGGAGGAAATGTGAGTAGATAAAATTAAAGATGGAATCGAGGCGCAAATTGACAAAATGAAGGAAACAATCAGTAAGTTGAAAAACCAAACTGATACTGCGCGCACCATAGAAACCGTTGTCATCTGAACGATTTGGGTACAGAACAAAGAATCACATCCACTAAAATCACATCTATCAGTATCACAAATTTCACTTACCAGTCAATTTAATCACAAACATCTGGGCAATATGTGCATCACTATATTATACCCTAGCTAAAAATGAAATTTTATCATTGAAACTGAATTTCGCGTTGTTTTGAAACGCACCAATGGAGACACTCTTGTCACCCCAATCGAATGCCGTATAGGGTGGAATTGTTTTATTTCTTTTGGTTGCCATTTGGGTCTGTTTTCTCTTTCCCACGCTAGCGATATTTTCGCAATTCGGGATTGGGGTTGTGTTCATTTTCACCCTCGGCCATAACGAATAGAGCGTGCACGACAGGCTGTATTGGTTTCATTTTTATTACAATTTTATGTTTATTAACACTGGGACTTTGCTTGAAATGTTCAAGGTGAATAGGCGAGGACACGCAAAAATATTATAGGCCAATCAATAGAGCATTTTTTCCTAACAAAAATACTAGAAGAAAACCGACTGTGCCATCACATGGAATACAGTCCGTAGTTATATTCTGTTGTTTTCGACTCGCAACTGTCATTTATCAATTTGTTATCAACATTTAAATAACCAAAAACGTGGTTTTTTAAATTGTTTTGCTTATAAAATGAAAACTATTATAGCAGATATAGATATAGATTTTTTTTTTAAATTCATAACTCCGCCATTTTTCAAGAAATAGGGTTGGCCCTCCTTATGAAAGGATTAAATCACGTGCACTATTATGTGTGCACAAAACAGGCTCTGACAGATCATTAGTTTTGGCACAATTGCAATTTGAATATTTTATTGCAGCGTATCTGGATGCTCTTGTGATAGTCTGATTCCAATTTCTAAAACAGATTTTGAAAGAAATAGTACAGTACCACAAATTGTATATTCCCATTTTGCGCTAAAATGCTGCGAAATGGGTGAAGAATGCTTGCAAACATGACTGAAAACGGCCGAGCTGGTGGAAGCGGTCGAGTGGAAGAAGAGAGCGGGAGGTGAAAGGAAGCGTATTATCTCGTAACCCGTTCATTAGAAGAATTTACCCCTCATCTCCCAGACTCTCCTACCACTCAGCAGCTAACGCGGTCTCGGCCGTTTTCAGTCATGTTTGCATTAATTTTTCACCCATTTCACACCTTTGTAGCGGAAAATGAGAATATACGTTTTGTAGTACTATACTTTCATAATCTGAGGAATTGAAATCGGGCTATCACTAGAGCATTCAGGAACGCTGCAAGATAGTGCAAAAAAAATGTCAATTGCAATTGTGCCAAAACTAACGATTCGACAGCACCTGTTTTCTGCACATATAAAGTACACATGATTCAATACTTTCGTGAGGAAGGCCAATCCTGCTTCTTGAAAAATGGCGGAGCTATGAATTTTTCAAAAAATCGCAAACTTTTCCAGTTGTTTCCGTTACTAATGATACGCCCGGGTTGTAAAACATCCAATTTTGTTCGTATTTCAATTATCTACAATTCTTTCCATTGGAACAACCAGATTACTCCATTATTTTTTATTTTATGAACAAAACAATTAAAAAAACACGTTTTTCGGGATTTTAATGTTTATAACAAATTAATAAATGACAATTGAAAACATAACAGAAAATAACTACGGACTGTATTTCATGTGATGGTATAGTCATTTTCCTACTAGTATTTTTGTTAAAAACTCACTCATTTTATGCTCTATTGCTGGTGTATTATCGCTTCAAATATAGTATAAAATACACAACGCATATATAGTGTGTCCCACTTTGAGCATCCACACCCTCATATTTCATTGAGAAAAAAATAATTTGAAATATTTTTTCTTCATATTATAGTAGTCAGGAATACCTACCTTTACGTTGATGAAACATTCGAATATCTATTTTCCACGACTAAGTATGACCAATTGAAAACTGAAAAAGTGGGGAAATCATATTTGGGATTTTTTTTTTCAAAACAAAATTAACATCAAATTCTGTTTCAGAGTACTCCTGAATCCCCAGATCTCAATGCTTGAATCAATTGATTATACAGGGTGTCATTTGTAGCGGGAAATGTGATTATCTCCTTTTCATCAGTAATATTTCAAATTTTCTAACTTTTTACAAAATTCACAAAAATATTTCTGCGAAAAATGACAAAACATTACTTTTCCATGGCCAACTGTGACCACTTGAATAGTGAAAAATTGGTAAAAAAATATTAAGGATCTTTTATTGAAAAATCAACTCCAATTCCTAGTTTTGGAATGTCCCAGAACCCTAGAACTCAATGCTTAATCATCGGAATATATAGGGTGTCATATGTAGCTGGCAATATCACCAACTCTTATTCATCCATAATGCTCGGTTGATTTTAAAATATCTTTTTTTTTGTCACAAAGTGCCATTATTACTGTAGAAACTAACCAGAATCACTTTTTCATGGCTAACTATGACCAACTAAAAATAATAAATTGGGAATCATATGAGTAAATATTATAGTTAGTGTCTAGGAATCTCAGGTATCCTGAGAAATTGAATAATTTTCAATATTTTGAAATCTCGAACATTATTTAATGAATTACCAGGCGTTTTCTTTTCTTGACGGATTTGGACGTCAAAAATTAAGGTGAGAAAAAAATTAGGTAGGGGGAGGGGGGCTTGCCCCCCTTTTCTCGAAAAAAATTGGAAAACTCGCGAAAATAAAATCGGAAAAATCCGTAAAAATAGTGAAAAATATCTGACCGTCGAATATTATGGTTTAAAAAAATTTCCTTCTCCTTGTCCACCCTCAAAAGATATATAGAGAACGCAAATTCGGAAAATGTTTCAACAGTTTCGGACATGGAGAATAATAATGAAAAAAGTCGATCGGGGGGCTCACCCCCCTTTCCTGTCACGGAAAAATGAAGAAACCCGCGAAATAGAAATCGAGAAAATCCGTAAAAATAGTGAAAATTATGTGACCATTGAATAATATGGTTTCAAAAAAAAATCCCCTCTTCCCCCCTCGAAAGTTAGATAGAGGACGCGTAGAAATTCGAAAAAAATTCCAACGGTAAATTAACCTAAAAAAACTTTTTAGAGAAAAGCTTTTATTTGAATGCACTAAAAAGAAGAAAATTAATTTTAAAGTGAATTTAACCCATCATTTTGATGTTATAAAAGCTTGTCGCTAGAAGTAGGTATGAAACTGATTATACAGAGTTAGTCAAATGTATGGATCCGCCCATTTCTCTCAGTTAATATGAGGGTTATCGAAAAAAAGTTCGAATAAAAGTTGAAGGGTATTCCACTTTGCACCTTTCTATAAATTCAAATATCTTTTAGATTTGCCATTGGTCAAGAGGTGACGTCATCGGCATTTTTTTTTTATGGAACCATATGTCATATTTAGTATCGCAGGATAGCTTTTTTTTCTCATTTCAGCAATACTAATATTATTTAAACTCTCTTGGTAGGTGCAGTGTATTTCGTATTTTTGTGTACAGCTCTGTAATTCTCTTACCTATTGCTGAATTTGTTCTAATTATTTTTCAATTAGACAATATAGCCAATTAAATATTTTAAGCGATATGGCAATTTGATTGAGGCAGTGGCACACGTGAGTTTTTATAAAGACTTTTTTATGTACTATATCGACAGTTGTTTCATTAAAAAAATGCACTCACGATGTTTGGGATAATTTTGAGTCTTAAAAACTGAAATAGATCCATTGATAAAATTAAATATTTTTTAATGAAACAGCTGTCACTGTAGCACATAAAAAATGTTTTTTTATAAAAACTCATGTACGCCACTGTCTGAATCAAATTACCATAACGCTTAATATATCTAACTGGCTCTATTTCATGATTGAATTTTTTTTTGAACAAGTTAAGCAATAGGTAAGTGAATCACAGAGCTAGACACAAGAATACGAAGCACACACTGTACCTATCGAGAGATTCAAAATAATATTAGTACTGCTGAAATGAGAAAAAACAAGCTTTCCTGTGAAACTTAACATGAAATATGACCAGAAAATTGACACTTTCAACTCCATCATAATAGATTTGCTGAATGTTACGCTCCTACAAAAAAAAATACATTTTTGAAAAACCATACACCCCCTGGATTACTGACGTGATAAAAATTATGATGAAACTCCGAGATAAAGCCCAAGCAAAATATAAAAAATCCTACTAATGCTAATGCTAAGCAATTGAAAAATCTCACTAATAATGCTATCAAAAATGAAAAACGAGCATACTTCGATATTATATCCAGACCTGAAAACCATAATTTGTATTGGAAAGACATCAAAAACTTAAAAATCACTAAACCAAAAAATTATGACATCCCTGAAGAACTTCTTAATGCAGAACAATTGAATAACCATTTCTTAAATCCATCTCACGAAAACAATATTGAGAAGTTATCTGTTGGTAATCATTATTCTTCGACACTACACAGCAACGTAAATGAAAATTCAAAATTCCGAATTCCTCGAATAGAGACCCATGAAATCATTCAATACATCAATGAAGTTAAAACCGGAGCAATTGGTCATGATGGGTACTCAATAAGAGATATAAAATTATGTATACCATATTACTGAGATACTTTGAAACATATTATCAATACATCATTATGGAAATGTTCCTATTTAAAACTCTTACCAAAAGAACCCAAACCTTCTAAATTGAATGATTGGAGACCCATCAGCATTCTACCAGTGATCTCGGAAGTAATCGAAAGACACGTCCATACTGTAATGAATAAATATTTAGGAGAAAATGATTTACATAGTGTTCAACAGTCTGGATTTAGGAGAAACCACAGCACCAGTAGCGAGTCAGCTTGTATTGTAGATGACATAAATGAAGGAATAGACCAACGTCAGGCTACATGCATGGTGCTGCTGGATTTTTCTAAAGCTTTTGACACTATAGATCATGATATTCTGTTGTCCAAATTACATTTCTTCGGATTTTCGATTGATAGTGTCAACTGGTTCAGATCGTTCGTCTCCAATCGTAGACAGTGTGTTTCGATTACTTCCCAAGTCCGTACTATGTCATCTTTTAAAGAAGTTCCACGTGGGGTTCCCCAAGGAACCATTCTTGGACCTCTCCTTTTATCTGTCTATGTGTCGGATATGAGAACTGTTTTGGATAGTAGCAAACTACATCAATATGCTGATGATTCACAAATATGTGTAGAATTTGATCCAATGAATCACAGACAAACACAAATAATAATTTAGTCAGAGTTGGAAAAAATAAAAAATTATGCTGACGATCATAGTCTAAAAATAAATCCAACTGAATCTAAGGCATTAATATTTGGATCACGCCACTCTCGCATCTCACTGCAATCTGTCAACTTTTCTGTCAGATTTGGTGATTCTAATGTTCCAGTCATGTTAAATGCTCGAAATTTGGGCATGTATTTCGATAGTGGTCTAACTTTCGTGAAACATGTAACATATTGCATATATGAGACTAAAAACAATGAATGTTACAAGTGTGTGATTAATGATAGAACCAAATTCCAACTGTGTAATACTCTTATACTATGCTTGCTTGACTATGGATATACTGTGTATAATCAATATATAACAGTGGATACGTCAAAGAAAATACAACAATTGCAAAATGTGTGTATGATATATTCATACAACATTCAATATAGAGAGCATATAACTCCCCATTTGAATATAAAATGTAAACTTAATATGAAGAACAGACGGTTACTGCATTATTATTGTTTTATTTTCAATATTTTGAACAGTAGAGAACCCATATATTTATTCGACCGATTGAACCCCCATATGCATAGTTACAATACAATACATCACAACAACTTCAGAATACCGCGACACCATACTGCTTCGTATCATAAGTGATTTACTTGTGCATCTGCAAATTATATAAAAAATAATTTCAAAAAAATGGGCGGTTCCATACCTTTGACTAACTCTGTATACATTTTTTCGATATCTCGTTTCGTAAAATAATCAAAATAATTATGCTAGCGTCATCTGCGAATAGTGAAAAGTATTCCGTTGGAAAATTGAATGTGAGGCCATCAATATACAGTGTGACAATTTAAAAACCTACAATGGGCTATATCTTACAAATGGAAGATGATATCAAAAAATGCTCAAAACCGTTTCTAGGATAGGAAGGAGGAACTGAAATGACTGAAAAGAAACTCACCTCAACTAAAAAAGTTCAAATAGCAGACCCCTACTTGTGATGCATCATTGAAAAGCCTATAAAAATGCTATCCAATGGTATAAATAATAATTGTACAGGGTGTATCAATAGTTGTGAAACTTTGCCTTAAATATAAAATTTAATGAAGTTTTTGTTTAACTACAAATTTATTAAAAATATTAATTTTGTAAACAATAATACAGCCTATCTTCAAATTCTGCAAGAACTTTGACAAATGTTGTTCTAGTAATAGTGCGACATGTTTGAGTAATTCTTTCCCGCAATTCCCCAAGTGTCGCAGGTTAAGTTTTATAAACAACTGACTAGAGGTAACCCTATAGAAAAAAGTCAGATGGCGTAAAGTCTGGTGACCTCGGTGGCCACTCAATAGGACCTCTCCTCCATTTGTTCGGATAATTAGTATCCAACCGGTGCCTAACTGCAGCTGCATAGTGAGGAGGTGCTCCATCTTCTTGGAAGTGCAGCAAATCTTCATCTAGAGATAGATTGCCTTGGTCGTCCTTTTCGTTCTCTAATGCCATGCCGTAGGTGAAACTTTCGTCTTCAATTGAGAAATAGTGGGATGGATTACAAGTGAATACACTCTGGAAGAAGCCAAAGAGACCAAACTAACAGGAGGGTTTAATAAGCTCTAGCCAATCAGAATCTTGTAGTATTAACGCGTCATAGTGACGTACTTGGACATGAGTACAGAGTCGAACTCGAACCAAGCAACAAAACTGTCAGCAGTAACTCTCATATACCAAGGGCTAGTCCGTCACTGTCTATACAGAACGGCGGCCTTGATATGTCCAACTACGTCACATTTCGTCACAAATGTTCTTTCATCTCTTTCTATTAGTGTCGCCATTGTCTTATGGGGATTAATAATAATAATAATTCTTTATTTCCATTAAGATCATTGTTACATGATATTGGAAGAGTCAGTATAAAATAGTCAGCATTGTATATATATAAAATAATATTAAAAATTACATTAATGAAATATATAAATAAAATATATAGTGGATTTACAAATAAAATAATTTCATTTGGTCATTGTAAAATTATTCATAAAAAAGCAGAAATTTTAATATATGGACAAAAAATATATAAAATGGTTAAAAAATATCACAAGTAGAAGCTAACACAAATATTAAACCAGCAACAAAACAGAAATACACCGATATCATTGTCATTCTCCTAAGAATTCATTTACTTTATAGTAACATTTTCTCACTAGGAGTTTTCTCAATTTATTTTTGAAAATATTGTAATTCTTTTCACTAACAATTTCATCTGGTAATTTATTGTATAGCTGTATTCCTGCATAAGAGGGAGCGTTTTCGAAAAATCTTGTTTTATGGCTTGGTATCTGTAGAAGATTGCCGTGTCTTGTATTATAGTTGTGATTATCGCTATTTGTCAATAGATTAGAAAGTTTCCTTTTTATTAGTAGTATAGATCTCATGATGTATATACAAGGTACAGTAAGAAGATTGTTTTCGATGAAATATGACTTGCATGATTCAGTACGTTTCAATCCAAATATTAATCGTATTATCCTTTTTTGTGATATAAGCAGTCTTTGAGATGAAACTGCATTTCCCCAGACCGTTATATTATATGTTAAATGGGAATATATTAATGCATAATAAATGTTAATTAGTTGATGTCTATCAAAAATGTTTTTCAGTTGTAGGATGGCATAAAATCCACTATTAACTTTTTTACTGATATGATGTATGCAGCTTTTAAATGATAGATTTGAATCTAGAAACGTTCCTAAGAATTTGGTGTTATGCGAAATGTTCATTTTTGCATTATGAATATTGATATCTGTGGGTATATGATTATTGTTATTAATGGAATATTGCATAACGATGGTTTTCGTATGATTGACTATTAATCGATTGGTGTAGCACCAGTCACTGAATCTGCTATAGAGTACATTAAATTTGTTATCAAGTTCGCGTTGATTTTCACCATGGAATGCTACAGATACATCATCGGCATATAAAACCAAGCAGTCAGTTTCTATATAGTCAGGAAGGTCATTGATAAACATCAGAAATATTAGTGGACCCAGTATAGAACCTTGTGGGACGCCTAAGTCAACATTGTTCATTTCAGATCGGACTCCACTGAGTTTCACAATGATTTTCCTATGGTTCAGATATGACATCAACCATTTAAGTATCTTTCCACGAATTCCCAGTGAGTATAATTTAGTTTCGGTGCGATTTAGGTTTAGGCAATCGAAAGCTTTTGTGAGGTCGAAGAATAGAGCACCCACGAGTTTTCTTTGGTCGAGATATTTGTAAATATACTCGACAAACTTACAAATAGCAGTTTCAGTCGATCTACCAGGGTAAAAACCGTTATGTGAGTCCTTGATAATCTTATATTTGTCAAGGTAAGATATCAACCTGTTATACATAGCCCTTTCAATTATTTTACTAATTACACTAGGTACAGTTATTTGCCTATAATTATCCATGCAAAGAGGATCATCTTTTTTATAAACTGGTGTTACCATGCCTAGTTTCAAATCTTCGGGAAATTCGCCTAATTCGACAGATAAATTTATCATGTTTAATATAGGTTCAGCAATTTGATGAGCTATACTCTTTACTAATTTTGTAGATATACAATCAACTCCAATTGAATTTGTATTTTTCAGATCTTTTATGATTTGTATAATTTCTACGTTATTTACTGGTACGAAGTAAAACGAATTACTGTTGTTCAATTTGCACGTGGTGCATGATTCACTAATGTCATTCTTATTGTTGAAGCGTTGTTCAATAGCAAGTCTAGCAGTTTTCGAAAAGTGTTCAGAGAAACTATCTGCAATTTTTTTCTCATCTTTAATAATATCATTACCAATTTTTAATTCTATCTTCGTAGCATTTTTTTGTTTACCTGTTTTCTCTCTCACAAGATTCCAGATATGTTTCTGTTTGTCTACATTATTGCTGAACCTGTCAATATTTGCTTGATGGAATGCTTTCTTTTTTGATTAGACTCTCCTATTAAATAATGTTTAGTCTCCTTGGGAAGAAGCAACATTTTGATAGCAATTTAGGTATTGTTAGAGTTTAAAAATTATTGAATAAATGCAGAAGGCAAATAGTGGTAAAATTCATGTAAGATATGATAATAAATTTCGATATACCCTGAATAGTTACTGGTAAAAACAATAACGTTACAAAGTCAAACATTTTTTGGGTTCTACCCCGGAATTATAGTAAACATTTTTCCCCTACTATACAAGATGTCAAGAAGTCACGTGCCGAGTTTCATACTGCTGCAATAATTAATACTATAGTTTTGGCACACATTTGTCTGGCGTTACTGGAATAAGCGGAAAATTCTGTTGTTTTCTGTGCTTTCTTTCACACATTATCGAATGGAAACAATTAACTTTTTCAATTGAAACCTCCAATGCAACTTCGAATTTATATTTTCAGTGAATCTGTTTTCGCCAAAATGAAATTGATATTATATTTCCGCATCAGCAATTTAGTTTCAAATACGTCGTTATACCTACTTGGCGAAATAATGAATTGGATTCTGCTTCCGCTTCTGAGAGTGTCGTTTTTCATAAGCGAAGCCATGGATATTTACTCAAATTATTCTGCCTCGTTATCTGATGGAAAGGAAATGCTTTCTCAGTTAAATTTAGTAAGAGCATTGATATGATCTCAATCCATTTTTTCATTATCAGTAATAAATGCAGGACAGAAAACAGTCTAGATAGTGATCGTGCCGTATATCATGGTACAGAGTTTATTGATGGAAAGAAAATCCCGGAAAATCCGAACCTATTCAAATATCAAAGAAGTTGAGAATTTCGAATCTAATGAAAAATAATAACGAAGTTATTAGATTTCTCGTATCGTAAAGCGAAACATTCTATTGAAATTTTATGAAGCTTATTTGGATATACTCGGTAATAGTAAAAGGGTCGCTTTTAGGTAGTTTACGGGGGGGGGGACAACTGTTAATAGATGGAAAAACCCGTTAGCCTGACTGATGGTAAATTCATAGAAGTGCGTCCGACGGATAAAATTTAAATAATTACAAAATTAATCAAAATTAATTTGCCAGAAATATCAACATAATTGGTAAATGAAATTTAAAGGTATCAAATATACAACAACGATGTGACCTCATCTAAATACCTTGCTCGCACAAGCTCTGCTTTTGAGGGGTTTTCTCCGAAAACTTGGGAGATTCGCAAAAACAAATTTTGTCTTTTTATAAAATCATATAGAAAAACTTACGATGGAACAAAAACGTTGAACACATCTCAAAAATCAAGATCCTAGTTAAACAAATTCAAGTTTTAGAAACCCGTATTTGCTCTGACGCAGCAATCTGCACATTTATTACGAAAAAAATCAATGATTGACTTCAAATAGTACCTGCAGAATGGGTGTACCAAATTATTGAAAAAGGATGCATTGATTAATTACCACGAGGACAATATTGAAGAAAATACAACTTGGTATTTTTCATATTGGCAAAAACCATATTAATATTACTTAAAGCAAATATATCTAATTATAAGAAAATAAAAATCATCCTGCTCAAAATCTATTGAATATACAGGGTGCTACATAATAAATGCGCAGGACTTCAGGATGTGATAGCTCGTCCAAAAATATGAAAAATAGTTTCTATTGACTTACCCTCTAAAATGCACCATTTTCGAGATACAGGGTGTTGAAATTTAAAAAAAAAATTATCGTTTTTTGCGAATATCTCTGGAACCGTTTATCGCACAGAAAACAGATTTCGTAGCCATTTTCTACTCGTAATAAGCTATGTTTTGTGCTGATTTTTTATTTTTTCAAATTCATTATTGGTGAAAAAGACCCCGCACTCCTTATGGAATTTGGGTCCCGGTGGATTTTTTTGAATTTTTGGTATGATGTAGTCCATGTAATTCCCAACGAATGTTACCATTGTGCCAACCCAAAAAAATTAACAGTTTTGCCACCTAGCATCAAAACTATTCATTTTTGGGGTTTGTCACCCAATTTATTTCTATTCAAAATAACTTGAACTGCATCACATCAAAAATTCAGAAAAATCCACCGAATTTTTTTCGTTTTGTGTCATTTGGGTGGTGGGGGGATAATCATAAAAAATTGCTATTTCCCTTAATTAGGCATATTCAAACATTCGACGATTCATTTAAAGGCACTCGAGAAATATTTTTTTTGCGTTTCGTAATAGGTGTTGGGGGAAAAAGTGGAGGGGGTTAGAATTTTTTTTATAAAACAGCACAATATTGTGCAACATTAGCAACAATGAAACAAGTGATAATATTGTTACCGGGTTCAGAAAGAAATAGTCTAATCTGCGCAAGGTGTGATTTCAACGCCCCCTAGCAGCAAAACTGTTAATTTTTTTTGGTAGGCGCAATTGTAACATTGTTTGAGAATCACATGGACTACATCATACCAAAAATTTAAAAAAATCCACCTGGACCCAAATTCCATAAGGAGTTTGCGGGGTCCTTTTGAAGGGGTAGTGGTTGTATTTTCTCCAACTTCTACGCCACTGGAAAAAATACAGTTTTGAGCCTCCTTTATGAACCGCCAATGTTTTCTACACAAAAAAGGTATTCTTGGTCATAAGCTCTAAAGTTGACCGTTTTTAAGAAAAATCAACTTTCATGTTGATTAAATAATGTTTTTTCCTCGAAAAATGGCTGCGTGCATTGAAGCTAACGGCGGACATTTCCAACAATTCAACTGAGTATGATTGTTATTGTTTTTTTTGCAATTAAGAAGTCAACGTTTGGGTTTGTTACTTGTTTAAACGTTTAAATTAATTTTGTATAAGTAGGAAAAAAATTATTTAAAAAAATTTACCATGTTTTTCAACATGAAAGTTGATTTTTCTTGAAAACGGTCAACTTTAGAGCTTATGACCAGGAGTACCTTTTTTGTGTAGAAAACATTGGCGGTTCAAGTAGGCGGCTTAAAATCATACTTTTTCCAGTGGCGTAGAAGTTGGAGAAAAAAACACCCACCACCCCTTCAAAATCTTCACCAATTATGAATTTAAAAAAATAAAAAATCTGCACAAAACATAGCTTATTATGAGTAGAAAATGCATTCAAAATGTATTTTTTGTGCGATAAACGGTTCCAGAGATATTCGCAAAAAACTATAATTTTTTTTAAATTTCAACACCCTGTATCTCGAAAATGTTGAATTTTAGAGGGTAAGTTAATAGACACTTTTTTTCATATTTTTGAACGAGCTATCACATCCGGAAGTCCTGCGCATTTATTATGAAACACCCTGTATAATTATCAAAACTATTCTATTTTGTTTATTGAGTGCACACTGTTGGGATACTTACGAATGATTATTTTACATACTTATGTTTTTATTAAGACCATAGGTATAACATTTTTTACAGTCCTTGAATTTTACATTTTCACTTTCACTTATGTATACTGAGCCCATTTAAAATCGGGATACCTCTCTTAAAGTTGGTTTATTGTCCGATTTGACCGAAATATAGTATCAAAAGTAAATATTTGATGACACTACTTGGCAGAAGCCCATAATACTAATAATAGAAATGGATTAAGCAATACATACTTCTGCATTTAACCTATACAATAGGTAAAATCGTCGGAAAGTCTCCAACAGAAAACTACTGCGTCCTACGACCATTGAATTATGTCTGTTAGATTATTGGCAAATTATTCTACAAGAACTACTTTGCAATTTTCTTCCAATCTCAATGCCAAAACATGTCTCAACCCACATGGGGGAACACCTACGGACCGGTGTCATGGTTTTGCCAATCATGGAGCAAATCTAGGGGTCAAGATGTTTTTCGATTACGTTGGGTGAGCTACTCTGCGTTGATGATTGGCAAAACCATGAAACCGGTCCGCTTTGCCAACAATCTAATAGATATAATTCAATAGTCGTATAGGTGGCAGTAGTTGTTTTCTGTTGGAGACTTGCCGACGATTTTATCTATTGTATGGGTTGCTCAATCCATTTTTATTATTAGCAAAATATTATATCCTAATTTTAAAATCTATAATTGAGGTGAATAACCACTTGTAAAATCCCTATAAGAAATAACTTATTTTCATTTGTTTATACAGAGTGATCCATTTGAAAGCGAGGCACCACGTTAACTTTTTCATTTTTTTTTTCCGATATAAACAATTTTCTTTCTAAAGAATAGAGAGAGCTTCAATGGTTCAATTATAATACCACCATAACTTTGAAACGAAATTCAAAATTGCAAGGCTTTCTATGAATTTTTGAAAAAATTACACGAAAAAAAATAATGATAAAAATTGAATTATATTGAGCCATACTTTTCCGTTAGAGTAGAAACTTGCGGTGCGTTAAACTTCACTAGTGACTCGATGAATTTGACTGGTCTTTTGTTTTCGTAGCAATATCATTTCTGAACTCTTCTATTATTTTTTTTTAATATGAATCTGCATCTGAGGCGCGGTTAGAGGAAAATACGATTGACAATGCTCTTTACAATTCAATCTTATAGCGGTCTTATAGAGCATTAAGGAGCATATAACTCTTCCTTTTAGTTGGTTGGGGTATATATATATATATATATATATATATATATATATATATATATATATATATATAGTGATCGTCAAAAAGTATGTACCATATGGGAAAAATTTTTATTATTGGAGTATGGGAAAATATATTCTGGGGAAAAGTTTGTGCATATCCGATAACCTAAAAATCGATTTTGACACATGTCACGTGATCGCTAGAATGGCGGCAAAATGAAAAAAATTGCAATGCAAAGGCAAAAAAAGGGGTATGATGGCAAGATATCAAGAAAAGTTATTTGAAAAAATCACTTAGAATTCAATTTTATACACATAGACGAAGTTTCAAGAGATAAATCAAAAAAATTGAAAATAGCAATTTTTTAAAAATATTTTCCCATCTATTTAAAAATATTATTTTTTTCTTATGAATAGCTTGACTATACTGAAACATTTGCATTTTAATAATAATGACAAAACTTTCTCATTTTCTCCACACCAGAGGGCACTAAATTATAAAAATTGGTTTTTGCCAGAACCCTCGCTGTTACATTGGTTCTTATCTAACAGTTATATCAGAATTCCAAGACTATTGTGTTGATATGGCAATCTAGAAACACCATGTTTCCTGATTTTAATCAAGTTTCAATAATAATGCTGTATGAGCGTTTTACTTTGCACATAAACTTTAAGAATCTTTAATTTGACGCACTATTTTCAAGTTTATGTGCGAAGTGAAACGCTCATGCACGATTATCATCGGAACTTGATTATAATCTGGAAATTACCATGTTTTTGGAGTGTCATGTCATCACAATGGTCGTGGAATTCGGATATAACTGTTAGATACGAACCGATGTAACAGCAAGGGTTCTGACAAATTCCCATTTTTTCAATTTAGTGCCCTCTGGTGTGGAGAAAATGAGAAAGTTTTGTCATTATCATTAAAATGCAAATGTTTCAGTATAGTCAAGCTATTCATAAGAAAAAAAATAATATTTTTAAATAGATGGGAAAATATTTTTAAAAAATTGCTATTTTCAATTTTTTTTGAATTATCTCTTGAAACTTCGTTTATGTGTATAAAATTGAATTCTAAGTGACTTTTTCAAATAACTTTTTTTGATATCTTGCCATCTTACCCCTTTTATTGCCTTTGCATTACAATTTTTTTCATTTTGCCGCCATTCTAGCGATCACGTGACATGTGTCAAAATCGATTTTCAGGTTATCGGACATGCACAAACTTTTCCCCAGAATATTTTTTCCAATACTCCAATAATAAAACTTTTTTCCCATATGGTAGATACTTTTTGGCGGTCACTGTATATATATATATATATATATATATATATATATATATATATATATATATATATATATATAGTAGTTTATTAATCAGACACCAATTAACATTAACATTGGATTGTCAAGTCGAGATAAACGCTTACATTGTGATTATTGCTAAAATAAAATAAAAAATCTGAGTGCCTGTAGAATAAATTTTATAAAACTATCCAATAGAATTGAAATTAAATTAAAAACAGTCAATAGGACGTTGACAACAATAGGCCAAGCTGAAGATAAAAATGAAAAACGCAAACGGCCTATCCTACTTTTTATAAGATGGTTCGTTAATGAAAACCTTGGTTTTCACCATAGCAAAATCGCTTTATAGAAATTTTTAAAAAAATTGCAACTTTTTTGTTTATTTGCGAATATTTCAAAAAGTCGTTTTAAAGTCGGTAGAACTTTTGTACAGAATCATATAACCTACAAAACGGTATTTTACACGACCGGATCGGTGCATTTTTCACTGAGAAAATCTGGGAAAATCTCGAAAAAGAGAACATTTTTCAAAAATTCATAATTTTTATAAATCTGAAGGTGGACAAACAATATTGCGGAAACTGATAGACAATAACATGTAGTTCAACTGTGTGCAATATGGCTTCTGTCCGATGTGTAATTTTTGCACAGTCGCGTTATAAACAATTTAAGGACAAATCTTTCTAAATGTGCTGATTTGAGGGAAATCTTATTCAAATTCTGTAAACGGCACTTAGAAGTAGAGATCGATATCTACAATTTGTATGTTTTGGATTTTCACCTGAAAGGTGGAAAATGTGTTGAAAATGTCACTGGAAGTTACTCTGAATACTTCAAAGTACACCCGAACTCAACTCGAGTTAACTTCAGTGCGACATCGGGTGACTTCGGACGCACTTGAAGCGTTTTGATCAACTTTCAGTGTCATTTTCAATACATTTCCCAACTTTCAGGTAAAAATCCAAAATATAAAAATGGTAGACATTGATCTCTACTTACAGATGACATTTACAGAAATTGAATACGACGATCTTCCATAAATCGTCGCATCTTGCAAGATGTGCCCTTAAATTGTTTATAACGCGATTGAACAAAAACTACATATCGGACAGAATTTAGTATATTACATTACTAGTGCGGAAGGTGACATTTTTCACACGAATGGGAAATATTGTGGCACGAGGCGTAAGCCGAGTGCGGCAATCACACGAGTGTGAAAAATTACTATCGCACGAGTAATGTACACTATTTTTCCTACGACCACATAATAATTTTACCAAATAATGTATAAAAATATTATAATTAAAGACGACATAGTTTATATTAAAAAGTAACAATAACTATTACACTGGCATGCAAAATTAACCGGACAAACAAAATTTTGTTCAAAGTCAATCTTAAATAACTTTTTAACCTTTTCATCAATTTCGATAATTTTTTTGCCAAGTTGTAGGTACTTTCATTGTTATCATTCTCTACTATCGATTTTGCAGAAAGTTCTTAAAGATTTGTCGTTATACAGGTTATGATAAAAGGTGCACTTTACCCCAACATTTCTGAACACCCTGTGGAAAAATTTGACTACTGAATGATAGGTCTTCGTACGAGATTTTAAAGCCTGATCTTTCGTCAACAGTTCTTTTTTTGATTCATATCAATAACTGCATTCTTAAAGAAAAAACGCATTTTTAAAGAAAACCATGCGATTCGTAACCATAAACAAGCGATTTTTTTAAGTTGGCTTTGCTTGTTATGACAAGTTTCAGTTAAGCATTTTTTATGGCTAGTCAAAAAGATTTTTGCTAAGCAGTAGTCAACAATTATTCACAGATTTATTTGCTTTATAGTGTATGTTAAGGTGGTTGTGTCTCTAGGTGATTTGTGTTTCGGAGGTATACCGCTAACGAGAAAGTTTTAAAAAAATGATACCGGAATAAGTAGCGCAAGCTGTAGCTTTACAAGATGATGGTCGTGCCATTCGATATATCGCAGATAGACTTGCTGTTCCACGCAGTACAGTATCCGATGCCATAGAAATATTCAGAGAAACTGGTTCGTACTTAAGAAGACCTGGGCAGGGAAGACGGAAAGCAACAAACGCAGTAGAAGATCGGTTTTTGAGACTCCAAGTTCTTCGAGAAAGAACAATTCCTGCTACAGCTTTGGCTCGAAGATTGGAAGATGTTCATGGTACCGTAGTTTCACCTGACACAGTACGGCGAAGGTTGAAGGAACAAAACCTGTCATCTTTTGTACCTGCTACAGGTCCCCTGTTGGTTGCAGGTCATCGAAGGCAGCGCTTGGAATTTTCTCGAACTCATGCAGATTGGGATATGGACGATTGGCGAAATGTTCTTTTCACAGACGAGTCTCGTTTTACGAGATATTCACCTGATGGTCGTCAAAGAGTGTGGAGAAGGCCTGGAGAACGCTATGCTCAATGTTGTTTCTCTCCTAGAGTTCAATTTGGTGGTGGAGGAGTGATGATATGGGGCGGTATTTCCTTGGAAGCCCGCACAGATCTTGTTTCGCTACGGGGAGGGAGCCTCAATGCTGACAGATACATCAGGGAGTGTTTGGAACAACATGTAGTCCCTTATATGCCCTTTATAGGAGAAAATTTTCTCCTAATGCAAGATAATGCTCGGCCGCACATAGCCAGAATGACTAGGCAATACCTCAATGATGTTGGTATCCAAGTACTCGACTGGCCGCCAAGGAGTCCGGATCTCAACCCCATAGAGCATATGTTGGACAAATTAGGACGAAGGCTGAGGCAGAACTATGGAGAATTTTAAACTGTGGTTGCGTTGGAACAGGCGCTGGTAAACGAGTGGGAGCAAATACCCCAAGACGCAGTTGCTGGTTTAATTCAGTCTATGCCAGAAAGGATGAGAGCTGTCATTCAAGCCCGGGGAGGAAACACTCGATTTTGATACCAATTAATTACCATTGTTGTCACTGTTATTTTTTGAATAAATTTTTTTTTATGGTTACGAATCGCATGGTTTTCTTTAAAAATGCGTTTCTTCTTTAAGAATGCAGTTATTGATATGAATCAAAAAAAAGAACTGTTGACGAAAGATCAGGCTTTAAAATCTCGTACGAAGACCTATCATTCAGTAGTCAAATTTTTCCACAGGGTGTTCAGAAATATTGGGGTAAAGTGCACCTTTTATCATAACCTGTATAACGACAAATCTTTAAGAACTTTCTGCAAAATCGATAGTAGAGAATGATAACAATGAAAGTACCTACAACTTGGCAAAAAAATTATCGAAATTGATGAAAAGGTTAAAAAGTTATTTAAGATTGACTTTGAACAAAATTTTGTTTGTCCGGTTAATTTTGCATGCCAGTGTATTAGGAACAAGAACAAGAACTTTTTATACATAAAAAATATTAGGCTAAAAATTCAAATTAATTGGTTGCATTATTATATAAATTAAAAGTGAAATTGTTATTGCTGCAGTTTGTAAATTGAAGTGGTGTGTGTGAAAGGTTTAAATACAAAATATTTTCTTTATGATATAATACCGACGAGATCAAAATCATAATTAGACATCATTTAATTTTGATAATAATTACTAATCAAGATACACTCTAATACAATATATTTTCTTGTCATAATATGTGTCCAATACCTCAGTTGGTAAGCAGCGGGACTCGACGTGACTTCTGACGAAGAGTACCCGGGTTCGATCCTCGTCCGCGGAAACTTTTTTTTTTAAGAAGATGAAAAAAATTACACTTCTCAAATAGATTGCTTCAAGATTTTGTTGGTAGGATTTTAGATAGTACATATACTGATTTTTAGATAGTATCAGTTGGTAGAGTTTCGGCTTTCTGAATGAAAAAAAAATTCTGTTCAAATAGATTTCTTCAAATTTACATATTAAATAAGTAAATCTAAATTGAAATTATATATTTGACAACTTGACTTCGGTAAATCTTAATAGAAATTATGCATTTGACAACTTATCCGCAAGCGTGCGAAATACTTGCGGAAAGTATTTCGCACGCTTGTGTATATGAGCCACTTTCCGCGGGACTGTACGGTGCGATATACGTTACTTTCCTATGTGGTCGTAGGAAATAGTAATTTACGTAACAAGTCCGGAAAATGCTGTTTTTTTTGGACGAGTAGACCAAATTCTGGAAGTCTGCGAGTCCAAAAAAACTGTTTTCGGACGTGTTGCGTACACTATTTTTTCGGCAACCATGTAGAATAACAAATCAATGAGACGCATTTAGTCTAAGAGACGAAGAGAGGTCGACTTTCACCCATCTGTTAACCGGATGAAACGATTCCAAATTTGAATACTTCGAACATTTCAGTTCTTATTTGTATTATATATTGAAATTCGAACAGAAGATAGGTACCAATAGAAACATTCTAATTCTTATTTATATTAATATTTGTATTAAAATTCGAACACTTCCCGGCCTAGTCCGGGAAGTTCTTATTTGTATTATATATTGAAATTCGAACATAAGATAGGTACCAACAGAAACATTCTAATTCTTATTTACATTAATATTTGTATTAAAATTCGAGTACTTCCCGGACTAGGCCGGGAAGTGCTACTTTCCCAAAGAAAAAGTGTCCGGGAAGTGAACACTTCCCGGATGGTTGCCGAAAAAACATCTTGCGAACAGTTGTATCACATATTATTATCTATCAGTAACCGCAATACTGTTTGTCCAGCTTCAGATTTATGGTCTCTTTTTCGAGGTTTTCCCGGATTTTCTCAGTGGAAAATGCACCGATCTGGTCGCATGGAAATTCATTTTGTTGGTTTCATAAATCTCTACAAAAGTTGTTTCACTATTGCTCGTTAAAAAAAAATTCACAAAGCGATTGTGCTTGGGCGAAAACTGGGGTTTTCATTATACAGGGTGTCAATTTGAAAACTTCCCACCCTTAATATCTTCCTTCCAGTAAACAATATGAGTAATCGAAAAAACAGGTCAATTTTATTGTCAAGGGGGACACTTTCAAGGACTATTTGTAGCCCTCGTGGTTCAACCCCCTAGGAGGGGTAGATGTTACCCTTCGAATTTTAAATGGGAAGGGGGGTCAAGTGGCACATCATTTTGATGGGCGTTCAATTCTTGTTCCAATGGTACCCTGACTTATTATTTTGTGATGAGCATTTTCCGAAAAATTGCGTTCTAAACTAACAGAAGTAATTATTAGAACGCCTATACTGAGATGCATGGTTTGGCCAGAACTGGTTAGAATATTAAGTGGTACCGTTCCAACCCTGTATTAGGGGTAACATTAGCCATTAGCTCCGAACACTTTACATAAAAAAGTAGTCTAATAGTAAAACGTAGATGGTAGTAAAGTTGTGTTTATTAAATGCTGAATTTTTAAGTGTCATCGCAGAAATTGTACAGATAGCCTTCCTTTTTTGCTACTTCTGCTGTAAAATGTTTCTGTTTTCCGGCAAAAAATTGGTTAGCAAATTTGAACTATGTGGTAGTATTGTGAATACCGTTGTACCTGTTGGGCTGTTTAGGAATTACTTTAATAAGTGTATAAAAGTGTAAAAATGATTTACATTCTTCAAGACAGAATTGAAATGATTGTAATTTATGGAGAAGTTGGAAAGTGCGCACGAAGGGCGGCATGTCTTTTTAACGAAAGACATCCAAATTGTAATGTAAGTCACCGGTATGTGCTTGATTTGGTGAATAAGTTTTACGAAACTGGTTCAGTGACAAATAAAAAAAGAAATAACCCCAGAGTACTAAATGAAACAGCTCAAATTGAAGTTTTGGGATCATTTGCTGCAGAGCCCACGAGCTCCTTACGATCAATATCAGAACAGACGGGAATGTCACGCGAGACTATAAGAAAAGCATTGAAAATGCATAAATTTCATCCATATAAAATACAGATTCTTCAAGAGCTCCACGAGGATGATTATGATAGAAGAATAGAGTTTTGTGAAATCTTGTCTCATCGAGTCAATACCATCCCTAATCTTCTGTTAAACATCTGTTTCAGCGATGAGTGTTCATTTTTTCTGAATGGCAATGTTAAAAGACAAAATTGTCGCTATTGGAGTGACGAAAACCCACATATTTTTCGGGAAGGGCATACACAACACCCACATAAAGTTAATGTTTGGGCTGGTATTCTTGGAAATGCCATTCTTGGTCCATTATTTCTGGAAGAAAACTTGACTGGCAATCTGTACCTTGATATGCTTGAAGAGACTATCGATCCTCTTATAACTCACGAGCTAGTAACTCAAATTGATGCAGAAGGTTATGAACTTTTGCAGGAGGATCTGTTACATTTCCAGCAGGACGGTGCTCCACCTCATTATTTTCTTCCCGTCCGACAGTGGTTAAACGATTGATTTCCGGGTAGATGGATTGGCAGAAGGGGAGCAGTTGAATGGCCTCCGAGATCACCGGATTTAACACCCTTAGATTTCTTTCTTTGGGGGCATCTTAAATCCGTTGTTTATAAAACACAACCTTCTGATATTGACGAACTTAAAAGACGAATTACAGCAGCATGCCAGTCAATTCCTAGTGAAGATTTCCGTAATGTTAGAGGGGAGTTCGAACACAGACTGTAATACTGTTTAGAGCAAAATGGACAACATTTCGAACAGCTAATAAGATAAGCGTAAGTAGATTTTATGTTGGAAATGTCTTTCTCGCAAATTAAATTTTATTGTGTAGAAGGAAAATAACCACCAAATAAAAAATCCCATGCGTAATAAATTTATTCCTGTCATTCAAGGGTTGGAGCGGTGCCACCTACTCTTCTAACCATTTTTATTAAAGGGAGTCAATACAATAATGCATCTCAGTATAGGCGTTCTAATAATTACTTCTGTTAGTTTAGAACGCAATTTTTCGGAAAATGCTCATCACAAAATAATAAGTCAGGGTACCATTGGAACAAGAATTGAACGCCTATCAAAATGATGTGCCACTTGACCCCCCTTCCCATTTAAAATTCTAAGGGTAACATCTACCCCTCCTAGGGGGTTGAACCACGAGGGCTACAAATAGTCCTTGAAAGTGTCCCCCTTGACAATAAAATTGACCTGTTTTTTCGATTACTCATATTGTTTACTGGAAGGAAGATATTAAGGGTGGGAAGTTTTCAAATTGACACCCTGTATTATATTATTTTCTTATTAAAATTAGTATAGGCTATTTGCGTATTTTGTGGGTGAGAAAACCTCTATAGCTTGGTCTAATAAGTATATAAATATATAAAACTATTCAATTACAATTTGGAAACAGTCAATAGGACGCTGATAACACAATGTAAATTCTTTTTTATCATAAAATGCATTGAGGAGTAGAAAAGGAGTAGACTTGAATCTGAACAGATTCGACTGGTTTTTCAAGTCATCAGGTATTAATTTGAAGAAATTAGCGCCTGCACATTTTAATTGTTGTATGAAGCTAGTCCTAGTCAAAATTGGGATCAATCGGTAGTAACCGTTGCACTGATCATCAAAGTTTTCGCAAAACTGGCCTCATTTCAATTCCAGCATTTGAGTTAGTAGTTGTATGTGGACTTGTTACATCGTGTGTCGGAATTATACTATTATTACTGTTGTGAGCTGTATGCATAGTGTTAGTTTGATTTATGTATTTTACTTGTTGGTATGTAGAATGTGGATATTGACCTAACATTTTTAGAGTATTGACATTTTATGTATAATAGAATCATGAGAATTTTCCAAAACACTGAACAACAGTTTTGTTTCAAAAAAATATTAAAAATTCACATATTTTTATTTCATTTCTTCATTCTTTTATTTTCAATTTTCAGAACGTTCTAATTCTACATTATGTTATGCATAACTTGGATTACGAGGGCTGACAATAAAGTAAGGTCTCCAATTTTTTTTTTTCATAGAAAATGACATTTATTTACAAAAAGCGATACACCGTTGGAAAGGCCAAGGTCTTGGCTACTTTTCTACATAATCGCCATTTTTTTCCAACACCTTGCGCATCCGCACGATGAACTTGTCTATGCCGGCAGAATACCACTCTCCGTCCGCCTCGCGCAGCCAGGTGTTGACCTCTTTCTGAACCTCCGCGTCACTATCAAACTTCTTCCCTCCGAGATGTTTTTTCAGGGCGGGGAACATGTGGTAGTCACTGGGGGCCACGTCGGGACTATAGGGAGGGTGATCGATGATTTCCCAGCCAAATGTCTTGAGCAGGTCAAGGGTAACGTTGGCTGTGTGCGGGCGCGCGTTGTCGTGGTGAAATTTCACTCCTTTGCTCAGCAATCCCGGGCGTTTGTTTTTTATGGCACGACGAAGCTTTTCCAGGGTCTCACAGTACCTTGCTGCATTGATAGTGGTTCCCCTTGGCATGAAATCCACCAACAATACCCCGTGGCGATCCCAAAACACCGTAGCCATCACCTTGCCGGCTGACAGTGTCGCCTTAAACTTTTTGGGTTTCGGAGAATCGCTATGGCGCCATTGTTTGGACGACTCCTTTGTTTCGGGTGTGTAGTGATGAGCCCACGTTTCATCCCCCGTAACAAACCCTTCCAAAAAATCATCGCCTTCCTCTTCAAAACGGGCCACAACTTTGGTCGCACATTCCACGCGCCGCTTCATGTGGTCTTCGGTCAGCTGTTTCGGCACCCATCGGGCAGAAACTTTGTGGTACTGCAACTTGTTCACAAGGATATGACGGATTGTTTCGCTGCTACACACTCCTCCAAGCTTCTCTTCCAAGTCCCTAATTGTCGCACGGCGGTTTTTGAGCATTTCTGCCTCCACTGCTTGAACAATCGCATCCGAGACCGACGGTCGGCCACTTCTCTCCTCGTCGTGAACATTAGTGCGCCCGGAATTGAACTCGCGGCTCCACTTACACGTTTTTTATGTCCATACACTTTTTCCCGTAAACTTCAACTAGTTGACGATGGATTTCAATAGGTGTCACCTTTTTCGCACTCAAAAAACGTATTACAGAACGCAATTCGCACTTGGACGCTGACGCGAGTGGTACCTCCATCGTTGACGGCTGCTCAGCCAAGACTGAGCGGTCGGGGAAGCCTCACCCAGCAGCAAAGTGGTAGTGGGGGAACCAAGGAACACGGCGGTGTTGCCAGATTTCGCCTAGCGCGTGATCCGGCGAAGTTGCAGCGTTGGAGACCTTACTTTATTGTCAGCCCTCGTAGTTATGATCATAATGAGGAATGAAAATGATCATAATGAGGAAAGACATTAGCTTGCCTTCATTAATTCGTACTGAAGAATACAAACAAATTCAACAAAATTCCAAAATTTTTAATTATGAAACAGATTGTACTGGGTGATCCAGTAAGGGTATGGCCAGAGGCGATGATTTGTTTAAAAGAACTGTCAAAATGTTTTATACTTCTTTCCACACTAACTCATAGTTCAAGAACAATTATTGTCATAAAACTGCAATTTCTTTCTCCAGGTTTTCTTGAGTAGTGTATTTTGCTAGCCTGTATATGCCATGCAAGTGCGTTTTCTTATGGTATAATTCCAAATAGCACACGACGTCCAGTGGACGTCCATTTTGGGTCCAAGATTGATCCAAACGTCCAGGGACTCGATATGGATGTCCAATGGACGTTCTATTCTGGATGTGCTTTGTTCATTGAGTATTGTACGTCTTATGGATGTTCAATGGACGTAAAATATTGGACCAACATGAAACATCAACTTGAGAACAATTTTGAATGTACAATTAATGTACAATAATGGACCAATAATCCAAATTTTACTCATTATACGGATATGTGTACGTCCATTGGACGAACATTACTGGATCAACCTGATACGTCCATAAACTGTACGTATTTGGATGTATATATCAAATGTTCAATATTGGACTTGATTTGTACGTTAATAGTTTGGTGAAGATCGAAGTGTGTGAAAAGAACAGAGGTTAGGTTAGATTCAATGAATATACCAATAAATGGAGAAATAGATATTATATTATTGTTAGAAAAACCAGTAATAATGGCCACAATAGGCCATGAGCCGCTGTGAATGGACCGGTACAGGTACTTTTAAAGTTAACCTAACCTGTAATTCTGAAAAAGATGTGTTTTTCTGAAAATGTAGCTGGAACGTCCGATACAGGTCCTGCTGTTTGCTGCTGCTGTCCAGCACATAAACAAATTGTTCAGACAGGTATGCAGGATAGTTCAACTCAGTTTGGTATGAATACTTCTGATTCAATGAAAATTTTTGATTCAAACTGAATTTCACAGGGAGTTGCAGAACAATCAAGAGTAGTGACAACAAGAAAAGACAGAAGAATCCATCCTCAAATGGCTCAGAAGGGCAAATGAGAGAAAAGGGCAATAATACTAGTCTAGCTCTTTTTGTTCATGATACTTTATATTTGGAAATTTGCATTAATTTGTAAATGTGCATTTTGATACTTATTTTAGTTTTTTTGTTGTTGAACGTGTGAAATGAGAGTTCGGAAGTTCTCAGTTTTTGTTCTGACTGATGGTTTGATATTTCATTTATATTTTATGTTTAATTTTTTGTTGAAAACAAGAGTGGATTTTTATTTTATAATTTTTTTTTTTTTTTTAATGGAAATATCTATTGAAAACTGTTATAAGTAATAAAATAAGTGAGTTTTTACCAGATTCTTATTTTATTGAACAACTTTTACCTGTGAAATTTCAAGATCCGTATTGTACTTCCAATGGACGTCAACTGGGTCCTATTTCCGTATATCCCATGGACGTTCTTTGTGTACGTCCATTGGACATCCTCGGCGTACGTACATAACATGTTATATCCAGTGTATCTGGACATTTAGTGGACTTATAAAGAACATTTATGGAGGTAACTGGACGTCCAGTGGACGTCCTTGAGATCCATGTTGGACATCCACTGGACATACATTAGACGTACATGTGCTATGTGGGGAACTGAATCATTCCTACCTTGGTGCATCCGAACCTTTCATATCATTTCAAATTCAAGATATTGGAAATGAAGCTTTATAATAAATGATCCTTCTTTGAAGAACTAATAACTCTAAACAGAGTGCAAGTGGATATTTCAATTGAGTCCGTTGTATCCTGATAGCAAAGATGGAATGAAAGCTACACAGAGAAAACTCGGCCAAGTAAATTGTTTACTTGAAAAAAAGTCAATCATGGGTACTAAGTTTTCACCTACGGTAGGAGTGTGAGATACTCATAATAAGCGAAACAATGTTTCTGAAAGTGTGTTCCTACCGTAACTCATCAGAATACTTAGCGAATCGAAAAAATTTCCATGTTCGATATCTATAGGTGCACACTAAACTAATTGTATATATAATGAAACCTACCACTACTAAATCGTTTGTCTGAAAAAACTTCACTTGGTCTAAGCCATCTCAATAATAACGTCAATCGATCAAGTCGATTGGGTTAGTGATCAATTCACTTATGCTTAGTTAACTTTTTCGGTTTCCGCAAAATTATTCTGTTACGAAAACGGCCTCACAAGCCACGGCGTCATTTCGTCATTTCATACACATGTAGCGTCATGTTATGAGTGTGATATTGTTGCTGGCATCATATTTATGCATGTTTGTAGTTATGAAATCCTCGTAAGTGTATTATTTATGAATGGTTTTCCTGTGAGTAAAGCCTATGAGGTAATTTTCAAATATTTCTAGTGTTATAAGGATGGAAATTGTAAGTATGACAAATTATACTTTGAATTGTTCAGAATCATGCAATAATCTAATATGTCGAGGACTATAGTCAAAGATAAGAGAAAATCATACTTGACAATAACAGTCATTCGATTATTTAATTTTTTGAAATGATTTAAAGTATATTTTTCTATGATGCAATTTTCATCCACTTACAGTGGGTACACATTCTTGAAACTGACCATGAAGGCTACTCAGAGAAAACGATTCAAGTAAGTAAATAATACACCAATGACAAGAGAACTGCTTATTTACTGGGTATTGAAAATAATACCAAAGATAGGTCAAAAAGAAAGTAGAGGCTGAAAAATTATAGATTAAGTACACTTCCCAGCGAGCACAAACATCTCTGGGAGGTTTTGAGATGTTTAAAAAATGTAGTCACGCCGATGTTTCTTTGAGGCGTAATATGTACTTCCCAAAGAGGTCCCTGAAGGATATTCAGTGTTCTGTTTTTGTTCTTCTGTGGCGTTTTTTTAAATGCCTAATGGAATGTATCTGAGATGTGCACAAAATGTTATCTTGTGGATGTTTTCACTTGGCGTAACATAGTTCACCTTTGAGACGTTCACCGAGAATATACCTAGCGTTCGCGCAATCGCAAATGTGATCATGTGATCTCAGTGATGTTTGAGTGTTGACGGAGAGTATCATTTCTAGTTTTGACTTAATTTACCCCATTTTGTTTTTCGTAAAAGTAGTCGTTTTAGAGTGAAGTGAAACGTTTTGTCAAGACAAAATATTGTATTTAGTAATCAAGTTGATCACGGACTGCAAAGTAGGGAATGAATTGTCGATATTCAGAAAATAAATAACCTCAAAAAGATACACCGGTTCTGACTTGTAAAATCATCATCATAATCATTAGTGTCGTTCGTTAAGACGTGCTCTGATTACCCTACTTGCTTGAAGTTGATCTTACAAAAGAGAAAGACAAATGAAGTACAAGTGTCAGGGAGAGATGTATAACGTGAAAGTGATCTCGATCAACTAGAGCAGTGTTCAATGAACAAGCCTATTATGCATACCTTATCTATGTAGAGTGATTAGTCAAGGACACCGTATTATTAAGAGTGTATTCACAGTTTTGTTTAAATTCAGTTGAACCAGACAGCAACCAGTGTTAGAGTGATATTTACATTTTTGAAAAGTTGTTCAATTTGTATGAACAGAAAATATTTTAGGTTTAAATTTGTATGTGTTTCTTTGATCCTATTAAAATCATCAGTTATATCGATTTTTTTTTAAATCGCTCCAGAGTTCTCTTCATATATTGACTATTGTCGATTTTTACAATCAATGACAAAAATCGATAAAAGTGCATTTTGTGATGTCTCAGGAACATCTCAAACAATGTTTTATATACAGTGATTTAATGTAGGCGAAAAGCTTTAAAAATGTTATGTTGTGTCTTAAAAAAGGCTTTGAAAAAACGTGAAAGAAATGCTTTTTGTGATGTCCCAGGAACATCCTAAAAATAACCGCGTGCGGCGGACATTTGCACCTACATACACGTTCTATTCATGTATGAACAGAACATCGCAGTGGAGGTTTGATGTCTCAAAAACTCTTACTTTTAACATCTCTGAGATGTTTTTGTGCTTGCTGGGTTGGGGTTACTGATCAGCGTACTAATAATAATGCACCTATATTCTACCCACAAGTGAACAATTCATTTGGCATTAGTAAAGTAGACAATAAAGGGTATTAATCTGAAATATATCAAAATAGGTTAGTAGTGGTAAGTGTTCATGTCCAGGAACACAATTTTTTCTGTGGTTATTAACTTGTTTATTTGTCCCATATAGTATTCAAGTTTTTACTTGTGGATATTCAAGTTTCACTAATGGTTAGTGATTTTTTTCTCCGTGATGAAAGGTATAAGACAATAAATTACCCAAAAGTGAGTCATTTGATAAGGCCAAGTAAACTAAAATACTATAATGGTTTAAAAATGTTGCTGCAGTAGAATACTGTACAGTAGTAACTAATATATTTTTTAGTAGATTTAAGTATATGAGTTATTTGAGAATACATTATTCTTCATCAATGGTAAATTTACTCGTCGCTAGTAGTTATCAAACTGAGCACCTACTGTGGATAAAAAATAGATTGAGGTTTATAAAATAAAAAGTTTGCTTCTAGTAAAGAGTTTAATATCGTTAGGTTACATTGCGTTCCTGAAATTATATCAATAAGAGCAAGTGATCAAATTCAGGTATCTAATTTTTCTTGTGGCTACTAAAGCGTGTACTTGTCCCATATAGTATGCAAATTTTCACTTGGAGGTATGCAAATTTTACTTGGTACTATTAAATTTTTTTCCGTGTAGGTGTGAATTACTAGTTTATATAAAAATATACTGTCCTAGTAACGATTACTCCAGCTCCTTCATACATCTTGGATCCATTAGTGACCACACTGATGCATCCCTTTTCAGTTGTGGCCCATTCTCTGTGCAAATTTGGTGGTAGTTTATGACCACTTCAAATTGCATTTCGAAGTCTTTCTAACTGGCATGTTTTCTGTCGATTTAGACATGGTTCTGCGTCAGATTTGGTGCAAATTCAGTTGGTAGTCAGAGAAGTGCTGCTAGGGTAAGGATATTATATTTCCAAACAGACTATACCTCAATGTTATATCATCGTAGCTCTCGTGGACCCAAAATGATAATCTGATTAGTATAACGCAATTGCAACTTTGTTGCAAAATTAATGCCGTTGTTTTATTCAAGGATTCAAGAAATTGTTATCGCGATATGTCTGGAGATTATTTTCACAGTCAGTCGAATTACTCGAATTTAAACTCGAGACGGGTGAGTCTAATTGAACGCGTATTATAATAGTGTTCGCCGAAGTTTCAACTCAATATCCACAATTGATGTTAGAACGAAAGCGTATACGGGTCACTGAGATTTTTTTTTTAATTTTTCTGACTCCAAACTCAGAATTTCCGGCTTTGAAGTCGGAATTTTGTTTTTCCGACTTCAAACTCAGAAATTCCGATTTCAAACTCGGAAATTCCGACTTCAATGTCAGTATTTTGTTTTCCGACTTTGAACTCGGTTTTTCCGACTTCGAAGACGGAAAAACAAAATTCCGACTTTAAAGCCGGAATTTCCGAGTTTAAAGTCGGAAAAACAAAATTCTGACTTCAAAGTCGGAATTTTCGAGCTTGAAGTCGGAAAAATGAAAAAAAAACTCAGTGGCCCTTATACGCTTTCGTGAGTTAGAGGAGTTTTCCCATTTGAAAGGCCGTAAAATAGAAATATTTTTGAAAACATTCACGAGAGTTTTACCAACCAAAAATAGGTATCTATCTTACTTGGCCTGTCTTGGATCCCCAAGTTTTTGTAAGATACTGATAGATAGATCCTTTATTAGTTCTTTAAAAATATACCGTTTCAGTTTTAGGTCAATGTGGTAAAGATTATAGAATATTCGAAAAGTTAAGGCTCTTTCGGCAATATCTTTTATTTTTATTGGGTAATAAATAAAATACTGAAAGAGTCGGTTCTTCAGCTTATTTATTGCATTATTTCATAGTCCGGGAGGCGAGAGAATATATTGGTGATGCGGCACCTTTTCCATCAGACCAGTGAACAGGTGCTTTTTGGGTCAAACATTTTTCTCCGCCTCCGAAAAATATGAACGAGGTGTCAGTCGATTCGGAATAGCGTGTAGATTATTTTTGAAAAAATTCAAGATCCGCTTGCAAAAATTGCAAAAGTTTTCAACAATTAACTGAAAAACCAAAATGGGTCTTGGTTTTTTGTAAATATCTCAAAAACCATTAGATATTTTTCAAATTTGAAAAAAGATTCAATAAGGAGGAAAGGACTGTAGGAATACCTGACTAGAAGCATCACCCGGTATACCTATCCCGATATTGTTTAAGTTTCAAGTATAACCAGAAGATTCGATGAGGCGAGAGGATTGTGCGACTGACCGAATAATGACGACACATCACCTTTAGATTTTAACTTTGAACGTGTTGAATGAAGAGTTCGAGGAATAAAAGCTTTTGAGATTATTCCGGCATTTTATTTAATCTAACATATACTTGACATATAGTTCTCTGAGTGATTCAGACGCTCTGTCGGCGTACGTGCCAAATGTGCTGAAAGCATTCAATGTCAGGAGATGACTCGACTGGGTATCTGATTATGTGTTGTATTCACGTTTAACCCACAGAACTCGATTTCAGTGCTTTAACCACAGTCAGCAATAATCAACAAGAACATTACAATTCATATTCTTTATTTTCGCTCTCTCAAAGTTGAGGGTGATGTAATTGATGACTAAAATTTCCCATTATGTTATTTTTTTAAAGCTATTATGTAACTTGCTCTTTGTGTTTGTGTGTGCAAATCTAGCAAGCTGAATTAGAACCACTTCCTCCTATCCTATGGAATAGGGTAGATGCAGTTGTCACTTGTCAGTTGTCAAACAAGTACATGGGGGGACAAACAAAGCCATTTCCCATAAGACTCTGTGTATCTTTTTACTTAATTTTCTGGAAAACTCGGCATTTAAAGACATTTTTATCGATAACATTGTGATTATTGGTTCATTGTCAATACTGTGAAGTAAGTTATACTCTGTAGAGGTGTTATTAACAGAAAATTTCTAGTTTGAAGATACGTTGTCACATGATTCACATATCATAATAGGTTTCTTTTTTGGGATTAATTAGGAAAACCATGAAGTTTTGTGCTGTTGTGGGTCATAGAAACCGATCATCGAAATGAAGTCGTAACATTTTTCCGATTATCTTCAATTCAGTCTAAAGGGAGGCAGGTAGTAGTTGCAGGGAAAGAGAGACGGGTAAGTTGGATTGCAGCTCTTCATAGGGATGGTTTCACAGAAAACAAATCAAATAATTATTTTGTGTGTTCTACACATTTCATTACAGGTAATACAATGACAAAAGCTTATGAACTATGTGTAGATGGATATTTTTACAGGTCAACTGTCTGATGGTCCCGAACATTCAGACTACGTTTCTTCTATAAATATGGGGTACAAAACAAATCTTGCAGTATCTGAGGAGATGCGATTAACAAGGTCTAAAAGATTGATGGACAAGAAATAAAAAGGTAACAGAAGTGGCACCCATCTCCGTCAGACATTGTTGTACATCGGCTTTCTTTTTATTCTGAGTAATTTATTACCGGGAGATCGTGTTTTTTTATGAGGTGATATGGTTGGTCTGCATTGTGCCATGGTCAAAACACCTGAGTTTTTGAAATCTGGAAAACAGCTGGAACCATAAGAGTTGGAACAAACAAGACACATTGCAACTGTGAGGAAGCTTAGAAATTGAAGGGATCACTCTCTAGTTAGGGTTTTCACAATATCTATCATTTGTCTAATAGGTATCATTGCTATTTTTTTTACAAATGCACATTGGGTACTTCATTTTAATTATACATATATTTTGTCTTCATGCATTGGCTGAATGACAGACTGGAAATTGTAGACGAATGAAAGTCAAAAGAACATTATTATTTGTATAACAATATGTATACTAAATGTACAATTTATAGTTAGAATTTTTTATCTTGTTTTAAATGTACCTGAACTTCTGTGATCAATCTGTTCATTCCAAATACTAGTTTAAGAAACTGTAGTAATGTCAACTTTTTCACCAGTCTGGAAAGAGAAGAAATAAGGCAACTCATAAAATATTATTGTACTTTTAATTATGTATTTTATTTACTTTTTTCAAATATAGAAATACATATATATGAGTGTGTTTGTTGAAATTTATATTTTCTTTAGAAAATAACATTTGGTAGTACTAGATATACATTTTCCACTGTACATGTTTTTAGGTTTTAAAATGTTTGTAATATGTTCTATCGTGGTGGCATTTAATATGTGTAAATTCATCATGAATGATAAATAAAGAGGAAATAAAATCTTCCAATTTACACAAAAATATACTTGTAACGTGCTTACAGTTGGTAACTCGCTCAGATGATGACACCGTGTGTCGAAACAATTGTAAGCACGTTACAAGTATATTTTTGTGTAAATTGGAAGATTTTATTTCCTCTTTATTTATCATTCATGTTTGTAATATATATTCTATAGATATATGATGTTACTCAATGTTAAGAATCAATAAACAAAATATTTTCATCTCATCATTTTCTGGGGCAAGTTTTGCAAAACCATTTTCCCTTTGGTAACCTCTTGATTTCGATGAACCCCCAATGGAACCATATTGAATTTTGCAAGATGCATTTTGGCAGTTGATCATCTTTGTTCTTTCATCTAGTGCGTCGCAGTAACACCATAACTTGGTGCCTAGGGAAAAGGAGCTTGGTAATCTAAAATTTGGAATTTGTATCTTCCAATATCATGAAGTTTTTCGATAATACAGCAGCTAATATCTGCCTCTCTTCACATCGAATTGAAGTAAATCGGAAAAATGTTACGTCTTCATTTCGATTTGATCGGTTACTACAACCCACAACAGCACAAAACTTCATGATTTTCCTAATAAAGCCTAAAAAAGAAACATATTATGAACTGTGAATCATGTGACAACGTATCTTTTAACTAAAAATTCGATGTTAATAACACCTCTACAGACTTATGCACTTACTTCACAGTATTCACAATGAACCAATAATCACAATACTTTCGGTAAAAATGTCTTTAAATGCCTCGTTTTCCAGAAAATTAAGTAAAAAGATACACAAAGTCTTATTGGAAATGGCTTTGTTTGTCCCCCCTTGTCCTGTTTGACATCTGACAAGTGACAACTGCATCTGCCCTATTGAAATCTCACATGTTGGTTCAGTTTCGATGACAGTACATTAATGTCAAATATATTGTCCCCCTTGCCCACCGAAAGCTAGATAGAGAACGCGTAGGGTTTCGGAAGTTTTCTTGACGGATTTGGACGTCAAAAATTACTGTTAAAAAAAAAAAATTAGGTAGGGGGGCTCGCCTCCCCCTTTTCTCGAAAAAAGTTGGATAACTCGCCATACTGAAATCGGAAAAATCTGTAAAAATAGTGAAAAATATCTGATCGTCCAATATTATGGTTCAAAAAGAGAAATTGTCCCTCCTCTGCCCCTTGAAAGCTAGAAGAGAACGCGTAGGGTTTCGGACGTTTTCTTTGCGGATTTGGACGTCAAAAATTACAGCGAAAGAAAATTGGTTAGAGGGAGCTCGCCCCCACCCCTGTTCTGCAAAAAAATGGAAAACTAGTAAAATCCAGATAAGAAAAATCCGTAAAAATAGTGAAAAATATCTGACCGTCGAATATTGTGACTTGAAGGAAGAAATTTCCCCCCCTGCCCCTCAAAAGCTAGATACAGAACGCGTAGGGTTTAGGAAGTTTTCTTGCAGTATTTCGACGTCAAAAATTATAGCTAAAACAAAATTAGGTAAGGGGGTTCTCCTCTCCCCCTTTTCTCGAAAAAGTTGGAAAACTCGCAAAATTGAAATCGGAAAAATCCGTAAAAACAGTGAAAAATATCTGATCGTCAAATATTATGGTTCAAAAAGATAAATGGTCCCTGCCCCCTGAAAGCTAGATAGAGAACGCGTAGGGTTTCGGAATTTTCTTGACGGATTTGGACGTTAAAAATAACTGCTAAAAAAATTAGGTAGGAGGGCTCGCGCCCCCCCTCCCCCACTTTTCTCGATAAAGTTGGAAAACTCGCCATATTGAAATCGGAAAAATCCGTAAAAATAGTGAAAAATATCTGATTGTCCAATATTATGGTTCAAAAAGAGAAATTGTCCCTCTCCTGCCCCTTGACGGCTAGAAGAGAACGCGTAGGGTTTCGGATGTTTTCTTCGCGGATTTGGACGTCAAAAGTTACAGCGAAAGAAAATTGGTTAGAGGGGGCTCGTCCCCCCCTGTTCTGCATAAAAAATTAAAAACTCATAAAATTAAGATCGGAAAAATCCGTAAAAATAGTGAAAAATATCTAACAGTCGAATATTGTGGCTTGAAGGAATAAATTGTCCCCTCTGCCCCTCAAAAGCTAGTTACAGAACGCGCAGGGTTTCGGAAGTTTCCTTGATGTATTTCGATGTCAAAAATTATAGCTAAAAAAATTAGGGGGTCTCGCCCCCCCTCTTTTCTCGTAAAAATAGTGAAAAATATCTGATCGTCGAATATTATGGTTCAAAAAGAGAAATTGTTCCTTTCCTGCCCCCTGAAAGCTAGAAGAGAACGCGTAGGGTTTCGGAAGTTTTCTTTGCGGATTTGGACGTCAAAAATTACAGCGAAATAAAATTGGTTAGGGGGGCTTCTCCCTGTTCTGAAGAAAATAGAAAACTCGTGAAATTAAAATCGGAAAAATCCGTTAAAATAGTGAAAAATATCTGACCGTGGAATATTATGGCTTGAAGAAAGAAATTGTCCCCCCTGCCCCCGAAAGCTAGATACAGAACGCGTAGGGTTTCTTCGGAAGTTTTCTTGACGCATTTTGACTTAAAAAATAACAGTTAAAAAAATTAGGTAGGGGGCTCGCCTCCCCCCTTTTCTCGAAAAAATCTGGAAAACTCGCGAAATTTAAATCGAAAAAAACTGTAAAATTAGTGAAAAATATTAGATCATCGAATATTATGGTTCAAAAAAAAATTGTGTCCCCTGCCCCCTGAAAGCTAGAAGAGAACGGGTATGGTTTTGGAAGTTTTCTTTGTTGATTTGGACGTCAAAACTTACAACTCACCTCACCCCTATTCTTAAAAAAATGGAAAATTCATGAAATTGAAATCGGAAAAATCCGTAAAAATAGTGAAAAATATCTAACCATTGAATAATACGGTTTCAGAAAAATTTACCCCTCTTCCAACCTCGAAAGCTAGATAGAGAACGCGTGGAAATTCGGAAATATTTTCAACGTTAATTAACAGGCAAACGACCGTGCAACTATGACGTATCAATTGAAATGAACAGACCAAGAAATATTTCCAAAGAAAACTAAAATAAACGTAAAAAAAAATTTTTTAGAGAAAAGCTTTCATTTAAATGCACTGAAAAGAAGAAAATTAATTTTAAAGTGAATTAAACCCATCATTTTGTTACATTATAAAATTTCAAATGATAAAACAGCTTGTGGCGAGAATAAATCTTGAGGTAATTATAAATTTAATTTACAATAAAAAAGCTTTTGTACCATTTAAAATTTTATAATGTAACAAAATGATGGGTTTAATCCACTTTAAAATTTATTCTTTACTTTTAGTGCATTTGAATAAAAGCTTTTCTCTAAATTTTTTTGAGTTTATTAAAATCTAATCTATCATGTATTCAATTGCCGGCTCGGTCGGGTAATATGTATTCACACCATAGTCTGTAACAATGATACTCGAATATATCACTTGTGAATATCGTGAACTATGATGTGGAAGTTTGGGAATTATCAACATTTTTCGATAGTTTCCAAGGGAGTATACATTATTTTATCAGGAAAGTTTTTATCGACGTTTGGGCTTACCTACTATCATATATGCATATACAATATTTCTTGCAGTATAATACCTAATAATACGGTACGGTTTTTATATGGAATATCTCTGCTGATATATAATGGAAATGAGATATTTCAAATGGAAAAATCTAATATATTGGTGTCTTTCATACTATAAGAAATATTTTATGTGTATAAATGATAGCAAGCCTAAACTTTGATAAAAACGAATAAGTCTACGAGTTTTTTAATTAATCTACATGTTTCGGAAAATCGCCGAAAATCCTGCTAGAATTTTCCGATCATTCTCAAAAAGAATACCCTTCTGTAGGATATACTGAAGTATATTTTCAAGAAATATTGATTTATCGTTGGAGATCGTAACGAAACAAAACGGAAAAAAATTCCGATCGTGAAAAAAATATATAAAAAACTGTTAATATATCAATCTCGCTATTATCGTGTAACGTTAACAAAACATCATTTCCAATTGCTGAAAAGTTTCAATATATTCATCCACCAGACATATTTCTGCAGTGTAAGTCTAATATACAAGTGCATATAAGTTCCTTTTACAAACGTGCATAAAATAGTTTAATTATGTTTCACTAGTTTCCAATCTTCTCAAATGTTGCTTTCTCACGAGGAACATGCCATTGCTGGCAACCATCAATTTAAAAATGTCATTGTGTGATTCTAATACCTTCAAAATCCACTTTGTCACCACGCCATATAAATCTTTTAGAAAGGTCGACTTTCGAAATCCAAATTTATGTCATCCTACAGCCACATTTTGTTGTTACGTGCCCTTCTGTTCTGGGTGGGAATATATGAAAAATGTGTCGTGTATTTAACAAGACAGAGATGCAGGTTGCAGCCTTTGTTCTTCCCTGATAGTTCTGATGACCAGATCTGTCTGAGATTGTGACGGTAGGGCGGATACTATACTCTATCCGTCATGTATAGAGCTTTCAAAGTACACTTGTTGCTTTTATCTACCCAACCGAATTGGACGACAGTATGGGTATCAAACTACATCTCGTCAAGATATATTATGTCTCTATTCTCATTTCGATATTCTTATACATCATTGATTTTTTGTTACTTTTGTTAGATTATTATATGTACTTTTTATTAAATTATTCTGGAAATAAGTACTATTTATTTATTCTATTTGCCATTCTATTTTCCTTATCTAATACACGAACCACGAATAGTGGCACTTGCCATTGGAATTCTCAAAAGGCGACAAAGATATATTCAATTTCATTATTTCATAATTTCTCATCAATTACTTTATCAATTCATACTAAAATTAAGAGAATATTATAGTGTACTCTGTTGGGAATTCAAAGAGATCTTTATTACAAAATGCTATTAATTCTTCTCCACAAACAACTTGCTGAGCCCATGAAGTCACTCATCGATATCGGTGATTTCTGAATAGTTATACCTAATAACAGTAATAATAATATAATATTGGCTAATGACCATAGCAGTCGATGCCGAAACACCAAAGAAAAAAAATTATATAATATATGGTTTTTGGGATAAAAAAAAAGATAACATACGACGACGATAACGATGACAATTTTTTTTCACGAATAAGCAGAAAACAGCGAAATCAAAGACTGTCTGTGGTGTAAGTATTGCCTATGTTTGAAAATAAAACTGTAATAAAAAGTAAAAATATAAATAAAATAGCTATTTATGATACAAGTTCGTAAAGTAGGACTTTTTTGTATGAGCGTGAAGTTTGTTGAATGAGGCGCAGCCGAGTTCAACAAACACGCGATTACAAAAAAGCCCTTTACGAAAAGGTTTCCTACAAAGTTTTTTCTTCGACAGTTACTATATTGCCAAATTGTAGCAATTATATCATTAATTTAAATGTTTAATGATATTAATTGTCGTCGTATCATCAAATAAATAATTCCGAGTTATATTTGACGCAAAATACTGTATTTTTAAAAAATGTATAAACAGTGTGTTAAAATTACTTTACGCACAGTTGATCATTTTACGAACAGGTGATTTTTTACGCACTTGTGCGAAAAAGTATTACTTTACGCACTGTCAGCAGTGCATTAAAGCTCAGTTTGTGCACTGTCGTAAAAAAATTATAATTAGATTCATAACTAAAATTCTATAACGTCTACAAGATTTGATTAAAAAAAACACATGTTTAGGTATACAATTAAAACAGTGGCTACTAAATACGAAAATTAAAATTACGAAACGAAATTTAACACACATCTCTTTTAACATAAAATTACAATAAAATATATATTATATAAGAAATAATTGAATGAAGACATTTAACTAATGGACTAGAATGGAATGAAATCTCATTGAACAATAATACTAACTTGCACAAGCTTATGTCCTATAAGTGTTCTTCCTCTGCTCGCTAGGTGGATCGGCCTAGAAACTGCTTTATCGCGTGAACCAGAGTTGACCAAGTAACGAAGTTGTCATCCTCGGCCAGAAATACTAAAATAAAATTTTACTCGGAGAGTATATCTGGGAGCAGAGCTCCAATAGGCTCCGCCCACCAGTGACTTTGCTTCGGCATTGGCCGAAGTAAATGTGCCAATCGTCTATTTAAGAAGCCCGTGTGAACCTCGGCCAGAAATACTAAAATAAAATTTTCACTTGAGAGTATATCTCGGAGCGGAGTCCCGATAGGCTCCGCCCACAGGTGACTTTGCTTCGGCATTGGCCGAAGTAAAAGTACACAAAAGATATTTAAGAGCTCCTTTTCGGCTGTTTTGGCAGACACTCAACAGAACTCCAGGTCACCCGGATAGTGGACGCCACCATCCAGAGCTGGAACCGCACGAGAAGAGGACATCTTACAGGAGCAGTCTTCCTTGACGTCTCCAAGGCCTTCGATAGAGTTTGGCACGATGGGCTGATCGCAAAACTGGTTGATGCCGGATACTCCATACCAAGGGTCAAGCTGATAGACTCCTTCCTAAGGAGTAGACATTACCGAGTCGGAAATGCTCTCTCTTCACGAAGGAGGCTAGAAGCAGGAGTACCACAGGGAGCAGTACTGTCGCCACACCTGTTTTCGATCTACACTGCAGACATGCCTATGTCGGACAACCCCATGACCAAACTTGCTCTCTATGCAGATGACACGGCAATCTTTGCTGAGTCATCTCATGAGAGAGGAGTAACATCGAAGCTGCAACTTCAGATAAACAAGCTGGAACCGTGGTTCAATCGTTGGAAGATCGGAATCAATGCAGACAAAAGCAAGGCCATACTGTTCACGAGGCGACGTAGGACACCCGAGGGCCATGTTACTATGAACGACGAGAGAATTCCTTGGGTAGACGAAGCCGTTTACCTAGGAGTAACCCTGGACAAGAAACTCACGTTTCAGAGGCACGTCTCCCACAGATTAGCTATAGCGAAAGCCGCAAGGCATAAGCTGTACCCACTCATCGGACGTAGGAGCAACATGGCACTCGAGTTGAAACTACGCCTCATCAAGACAATTCTTCTGCCTATCATATTGTACGCATCCACTGCTTGGGGGCAGTGCGCGAACAGTTATAGGCAGAGGATACAGGCCTTCTTCAACGTCTGCCTGAGGACGGCAACAGACGCACCACAATATATGCCCAACAGGTTCATATATCGAGACTTAGACATCCACCCGGACTATATCGACAGACTGATCAGACAACATGTGGGGACTACTCTAGACAAAGTAGAGACCCACACGAACCCGCTGCTCACGGAGCTCCACGAGAACAGACGTGAGCAAGACGACAGAGACAGAGACAAATACAGACGTCCAGTAAACCAAGGAGACAACGACACCCCTGAAGAAGTACGGCGGAGGCGAGACCTTCGGCGACGCCAACGCCTACTTCAACAGGCACCAAATCACGATTAATCATGCTTTTATGTTTCAGATCCACGAAGAACCGACCAAGTAGTAATTTCAATTTCAGTTAACTCAGCACACAGCACTCGGCCCTCAGCCGAGAGTTTTTTCAGGCCTTCAGCCAGTTTCAGGGGGGCACCATGCACAGTAAAGTAAAGTAAAGTCATTGTTTAAAAGTCAACTCATGTCAGATATAAGGGAGCTTCAAGCCGAGAATTGGCTGGGCACTCCATATCAAACGGTCAGATTTTATTCTGCTGATCGCCAGTCATCAGGATGAGGAACCGCTTTAACGAGCGGGGGTGGTGGATAGGGGGCGTGAGCTTTCGAGTACGTACGAGTGCTGGGGAGTTCATCCTTCCGGGCCTCAACCTTAGGGGGTGCATGGTGGTGTTTTGGCAGTTGTCCGGGAGCCACAGACCCTTGAGTAGTAGTCCTACCGAGTGGTAGCCCGGATGGCTCTGGTGTGATTAGTATTTCTGGCCAGGTCATGGCTTCCTTGAGAAATCTACGGCCTGGCTTAGATAGATGAAGCGTCGTTGGTTAACACCAACAACATTAAAAAAGAATTCGTACTGTTCCTGTCTGATCCAGTAAGAAGAGTTCCGTAGTTGCTGGATTGCGACGATGCTGTGTGCGGAGAGTAGCCCACCGGATGAGGTACTCACCTCCGATTTCCGTACCTCCGTGCATACGCATTTAGTTGTCATGGCGCCCAACGTGGGGCCTAGCATTTGTGGATGCATTTGCGTTGCACTCCAGTGGGAGGCAGGGCCCGAAAATTCCAGTAACCCGGACTTGGAAGAACTTATCGGAAAGATTTCTTGGATGCACTTTCGAGACGATTCTGAAGCAAGTTATTCCAGTGGAAGTGAAGATGTCCGACTTCTTCGTGGGTTCGATGTTCCGATGTTCATCGTATTCCCGCAGCCAGTCAGTTGTTCCCATGCCTAGTGCTGGGGTAATTCGACTCAACGGATGTTGCATCACCAACGGCTGGTTGTCCTTAGCCAGTGGGCAAGGGCGAAGTGAGTATGTGGCACCTTTGCAGAAGCTGGATGATGAGCGTATGTGGAAATATGTAACATCCCGTTACATAAAAGTCTCGTAAAGGAGTATCCTGGAATCCCTACGATAAGTTGAAAACTTCTTAACATCTACGAGTTTGGACAGCCAGGAGCAGTACCAAACGACGTTTCATCAATACTAATCATTTCTCTTCTTTTTAGGCTCTCTTACAGCATGTACATATTGTGAATATAGGAAGTAAGAAGGCTAAGAGCCTAAAAAGAAAAGAAATGGTCCTTTTCAGGACAAACCAACGACGTTTCATCCCTAAGCCAAGCGATTCCTTTGATGGGGGGAGTGAACCTCGGCCAGAAATACTAAAATAAAATTTTCACTTGAGAGTATATCTCGGAGCGGAGTCCCGATAGGCTCCGCCCACAGGTGACTTTGCTTCGGCATTGGCCGAAGTAAATGTACACAAAAGATATTTAAGAGCTCCTTTTCGGCTGTTTTGGCAGTTTGTCCGGTAGCCACAGACCCTTGAGTAGTAGTCCTACCGAGTGGTAGCCCGGATGGCTCTGGTGTGATTAGTATTTCTGGCCAGGTCATGGCTTCTTTGAGAAATCTACGGCCTGGCTTAGATAGATAAAGCGTCGTTGGTTAACACCAACAACATTAAAAAAGAATTCGTACTGTTCCTGTCTGATCCAGTAAGAAGAGTTCCGGAGTTGCTGGATTGCGACGATGCTGTGTGCGGAGAGTAGCCCACCGGATGAGGTACTCACCTCCGATTTCCGTACCTCCGTGAACACGCATTTAGTTGTCACCCGTTTTGGCTGTTTTAGGCAGTCATCCGGCCGGGAGCCACAGACCAGTATGTAGTTGTCCTACCGAGTGGTAGACCGGGTGGCTATATTCAATACCCGTCGTGGTCTTAGCCAGGTGAGTAGTTGTTTTCTGTCAGGTACTTGCCTTAATGAGCCTACTTACCTATATACACCTGTATATGGGAGTAAGGGTTCATCATCGGTCGGCAACGACTGTTCGTTATTAAACGATCTCCCAAAGAATTCTGTTTTCTTTACTATAAGACTGTTTGAATCAAGTAAAAACTGTAATAAAAAATTTAATCTCCTATAACAGATCTCTTTTATTTCGACAGGAATAAAATTGGTAAATATTGGTACCAAATATGAAAATCATCTTTGTACTATATATTTTGAAGCAAGCGGTGTTCTGAAATGACTGGATTTGTGTCTTGTTTCATAACAATGTTCCAGACTCCCAAGATAGGATTTACTTTTGAATTCAAAGATGAGATGAAGAAATAATGTTGGCGAATTTCAAGGACCCTAGATTCGGAGTAAATCAACAGGGTTTATTTAGTAAAATTTTAAGAAAGGTTTTTTTGAAGAATTTCTGCATTTTTAATATGTTCTTTCAATGCAATTCCCCATCCTATTATCCCATATGTCAATCTGGATTCAACCAATAATGAGATGTTCTTCTTCAAAAAATTTGGTGATATATTTGAATCATTATAAGATATTCTTAAGGGTATTGCATAGTCTCAATATATGTACGTTCCACCTTAGATGTTTATCAATGGTTACTCCTAAATATTTTATTGATTCGGTCTGTTCTATTCTTAACTTATCGCCAATTTTTAGGTCGCTAAACGGAGGATTGATGTTTTCATAACATGAAAAAGGCATATAAAACGTTTTTTCAAAATGAATTGTCAATACCTTATGATCGAACCAGTATTTGATAAGTTTGAGATCATTCTGTATGACGGTTTTAAGATTTTCCCAGTTTTCAGCTTTGAAGGTAAGGGCGAATCATCTGCGAAACTCATGACTTCTCCAGATGAGTTGATATTGAAAAGATCATTTATGTAAAGTACAAAGAGCACTGGACCTAGTATAGTACCTTGGGGTACCTTGGAGTACGCTGTACTCAAACTACCATTGAGTAAAGTTGGCTTTATGCAGCAGTCATAAGTCTTGAGTCATAAGGAAGAATATTCGTCAATGATTGGTTGGAATAAACGATTCAACCAATCATTGACGAATATTCTTCCTTATGACTTAAAACTTATGGCTTATGACTGCTGCATAAATCCACCATAATACCTGCTGTTTTCTGTCGCTTAGGTAATTTTCCATCAATTTTCTGTCTACTCCTCGAAAACACAAGTCCTCCAAAATATCTAATAGTTGTGAGTGGCAGACCGTATCGAATGCTTCAGCGAGATCTACAGTGCGGCTTTTTTTAGTGCCTCCCCTTTGAATAAAAAACCGTTTGGAGGGTTTTACCGATACTACTTTTTGAAATAAAAAATATGGTGATTGCTCGACAGGGGGCGCGGGGGGGCGCATCAACTCAAAAATTTTAAGTGGCATGGGGGGTCAAGTGTCACATCGTTGAAAAGAGAATTCAATTCTCTTTACAACCATCTAATTTTTTTTAAATTCAGTAAAATTTTTTTTTACAATCCAAATTCGAAATATCAAAAATAAATGCGGATTGAAAACTACTCATACCTCGATAAATTTGAACGGTTTGTTGTGGAATAATGAAACCAAAAATATTTTGAAGGGTATTACCGATACTACTTTTTGAGAGAAGAAACATTGAAATTACTCGACAGATGGCGCTTGGGACAGATCAACTTGAAAATTTCGAAAGGCATATAAATCGATATTGAGAAAAAATTTCTCAACAAAATTTGAAAATATTCAGATGGTTGTGAAGAGAATTGAATTCTCTTTTCAACGATGTGACATTTGACCCCCCATGCCATTTAAAATTTTTGAGTTGATGTGCCCTCCCCCCCCCCCCCCGCGCCCCTTTCGAGCAATCACCATATTTTTTGTCTCAAAAAGTAGTATCGGTGAAACCCTCCAAACGGTTTTTTATTCATGTTTCTAGGTGGAACCGTTCAAAAGTTAACAGGCGGGGACTATTAAAAGCCGCACTGTATAAATACATAAACAGACTTTTTTCCAGTGTCCACACTTTTCATTATCTTTCTTGTTAAATATGCAATAACATCTTGGGTCGATTCATTAGGTTGAAATCCATATTGACGGATACTGAACAATTCGAATTCCGTAATAAAAGGTGTTATCCTGTTTTTGAACGCTCTTTCAAAAAGTTTTGCAATATTGGATATTGGTATTGGTCTATAATTTTTAGTCAACTTTTTCGAGCCCGATTTATGAATTGGTTTGATTTTCGCTTTTTTAAATTGTGGAGGATAAACACCAGATGTGAAGATATTATTGATTATGCACGAAACAGGTCTAGAAACATCATTTTTGATTTCTTTTAGAATTTCCGATGTTATTTGGTCGAGATTTATCACATTTTAATTCCGTGAAGAGTTCACTTTTTCGTTAGTAGGTGTCCAGAATAACGATTGTTCTTCGATAATTATTTTTGGCTGATAATTCGTTTTTTTATTTTGCTAGCAAAATCAGCTCCACACAGAGAGAAAAGACTGCAGCCAGGTTCATGCACAACGTTGTGTAAGACACAGTTGTGTAGAAATCTTACACAGTTGTCCATTCTTTCATCATACGCGTTTTGTGAAATTCAATAAATATTTGTGCGAGTCAATTTGTATAGTATTCATGCACTTCCAAATTGCCTAAAAATTATTTATTATTTGCTCATGTGTATGTGGTTTTGTGTCAAATGGAAGTGTTAGAATATTTGCGGGGTTGGGAACTTCCCGAACTGATTCCAGTATTTGAAGGTTAGTTTTGCTATTATTTTTTGTTATAACATGAAACCTACAAAATGACTCATTTTCATCATTTGTAAAGGTTTGATAGGGGCATCGTCTCACCTACGTCCTACTTGAATAAGAATAGTTTGACACGAAGATTACTTTAAAATTTATTATTATTCAACGTGTTCCAAAATAACAAAATGTATGGTTCGTTTATGTTCTGTTTGATATTTTGTGTTTCTGTTATTTTATTTGTAATTAGAGTTTATAGTTCAGTTATTTTTGTTACTAGTCCCTTGTGATGAAATAAACATTATTTGAATGATATTTAATTTTATTTCAACCTTCCGGAAAATGAAGCTTATAATTTGTGAACAGAATAAGATATAAAGATCCAAGTAGGTTGAAACTGATGCTTATTCTTATCTTATTCCGTTTGAATGAGCCTCAAGTGCATACTTTCTTAAACTTATAAATGGTACCAAATTTGGTCTTACTTTGTACAAAAATATGTACAATATACCTACACAATTCATGTATGCGGAGAACACAAATTTGTTACATTTCTTGCATCCTATATTTAAAATACCTTCACGATTTGTATAAACTAGGTACACAAATTGTTGCCATTTATTACATTTCTGGTTTATCATTCTTATAAAAATTATGCATAAACAGTACACAAGTTGTTGACATTCGTCGCACAACATACCGATTAATTTTGTATATTTTGTGTATACCACAAATGATAATGAACAATGGTGCAACAATAGAACATAAGTTGTAATCGTTTTTTAAACAAAACATTTCGTTTTTATTCATTCCTTGTATTCGGTAATTACATAAAATTGGCTTATAAAAATAAACAAAACTATTCAGAATAATACAACACTGAAGTGTATCGTTTATACACAATATCTCTAATACAATATTAAAGAAGAAAATTGAACAAAGTGGTGCTGTCAACTATTTAGAAACAAATTGTGCTGAAATTATTCACAATTGTGTGGAAAACATACCTATATTTATTTCTCTCTGTGCAACATTGGTGAAATAATACCAAACGCATTGGCCGTCTCTGAATTATCTTCTGTAGTTATGTCATCATTAATTTCAAGTTCTTCTATTATTTCTGAACGTTTCTTTGAGTTTGTTAGTTCTTTGACAATATTCCAAACATTTTTATTATTATAAGAGTTCTGCAAAATGTTATTTTTGTAATAGTCACTTTTAACAGTTTTAAGTAACAAATTCAGCTTATTTCTATAGGATAAGAATTGCACTTTCAAGTCACTATGATCAGGATTTCTCTTAGAAGCTTTGTACACTTTATCTCTATTTTTGATAGAATTTAGTGTTGTATTTGTTACCCAAGGGGTCCTCTTTTTTATGGTTTATCTTGGTTTTACTTTCTTCTAAGCTTTCAGTATTTTTTCATAGAAAAGATCTGTCAATTCGGTATAACATTGTTTATTGTATAAAAATCGCTGCAATTTATGGTTTTAAATTTCTTTAGTTTACTTATACCAGTTATTTCTTTGTATTTCAAATTCAGTATAATGAGGTAATGATCTGTAATTGGTGTTCTTAATACGAATGGCTTGAAGTTATCATCTGGTGATTTTACTTTGATGAAACAATGGTCATTACAACTCTTGCTATAACCTTGAACCCTTGTATACTCATTTTATTGTGTTAAACGTTTTTTAAATCTTATTTGATCGTGTACTTTTTACTTGAGTGCGTTATATTTATCGTAAATAAATTTATAGTTATATATTATTCATTCAAGGCTTTGTTTTCACTGATATATTTCCTTGTGTATTACCTTACCTCTACATAACTAAAGTAAATCGCTGTGTTGTCACATGTTCGCATACCTGCGATGTCAAAATGAAATTATCTCGTAAACATCGCATAAACACATCGCAGTTTCATCACCAAAAACACGTTGCAGTACATCTCCAAAATATATTGTTACATCGCAGAACTTATCGCAGGTATGTCGCATGGATGAAACTTGAGTGGGACAAAATAACACCCCTGCGACATCGAAGCGACGTCTAGGTGACATAGAATACGACATCGCAGGACACATTGTTTCATCGCTGCGATATCTCTGTGATGTAACTGTTTTTGCTGGGTAGTGTTCTTGTTCCAAATTCTGGCGTTTGTCAATAGGTGGTGAATTTCTGAAAAGCCTGGTTTTATCACTATTTATATCGTCATCCAAGTATTTTAATATTTCCATTTTTTTGTTGTCGGGCTAATCCAGTAACCTTGTCATGAAAAGCATAGGCCTAAGTTGCATCAAATGCTTGTATGGGATGTGAGGTGACAAACCCAAGTTTTCGACCTCGGCAGCCCTCCGGATCACTTTTGAAAATCCCTAAAACTGTTAAAAATTGCACTTTTTTTGGTTTTGTCCTATTTTGACCAAGAAGGGGCATGTTTTTAATAAAGACCCATCAATACATTTTTAAACAAGAATAAATTTTCTATAATATGGAATAAAAATGGATTTGGTAGCTTCGATAGGAACCGAGATACAGCTTTTCAAAGTTTGGCAGATTTTCCATAATGGAAAATTTCAAGTTAATTTTCATGTTTCAGTCTTCAATAACCTGTATTATATAAGTCAGTGAAGAAAACAAAAATTTTCATTTTGATATTGTGAATGGGAGGGAGGGGGGAGATTCAAAGATATAGGAATGACGATACCTAATGAATTTAGTGGCTGTGATTCCACCTCGTGCTTCTTTGGCCAAGGGAAACTCAAGTTGTTTCAAATATTAAGGAAACATGTACACCTCAAAAAAGAAGCTGCACTGTTTTCTAATCCAGCTGCGACACCTGCCCAAGTAGCTGAAGCCTGGGAGAAAATCCTCATCAAGCTGTACGGTGGAGAAAGGTCCAGTCGAACCATCAATGACCTGTGCTACCAGCTCTTCGTAAAAGTCTGCAGCCAAGACCAGTTTCAACATAGCCAGATTTTCTCCCACGCAAGATGCTGTGAAGCTTCATTCATTTCACACATACCACCAAGAGCAGCAGTGGCTGGGTTATAAAAAGAATCCGATAGAATGGGGATGGGTTGCTACAGCCAGGGGCCTTTTCCCGAAGATGATGTCACGGGAAGTAGCCCCCTCGAACCTGCTGCAAGAAGGGTTGCCGAAATGCTTGTAGCTGCAGGAAAGCAGGTTTGAAGTGCTCACTCGTCTGCGGAACCTGCAATGACCAGTCTTGCGAAAACTTGCCTGAAATAATGGAAGACGACGATGTCAACATCCTTGATTTGGACGAGCTCAACGACAATGACGAGATGCATAGGCTGCTCGCCTATTCAGTCAACCAACTCGCTGGAGATACTGTTGTCGAGGAACTACATCAGGTATCTTCACACTGTTATTATTGCTGAAACTTATGATTATTTCTATTAATGTTTCTAATAATAAAATGGATTAAGCAATCCAGACTTCTGCATTTAACCTATACAATAGGTACAATCGTCGGCAAGTCTCCAACAGAAAACAACTACTGCCCCCTACGACCATTGAATTATATCTGTTAGATTCTTGGCAAAGTATTCTACAAGAATAACTTTGCAATGTTCTCCCAATCTCAACGCCAAAACATGTCTCAACCCAAACGAGGGAACACCTACGGACCGGTTTCATGGTTCCTTGCCAATCATCAGCGCAGGGTAGCTCACCCAACGCAATCGAAAAATATCCTGACCCCAAGATTCGAAGAGCACTCCGACTATGGTGTCGACTTCGTCTGAAGCCAAACAAATTCAGAAGAAAATATTTGATGACACTACTTGGCAGAAGCCCATTAAACTAATAATAAAATGGATTAAGCAATCCAGACTTCTGCATTTAACCTATACAATAGGTACAATCGTCGGCAAGTCTCCAACAGAAAACAACTACTGCCCCCTACGACCATTGAATTATATCTGTTAGATTCTTGGCAAAGTATTCTACAAGAATAACTTTGCAATGTTCTCCCAATCTCAACGCCAAAACATGTCTCAACCCAAACGAGGGAACACCTACGGACCGGTTTCATGGTTCCTTGCCAATCATCAGCGCAGGGTAGCTCACCCAACGCAATCGAAAAATATCCTGACCCCAAGATTCGAAGAGCACTCCGACTATGGTGTCGACTTCGTCTGAAGCCAAACAAATTCAGAAGAAAATATTTGATGACACTACTTGGCAGAAGCCCATTAAACTAATAATAAAATGGATTAAGCAATCCAGACTTCTGCATTTAACCTATACAATAGGTACAATCGTCGGCAAGTCTCCAACAGAAAACAACTACTGCCCCCTACGACCATTGAATTATATCTGTTAGATTCTTGGCAAAGTATTCTACAAGAATAACTTTGCAATGTTCTCCCAATCTCAACGCCAAAACATGAAACCGGTCCGTAGGTGTTCCCTCGTTTGGGTTGAGACATGTTTTGGCGTTGAGATTGGGAGAACATTGCAAAGTTATTCTTGTAGAATACTTTGCCAAGAATCTAACAGATATAATTCAATGGTCGTAGGGGGCAGTAGTTGTTTTCTGTTGGAGACTTGCCGACGATTGTACCTATTGTATAGGTTAAATGCAGAAGTCTGGATTGCTTAATCCATTTTATTATTAGTTTAATGGGCTTCTGCCAAGTAGTGTCATCAAATATTTTCTTCTGAATTTGTTTGGCTTCAGACGAAGTCGACACCATAGTCGGAGTGCTCTTCGAATCTTGGGGTCAGGATATTTTTCGATTGCGTTGGGTGAGCTACCCTGCGCTGATGATTGGCAAGGAACCATGAAACCGGTCCGTAGGTGTTCCCTCGTTTGGGTTGAGACATGTTTTGGCGTTGAGATTGGGAGAACATTGCAAAGTTATTCTTGTAGAATACTTTGCCAAGAATCTAACAGATATAATTCAATGGTCGTAGGGGGCAGTAGTTGTTTTCTGTTGGAGACTTGCCGACGATTGTACCTATTGTATAGGTTAAATGCAGAAGTCTGGATTGCTTAATCCATTTTATTATTAGTTTAATGGGCTTCTGCCAAGTAGTGTCATCAAATATTTTCTTCTGAATTTGTTTGGCTTCAGACGAAGTCGACACCATAGTCGGAGTGCTCTTCGAATCTTGGGGTCAGGATATTTTTCGATTGCGTTGGGTGAGCTACCCTGCGCTGATGATTGGCAAGGAACCATGAAACCGGTCCGTAGGTGTTCCCTCGTTTGGGTTGAGACATGTTTTGGCGTTGAGATTGGGAGAACATTGCAAAGTTATTCTTGTAGAATACTTTGCCAAGAATCTAACAGATATAATTCAATGGTCGTAGGGGGCAGTAGTTGTTTTCTGTTGGAGACTTGCCGACGATTGTACCTATTGTATAGGTTAAATGCAGAAGTCTGGATTGCTTAATCCATTTTATTATTAGTTTAATGGGCTTCTGCCAAGTAGTGTCATCAAATATTTTCTTCTGAATTTGTTTGGCTTCAGACGAAGTCGACACCATAGTCGGAGTGCTCTTCGAATCTTGGGGTCAGGATATTTTTCGATTGCGTTGGGTGAGCTACCCTGCGCTGATGATTGGCAAGGAACCATGAAACCGGTCCGTAGGTGTTCCCTCGTTTGGGTTGAGACATGTTTTGGCGTTGAGATTGGGAGAACATTGCAAAGTTATTCTTGTAGAATACTTTGCCAAGAATCTAACAGATATAATTCAATGGTCGTAGGGGGCAGTAGTTGTTTTCTATTGGAGACTTGCCGACGATTGTACCTATTGTATAGGTTAAATGCAGAAGTCTGGATTGCTTAATCCATTTTATTATTAGTTTAATGGGCTTCTGCCAAGTAGTGTCATCAAATATTTTCTTCTGAATATTAATGTTTCACCCAAATCTTATATAACCGTTATTTCTATCAATTCATACTTACCAACACGTGTGTGCCATTTATATTAAGACTCCTTAACAATGTTTTCACTTTGGGATATTCGAAAAATTAATATTTTCATCCCATTTCAGGAGATCCAGGATGATGGATGAAGAGGGCGAATTGGCGGATTTGCTTGGGCCTGGTCCGTCGAAGAGAAGGAAACATTGACGTCCCCCCTCCACAAAACCTCACCACTCCTCCCCCATCCACTTTAAAATGGTTGAATTGAATAAATGGTCACTCCACTGACTCACATCAGACAGATTGTTGAAGATATACAGACAATATGAAGAAGCATGAAAAATATCTTTAAATTTTCACATTTGGATAGTTTGCTAAATTTTGAGAAGCTGTATCTCAAAAACTATGGGGTCATAAGAAATTTCATTTTGATATCATGTCGAAGCAAATTTATTCTAGTTTTTGAATGTATAGAGAGTTCTTTGTTAAAAACATGCCCCTTCATGGTCAAAATGGGACAAAACCAAATAAAGTGCAAAAATTTTACAGTTTTTGGGATTTTCAAATGTGATCCGGGGGGCTGCCGAAGTCGAAAACTTGGATTTGTTACCTCAGTCACATCCCATACAAGAAAAAAAAAAGAAACCTACTACCTAGACATGATAATTTTTTTCAGTTTCACAAAGGACCCCGCACTTTTTATAGGTAAAATGGTTCTCGGTGAAATTGTCTGAATTTTTAGTATATCGTAGTATTCGATGAACTGATTGGACGCGCAGAATCGCAAAGTTCGTTGATGGATAGATTTTGAACTACAGGGCGTTCAAGTTAAGAATTGGAAATTATTATTTAATTATTTTCTCGGTTTTTGAAAGTGCCAACTGCATTTTTTTTTTCGTTCTCATCATCAACTTACCTTCATATTACTAAATATCGTTCAGATAGTGCAGATTATATCATAATGTACAGAGTGAAAAAAAAAACATTTTAGTAATGACTGAAAATTCGATGTAATAATGAAATATTGATAAAATTATTTTGGCATGCAATATACTATTCTCATTCCATCATTAATCACAATTCATACATTTCGTACAGGGTGATTTGGAAAATTGGTGAAATATATGGCAGGTTCTTTAGTACATATCCTGTATATTCAAGTGAATTATCACCCTCCGAAGATAGGTGATACGGTATAAATATGATTTTGTTGGCATATAATATAGAGTGATAATTTTTCGATGATATAAATGACAAAATATCAACGTTTTAGAAATCACCCTGTAATTCACGATTAACTAGGTGAAATTCCTTTATTATCATGTAATATATTCATCATTCTCTCCTCAACACTGTCCCAAAAATTCAGTTTCCTACTATTACTAGTTTCATAGTTATTAATTATGAAACTTATTGCCATTTGCATGACGAGTTGAAGGAACTTGTTCACGTGTACATTCTACTAGTGGCCAAGATTTTTCATAAATAGTGAATCGTGAAAATGTGTAGATAAAAAAAAAATGTAACAATATGCAGGGTGATGACCAATGACGGTCCATCCAATTCCATCTACCATTTAGGAACTGACTGAATATACGACACATCAGTTACAACTTACAACTCAGGCATGAGCCAGATAAAATTCCTAATGCTTGGATAGTTTGAATCGCCCATTCTTGTATGAGGCCCCGGTACGGGACATCACTTATCACTGAAAGTGACAAGGAACAGCCTTAACCAAATCCACCTCCCCCGAAGCAGCGCTACGGTCTTCATACAACAGGAAAACCCTATCGGCTATCGGGTACATTTTGATTCTGTCATTGACGGAAAGTGAATGAAAGAGAAAAATCAATGAGTTCCATCAGTGATAATTGAAGGGTCCAGTGGAAAAACGATGAGATTCAATTTTTTAATCAGTTGAGAAAAGCGCAATCTAATTTAGGAGTCCCAGCGTTTTTCCACTGTGCTGCCTACTTTCAGAATCTCATTGTTTGTCCCCTGTGAGGTTTGGTATATTGATACTTCATACTACAAGCTAACAGATGCCGCTAAAATGTCAATTTCAGAAAAAAATGGAACCTCATCGTTTTTTCACTAGACTCTTCAATTATTATTACCTTTACGTATTGAATTACCTATATTGATGGAATATAATAGATGTCCATATGTTTCCATTGATAGCCAGCAAATATAAAAATCATGGAAACCTTTATCAGAGTGGAACACGCATTGGAACAAAACTGTCGCTGCACAGATTCAAATTCTCTTATAAGAAATAAAAGTACGAAAGCGTATAAGGGCCACTGAGTTTTTTTTTATTTTTCCGACTTCAAACTCGGAATTTCCGACTTCGAAGTCGGAATTTTGTTTTTCCGACTTTAAACTCGGAAATTCCGACTTCAAAGTCGGAAATTCCGACTTTAAAGTCGGAATTTTGTTTTTCCGACTTTGAAGTCGGAAATTCTGACTTCAAAGTCGGAAATTCTGACTTCAAAGTCGGAAATTCCGACTTTAAAGTCGGAATTTTGTTTTTCCGACTTTAAACTCGGAATTTCCGACTTCAAAGTCGGAAATTCCGACTTTAAAGTCAGAATTTTGTTTTTCCGACTTTAAACTCGGAAATTCCGACATTAAAGTCGGAAATTCCGACTTCAAAGTCGGAATTTTGTTTTTCCGACTTCAAACTCGGAAATTCTGTCTTCAAACTCGGAAATTATATCGCAGGTATAATTGCAAATTACTCGTGCAACCTGGACATGTACCCACCTACCAGGAATGTCTTTGTGTTGATCACTAGAGACATAATGTCATCTCTAAGAACCTTACTAGTTAAAAAAAAAAATTGTTTAAAATTGTTTTTTCCATTAACCAGCTGTCGTCCCCTTACGAACGGCAGCCCACAAAAGTCGAAACTTGTGCGAGCCAAGGATTAACGAGGTCTTACCTTTTTACGTGCGATTCATAGCACTTTCTCGGGCCATCAGAAAAAATTCTGCAGTCGCCATGGTTTGATAACAAATAAACTGAAAAAATTAGTTTGTTGCCGTCCTGAACAATAACATTGTCCTGTATGTTACCTGGATCCATATGACATCAAAATTTGAATTATATCAAACGTTCAATAAGACCAAAGGAAGTGTAACGCCGAGAGGAGTGACAGCTAGCCGTTTCATACTTTTTGGGCTTTATTTATTACAAGTCGAATAAAAATTAAATTCTTTCATTTCTCTACTCTACCCTAATTCAACAAAATATTTTTCGAATAAATATCATTTAAATTGTTGTGACTCATACCAAATACCCAAGCAATACCTCCTTTAAAAATTTCGTGAAACAAATTTTAGTTATGATATTATACTTATTAGTCAATTTTGATGAGGTGATTTTACTTTCGACTGTAACTGTCAAAAAATACTTGAAAAATAAGACAATAGTTATTTACGTGACAAGTGGGATATAGTCATTATTAACGCACGCATGTGAGGATTGCACGACGAAGTCGTAGGCTGAGTCGTGTAATCACATGAGTGCGTTAATAATGTAGTATCCCACGCGTTGCGTACAAAATTATATCTACAACGTTTTCCTCACTATCTTTAAATGTACCTCATGGATATTCCACTTCGACGTACCTACTCATGACAGTTTTCAGATAGTTGAAAACACAAGTTGTCTGTGATCATTTTTGTAACCGTAGCAACGGTAGGTATAAATAAAGCCGTTTATAGATGTTAAATTGAATTGTCCGATCGATATCCAGAACCATCATTGAGTTTCTTGAGTGAAAATGTCTTCAAGTGAAGATGATCTACCATCCGATATTAAAAATGCGGCGACAAGTGTTAATAACAGAAATGTCTTAAAGGTAGTGGAGATATATTCGGCCACATGGCATACAAGATTTACCAACTTCATTCAGTTATATTTTTGGAATGGAACCGACGATCAGATGCACCAATGAAATAAAAGAAAGACGCCTTTTTTACTAGGTGTATTAATTAAAAAGATCCAGATCATTCCAAAATTAGTGGTTTCAGTAAAGAAACCCACAATTACACATATAATATGTACATTCATCTCAATTCAAATCACCAAATGATTATAAAAAAGGTACTCTCTGTAAAAGTCCATTTCAGCAAGTGTAGTGGTGACACGGATCATCGGACCATGTACTAGTTACCAAATCCAAATATTTTGTTTTTGATTCAACTAAGTTTAACCATGCTTGGACATTGGACATAGTATCAATATTTGATTTAAAGTTTTCCACCATTTTTCACATGTATATGAAAAAAGACGTTTTTTCTACTTAACTTCTAGAAGGCTGAAGATGGATTCTTGGTGAATCCGAAACTTGTAACCCCTACTTTGAAATTTGTTTATAATTAAAGTTGTGGAGATGATTGTGTGATACTTCTTTCTGATCCATAAAAATAGGTGTTCCCAAAATTATGAATGACATACTTAGCTGAATTGACTTTATTTACTACAAAGATTCTAAGAGATGATATTGTTTTCATTAAAAAAAAAATGTATATTCAAGAAGCTTTGTCCAACACATTGACAACAAAAAACATGTCCTTTCAAAAATAATAGACAACAGTCTCTAGTGATCAGCACAAAGCCATTCCTGGCAGGTACAAGTCCAGAATACACGCAAGATTTGCAATTATACCCGCGATACAAGAATTTCCGAGTTTGAAGTCGGAAAAACAAAATTCCGACTTTAAAGTCGGAATTTCCGACTTCAAAGTCGGAATTTCCGAGTTTAAAGTCGGAAAAACAAAATTCCGACTTTGAAGTCGGAATTTCCGACTTTGTCGGAATTTCCGAGTTTAAAGTCGGAATAACAAAATTCCGACTTCAAAGTCGGAAATTCCGAGTTTGAAGTCGGAAAAATAGAAAAAAAAACTCAGTGGCCCTTATACGCTTTCGTATAAAAGCGTTCTATCAATCATTTTCACTTTTCCCAGATAGTTTGTTTTCTATTCCGACAAAGCTTAAACCAACATAATTCACTATCTGTACCTTACATTATTAAATTCATATATCTGATGTGATTGTTATGTCTAATCTTCACCCTCTTTTAAATTTATTTTAATCTCCACACGTTTCACTATTTGTGAAAAATCTTGGCCACTAGTAGAATGTACGCGTGAACAAGTTCCCTCAACTCCTCAAGCAAATGGTAATAAGTTTCTCAATTAATAACTATGAAACTATTCATAGTAGGAAACTGAATTTTTGTGACAGTGTTGAGGAGAGAATGATGAATATATTGAATAATATTAAAGGAGATTTCATTGAAAATATGAACAGGATGTTCATAAAGTCAGTTGTGGAATCATCTGCGACTGAAAGTTGAAATTTAGTCGCTGTTTTCCATCGTACAAGATAACCTCTCTTGTAAGGGATTCATGTTTTAAAGAGAAACATTCTCATTTGAAAATTGAATCATTACATGACTCCTCTGGAAATGGAAAAACCCTACGATAAAATTGAAGTTACTTTTTTGTAATATCTAACAGAAAACAACTACTTCCCCGGCAAAAGCCACGCTGGACATTGAACTACATCTAACCTGTCATGCTAGGTTTTATGTCAGAAAAATATTTTCAAAGTTTCATCCCACAAGAAATAGTCCAACAAATTCCTCATTACAGGTGAAATTGCTTCTGAAGAGTATGTTTTCCAATTCTTCCGACCTCCCTGATGATCTTAGAAGAGTGAAATAGATTTTTGTCGACCAAAATGTATTGGAGGCCTAGCGAAAGAGATGCAATCCACGCGTCAATGGAATGAGCGATTTTCTGTGAGTGATACTTCTGAATAACATTCTCCCTTATCTCATTCATAGATAAGAATCTCCAATGGAAACTGGACATTTAAGAAATAATCAACTATCTGAATGAAAATGCAAATTTTCACTTTCAGATTTTTTCTCTCAAGTTATATAGGGTCTTTCTCAACATCTATCAGATGTAGTTCAATGTCCAGCGTGGCTTTTGCCGGGGAAGTAGTTGTTTTCTGTTAGATATTACAAAAAAGTAATTTTATCGTAGGGTTTTTTTCCATTTCCAAAGGAGTCATGTATTGATTCAATTTTCAATTGAGAATGTTTCTCTTTAAAAAATATTAAAGGAATTTCACCGAGTTAATCGTGAATTACAGGATGATTTCTAAAACGTTGATATTTTGTCATTTTTATCATCGAAAATTTTCATGTTCACCCTATATATCCCAACAAAATCATGCTTATACGGTATCAGCTATCTTCGGAGGATGATAATTCACTTGAATATACAGGATATTTATTGAAAGAACCGGCCGTATATTTCACAAATTTTTCAAATCACCCTGTACGAAATGTATGAATTGTGATTGATGGTGGAATGAGAATAGTATATTGCATGCCAAAATAATTTTATCAATATTTCATTATTACATCAAATTTTCAGACATTACTGAAATGTTTTTATTTTTCACTGTGTACATAATGATATAATCTGCACCATCTGAATGTTATTTAGTAATAAGAAGGTACGCTGATGATAAGAACGAAAAAAAAATGCAGTTGGCACTTTCAAATCCCGAGAAAATAATTTAATAAAAATTACTGATTTTTAACTTGAACGCCCTGTATTTCAAAATCTATCCATCAACGAACTTTACGATTCTGCACGTTCAATCATTACATCGAAAACTACAATATACTAAAAATTCAGACAATTTCACCGAGAACCATTTTACCTATAAAAAGTGCGGGGTTCTTTCCTTACCTACTAAGGTGAAGTCTGACTGCGTTAACTGATGAACGCCACTGGGAGTTCGACTATATCCGCCGAATTGGCAGCTGTTTTCACGCCAGCTCCGACATAGAACTCTTATTTTCAATGGTTCCGATTGTGCTCCTCTGCAACGCACCCCCGTTGAGTTTATAATAAAAAGAGAGAGAGGGTCAAGCAAGCTATGTTGTTCTGCATCGCATGGATTCAGAAATCAAAATCAGTTATAGTTACCAATACAGAGTTACCTGTACTCCTGTAAGTTCGTTACTTGAATGAAGCTGAATGTTGAAGCAGCACACGTGTTTGTGGTAGTTGTTTATATTTTGTTTCGAAAGCGTTGCTTGCGGCGTATTTGAAAATGTCAATACAAGAAGTGTGCAGACTGTGTTTATCCAAAAACGATCTTTTGTGTGTGTTTGATAAAAGATTTGAGAGGAGAGATTATTTGAAAGATGTGATACTTATTACGACTGGTGTAGAGGTATGTACTTTTTTCACTTTTAAGTCCCTCGGTTCTCTTTTAAGTACCTATACCTCGATTCTCTTTCATTATTGATCACCAGATCGACCAAATATGTGACAGTAATCAAATAGTCCGTTGTAATATCACAAGAAAGTGAGAATAAATTGAAAATAATTTAACAGATTTCCGAAAAAACTTGTTGCCAAGCAAAAGACACAAGATCCCTCGCGAGGCTATATCACCAAATGACACCTAGGTACTTGGTTTGATAAACAATCTGGAGAATTATAATGTACTTTTCAGCCTACCTCTTATTAACATGTGTGTTTAATGTTCTTCAATGCAAATGAAATCGTTCATCAATAGGCATCATTGATGAACGATTTGTTATTAACCTTACACTAGTGGCGCCCTATATTCGATCACAACTGGTGGTGCCGGGTCTGATAGACCCTCAATTTAAAAAAATATTGACTGCAGTTGCAAAATTTTTTCAGATGTAATTTGGTATGTAGCCTTCAACATCTATATATAATGTTCACAAAAAACTTGATTTTGATCAGGAACCTGTTATATATTTGAAAAATTGACGATGATACTGTGACTACTGAATTTCTGGACCAAAAATACTAGAATCGTAAAAAATATATATTTTAATAAAAATATAATCATAATTTCTGATGAATTCGTCAGCTTATATATAAAATTGCCCATTTGTTTGGGTTTTGAGATTTCTCAAGACAGAACATATAATATTGACATGACTCAGGCATAAAAATGTTTCACATGTGACACAATAATATTTAGTTTTTCTGTCTTTGTGACATTCAGAACACCTTTTTCTGGTCCCATAAGGAATATCTGGTTGTTTTTCATGACCAGCTACAGTACCAGCTACTTCACGACGTCTTTGTTGCACGTTGGTTGGTACATTGACTGCCAAAGAACGGCGTTTCAAATGGTCGTCTACCAACGATAGTGCGACCGTTTTCAGGAACTTTCGTCTCAACAACTTCGAAGCACGATTATTGGAAGTATGTATTATTTGAGCATTGATCCTAGCAATGTTCATGAGATCAAAAAAAATTACCATAGGCCATCGTCTCGTTTTACGTGCAACATCATAGTTTGACGATAACAGGTCTACTGTATCGACCCCACCTTTTGTTGAATTATAGAACGTGATAATTTCTGGCTTATATTTGTCAATTGACGTAGGATCAATGCTGTCATCATGATGGAGGCTAATATAACGTTTTTTTCCCTTTTTTGGAATATACGACACCAAAGTAATATTCTCTTGATATCCAAACATACTAGACATAACTTGGTCTGTTTTTATGTTCAGGAACTCAATAGGAAGTTCCCGTTTGTTCTTTCGAATGGTGCCAACATAAGTCAATTTATGATCACGTAATAAAGTATCGATCAGTTTGATACTTGTAAACCAATTATCGCAAGTGAGGTTGCGGCCTGTTTCGGATATAGGCACAATTAACCGTGTGACTATACTTGCCGCATTGTTCTCCACTCGAAATGGTCCTTCTGGTTGTTGCCCAACATAAACTTCTAAATTCTGTGTATAGAATATTTTTGAATCTACTAAGGAGAACATCTTCAAACCATATTTATTGGTTTTGCTGGGAATATATTGTCGGAACCCACATCTGCCTCTGAACCCCAAAAGCATCTCGTCTATGGTTGTGTACTCACTGACAGTATAGTTGCTTTTGCAGTTGTTCACGAATGATTCAAATATCGACCTAATCGGAGCTTTTCGAAATTCTCGAGTTGCCAAATCATCGAACCGTGTGCATCTCAAGAGGAACACGAATCGTTGTTGTGACACAGTGAGCCAAAATATTTCCACTCCACATCCCTTCCTGTTCCACAAATCTTCAAAATTGAGCCGATTACTTTTCAAGCTTCCAGCCATGAACAGAAGTCCAAGTAAAGCCCGAATTTATGTTTTATCCGTAGGACGAGCTGAACTTTCTCGCGTGAAATTCACTGATATAGTTTCGATGAATTTATTCGTCTCCTCCACAATAATATCCAATATGACATCAGAAAAAAAAAGCCCCCAACATTCGATTGGTGATTTAGCTTGCTTGGCTGGAGGTTTCACACCAGGAAGATGATGGACTTTATTTTCCGATCTATTGCGTACGTTTCTGGGCGGCACATTTTTTTTCCAGATAGTTTTGTTGTCTTTTGCACGAAAAGTGGCCTCTTTCTTGGATATCTTATTTCTATTAATTGAATCATCTATCTCTTCTTGAATTTCTTCGCGACCGGCATTTTCCCTCGTGAACTCAGTTACATCGTCTTCCTCACTTTGTTCGGTATCAGTATTTTCCTCCCTCACCTCAATTATATCTTCTTCGTGGTCTGATTCATCGCCAACCACTTCATCTTCAGAGAATACATCTTCTAGTAAGCGCAAAAGTCGTGCGTGCTCTTTTTCGTAATCCATATTTGAAAATTTCAACTGAAATGACATAACATCATTCAATAATTCAATTCTGATATGAATAAAATTTCTAATACTCACACTTTATGGAAAAATGTAGAAAACAATAATAATAAATTATATTTGTTCACGCAACGTAACTGGTGGTGCTGGGTCTGTCAGATATTTCAAGCAACATAAACGTATTTACGGAAATCCGATCAAGTGGCCAACACAGCACATCTGACACGCAAGAGCTAGGAAGGTACAGTTCGACAAGCGTAAGGATGCCTCTGAGATGCGCAAACGATAGAAAGCGTGAGTAGATGTGCGACAAAGATCGACTACTGTTTAATAAGGCAGCGCGATTGAGCTCCTGCCCCACTCCACGGTTTCGTCTACTGCACAACCAATTCTCGGAGGCATCCTTACGCTTGTCGATCAGTACTGAGGAGCCTAGCGTCGTAGCTCGTATGACGCCAAAATGGTTAGTTGGTATAGAAGCACTCGGGTCTCACATACTCGGCGCCACTAGTGTAAGGTTAATGCATGATTTCGAGAAATCGTCCATTAATGACCCCTATTAATGAACGATTTGTCATCAGTGGTCGATTTCTCTATGAATGCATGATTGTTGCATGGGCAACCAAACATAAATGAATTCATATACTAAAATGAATATTGACGGTACATGTATGTTGCCTGATGTTGCGGAAACTGCTAAAGTAGCATCTTTAACTTTATTGTTGCCAGAAAAAAATTAGAACTCCTTTATTTTAACAAGAGTGAGGTTGACGAAAAAATATTGTAAACAACTCATATATTAAAATGCGATTAATGATCTCGAAAATTAACGCGCTCGCTTCGCTCACGCGTTAAAATATCACGATCATTAATCACCTTCATTAATACACTAGTTCCACTAGTTTCCATGCATTATTTTTTGATGTTACACATTTCCTTACCTAAGTTTTTCATCGAATAACGACGTAACTAAACTGTTTTTGATTACTTATATTTCGGACGGCCATCATCTTAATGGTTGAAAGATTTCTATCTCTTTCAAATTTTTCAACAACGTTTCAATTGCTTGAATCCGCAATCGTCTTCTGGTGAATAATGACAAAATCAGATGCTACGCGACCTTTTATAGGTCTATAATTAAAGTGTAATTACGCGCGGTCTTGTGGCGCGCGTGGTTTCGCGCTTTTTCTCCCTCCAAAACGGTCCATGAGCGGTTTCCATACGTTTTTAATTTCCACGCTTGATTGACTGAAGGCACCATTGGCTTCTATGTAGGTGGTTTCCATAAATTTCCGTTTGAACCAATGTTCCTCTCTATGAAGAACACTAGCTTCGTCCCAGAGAATTCGGTGGTGTTTTGTCCAGGCGTGGTCAGCAATTCCCGATTTTGATGTTTCCCCTCGCTGAGTCCACTTTTTGTGTTCGGCTATTCTTACTGATAATGGCCTCTTGGTCTCTCCGATATAGGAATCTCCACATTCACATGGGACTTTGTAAATACAGTTTTTACTAGATTCTGTTGTGTACTCTGGTTTCGTCTTGGTGAGGAAGCTTCGTAAGGTACTGCCGGATTGAAAGCAACTCTTTATGTTGTATTTATTTCCGATACTTCTGATCTTCTCGGAGATACCCCTGATATAGGGAAGAATGAGAACGGGGTTTTGTGGTCTTTCTTCGGTTGTCTTGGTCTTTTCGAGTTGTTTCCGAACTTCTCCTATGAGTTTCTCGGAGTATCCGTTTCGGCGTAGGTCCTTTTTGATGTGGTTAATTTCCGCCTCCAATGACTCCTGGTTGTTGCAAATAGACATTGCTCTCTCCACCAACGTTCTTACGATTCCCCTCTTTGTGGAGTGTGGGTGATTAGAGCCGTAGTTGAGGTACTGCCCTGTGTGTGTCTTCTTCCTGTAAACAGAGGTGACACAGGAGGTTATGAGGCTATGCGTACCTCTATGAATGTTAGTTTTGTGCCTAGAGGAAACTGTTTTTATACAATAAAAATGCAATATCGAAAATTGAATTTGGCTCTTTATGGGCTAGTTGTGAAAATGAGTGAAATATATTTTAGTCTTCTACAGTTTTGTGTCTAAAAGCGAGTGTGGGTGTGTGTGTGTGAAAGAGAGATTTGGCAGCCCTAGAAGCGAGTGGCGTTGTTTATGTATTCAATCAAACTGCAATATGCGTCATTACTAACTGGTTTTATTGAGAATACAGTTATTCAACTTAAAACTATTCTCATATAAAACCATTATTTGTACCTAAATTGTTCGTAATTGTGAATCTATGCTTTGTTTTATCTATTCAATGTTGTCAAAATGAAAATGGGTTCCATTCTATATTTTATAAACAAGTGCAAAGTGCAGATTGGAACTCAACCTCCAAATTGATAGAAGACTTAATTAATAGTACTTATCCATTATTGAAATTGCAATATTTTTGTCTCAACCTACTCCCATGATTCAACAAAAAAAGTGCCCATTATTGAAGCTAAAATATTCTTGCCTCGACCAACTTATGAAGCAAGTGTTCACTTGCTACAAAATATTTTCCTTGTAAGTGGCCAAGAGGAATCCGTTAAAAAATCAAACTAATATTTGGTTGGACCTATTCAAGAACACAATCTCTTTGAATCAATGCAATTATGCGTTGATGCAAAACATCCTTTTATCAGTGTGGTCAGACATTAAAAACAGACTTCCCACTAGGTACATAGGTACGTGCGTATATAAATGTATTGATTCGCAAATACGTACATGAATGATTTAGATTGAAACTTTCTCTTATAAATGTTATAAATAATAAAATAAATAGATGTGACTTGTTTATTAAAATCACAGTCAGTTGGTGTACTCTGTGATTAAAATATCAATTTGTGTACTGAATGATTGGGTTATTGCTGTGCGGCGTTGCCAAGTTTCCTTAATATACAAGACGTAAATTTAATGTTTATTTCTATATATTTTCAACAGTAGGTAATGAATTACTTATTGTTGATTATTTTTCGACCCTGTTTCATCCATTTATTCTTGGAGAACCATTGAAAGATGATGTGTGTTACTTATGAGTGATCTATAATGGTTTTGCACTGGAAAACCGAGGACGATTTGGCAGAAACTATACTATATTTTTATACCGGAACGATCCTAGTGATGAAATCAATTTGGAGCCAGTTTCGAGAGACAGGAGGGAATAAAAACATTTGGAATACCGAACCCGAACTCGGTTAATAATGTATAAACCAAAAACAGTGTCATCCCGTAATAATCCTGACAATCCATAGAATGCCCTTATTGCCTCAGACCAATTTGGAACGACGCAAACTTCTACTGTCTTATATCTGGAGAAATCTCAGTGAATAAATGAAGAACCAAAAACGAAATGCTTAGCAGAAAACATTTGGAATCACGAAGATATTGAGGAAAAAAATGTCTGAAATTACAGTTTTTATTCCTTCCTGCCATCCGAAAGTCTCTCCATATTGATCTGACTCTGTGTCATTCTGTTGCCAGGATTATTCCAGATTTTTTGGCTATTCCAGTAATAACCGAGGTATTAGCAAAAATATGTCAAAAATGACAGATCAGTAGGTAATCGAACGAGGTCTTCTGGAAAAATGATTACTTGCTTGAAGTTTTGAAGATTTTGGATTGCAGTCCAGTGAAGTTGTTGTATGCGAGCAGAGTGTTTGCATATTGCGGTCCTGATCGCCGTGTATTTGTTGCCAAGTTCTAAACTCATCACCTTTTAGCTGCTCGGAAATAATATATGATTTATTAATTGTGAATTCGTTTTGGATAAACAGTTGCGTGGGCATATTAATTGCAGAGAAAGGATGTCTGGCATCGAAATTAATCAATACAAAAGCGGCTACTTTACTCTGAATCATCCGCTCCGACATATAGTTATGAATTAACATAAGGTAAATTATGTAAAACAAATGATTTGTTAAATATTGATAAATCATTTATTGAATACCTACATATTAGGAAATATTTCTATTCAATAATTTGTTAACTATTGGTTCAAACCATGGCGACTGCAGACATTTTTCTGATGGCCCGAGATAGTGCTAGGAATCGCACGTAAAAAGGTAAGACCTCGTTAATCCTTGGCTCGCACAAGTTTCGACTTTTGAGGGCTGCCGTTCGTAAGGGGACGACAGCTGGTTAACGGAAAAAACAATTTTAACAATTTTTAACAATCAATAAAAATGTATTTGAGCTGGTTCGTTAATAAACCATTTTTTGAATATTAACAAATCCCAATAAATACAAAAAATCCTTCTATCAGTGAAATACCTATCACAAACAAAAGAATAAACACACAACACCAACACTTACCTTCAACATTACTCTTGTCTTTAGTACATTCGACATACTTATCCAAAACCCTTCTACGTCCATCACATTTACATGCATTACTGCAAAAAAACTAATCCCTTTTGCTGTTTTTTGAACCCAATCTGTCTTTTTCCCAGAAGTGCGAATATTTTAGTCCATAATGCAGCTTCCTTTTTTTTATGGGAGTAACATTCTGCCTCGTCACTGTTATGGCTTGCTTATTTCCATAATTGTATACAATTAAGTTGGGAGGAAATCTGAAAAATGTCTAAATAAAACAAAAATCGAATATCCTTCGAAGTTCACAGCGAGACATTTTGTTTTACACAGTCACAGCTCTATGTAGTCTATGTAATGAGCACTCTTCCTAAAATAAATGATGCTACGTATGGTGTGGCGTGATGAGGAGAGTGTGCATTAAGGTGAGTTCCCAATACAGCGTTTTGCTTTTCGCGTCTGACGCATTCTGATTGTCGATGCGATTTGCAGAAATGCTCTACTGCTTTCTGAGCGTTCCCAATGAAATTATGCCAGGGGACTGTTTTGACACGATTTTCTAATCAAATGTATATGGTTATGTAGTATACGTTTGGTTGTTTAGTATGTAATGTAAAATGGAAACAATGAAGGAGAAATTGAGAAAATTGCTATTATTGGTTTATTTATTGAGGAAAAGCACAAGACAGGGAATAATAAGTTCATGCTGAGTTCATTGTTGAGTTTTTCTATCATTTCTATCCACAATTTATCCCTTATACTTTTAGTTCTTACTGTGAAAGGCCTTTTGTAATCTGACAGAGGCGTTCTCTCTGCCACCATAGCAATTAATCAGTATTTCTTCTGAGCTCAACTTAACATCTACAATACGTTCTTATTCTTAGACAGGTACTATTTCACTTTCAGTTTGGGTTTTTTCCAATTCAAAACATGTATGTTTTGATAAATCAAAACCGGTTATTTTTCAATGCTTATTCCACAACAATAATGCAGTAGGTATTGACCAAAACTTTATTATATTATAAAATCAACATTAAAAAGAACGAGTGAACTTACATCAAAAATGTCTTATTTCCTTGTATCGCCATTATATTTTAATGGATAAAATGTGTTTTCAACCATAGATAACATATCTTTAACACCAGAATAATACTAATTATTTAAAGGCGCCCTAAATGTCATTCTAGTCATCCATCATTTACATTGACATACCTGCTAGCAGCGACGCAAGAAAGTTGAAACATTTCAACTTTACCCCTCCAAATAATATTTGAATCCAGCGTCACCAATCAAAATGCGTGACGCGCAACGCGAAAAGAAAAAAACGCTGTATTGGGAACTCACCTTTAGTATGAAACGGAATGGAAAGTCCATCATCTTTTTTTCGCGAAAGAAAAGGAGTTATGTTATTTTGCCAATTCATTCAATTTGATAGAAAATACGTAGATTCTGGGACTGAAGTTCGTAGGTTTGCAGAAAAGTCCCAAAGTACGTAGATCTGCGTAAAACGTCGTTCACTTGGCAACGTTGTTTCTTACCGCCAGTTTCGGGAAAAGTTCCAGATTCGTGACGCTCGAGCAAGTTCAGTTTCCAATGGCGTTATTTTGGTTGGATGAACGTAGCTGAACGGTCAGGTCAAGTGGTGCAATTTGTCGGACAGTGATTTTGAGTCCCACGAGGCGTGCCCCTGGCATAGGCCCTGGCCATAGGTAAGATTCTGGATTTTATAAGAATAATTAAATTATCAAATACTTCATTATCGTCGTTTATTTCAACTTTGAACCTTGGCATGATTAAAATATATTTAGAGTTTTTAATTGATTTGATACTTCATACACACGTCGCAATCGTTTCAACTCTTTATAAATCACTGGTAATCATTCTGTGGGTTAGAGGTCATTACAATGTCAACAGAAGAAATGCATACCAAGGCCATCAATCGTCACCGACGTGACTTAATCCGAACCCGTCCGACTGTACTGACAAGTGACTGTAGTGCGTAGTGCTCCTCTGTTGGGCACCACAAGCGTCTAGCCGTACCAATTCTACTTTTAATCCCGTAGTTCATGCGCATTGTGGCCGCGGCAAATTCAAAATAAAAATTCATCGTGTGCACTGTGTGTGATATTGACATTTAGGTTAAGAAGATCAAGTTATTTTATTGGGAAGATATAAACATCTCAAAGGCCTTTTTTAATATGTTGAGTAATGTTTTTTTGAAACTGGACACAAAGTAATGTATAAAAAACTTTATTAAAATTACTTACGTTTTCGGTGGATAGCAATATATTCTCCATATAGATTAGTTTAGTTTTATTTTTGAAAGAAAAAAAAAACTCTTCATGTTCCTCTTGATAATAATTTTTTAATAATTTCATGTTAGTAAGTATCTATTTCTCAATGTATCTATTTTAATATTGATCACATGTATTATTGTAGAGAAGTCTTGATAAAGAAAATAAACATTTTCGAAAGCTCGACTGAAAAAACGAAGAATATTCATTGAATTGGTCATCCCTGACTGCTGCCCAAATAAAACCCCTTACCTATATATATATATATATATATATATATATATATATATATATATATATATATGTTGTTGACTTCCTTTGTTTCTATTTTTACATCCAAGTGTTGTACATCATCGCACTTGATTTTACCGTACTGATGAGAGCTTAAGCTCGAAACACGTGTCTACGGTTGCAGAACATTTTGAGGGTTATACCCAATAACTTTTCTACTTATATTTTTATATATTGCCCCTCGCTAAATCCATCCTTATTTATATATATATATATATATATATATATATATATATATATATTTTCATGCATTTCGATTCGTAATAATATTCTCAACAACAAATCTCATTTGACTTTTTTTCGTAAAGAAAATAAGAGAGTTTTATTAATAGGAAACATTTGTAACAAACGGATTTGATAAAGCGCTATAAAATATCGAGTAAATGTTCAAAAACACCGCCTTCTTGTTGAACACATATTTGGGCCCTCCTATTGACACTACGTGTGGCATTCAACACAGTTCGGCCATCAATTCTATTAATTATAGTTTTAATATAATTTTTCAGTTCATCTACATTAATATGTTTTATTTTGTACGCCTTATTTTTCAGATATCCCAAAAATAAAAATCTGGAAGTGTCATGTCTGATGAACGAGGGAGCCACTTAACAGGACCATTTGTAGCAATCCATCTGTTTCCAAAACAGCCTCGCAGCATTTTTTTACGCCACTGACATTATGTGCTGGTGCTCCATCCTGCTGAAAATAGATCACCTGACGAGCCTCCAGATCAAGATCATCGAAGAACTCTTTCTACACTCTTGTTTATAAATGAATGTAACGGGGTCCGTTCAAAGAACCATGGTAGAAAAATGGACCGATAATTCTGCCTCTAAATAAACCACACCAAACATCAATACTGAATAGTCTTTGCGGATTGTGGGGATGGACTAGAAATGGATTATGTCTACTCCAATAATAAAAATTGTTTCTATTATACATCTCACGATTTAAAAAATTAACCTTATCGCTCCATATAATATTTCTATAGAAGTTTGGATCTTGTCTGCATTTATTCATAAACCACCGACGAAACCCCAATCGTCTCTCAGGATCACCAGTTTCTAGTGTTTGCACTGGTCTTAACTTATAAGGAGAAATCTTATGTTTCTTCAGAATTCGTTGAATACCAGAAAGTGGAACAGCTATTTCTCTAGATAAATCTCTAGTGGAATTATTTGGATATACCTCAAAGTAGGATAAAACGTCAATTTCTGTATCTTCAGATATCACAAAACGTTTTTTAGTTCTCTTCTCAAAAACTTTTTCATTGTTCCTGAATCAACGATGAAGCACAGTACACTTGATTCTTGATATATCCCCAAAGGAAAAATTCTAGTGGGGTTAGGTCGGGGGACCTTGCAGGCCAGGATGTATCACTATGAATACCGATCCACTGTCCTGGGAAGCGACGGTTCAAATAATCACGAACAATTCTAGAGTTATGTGCTGGAAACCAGCAGCTGTGAGTAACCGCTAATGGAAAATTATCTAGAGCGTCTTTCATATCATTTACTAACAAATTTATGTACCGCTCTGCTGTTAAATTTTTTTGGTAGATAAAAGGCACAATTACATTCGTACCGAGAATTCCAACCCACATGTTAAAACCGAAACGATGTTGATGTCTGGACACTTTGTGTACATGCGGATTTTGTTGTGACCAATAATGAACGTTTGTTCGAATACCATTGTTGATGAAAGAGAAATTATCATCGTCTTGGCATTTTCTAGTGTACCATTCACAAAAGGTTCTTCGCCTTTCGCCGTATGTTATTTTAATAAAGTTCTTTAAACATTACCTTGTGTTTCATATATCCAGTTGAAAAAAACCTTACTCAACATATCATAAAAGGCCTTTGAGATATTTATGTCCTCCCAATAAAATAACTATGATCTTGACCTAAATGTCACACAGTGCACAACATGATGAATTTTTATTTTGAATTTTCCGCGGTCACAATGCGTATGCGGAGCTACGGGATCAGACACGGCTAGACGCTTCTTTGCGCACACGTCGAGTTTATATTCAAGAGAGAGAGAGGGTCAAGCTTTGTTGTTCCGCAAAGATCAGGTAAATAGATACCTGTTAGTTGGAGGTGAATGTTCAATGTAGGCGAAGAAGCGGGTCACGTGTTTGTGATATTTGTTTTTATTTTGCTTCGAAAGTGTTGCTTGGGGCTAATTTGAAAATGTCAATACAGGAAGTGTGCAGACTGTGTTTATCCAAAAGCGATCTTTTGTGTGTGTTTGATAAAAGATTCGAAAGGAGAGATTATTTGAGAGATGTGATACTTATTACGACTGGTGTTGAGGTATGTACTTTTTTCACTTTTAGGTACCTCAATTCTTTCTTATTATTGATCACTAGATCGATCAAAACTGTAACAATCAAATACATAATCGGCTGTACTGTCACAAGACAGTGAGAATAGATTGAATATAATTTGACAGTTCGAAAAAAGTGAAAAAACTTGTTGCCAAGCAAATGACACAAGGTCCGTCGAGTGGTTATTACTAAATGACACCAAGTTTGAGAAAAAAATCTGGAGAATTATACAGGGTGTTCATTAAGTACTTGTTCTAACTTCAAAGGGTAAATCTTTTACAAGATAGAAAGTTCATATGAACATGTGTCAGCAAATGTTTTGTTTCGGAGATACAGGGTGTTGGAAGTTAAAATTTTATTCTCAATTATTTTGAATAACTTTTGCAAAAAATTATTTTTTCGCGCAAAATTTGGTGAACGGGTCTTATTTTGAGGTGAAAAATCAAAATTTGGTATTCATTTTTATGTAGTACTTAGAGGAAGCTGCGAACACTCTCATTATTATTTACTTTAATTTGGCCTATCTTTTTTGCCAGTGAACATTGGGAATCATTTTAAAAGCTTTTGTTTTACTTGCTCTTTGTGTTAGTTTGTGTGTGTGTGTGTGTTAGGTGGGTGCAAAAGCAAATGGTTGATATTTCTCATAAAAAAAAACGTTTACCAAATTTTGTGCGAAAAATTAATTTTTTGCAAAAGTTTTTCAAAATATTTGAAAATAAAATCTCAACTTCAACACCCTGTATCTCCGAAACGAAACATTTGCGGACACATGTCCATATGAACTTTTTATCTTGAAATTAGTCAAATATTCACCCTTTCATTTGAATGTTATTTTTCTGTTATTCTTCTGAAAACTTGAAAGCAACTTTACAACAATACGAACTAGAACATTGAGCCTGGTTAATGGTTAAGCAATAGGTGAGTCTAACAGCATGCAGCGGCTGCAGCCGCTTTCACGCGTGATAGACGGCTGACAGGTCTTCCAGCCGCTACAGATAAACGAAGCGCTTTATTTTCCGCTGGATTTATTTGAAGCGGTTCAGTGGTCCGTAATTTGGAACGTCTAATAGACTTGTAAAGCGCTTTATGCTTCATCCACCAAAGCACTTCACACATATTTTCAACAGTCCCCCACAATACGAATGCGTATCTGTCATTGTGTCAACAAAAGCCATTTATGGCCCACTGATGGTTTGAAATTTGAAATCGATCAGTGTATAAATCCTTAGTTTACGCACTGTCATAGAAATAGTATATTGTGTATCTAGTGCGTAAAAAAGTCTTCACGCACGTGGTGCACACTATACTTTTTCTACGACATTTTACTTAGAGATTGAATTAAAGGAAAATTTGACTAATTTTCTTTATTACAATAATAATTATTATGAACAGTTATATTGCAATTTTGTAAATTGTCAAAATGTACATTTACTTTCTCTGTCTCTACAAAATTAGTGCTGCTTGTACTGTTGGTATTGACAACACAACTACGATTATTCTCAGTTGTTAAGATTTTATCGCAGACATCTATCTTTTTAGTTCGGGATTCTTCCACGTAGGCTTCTGCCACTGAGGATGATTTCCAGCCGCCGTGTTTTTTTAGCGTTAGGAGATCTCCTCCACCTTCGACTAATAAAGACGCAGATGAACGCCGTTAGGCTGCGCCCGGTAAATTCGTTGGGATTGGGGAGTTTCAAAAATGTGGCAACTTCTGAAGGGATTTTTCCGAGGGGGAAGTAACTCTTTCATTAGGTGTACATCATAACATTTTCATTACTTCATTAATCATTTCATATTCAACTTAAAATCGAAATCTATGTTTCTGGGGATCCGTGATATGATTTTTTTCGGTTCCAAGTTGGCAAATTTATGCCGTCTGACAATCGGTAAGTGATCGCCTCGGTGATCGCTGAGCAGACGCGGATTAATAGTATAACATCATTAATGGTAATTATTTTTCATTAGAGTTAATTACTGCATTATTTTCATTAGGTGTACAAAAAATGGCTAGTTACTTCCCCCTCGGATTTTTCCTATCTTATTTATACCAATCACTTGCCGAGTACATTCCCCTCGTTGATAATTAATAAAGAATTTATTTTCGGCATAATCCTTGGGACGAAGAGCCACGTATTTGTGATATATGTCCAAGTATTCAGTAACAGTAAATTTTCTAGAAACCTTAGTCTTCGTATCATTAACTGACACAATAAGAACTGTTCCAAATTTTGGATGTCATCCATTTTTAATTTATAGAGCTCATCTCTGCGCAGGGCTTCAGCTACCCCAAACAACAAAATAAGCTAAAAATTTAAAGATTAGTGTTTATCGATATTTATACAAATTGACTTACTTTGGTTAATAAATATTTTTCATCGGATGCCTCTTTGAGAAATTTTAATACGTGTTCCTTTTACAAAACGCGTGATTTTTTAGGAATGTATTACTCGTTTTTCAGTTTCAAGAAAGCGCGAACTTTCGGATAATCACCAATTTGTACGTTGTACTTAACACTAAGGGTGCTTTTCAACATTGAGTAGTGACTCCATAAGGTAGAAAATTTAACCTTTGTTGATAATTCAGATATGATTGGACGTTGTTTGTATTGCGCCATTGCATAAACTTTTCGTAAATTCCCAACGATTTTTGTGGCAATAACGATGAACTTGCTTCACTGGCTGCTAACGTTATATTTGGAGGAGGTGATGGGAGTACTTCAATGCTGTCCATCAGGAATTTGCGTGAAATACACAGCTAATCGGTTTAAATCAAAATTTCGTCGTACTATTTATTAATTCAGAGGGTAATTACTTACTATTTACGGTCTATTAACTGATGTAACTCTGAACTTCACTCTGCGGGAACTGTCATATTTGTCAATATCTCTCGCCACCGCTACATAGACCAGCGACCGGTGTGTGAATTTGTATTGACTCTTGGCACCGGTGCGTGAAATAAATCCCATAAGGAAAGCATGGCACTTCACACACCGATTCGTGAAATGAAGCTTTACTTTACACATTTTTATCGATGTGTGACGTTAGTAATTCACATACGGGAGTAGAAAAAATATATTAATCTACGTTGTCAGACAACGAAAATAAAATTGCCACTAGGTATCCAAATGCTTTGATTGGCCAGAACGTACATGAATTATATAAATTGAAAGTTTCTATCAGAAATCTCAATTGAATTTGCGTACTGATTGATTGGGTTATTGGACTAGGTGTTAATAATTGGTTTGCGTCGTTGCGAAGTTTTTCTAAGATGCCAGCCGTAAATTTTTCGACCATGATTCATTCATTTATTCTGGAAGAACTATTGAAATATCATTTTTGTAACTGAAATATTTCCGGATATAAAATCGAGGATTGACACTTCGTGCCGCTCCAAATTGATTTGAGGCGATAAGGGCATTCTATGGATTACCAGGATCATTTCGGCGTGAACAATGCTTTGGTTCGTTCAGTATTAACCGAGATATTGGCAAAAAATGTCTGAAATTACGCATTCTATGGATTTCCATGATTATTTTAGTGTGGAAATTGTTTTGGCTAGTAAAGTATTAACCCAGTTATTAGCAAAAATCTGTCATAAATGACAGATCCTCCCCTACGGCACTCCAAATTGTTTCGGAACCTTTTTCAGGTTATTCCAAATCTTTCTGTGATATTCTTGGATTCGTCAAATACGGTCAAATATTAACTAAAATACCCCTGGATAAAAAATCGTGGATGACACTTCGTGCCGCTCCAAAGTGATCTGAGGCAATAAGGTCATTCTATGGATTACCAGGATCATTTCGGTGTAAATAATGTTTTGGTTCGTCCAGTATCAACCGTCTGAAATTACGCATTCTATGGATTCCCAGGATTATTTTAGTGTGAAAATTGTTTTGGCTCGTCCAGTATTAACCCAGTTATTAGAAAAAATCTGTCATGAATGACAGATCCTTCCTCTTCTACGGCGCTCCAAATTGTTTCGAAACTACATGTACCTTTTTCAGGTTATTTCAAATGTTTCTGTAAAATTTTTGGGTACGTCAAATATTAACTGAAATACCTGTGGATATAAAATCGTGGTTGATACTTCGTGCCGCTCCTAATTGATCTGAGGCAATAAGGGCATTCTATGAATTACCAGGACCATTTTGGTGTAAATGATATTTTGGTTCATCCACTATTAGCCAAAATATTGGCAAAAGTCTGTCATAAATGACAGATTCTTCCTTCCCTAGGCAGCTCCAAATTGTTTCGAAACTACATGTACATTCTTCAGGTTATTCCAAATGTTTCGGTCCATTTTTTGAGTTCGTCAAATATTAACTGAGATTTCTCTGCATATAAAATCGTGGATGACACTTCGTGCCGTTACTAATTGATCTGAGGCAATAAGGGCTTTCTATGGATTACCAGGATCATTTTGGTGTAAATGATATTTTGGTTCTTCCACTATCAGCCAAAATATTGGCAAAAGTCTGTCATAAATGACAGATCCTTCCTTCCCTAGGCAGCTCCAAATTGTTTCGAAACTACATGTACATTCTTCAGGTTATTCCAAATGTTTCGGCGCAATTTTGAGTTCGTCAAATATTAACTGAGATATCTCTGCATATAAAATCGTGGATGACACTTCGTGCCGTTCCTAATTGATCTGAGGCAATAAGGGCATTCTATGGATTACCAGGATCATTTTGGTGTAAATGATATTTTGGTTCTTCCACTATTAGCCAAAATATTGGCAAAAGTCTGTCATAAAAGACAGATCCTTCCTTCCCTAGGCAGCTCCAAATTGTTTCGAAACTACATGTACATTCTTCAGGTTATTACAAATGTTTCGGTGCAATTTTGAGTTCATCAAATATTAACTGAGATATCTCTGGATATAAAATCGTGGATGACAGTTCGTGCCGCTCCAAACTGACCCTAGGCAATAAGGGCATTCTCTTGATTACCAGGATCATTTCGGTGTAAACAATGTTTTGGTTCGTCCAGTACTAACCGAGATATTGTCAAAAAACGTTTTGAAATTACAGTTTGTAGCGCATTCTATGGATACCCAGAATTATTCCAGTGCGAAAATTGTTTTGGTTCGTCCAATATCAACGCAGTTATTAGCAAACATCTGTCATAAATGACAAATGTTTCCTCCCCTACTGCTCTCCAAATTGTTTCGAAACTAGATGTGCATTTTTCAGTTTATTTCAAATGTTTCAGTGAAAAACATTTTTCGGTTCGTCAAATATCAACTGAGATGCCTCCAAATATAAAATCGTGGATTACACTTCGTGCCGCTCCACATCGATCTGAGATAATTGAGAAAAAAGTCTCTCTGAATTTAAATTTTCTCAATATTTTCAATGATTTTCGACATTCTTCATTATTTTATAACAAAATGAAGTTTATATTAAATTATATACAATAAAATATTTGAATACTTACAAAATTAATTTAGGAACATAATTTTTGTCATTTTTTACAACTATGGAAAATCATTGAAAATGTTGAGAAAATGAGGATTCAGAGAGACTTGTCGGTTTTTCTCAACTTTAGGCGGTTTAACAATCTATAAACCATACCAAGTTATAAAGACTATTTCAAAGTAGACGTTTCAATAGTTCAAATAATCACTTATAGACATTCGAAATACAAAAAAATATCAAAACAATAATTGTAAGTGGAAGATAATAGTACTTTTTTTCGAAAAAAAATACCTTACTTCACCTAGTCGTCTTCTGAATTGCGAAAAAAATCATGCTTAATGCTTATTTGACACCAAAAAAGACATATTTATTGAATTGTTCATCTAAATTAATTATTTATACGCGAGAAAAAATTTAAATACTAAAAAATCGGTTTTTCGCCATTTTGTCGGTTAATTTGAGGTTATGTCGAATAGTGTTGACAACAAAAGTTTTTGATTTTTTTATTATCTACAAATTTTTATTTGAACATTTTCCGCTAGGGGGTTACGTTTCACCATTTTGAGTGTTTTCGTGTTTAAATATTTTTTTTCCTTAAAGTTGGAACCTCAACAACATTTTCCACCTGGTCCTTACCTGTAAGTTTTTTTCTTTTTCACAACAATTTTAGGCACCATTCTACTACCCTGCCTCTTCATCCTATTCAGTTTGTTTAATTCTCAAGAACTACAAGGATAAAAGTATGTCTTTCTTATTAATCTAACTATGAAACCCGACTCATATATAATAATAATAATAAATGCGTTTATTTCCATCTGAATATCAACTCTTACAACAATTGATGATTAAAAAAGAAAAAAAGAAGGAAATCTCAAGGGGGAGTTCACTCTTAAGTGCTCTTCCACTCAACCCTTGTTATAATTAAATTTTATTATGTTAACATAGTAATACCTAACCTAACCTAATCTAACTTGAAACTAGTATAGAACGTTATGTCATTTTTGAGAGAATGACACTCCTGAAAATCGCTCACTGATTTTTCATATATGATGTAATGACTCGTTTGAATCTGAGAAACTTGTATTCCTTGTAGTGAGAGGGCAGTGTTGCGTTTTACGTATTTTTCTACATTTATGTGCATTACCCTTTAACTAATAAATGACAATGTCATACAAGTACCGTCGTTCATAACGACTCGAAAAACAATATTATCAACAACATCCAAAAAACTTCATTGTACGCATTTTGCCTCTTATTATCACGATTAGTTAGCTAGACGTAATAAAACTACTAGAAATCAGCATCCTGGTTTTATTACAAATTCAAGAGCGATAGCAGTTTTCCAGCATCATAAAAGTTACAGTCCATTCGAAAAACGAAAATTCATACTCACAAACATGGTCCATCGACCGGGATATTGATCAAAATCATTCCGAAATCTTCACTGAAGTAGTTATACGAAGTATTCAGCATTTGTCGCCGTCAAGAAAGTCCATAGAAATATTTTCAATAAAGATTCCGAAGCTGTTCATGTATGCAGAGAGAAGAAATGGCCTTCCCGTGACTTCCTGAGAGGGACTATCTACCTACATTGTTTTTGATTAGCCAAGACCAACAAACAACGTCGTTGTCTTCCTTTGCCTGAAGTCAGAGTCAGTATTTTCCTTTTCATCCCCTTTCCTTTTCACTATTGTTTGAAATATCTTTAATCTTGACTTTGGTTGTAGTTGTTCGAAAGTTGACAAGAATTTTTATTATCTAACCAAGTCCTATTCGAAGTGGCTGATATGGATCTAAGTACAATTGCAGTTTAGGGTAGTAACCCCGATTTTGATGAAATTTTTTTGGGGGTTATTTCGAGGTACTTGAACACAAATCTGAAGTCAAAAAGCCTCGCTCTTACTTACTTTTTGATTTACGACCAATTAAATGTCACAAAAAGGGTATTTTCAACATCAAATTTTTTCCACAAAAAAGCAACAGATTTGCCTTTGCCTTATATCAGCATAGTCTAGACACATCAATTCACGCATTTTTGGAACATTTTGCAGTATTTTCAACTTTGTATTGAAAATATAAGATTTAAATTAACATAACAATACATTTGATGGAAATCGTTTATTGACATCAGTGACAGCAACGTCAGCAACAACAACAATCAAACGGTCGTGTTCCGATATTCTGAAATTCACAAGACACTTTTCGCGCTACCTCTCATGAAACCCTGTTAAGTCTCGTTCATACCCGCGCGAATTTCGCAATTTTTCTGCGAATAAAATGTATTTGTGAATAAACATGTGTTCTGCATCAACGACTAGTCGGGCATGACTGGTAACCATTTTATTTCGCGATATGAAAAAAACCGTCGCCTTAACTACGTGGCATTTTATTACCCTACTTTTTGGTATAACATCGTAATGTTGCAGTTTATCGAGTATTGCATTATTATTTCTCCACGTAAAAATTGAACCTTTCTACAAAAAGTAGAGAAAAAAAATAGTGCTAGAAAAGCGCGCGCTCGGCCGACATTTTGCAATTCCGCGCGCGCGGAATTGTGAAATGTCTGGCTATGAATCATCACCAAGAAATAAGGAATGAACCTTTCTACAAAAAGTAGAGAAAAAATAAAACAGTAGTAGAAAAGCGCGCGCTCGCGTATTTCTGGCTATGAATCTTTACCAAGAAATAAGGAATGAACTTTTCTACAAAAAGTAGAGAAAAAATAAAATAGTAGTAGAAAAGCGCGCGCTCGCGTATTTCTGGCTATGAATCTTCACCAAGAAATAAGGAATGAACCTTTCTACAAAAAGTAGAGAAAAAATAAAATAGTGGTAGAAAAGCGCGCGCTCGCGTATTTCTGGCTATGAATCTTCACCAAGAAATAAGGAATGAACCTTTCTACAAAAAGTAGAGAAAAAAAAATAGTAGAAAAGCGCGCGCTCGGCCGACATTTGGCAATTCCGCGAGCGCGGGATTGCGAAATGTCGGCCGAGCGCGCTCGCTTCGCTCGCGTATTTCTGGCTATGAATCTTCACCAAGAAATAAGGAATGAACCTTTCTACAAAAAGTAGCGAAAAAATAGAATAGTAGTAAAAAAGCGCACGCTCGGCCGACATTTCGCAATTCAGCGCGCGCGGAATTGCAAAATGTCAGCTGAGTGCGCTCGCTTCGCTCGCGTATGTCTTGCTACTGATCTTCAACAGGAAATAAGGGATAAACCTTTCTACAAAAAGTGTATATACAAAGATAAAATAGTAGTAGAAATGCTTCGCTCGCGTGTAGTTCTTGCTATCGAGCTTGCTATACACCTTCATCAAAGAATAGACGAGGAAAGTGTATCGTAACAAATGTCATCCTTGTCACAAACTGATTCCAAACAAAGAATTTTAGGTGACATTCTTTGTTAATTATTTGCTGCTTTGCTTCTCAAATTGTGTTTGGTTGTTTGGATTTTGTTTACTCAAGCAAAAGAAGTTGAAAAACTTTAACGGAAACAATATCGGACAAGCTGATTTTAATTCTAGGAAGGTTTGTTTGGAATCAGTTTTTGACAAGAATGACATTTGTGACGTCATCACTTTCCTCGTTTATACTGCCGTGCTTAGCCCAGAGTGGCGGTTACTGACATTAGTCTATATTATAGGAAACAGAGTTTTGAATTTTTATTTTTATATTTTAGTACATGTTCAATTAGTACCTTCATTTGGGTTGCTTTAATTTATTATCAATTAAAGCATCCCAAGTGAAGGTACAGATTCAAAATATACTAAAATATCAAAACAAAAATTGAACACTCTCTTTTCCACAATATACCTAGTCGAATGTCAGTTACCTCTGAAGAACGTTTGTTTCCGCTTAATGTCAGTAAATATTTAACTTCTAAAGACTTGATCATACTCTCGCGAAATTAGCAATTTTTCTGCGAATAAAATGGTTATCAGTCATGCCCGACCAGTCGTTGATGCAGAACACATGGTTCTGCATCCATTTTATTCGCAGAAAAATTGCGATATTCGCGAGGGTATGAACGAGACTTAACAGGGTTTCATGAGAGGTAGCGCGAAAAGTGTCTAGTGAATTTCAGAATATCGGAACACGACCGTTTGTTATTCATATCTGTCATACTGTCATTTTTAGTTACTTGTTGTCAATAAACGATTTCCATCAAATGTATTGTTATGTTAATTTAAATCTTATATTTTCAATACAAAGTTGAAAATACTGCAAAATGTGCCAAAAATGCGTAAATTGATGTGTCTAGATTATGCTGATATAAGGCAAAGGCAAATTTTTTGCTTTTTGTGGAAAAAATTTGATGTTGAAAATACCCTTTTTGCGACATTTAATTGGTCGTAAATCAAAAAGTAAGTGAGAACGAGGCTTTTTGACTTCAGATTTGTGTTCAAGGACCTCGAAATAACCCCCAAAAAAAAATTCGTCAAAATCGGGGTTACTACCCTAAACTGCAATTTTTCCGATATTGAATTATTGTCTACCGAGGTAGAGTCACAGATTGTAGAACGCGAAACATTCGAGCAATTTTTTTATTCCTCCACCACAAAGGCAAAGAATGTTTTAAATTTTGCTAGATCGGATCAAAATAGTAGCGTAGGCAACTCGAGCCTGACGAATAATTCAGTTACGAGCCCTACTGGTAACTTAGCGGCCCTGAGCCCAAATGATCAAGGTATGACTCAGAATATTAGATTGCCAATAATTGACTTGCCAAAATTTGGCGGCAGTTTTGACGTATGGATAGAATTTAGAGACATTTTTGAATCGCTTATTCATAAAAACACTTCAATCAATGATATACAGAAATTTCATTATTTTCGGTCTGCGTTGGATGGTGGTGCCAGGCAAGTTATAGCTAGCTTAGAAATTTCTTGTGCAAATTATCCAATTGCCTGGGATTTAGTCTCCAACCGATATAACAATTCTGGAATTTTGATACAAAACCACGTTAATGCTCTATTCAATTTGGCAAAAATTCATGATGAATCTTCTGTCTCTCTTAGAACCCTTATGGATAACGTTAAAAAACATATGCGTGCATTGAAATCATTGAACCAACCTACTGTCTATTGGGATACATTGGTTATCCATCTTATTTCTTTGAAATTAGATTCAACACAAATAGGGAATGGGAGGAAAAGAAAGCTTCTTATTCATGTCCTAGTTTGGAAAATTTATTCACATTCATGAAAGATCGTGCAGATCTTCTAGAATCTATAGAGCATAATCAGTGCAGCAAAAAACACTTCAGTAAAAATAAGCAAGAGATCAGAAGCAAAACTTTTTTATCCTCATATCAGTCAAACAATATTTCACAGAGAGTTTGGTGTTCATTTTGTAAAAATAATCAACATTTTATACAGGATTGTCCTGAATTCATGAAGTTATCTGTTAATGATCGTATTGAAAAAAACAAATCTTTAAAGCTATGCATAAATTGTCTTAGATATGGCCATCTGATAAAACAATGCCGTTTCAGTTCTTGCAGACGATGTAAATGTAGACATCACACTCTTCTACATATCGAAAATTAGAATAGAATAATTTCAGATCAAACTCTGGTAAATAGTGTACAGGAAAGCATTAATTTAGCTGCTAGTAATATAACAAACAATCAGCAGGTCCTTCTTTCAACAGTTCTTCTGCGTGTCATTGATAATGAAAATAGATATCACACAGCTCGTGTTTTATTAGATCCTGGTAGTCAGAGTAGCTTTGTTACTTCAGAATTTAGTGATATGTTGAATCGTACTAGAAAAAGAGTTGATGTAAATGTATCGTGCATAAATGAAAATCTAACCAATATAAAATCTTCTTGTATCATATGCATACAGTCAAAACACAACTCGTTTTCGATAAAACTTTCATGTCTTGTTGTTCCACAAATAACTAGTAATCTGCCTAACTTTAAAGTTGACCTGAGTTCAATAAAAATACCATCACTTATAAAATTGGCTGACCCCCATTTTGATATTCCTAATAAAATAGAACTACTTTTGGGAGCTGACTGTTTCTGGCAATTTTTGTGTGTTGGACAAATAAAATTAGGGCACCAAGGGCCTATTCTACAAAATACTAGGTTTGGATGGCTGGTGTCCGGTCCTATACAATCATTACCTCCCTCAGTAGTTCATTGTAACTTCATTCATAATTCAGATAGTCAAATTGACAAACAGCTCAGTCGATTTTGGGAACTCGAAACTTTCGCAAATGTTAAACCTCTTTCCAAAATAGAAAAGGCATGTGAATCACATTTTTTGGAAACTTTTTTACGCAATGAAAATGGTCAATTCGTAGTCACCATACCACTGAAAGATGCTCCTGAAATATTAGGTGACTCCTATGAAACTGCTCAGAAAAGGTTTCTCACTCTAGAACGTAAATTCGAAAAGCATCCTGAACATAAACTTGAATATTTCAAATTTATAGATGAATTTCGAAGGCTAGGTCATATGTATAGGGTAGAAAATAAAGATGAAGCAAAATTTGCCCCATCATAGTGTTATCAAAGAAAGCAGTTTGACTACACGATTGCGTGTTGTTTTTGATGCTTCTTGTCCAACAAATACAGGTCTATCTCTGAATGACATCCAGATGATAGGTCCAACTATTCAACCTGATCTTTTCAATGCTTTGATTCGTTACAGAAAATATAATTATGTGATATCGAAAAAATGTACAGAATGTGTGTAGTAAACCCTAGTCAGACATCATTGCAAACGAATTCTATGTGGAGACAATCTCCAGGATCCTATTGATGTTTATGAAATCACTCGAGTAGTTTATGGTACTTCATCCGGTAGTTACCTTGCCATTTTTTTTTATAAAACTTTATTTACAAAATGCTCTTACACTTCACAAACACAAAAGTAAAACATCATCTAATTCTACAATTTCATAACTTAAGTCTACTAATCTGTTGGCTCGGCTGCCATAACCACTCGTTTCACTAATTCTGTATACATATATATGTTTTTTTTTATATATTTTCTTGTTATATATTTTTTTTTTCATTTTTTCACTACAATTGAAAACAGTCACTTATTTTATCTCCTAATTTATTATAGTTATATCTGAAGTGTAACATTAGGTCTGCTATTTCCATAGTGTTCATAGGGTCGTATACATATTCTATAAAGTTTCCTAAAATAAATATCAATACGATTCTATTTTTCCTACTATTGTTGAATTCTGGAAAAAAAAATGTTTCAACCTCAATACTGAGATTAAGTTTTCCATATATATAATTGCGTATACCTTCGAATAAATCACTTATTTTTGGATGACAGGTGAATTTGTGGATGGCTGTGTCTATATTTCCGCATATCAAACAATTCGGAGATGGAACTTTTTTTATCTTGAAAAGAAATTCATTCGTACTTACACAATTGTGAATTACTTTGTACCAGACTGCTTTCTGAGTTGATGTTAATATTTTGTGATTGATATTACCAAATGTTTACCCAGTTTTTCCCGGGTGTTTTCTGAACTATGTTAGGTATGTGTTTTTTGTTTGTGATCTGTGTGAAGTATAGCTGTCTCAGGGTTCCAGAGTCTTGGATTTTGTCCAAAAGGATTTTATCGGTGTACGGAACCTTTTGAACCATTCTCTTAATGTGCGGCACGTGATTGAGATTCTTGGTTATTTGGGGTGGGTTATCAAAACTGTAATCAGTATATGAAATTAAATTTTCATTTTTTTCTAACAATAAAAGGGTCCTCTTCATCAGTAAGCAGTTGGCCTTATCATAAATATCGAAAACTTCGAGACCCCCTGACTTCTTTGGCTGTATAAGTGTCTCTCGGGCTATTCGTCTGTTTTGTCCACTCCACAGGAACCAACCCGTTTGCGAAGTAATCGTTCGAGCAACTTTTTCCGGAATCGGTAATATTTGAGCCATATATATATATACAGGGTGTCAATTTGAAAACTTCCCACCCTTAATATCTTCCTTCCAGTAAACAATATGAGTAATCGAAAAAACAGGTCAATTTTATTGTCAAGGGGGACACTTTCACGGACTATTTGTAGCCCTCGTGGTTCAACCCCCTAGGAGGGGTAGATGTTACCCTTAGAATTTTAAATGGGAAGGGGGGTCAAGTGGCACATCATTTTGATGGGCGTTCAATTCTTGTTCCAATGGTACCCTGACTTATTATTTTGTGATGAGCATTTTCCGAAAAATTGCGTTCTAAACTAACAGAAGTAATTATTAGAACGCCTATACTGAGATGCATTATTGTATTGACTCCCTTTAATAAAAATGGTTAGAAGAGTAGGTGGCACCGCTCCAACCCTTGAATGACAGGAATAAATTTATTACGCATGGGATTTTTTATTTGGTGGTTATTTTCCTTCTACACAATAAAATTTAATTTGCGAGAAAGACATTTCCAACATAAAATTTACTTACGCTTATCTTATTAGCTGTTCGAAATGTTGTCCATTTTGCTCTAAACAGTAATACAGTCTGTTTTCGAACTCCCCTCTAACATTACGGAAAACTTCACTAGAAATTGACCGGCATGCTGCTGTAATTCGTCTTTTAAGTTCGTCAATATCAGAAGGTTTTGTTTTATAAACAACGGATTTAAGATGCCCCCAAAGAAAGAAATCTAAGGGTGTTAAATCCGGTGATCTCGGAGGCCATTCAACTGCTCCCCTTCTGCCAATCCATCTACCCCGAAATCTCTCGTTTAACCACTGTCGGACGGGAAGAAAATAATGAGGTGGAGCACCGTCCTGCTGGAAATGTGACAGATCCTCCTGCAAAAGTTCATTACCTTCTGCATCAATTTGAGTTTCTAGCTCGTGAGTTATAAGAGGATCGATAGTCTCTTCAAGCATATCAAGGTACAGATTGCCAGTCAAGTTTTCTTCCAGAAATAATGGACCAAGAATGGCATTTCCAAGAATACCAGCCCAAACATTAACTTTTTGTGGGTGTTGTGTATGCCCTTCCCGAAAAATATGTGGGTTTTCGTCACTCCAATAGCGACAATTTTGTCTATTAACATTGCCATTCAGAAAAAATGAACACTCATCGCTGAAACAGATGTTTAACAGAAGATTAGGGATGGTATTGACTCGATGAGACATGATTTCACAAAACTCTATTCTTCTATCATAATCATCCTCGTGGAGCTCTTGAAGAATCTGCATTTTATATGGATGAAATTTATGCATTTTCAATGCTTTTCTTATAGTCTCGCGTGACATTCCCGTCTGTTCTGATACTGATCGTAAGGAGCTCGTGGGCTCTGCAGCAAATGTTCCCAAAACTTCAATTTGAGCTGCTTCATTTAGTTATTTCTTTTTTTATTTGTCACTGAACCAGTTTCGTAAAACTTATTCACCAAATCAAGCACATACCGGTGACTTACATTACAATTTGGATGTCTTTAGTTAAAAAGACATGCCGCCCTTCGTGCACACTTTCCAACTTCGCCATAAATTACAATCATTTCAATTCTGTCTTGAAGAATGTAAACCATTTTTACACTTTTATACACTTATTAAAGTAATTCCTAAACAGCCCAACAGGTACAACGGTATTCACAATACTACCACATAGTTCAAATTTGCTAACCAATTTTTTGCCGGAAAACAGAAACTTTTTACAGCAGAAGTAGCAAAAAAGGAAGGCTATCTGTACAATTTCTGCGATGACACTTAAAAATTCAGCATTTAATAAACACAACTTTACTACCATCTACGTTTTACTATTAGACTACTTTTTTCTGTAAAGTGTTTGGAGCTAATGGCTAATGTTACCCCTAATATTCTAACCAGTTCTGGCCAAACCATGCATCTCAGTATAGGCGTTCTAATAATTACTTCTGTTAGTTTAGAACGCAATTTTTCGGAAAATGCTCATAAAAAAATAATAAGTCAGGGTACCATTGGAACAAGAATTGAACGCCCATCAAAATGATGTGCCACTTGACCCCCCTTCCCATTTAAAATTCTAAGGGTAACATCTACCCCTCCTAGGGGGTTGAACCACGAGGGCTACAAATAGTCCTTGAAAGTGTCCCCATTGACAATAAAATTGACCTGTTTTTTCGATTACTCATATTGTTTACTGGAAGGAAGATATTAAGGGTGGGAAGTTTTCAAATTGACACCCTGTATATTTGTGATAAAACATACGTTTTTAAGAAGTAATTTTTTTGTATCAGATTCAAGTTCCTATTTTTATTTTAGATGTCTCTAAGTAGTACAACCTTCCACAGTATGAAAAAAAAATGTATGTTCAATCTAAATGTGTACAAATATTGAAATCAGTTTGCTCCAATCCGATACTGACAAAAGCAGCCGTTCAAACGCAGTATCGTATCGGAATAATTTTATTTCTGCACTTGTTCACATTTTGCTTGAATTTACATTTTTTTTAACCCTTTGCGGTCCTCTGTCGGGGTAGCCCCGACAGTACAAGAATATAAATGGACCGCAAAGGGTTAACTAATTACTATCAGTTTCAATTAATTATAAATATATTGAATACCATCTCACCATTTTGAGAACTGATGAATGTAGCAGTAAGAACATTATCCCTGCCAAATGATTAAATAGGTATATTGAAATCCATATTGTGGGAATACAAAATACAATCAATAAATTGTCGAAACTTCCGTTGTTTCGGTTATTCCTATTTCAAAATGTTTGAAATGTGAACACACAACAAACACAAACCTTCAAATAAGCATCAGTCATTGTCTCATTAGTGTCTCATTAGCATCATTTGATATGATTAACAATTTCTTTATAGATAGTATACCGCATAATATGGGTAATGATAATATAAAAGACTACTATTTACAATAGCTATTTATATAACAAGTTGCAAAATGAGCGTGTTTTTTGCATCAGACGTGAACATTGGAACACGAGCGTAGCGAGTGGTCCAACACGTCGTGTGCAAAAAACCCGCTATTTTGCAATGTGTTATATACATGGCTTTTTGTAATTTCGTTGGAATATTTATTCATATACAATCATGGATTACACTGAATACGGGCATCGGTCAATAACTATTTTAATATTGCTTAGTACTTTACATAGCACGAGTCTAGAATGATGGTTGCGATTCGGTTGCCGGGAAGTCGGTAGCGGAGACACTGCCGGATATATAGCCGTCAGTTGACAGTTGTCATGGATAGATACAAACATATTGAATTACCTGGCGGACTGTCTGATTAAATTCAAACGAAAATGAGTGATTCTGATACAGAAAATAATGTGCTAAGTAATATTGAAGCTGCCGCGGAGGAGGCATTTACCTATATTGTTGATAATCGAATAAAGAATGAATCTACTGAGTTGACTGAATTTACTGAAATTATGAGCATCCCATTCATACTTCCAAATGAACATCAAAACTGATTTCCATATTCACACTAGTGTGAATATGAACTCTCATATTCGCACTTGTGCAAATATGACCGTCATTTTGACATTCAAATTGTAAACAAAAAGTCGCCATATTGAAACGAAATTACAAAAAATAATATTTGCAATTCTGAATTTCGGTTCAGTCTCGTATCAGAAGATGATGTGGTAGAAAATTTATTGAAGGTAAACAATACCTCTCCTGGTACTGATGGTCTCTCAATTGGGTTCATAAAGCTATGTATGCCCTATATTCTACCATACATTATCAATATTATTAATAGTATATTGTTGAGTGGTATTTTTCCCACCAGCTGGAAGAAAACTTAATTATATCGATTCCTAAGATAAACAACCCACAGGAAATAAATGACCTAAGACCCATAAGTATACTTTCAGGACTGTCCAAACTGGTGGAAAAAATTATTGAAACCCAACTGAGAGCATATTTGAATACAAACAATATTTTATCAACCGCGCAATCTGGTTTCCGACCTAATCATAGCTGCACAACTGCATTACTACACATTATCGACGATATTGTTCAAGCCAACGATAAAGGACAATGTACAGCTCTAGTACTTTTAGATTTCAGTAAGGCCTTTGACAGTATCAGACACGACATTTTGCTGTCAATTTTGAACTCCTGTGGCATTTGTGCAGAAGGTTTGAAGTTGTTTAAGTCCTATTTAACAGGCCGTACACAGGTAGTCAGTCAAGGACGAGTTATCTAACAGTAGAATAATCAGTAGCGGTGTACCACAAGGATCAAACCTTGGCCCGCTACTCTTCACAATATGCACAAGCCAACTGCCCAAGTTTCTAGATTACTGTAATATACATATGTATGCTGATGATACACAGCTATACCATTAATTTTCTCCTAGTGATGATGTAATAGCAGAGTTCAAAATTAACAGTGACCTTCAAAAAATATCCGAAATTTCAGCTGACCACTTTCTCAAACTAAATCCAAGTAAATCAACGGTTATTTTATTCGGTAAAAATCAGATCAATTAACTCAACCACTAGACATCAGTATCAACGGAGCTCCTTTGGAAATTGCTGACTCTGTGAAAAATCTTGGTCTAATAATAGATAAATCATTGAGATTCAGGGAACATATTACCAAATGTGTATAGAGAGCATATACGGCATTAAGATTATTATATCCCCATAGGCAAAGTTTGTGTAGGAATACAAAGAAGATGCTGTGCGAGACCCTAGTACTCTCTTTTTGCGCGCCTATTTATAGTCCTTGTTTAGACCAAGACACGGTCAGCAGAATTCAACGAGTTCAAAACTCATGTGTCAGATTCGTTACTGGGATCAGAAAATATGACAGAGTATCACACAAACTCAAGGAACTAGGATGGCTGAACATGAAGGGCCGTCGAGACGTTCTATCCCTCTGTCTATATCATACAAAATAATAATGAAGAAACAGCCTACCTATTTATTAAATAAAACAAACTACCGAAGTAGCGTTCAAACATCAACATAAGATCTAAAAAGTTGCTCACATGTCCTCCTCATAGAACTAAGTTCTTTGAAAGAGGCTTCAAATTCAATATATACAGGGTGTTTCTTAAGTACGTGTAGAAAATTTAGGTGCGTATTGCTGACATCAAAATGAGAAGAAAAGTTCATATAAACATATGTCCACAAGTTATTCGTTTCTGAGATACAGAGTGTCAAAGTTGAATTCATATTTTAATTTTTTGTGAATAATTTCAAAATAATTTTGACATTTGGGTAAAGTTTGGTATCTGGGAATACTTAAGAGGCCATGAGCGCAATTATATTTGTGGCGCTTTTAAGGGTAAAAGAGTCAATTGATAACTCGAAAACGGTTCGTCGTATCGATTCCCAGCAAGGACAGGATTCTAGAGGACATTCAATTCTAGGTACGTGCTGTAATGGAAATTGAAACTTCAATCCACTTTTTCACAAAAAAAATCTCAAAAATGTCCCAAAAATGCAGTTACTTTGAAGCAAGTTTTTGGGTAGATGAACAAATAATTTCAAAAAAACATTACAGCACGTACATAGATCAACGTTTTAACTTTCCTCTGATACCAAATTTGTTTCGATTGGATGAAGATTGCTTCAAGTTTTAATGGAAGAGAAATACCATTGCAGCTTCATCGATTATCTGTAAAAAGCATCGTGAGGTGCTGCCGCAGACGTAGGTACATAGAATCGAACGTCCTGTAGAAGCCTGTCTTTGTTTGAAATCGATACGATGAACCGTTTTTGAGTTATCGGCTCTTTTACCAAAAAAAACCGTCCGTAATATGATCGCGCTCATGGCCTCTTAAAAAAACATTCTCACGCGGTTAGAGTCCATAAATTTCTATAAGCACATTTTTTGGGGTAGAAAAGGTCAAATATTTTAATTATACCACTACATGCTTAATTAGGTGTGAGATGTGAGGAAGTCAGATTTTCTCAGACGCCAGATGTTCGTTCGTAAAATCATATTTCTCACATGAAGATTTAAACCTTTTAAATAAGCTTGGGGGTGGTTATAGGTATAAAAACATGATGAATTTAGTGACTGGTGGATAAAACAGGTGGCTTTGATGCGTGGGAATGGAGATGTTAGAGGTTCTCAGATGTCAAATGTTGTTATTAGGAAGGGTGTTGAAGATTTACAGAAAGTCGTTATTCTAATAAAGCTGCGTTCCAATTAGGAGTCGTGTGAAGATTTAATTTTTCAAATAATTTCTGAACAATTTTTTTCCCACAAGAATAATCCTATACCTTCTAGCTGAAAAAAATATAGTCGGAAAAATTGTGAATGGTACTATTGAAAAAATATAAAATACAAGTGATATGAGATCAATCAATGACTTTTTTACACCTTCATATAAATAATGCCTGCAATTGATGTAATGTAATGAAGAAATGAGCAACTGAAATACTGTAATGAACATGAAATGTGAAGTAGAGGGAAAGTAAATGAGAGAGGTACATGGAAAGTCCAGTATTTGAAATGCAAATGTGCAATACTTCTAGATACACATACACACCTCTCATTACATCTAATTAGCTCTCTAAACACTTCTAGATAGCTCCAAGTACTGTCTATCAATTACCACCATATTGCACAGTAATACTAGGTACAACTAGTTACATCTAATTACAAGTAAACCAGGTCATGAAAACAATCAATTACCCCAATTACACACATTATCCTCTAATTGCCCGTAATAACACTAAGTACATGTAATGAAATGTAATTAGTCACTCTAATTACACTCTAATTACACTCTGATTACACTCTCATTACAGAGGATACCCCCGCCTTCTATCCCTACTCCTCTCCAACATTATTCTTCTAATTTCGTCATTTAGCCTGGGAGCTTTATTGACAGTTTCTCGTCAATAACGTTAGTGTAAAAGACTTGTTGGAGAGGAAGATTGTTAAAATCTGAATGAAAATTATCACTATCAAAGTTTTTATAATCTCGGAATTTATATATTTTTGGATCGGACTTCGGTTTAGTACAGTTCAGTTTGCAAGAAACAAGTTCGTGGTCAGATAGATCAAGTCCACCCACTGAGATTGATATTATCATGTTCGGATCATCACATATGAGTAGGTCAATGAGTGACATTCCTGATGCCTTTGTTTGAATGTTTCAGACGATGTAGTAACTTGATTATATTTCGGACGTCCATCATCTTAATGGTTGAAAGATTTCTATCTCTTTCAAATTTTTTCACAACGTTTCAATTGCTTGAATCCGCAATCGTCTTCTGGTGAATAGTGACAAAATCAGATGCTACTCGACCTTTTATAGGTCTATAATTGAAGTGTAATTACGGTGTAATTACGCGCGGTCTTGTGGCGCGCGTGGTTTCGCGCTTTTTCTCCCTCCAAAACGGTCCATGAGCGGTTTCCATACGTTTTAAATTTCCACGCTTGGTTGACTGAAAGCACCATTGGCTTCTATGTAGGTGGTTTCCATAAATTTCCGTTTGAACCAATGGTCCTCTCTATGAAGAACACTAGCTTCGTCCCAGAGAATTCGGTGGTGTTTTGTCCAGGCGTGGTCAGCAATTCCCGATTTTGATGTTTCCCCTCGTTGAGTCCACTTTTTGTGTTCGGCTATTCTTACTGATAATGGCCTCTTGGTCTCTCCGATATAGGAATCTCCACATTCACATGGGACTTTGTAAATACAGTTTTTACTGGATTCTGTTGTGTTCTCTGGTTTCGTCTTGGTGAGGAAGCTTCGTAAGGTACTGCCGGATTGAAAGCAACTCTTGATGTTGTATGTGTAAATTGTTGAAAGAGTGCTTATCATATATTATCAAACCTTTGACTCACGTCGTCAATACTTGTCTCTCTGATGGAATATTTCCTTCCGTGTTCAAGCCGGCAAAAGTTCTTGCCATTCACAAAAAATATGATGAGGAACTTCCAGAAAACTATAGACAAATACACATCCTACCTACAATATCTAAAGTAATAGAGAAAGCAATCCTCGTACAGTTCAGTAATTATATGGAGAAATTAAATTTATTTGATGTTCTCCAATATGGATTCAGAAGAGGAAAAAGCACAATAGATGCTGTTAATAGGTTAGCTAATAACATTCTTGACGCTTTTGAAAACAAAAAAATGTGTTTAACGATATTCACTGATCTATCAAAGGCTTTTGATTGTGTATGTCATGGAAAACTTCTGGAGAAGTTGGAATGGTATGGATTACGAGGTGTTTCTAGAGACATTATTGAATCATACCTCAAAAATAGAACGCAGAGGGTTTATAATAATAACAATATAAGCCACGAACGCCGAATCAAAAGGGGAGTACCACAAGGATCCATACTGGGTCCTTTCCAGTTTTTAATTTATGTAAATGATCTACCTTCACATATGTCAATCAAACGTAACTTAATGACGATTTTATATGCCGATGACACGTCCTTTTCTCTTCAAGTTGAAAAAAGTACTGATATTGATGCAATTTCAGCACATGCTACTGCCCATGCCAAAGCGTGGTTCGATGATAATGAACTATTTTTGAATGCGGCAAAAACGGAGATATGTTTATTTTCAAATCATCATACTCATCCCAAGACGAAGTCAGTTAAATTTCTAGGAGTACATCTTGATCCATCCCTTTCTTGGAACACACATATCAGTCACGTCTGTGGAAAGTTGGCAAAATCTGTGTATGTCATTCGGCGCATAGCATTAACTGTTGGTCAAGAAGCAGCCTTAACATCACACTATGCAATGTTCCACTCGGTAATGAGCTATGGATTACTGAGTTGGGGAAAGGCAAGTTTCACAAATTTACAGAGAGTTTTCATGTTCCAAAAAGCTGCTGTACGTAGCATTGCAAGAGTTAACTATGGTGAACACTGCAAACCACTATTTCAAAATTTCGGCATTATGACACTGTTTGCTCAAATCATCTATGAAAATTTGATACATGTTAAGAAAAATATACTTACTTTTACCACACACTCTAATGTTCACAACTTCCATACTCGCAACAGACATAACATCGTGCCTCTTAGGAACAGATTGGAAAAAAGTAAATCTATAGGTATTCCCCTTTTCAATTTGCTCTCTCGTGAAATGAGGGAACTACCACTAGAATCTTTCAAAAAGAAAATTAAAAAAATTCTTATCCAAATGGTTATATATATATATATATATATATATATATAAATATATATATATATATATATATTTATATATATATATATATATATATATTTAATAATAATAATAATAATAATAATAATGTTTATTTTAAAAAATGCTACAATTATTTGTATAAAAAACAATTACAACATGTAATAAAATGACGTCACACACACAATGATATTTCAAAACTAATGTTTTAAAAAATCATCAATACAATAGGGTTCTAAATCTACAAGTATTTTTTTTATGTTTCTTTTAAATTGGTTGTTACTAGCAGAATGTCTTACGAGTACTGGTAATTTGTTGTAAAATTTGATTGCCATATAATAGGGAGATTTTTCAGTAAGTCTTAATGTATGATATGGATACGTGAGGTCGTGCCTCCTAGTGTTATATTCGTGATCTGTGGCATTTAGATTAAAAAGTTCACGATTTTTAAACAAGTACATCAAACATTCGAAAATGTACAGAGCATAAACAGTCATTATGTTATTTTTCTTAAAAATTGTTCGACAAGAGTCCTTATAACGTAAGCCATTGATTATTCTCATTACTCTTTTTTGAATAACAAATACCCTTTCTGTATTCTTATTAGAGCCCCAAAAAATTATTCCATATCTTATGACAGATTCAAAATTTGCAAAATAAAGAGACAAAGCTGCTTGCTTTTCTAAATGTTTGCTGATTATTCGTAGTCCATAGGACACTTTTCCAAGATTCGAAGAGATTTCCTCTATGTGTTGTGACCAGTTCAGCCATTCATCGATATGAACACCCAGAAACTTGGTTTCTTGGGATAACTGAAAAGTTATATTAGTAAATGATATATCTTTTGGTTTTTCATCTGCTGTTAGATAGTTCGCAAACATTATCGCTTTAGTTTTAGACTCATTCAATACTAACTTATTTGTTTTCAACCAATCTTTAGTTTTCTGAAAAATATTATTACAGTTTGCCATCATCTCCGGATATGTGTCTCCCCCTGCTAGTAGACTTGTATCATCAGCATATATTGTTATAAATTGACTCTCTGCTAATTTAGATTGGCATAAATCATTCATAAATATAACAAACAACAGTGGGCCCGTTACACTTCCTTGAGGTATACCTATAGATGTTGTTATAATATCAGATTTAAAATTTTTCGAGTCTTTAGTGATACTTACTCTCTGCTGTCTGTTTGCTAAATATCTATAATATTTGGAATTTATATTATATTGTAAGTGACTAATTTATGTAATTTTTCTGATCTGTTTTGTGACGTTTTCTTTGTTACATGGCAATGTGTAATGTTCTTATACTCTGTATATGTTAAACAAAGAAATAAATGATCTAAATGATCTATCTATTTATTTCCGATCCTTCTGATCTTCTCGGAGATACCCCTGATATAGGGTAGAATGAGAACGGGGTTTTGTGGTCTTTCTTCGGTTGTCTTGGTCTTTTCGAGTTGTTTCCGAACTTCTCCTATGAGCTTCTCGGAGTATCCGTTTCGGCGTAGGTCCTTTTTGATGTGGTTAATTTCCGCCTCCAATGACTCCTGGTTGTTGCAAATAGACATTGCTCTCTCCACCAACGTTCTTACGATTCCCCTCTTTGTGGAGTTTGGGTGATTAGAGCCGTAGTTGAGGTACAGTCCTGTGTGTGTCTTCTTCCTGTAAACAGAGGTGAGGATTCCAGTGTCTGTTCTTTCAGCTTTCACATCGAGAAACGATAGGGTACTGTTAGTTTCCTTTTCCATTGTGAATTTGATTGAATCCCTCATGTTATTCATTCTGGCTAAGAATTCCCCAAGGTGTTCATCTCCATGGTTCCAAATGATAAAGGTGTCGCCTACGTATCTTAGCCATAGTTTTGGTTTGTATTTTGCCTCTCTGATAGCCAATTCCTCGAACCACTCCATGTATATGTTGGCGATTACTGGAGAGAGAGAAGATCCCATCGGCAGTCCATCAACTTGGGAGAAGAAACGGCTCTTTTCTTGAAAGTATGAGTTGTATAGGCAGCACTGCAGTAGTTCCAAAAAATTTGAAAGTGATAGAAATCTTTCAACCATTAAGATGATGGACGTCCGAAATATAAGTAATCACATTCCTGATGCCGTCACGCGAGTCGCGTCTTTTACCATTTGATGAATGTCAGTAAATTCCAACATAGATGATATGTACTTAGTACCTGGGGAATCAATATCAAACATATTAATGTTCAGATCTCCTAAACACACAATTTTATTTCCTTGTAACATGCAAACTGGAAATGTTTCTTCCAGTATATCGACAAATGATTTATAATTCGTGTGTGGTGGTCTATAAATGACTCCAACTGCATAAGCAACTCTATTGTTCGATATCTAAGGAAACATCTAATACTGCATATTTGAGTTTATTGTGGACGTATAATGCTACACCGCCTCTAGAATCTCTATCATATCTCAATAATTGATATTCAGGTATTCTGATTTAATCATTACTAATAGAACTATTTAGCCAAGTTTCAGTCATTGCTATTACATCATATTTTTTCGATAGAATATAATTTCTGAAATCAACAAATTTAGGTACCAGTGATCTAATGTTCTGGTGAGCCATTTCTAATACATTCATTCTCTCAGAGTTCTCTTATATATAGGAATATAAGAACAGTAGGATTATAAAATAAAAATAAACAAATTTTATTACAAAAGTATTCATTTCAAAATTACAGCCATAGAGAGAGTATCAATATATAGAGAGTTTATTAACACCATTCGAACCTTTGGCAAAAATCTTTCCATTCACCGACCAGACATTTTTAAAGCCAAATTTATCAGAAGCTCCTTTCATAATGTTCAGGCGATATGCCGTAAGGTCTTCTTTGAGAATGATTCCAGTACCTTTGAGCACTCTTTTTTTGTTATACACTGATGTTTTGACAGCATTGTCTTTGAAAACAATTACAATGTGGCGGGGGCGAGCTCCTGTGTTTTTACCAGCCCTGTATGTAGCGCCTATATCGGACTCCGAAATATTCAGCTTCATTTTGTTCTGCAATATATCAAGACATATTTCTAGAGTTTTTTCATGGTCAGTTTCTGGTATCTTCATCAGCCGTCCGTTATTATTTTTTGTTTGTTGTTGGATGTTATCCAGTTTTTGTTCAATTTTTTTCTGGCCTACGAGAGTGTCACCCGATTGAATTGCAGCATTTGCAGACTTTAAGTTATCAATTTCGGATTCCAACTGTGCAATTCTATCATCGTATTCTTTGAATTTTCCGGCAGGTTCGAAGCAACCGATTTTATAATTATCTCAGTTATTGATTTGGAAACATTTTGGTTACTGAATGCTTCGATGAGAGCATTCTCGAAATCAGCTTGGGTTTGTCTTGTGGGCGGCATGATAAAATCGTAAATTTTATCTCAACAGGTCACAGATGATTGTTACGATCGACTTGAACCGTTAGAATAAATAAAATGGTAGTAGAACTTACAAATAAGGCTGTATTCAACGGAGACACTCACACACGTGTTGCTCTCATGCTGTTCGAATCGATTCTTCCATCATTCTTCCTATTCCCTCAACTTCCCAAATCAAATCCTCCATATTTTATGATGGGAAGAAACCATCTTCCTCTTCCCTGAGAAAAATAAAGGATAATGGCAAATTCCGTAAAGAGGTTTAAAAAACTCCAATGCAGATAAATTCCTCATTGACAATTTCACAACTTTTAATAACAATTCCTAAAGGGATAGTTACATTGTTGATGTTCAAATACACTTTTTTGTTTTTAAATATACATTTAATAATGCTGTCTAATCTTGTGTTACTAAACTTTATTATTTTTTATTTAAACTTATACAGTGTGCTGTTTTTCAAAATGTGTATGCAGTAACTTTTTTATCTTAGATTTAAGTAGCTTTTTAACAATTTTTTTTATGACAATAAATATTTTTGATTCTGGTATTCCAGAGCAAAGCCATCATATATCACTCATAGGTAGCACAAATCATTTTTCAGTAGTTCTCTATGAATAAATGTATGAATCAGGGTCAAAAAATAATCAACAATAATTTACTTGTCACTGCTAAAAATATTAACAAATAAGCATTAAATTTACGGCAACGATATTCCGAGGGGAAAACATCTCGCCAAAATGTATACGAGACTTAAAATATTTAAAAGACTGAAAGACTAAAAACCGATGACTGAAAGACTCAAGCCGATGACTGAAAGATTCAGAACGATGACTGAAGAGTTAATGACTGAAAATTGACTTAAATGACTCAAACTTTCTAGTTGTACGAGATTTAAAAGAGATGTTTCCCCCTCGGGATATTCGGAAAACTTGGCAACGCGGCACGCAAAATCTCACGAGTCGTAGAAAGCGTGGTCAGGATACCTGGGATAACTTTTATATCAATGATTGGGTTGGTATTTTTCTTTTCATGGTGAAAGGTGGCATTTCACTTGGCGTTGCGTGTTCGTGTATTTGCTTTATCTGCAGAAAACGACCTATTGTGGAGGATTTATTTGTCTATATTTGCCATATTTGCACAAATAACACAAATACGTAAATAGACAAAACCGGATCAGCTTGTCCGTTTTTATAGTCGTTTCGTACATCAAAAATTAAAATATTCCAAATATTTGTGGTTACATGTTACATGGTTCTGCTGATTTTTTTGTATTTTTAACATCCACCAGCGTCTTCTCCTAAGGGCCGGTTTATCAATGCAGGGTTAGGTTAGTTTAACCCTGGGGTAAATGCTAACTCCAGGATAAACTGTTTATCAAGTCGAGGTTAAAAATAACTTCAAGGTGGATGTTTTCTCTTTTATCCCCGACTTAACCTACAAAAGTTTCGCGAAATCTAACGTTTGCGAAGTTGTGTGTCGTGTCATGTACTAAAAACAGTGATAATATGGAAGCGTTTGGTGAGATGAGTGACGATGATGGGGATATTTTGGAAATGATTGAATATAGGAGGCGACCCTACACAATGAGGCAACGGAATAATCCGTTTGAAGAATACGATGATGTCGACTTTTTCACTAGGTTTAGACTACGTAAACCTACGGTGTTGTGGATGTTAGCACAAATAGAAGCTGCTATTGAGTCTTCAACTAATAGGTAAAATAAATTTTTCATATCCAGCTGAAAGCTCCATAATAAAATGTCTTGAATGTAATTGTAGGAATCATTCTGTGTCTCCTATGAATAAATTGTTGCTCACATTGAGATATTATGTTACTGGTAATATTCAATATTTCTGTCATTGAACACATCTTAGGGCTGCCAAATACAAGAACCTACCGCTCCTTCACTAGAAGCATTAAATTCCTGGCCCAACTTTCGCCAGACGCATTCTTTTTCCCTCCAAGATACTGCATCAGTTTTTTTTTGCATTCAATTACGCCCTTATATTTATTGGCGACTTTAATCAACAGCAACCTGTCCGATGGAGAGAAATTTGGACCCCTGGCACTTTTCACTACACTCATGGTTATCTTTGGACCTCAATTTATTCCTTTTGTAGTTTTAAATTTGCTATTTTGATTTTTGATTGTTTATATGACAGTTTGAAGTTGAATATTTGAATCTGTATCCTGGTGGCTGTCAGAATTTTTCAACCAATCCTAATCCACAGGGAGCGGCAACTCTGTCGCAAGTATTACCAACCACACGATATTTAAGGGTTTCGTAACTCTCACCGTAATATGTAATTGATAAACGGATGCGCATCTAACACCCACTTTGACCTGGGGATAGCTTAACCCCAGTGTCAGTTAACACTCATATTTAACACTGCATTGAAAAACCAGCCCTCGATGGTTTGTTAACATATTTGTATTTTCGTATGCATAAATAAAATAGAATTATTTGTCTGAATAAATCCAATATATTGGATTTCTTTTCAGAATATGAGATTTTTGTTTTTTTTTTCTATATATTAAATTTATTTTCAGTATATTGCCTTTTTTTAATTACTGGAGTTATTTCAACAGTGCGAGGGTAGATTTCAACAATTGATCCATTGTGAATCACTATTTCAATTCCTCATATTTGTTTTTCAAGTACGATTGCGACGATTCAAATTAAATGATTTAAATCAACTGAGTTTTTCAGTTTTAATCCTGATTTTAATCAAATTGGTTTATTTAAAACTAAGTGTTTGCATTCATTATACAGTGACCGCCAAAAAGTATGTACCATATGGGAAAAAAAATTATTATTGGAGTATTGGAAAAAATATTCTGGGGAAAAGTTTGTGCATGTCCGATAACCTAAAAATCGATTTTGACACATGTCACGTGATCGCTAGAATGGCGGCAAAATGAAAAAAATTGCAATGCAAAGGCAAAAAAAGGGGTAAGATGGAAAGATATCAAAAAAAGTTATTTGAAAAAGTCACTTAGAATTCAATTTTATACACATAAAAGAGATAATTCAAAAAAATTGAAAATAGCAATTTTTTAAAAATATTTTCCCATCTATTTAAAATTTTTTTTTCTTATGAATAGCTTGACTATACTGAAACATTTGCATTTTAATGATAATGACAAAACTTTCTCATTTTCTCCACACCAGAGGGCACTAAATTGGAAAAATGGGAATTTGTCAGAACCCTTGCTGTTACATCGGTTCGTATCTAACAGTTATATCCGAATTCCACGACCATTGTGATGACATGACACTCCAAAAACATGGTAATTTCCAAATTATAATCAAGTTCCGATGATAATCGTGCATGAGCGTTTCACTTCGCACATAAACTTGAAAATAGTGCGTCAAATTAAAGATTCTTAAAGTTTATGTGCAAAGTAAAACGCTCATACAGCATTATTATTGAAACTTGATTAAAATCAGGAAACATGGTGTTTCTAGATTGCCATATCAACACAATAGTCTTGGAATTCTGATATAACTGTTAGATAAGAACCAATGTAACAGCGAGGGTTCTGGCAAAAAACAATTTTTTTAATTTAGTGCCCTCTGGTGTGGAGAAAATGAGAAAGTTTTGTCATTATTATTAAAAAGCAAATGTTTCAGTATAGTCAAGCTATTCATAAGAAAAAAAAATAATATTTTTAAATAGATGGGAAAATATTTTTAAAAAATTGCTATTTTCAATTTTTTTGAATTATCTCTTGAAACTTCGTTTATGTGTATAAAATTGAATTCTAAGTGACTTTTTCAAATAACTTTTTTTGATATCTTGCCATCTTACCCCTTTTTTGCCTTTGCATTGCAATTTTTTTCATTTTGCCGCCATTCTAGCGATCACGTGACATGTGTCAAAATCGATTTTTAGGTTATCGGACATTCACAAACTTCTCCCCAGAATATTTTTTCCAATACTCCAATAATAAATTTTTTTCCCATATGGTACATACTTTTTGGCGGTCACTGTATAAGTCTAAAAACATAACTAATCGTCATCAATCCAACGTAAATATTCATAAATTGAACTTAAGAAAACAAACAGTCTACAACAACAAAAACAGTTTGTAGATAATATTACCTAAATGAATAAATAATTATAGATGAAATTAATTAACTGCCGATAATTTTCATGTCAACACGAGTGTTTTTGTATGTCGCCGAGGAGATTTTCTAACTGTAAAGTTAGACAACAAATATTTTTATCTATATAAAGTTAGCGAGACAACTTCGAAGAAGTTGATATAACGGATTATTCCATAATTTGCCGCCATTTTGTCGCTAAATAGTTGCGAAGAAAAAAAATTTGTCGCTCTTTTTTTTTAAATATGCGTTGTTTCGCCAACTTCATATGAAGTTAGCAAAACAACTTCCGTTATTTCTATTTTTCCGTAGTTCTGAAGTATCCATAATTTGCCGCCTTTTAGTCGCTATAATTAGTTGAGAAGAAAAAAAAAATTGTCGGTCTTTCTTTAAAAAAAAATTGTTGTTTCGCTAACTTCATATGAAGTTAGCGAAACAACTTCCGTATTTTCTGTTTTTTCACAGTTCTGAAGTATCCATAATTTGCCGCCTTTTTGTTTTGTCTCTAATTAGTTGCGGACAAATATATTGTTGCTCGTTTTTTAAATATGCGATGTTTCACTAACTTCATTTGAAGCTAACGAAACAACTTTCGCAATTTCTATATTTTCACAGTTTTGTAACTATCCATAATTTGTCGCCTTTTTGTCTCTAAATAGTTGCGAAAAAAAAAATGTCGCTCTTTTTTTAAATATGTATGCGATGTTTCGCTAACTTCATGAAACAACTTCCGCAATTTCTACCTTTTATCAATTTGAAGTATCCATTATTTGACTATAACAAGTGGGAATCTTTCGTTTGAGGTTATGATGATAAAAATATGATGTATTTGCCATAAGATCTCTTTTCGAATAAAATTAAATAGTTCTCGATTCAGAAGATATTCATGACATATTTCAGGTAACCGTTAAATAAAGTTGTGGCAGACCTTTGTTTTTTTAACTGAATTCCTTTCAAAATGATATTTCACACGTGTGCGGTAAGTAGTACCATAAGCAAATTGAATTTGATTTATTGGTAAATTCACTCCCACCATATTGTTGTGACGTCCCCTCCTCAAATTTTACTTAGCCGATATACTCTGAGACTTATAACAATTGAGAAAGTTGAGGCATGCAATATTATTACAGATTGAGTCGTTGTGAGATGTAGTTTTGTATCAAAATGAACAAGTGTCGAGCTGTGGGTTGCTGTAACTTTCAGGGTGATGGAAACATTCATGTTTCTACATAACATTATCTAACTGAGGCCAAAAATGATCCATTTCCATTAGTTCGATGGAGGGTACATGGTTTCCTCTGTAGCTAATGTGCATTGAAAAAAAAAATTTTCATCTTTTTAGCATGTTCAGCCCTTTAATTTGATATCCATATTGAGGAGGTTGAACAAAATATGTCGTCCGCCATTTTGGGGCGGCGGTCATCTTGGTTTTGGAATTTTTACTGTATTGTACTAGTTCAGCCCTTTTATTTGATACCCATATTGAGGGGCTTGAAAAACAATATGTCCGCCATTTTGTGGTGGCGGCCATCTTGGATTTACAATGATCCTAAATATTCATAATTGCATTGACATCAGAATCAAAGGTGTGCACAAAATTTCAGATCAATCGCTAAACAGGAAGGAAGTTAAAATTTCAATTTCTAGATTTGACCCGCACATAAACAAAACTGTAAGCTGAATAAAACCGCTTAAAATATTAAAAAATGATGGAAGTTGTCCCGCTAACTTCACATAAGGTTAGCGAAACATTGCATATTTTTTTAAAGAGAGGAGCAATTTTTGGATACCTATAAAGTGAGAGAAGATAAAAATAACGGAAGTTGTCAAAAACATCGTATATTTTTTTTTAGAAGAGAAAAGAGACAAGTTGTTTCTCTCCGCAACTGATTAGCTACAAAAAAGCTGCAGATTCTGGATATTTCAGAACTGAGAAAAGATAGAAATTACGCTTCATATGAAGTTAGCGAAACATCGCATATTAAACAAAAGAGCGACAATTTGTTTTTCTCCGCAACTAATTAGCGACAAATTATGGATACTTACTTCAGAACTGTGAAAAAATAATGGAAGTTGTTTCGCTAAATTCATATGAAGATTTTTACTTTTCAAGCGAATCCCGTGTTCGGGACTCTAGACACTTTCTATTTCCATATTTATCGAAAAAATCAGATTTTTTTCATTTTTTCACTCTAGCCAAAAGGACCACCTAGAACCATCTTCGGAATTTGTTTTCATTTGAACAGAAGCTTCATGATTTTATAACATGCCAACTATAGATAAATAATTCAAATTTATTGTTATGCTCCTAGTTGGAAAATAGTATGATTTCGACTGTTTCTATAGGTAGTTGATTATCTAATGAAAGATGCAACACCGCACGTATTTACGTTCATACTGGCGCTATTAACATTTTTATAGTTATTCCCATTTGAAGGATATTTTATTCTGAGTACAATTGTTCAGAACTTCCATTGTCCAAAGAACAAATAAAATCAATTCTCTGTGGTTGAGACTCACGACTTAGATGTCTAAAAACCCTGGTGTGTCGACTCTTACCTGCAAAACTGTGAGATAAAACGGGAGACAATTCGCCATCTCGATTAAGAGAAAACAAATGAAATCGTGATCTGTTTCCCAAATAAACCGCATATACATTGTAAATAAGCAGATAATTCAGCAGAAACTCAGCTTTGCTGACTTTTATGTTGACTGGCAACTATTTTCTGCGAAACGGCAATAAAAATTGTGCTTAGAATGTGACCGCACTTCAAAATGTGAATAACGGAGTCTAGCCGTAATATGTCATTAGTACTGCCACGGTCGGTTTTTCTGTTATGGTAAATTACACGAACAGAAGATTTCAAGTATTGTCGACGAATGAAATAAATAAAGAAACGTAATTATTGGAATTTACTGGATCACTATCACCAATCAGTTTTATTTATTTGTAATATAATTTTTTTACGAAAATGCAATTAACTACAATAATAACCACGCATTTCATTAAGAAGTATTGAAACTAAGCATAATGAAAATTCATCATCAGAACCTGTCAATCTTGTGATAATATAAGCGGGATTCCCTGTGAGATATATTCGTGCCATGATTTTCATTAAAATGTTTTCTAATAATACAAGATACTATGTTATAATCTTCATAATACGGTGGTATTGGATATAGATTAATTATTTTTTTCATCTCTCTGGATTGCCCACAAATGAGTACAGTACAGTAGCTTCTTTACTAAATATTTGCTCTTCGCCAATTGAAAAACATCACTAATGCAAATATATTAAGAACCACATATTTTTCACTGTTTCACTCCCATATTAGTTATGGTGTACAACTTTGGGGAAATTCACGTTCCGCCATTCAGATATTCAGGATGCAAAAGAAAGCTGTGCGAGTTCTGGCTAATATTGGGTACAGGGATAGCTGTCAAGAGAAGATAAAAAAACTTGGAATTATGCCACTACCAACTCTATTTCTATATTAGGTTTTGATTGAAATACATAAAAAGCAATCAACCTTGACAAAACAATCTTATATTCACGAACAATACACATAACTCTCACCACATACGAGGATGTATTGATATCTAGTTAGCCTAGACCAGTTCCCTGCATAAACAAAATATTGCGTTACCATAGCTACGAACAATAACTTATTGGAATTGTAAGTGTAAAGTTTGACGTCAAAAAAGTAAACCAGAGTTACGCAATAAATTAAAAGAAAAAATATGTCCACCGAAATTGTGAAAATCGAAAAATTGGAGTATCCAGCCATCATCAAGTACCTGTATTTAAAAGGGTTAAGAGGTAAGCAGATTTACGAAGATATGCTTAATAGCCTTGGTATTCAATGTCCTTCGTATGCGACCGTGAAAAATTGGACTGCAAGCTTCAATGGAGGTAAATTTTCCATTGAAGATGATGACCGATCGGGAAGGCCAGTTGTCAGTCCCCGAAAATATCGATGCAGTTCATGACATGATTTTAACAGACCGTCGAATTGGGCATAAACGGATATCTGAAGCACTGAATATTTCATACGAACGCGTTCATCATATAGTTCACATCAATTTGGACATGAGAAAAATTGCTGCAAAATGGATCCCCAAATGTTTGAATGTTGACCAAAAGCGTGCAAGGGTAGTAGCATTGCGTTCGATCTGTGCTCAATTTGAAAACGATGTAGACTTCTTACACCGAATTGTTACTATGGATGAGACTTGGGTACATTTCTACGATCCAGAAACAAAGCAACAATCGATGGAATGGCGACACTCCGGTTCTCCAAGACCTAAGAAGTTTCGTGTCCAAAAATCTGCTGGAAAAGTTCTTGCTTCAGTTTTTTGGGATTGCCATGGAGTAATCATGATTGATATTTTGGATAAGGGTAGAACAATAACTGGATATTACTATTCGACATTACTGACCACTCTACGGGAAAAAATTAAAGAGAAAAGACGCGGAAAGCTATCCAAAGGTGTTTTGTTTTTGCAGGACAACGCCCCTGCACACAAATCTCATGTTGCCATGCAAAAAATTCGTGATTTAGGGTTTGAATTACTAGAACACCCCCCTTATTCACCAGATTTGGTTCCGTCCGATTATCATCTCTTTCCTCAACTGAAAAAAAGTTTAAACGGTCGTAAATTTTCTTCAGACGAGGAGGTAATAAAGGCTGTGGAGGTCTGGTTTGCAGAGCAAGAAGAAACATTTTTTTTGAAAGGTTTAGAGACGTTGCAGGTTCTCTGTAATAAATGTATGCAATTGAGAGGAGAATATGTTGAGTAATAAAATATTTTGACATTGAAATTTTGTTTGGTTCTATAGTAGGCTAAGAAATTTTCAGTATATCCTCGTACGTCTTCATTTATCCAGAAAAAATTCCCTAGATTTTTCTCTATTCAATATTCTACCTCAAGATTTCAAAGAGCTCAGTCTGAACACTTTCAAGAAAAAATTTAAAAAATGTTTGCTTGGGCAATGCTTCTATTCTGTCAATGAATTCAGAATTCATTTTTGTACTAATAAACATCTCACTGTTTCTCTTTGATTTAAAAGGTTGATTTATTTTTGTAATTATACAATTTTTTTGTGTCGGTGATTGATGTTGTTTGTTTGTTTGTTCGTTCATTTGTTAGGCTTCCACATTATTTCAATTGTTGTTTTTACAGTTTTTACATCATTTACGTTACTTTCAGAAGTAAATCAAACATGACTTGCTACAAACATTATAATAATAATAATAATCTTTATTGGTTTCAAAGACCTACAAGGTATAAAACAAGTCAACATTTAAATAAGTGAACAAACAGATACATTTAATTACACAAAACAGTACAAGGAACAACGAGAGTCCACTATGAAGATAGGAACTCACCCATTATATAAAACACGTTATTTAATAAGTACGTCTTTAGGGCTTTTCGGAATTTGAAGTAAGTCACTTCTTGTTTAATATTTGGATTTAGGTGATTGTATACCCTAATTCCATTAGGTATGGGCCCGTTAAGGCATATATTCAAATGATTTTGAGGTGTGTAGAGGTGATGACTAAATCTTGTTGGATAGTTGTGTATGTCGTTAAGACAAGGAATGCTGTTTCTGTTGTTATAAATGTAACAGGAAATTTCCAATATACCGGGTGACCACGAGGTGAGGTACGCCCCCCAATTTTTCTATAGTTTTGAAGATACAGGTTTCAAATTTGGCACGTCGATATATTACTCAAATACGCATATTTTGACTCCATAACCGAAAATTCACCACTTCCGGTTTAACCGGAAGTGACCCCAAACTTTTTTTTTCAAATGACACCCTGTACAATTTTTTTCATTATCAGGAAGAACACGCAATTTGTGATAACACTGTTCTCCAAAATTGAAAATCGGTTGAAAAATGGCGGAGATACAGTTGATTGTTCAATCGAACAAAGTTGGCCATGAACATCAAACTCAAATCATCACAACTGACGAACGGCGTCAGCATTTACGAGAGGAAGGTTCGAGGTAAGATACAGCTGAAAATTGAGCTTCCCATGTAATTGCAGCAACCATATTTCCCATCAATTATCAAACATTTCCTCAAAACGGATTAGTACCCATAAAGAAAGGCTCACAACTGCCATTTCTCAAATAGCAACATACTCTTTTCACATTGTTATGTTGAAAGATGATGAATTATCAGATTACTCGAATGAAAAGATTTGAAGAATTCCGAAAGGAATCGAAGATACGGGATGTTTCATTATGAGTGTTCTCAAAATTGACTATTCTTAAACAGAGGCGGCTTGAACCTACGAAAGCTAAACAAAAATTCATATTTAAAAAAAAATAGTGAAAATTTGCGGTACATTCTGAATAATGGAACATTGTGAGTTGTCGAAAAACATTCTACGGCGATGGAGCGAACTTTTTTCTCATTACTCGTATGCTAATCGTAATTGATGGTGGATTCATACAGCAGTTTTAAGATCGTTGTTGGAATAAATATTCCATTAACGAACATTCTTATGACTTCTTACTAGTGACTAAAAACTCATGAATTGGAACTGCTGTATAAATCCTCCATAAGAATACCTATACCTGCAGAGTAAAAAAAAATGTATTAGATATTTATTCCAATTTCTAACATTTGATACAACTAATTTCTGAACGAAAAAAAAGGTATGAAGTAAATTGTATATTGGTTCTGGTCAGTTACTACACTAACAGAAATCAAAGTAATGAAAAAATGATTTACTGTTCAAAATGTTCTCCATTATGTTCTCTGCACAAAATTGCACGTCTCACTATTGCTTCCATAACTCCATTTAACTGAGCTTGAGTAATACTTGCAATTGCTTCTCTAAGGCGATGTTCCAAATCCTCCCTTGATGTAGGACTAGAAGAGTAAACCTTGTTCTTCAGGTAACCCCATATGAAAAAATCCAGTGGCGTGAGGTCCGGTGACCTCGGAGGCCATCTTGTAGGACCATTCGTGCCAATCCATCGATTTGGGAATGTTTCATCTAGGTAACTGGTTACTATTCGGGAATTATGGGGAGGTGCACCATCCTGCTGGAAATACATATTTTGGTAGACGTCGAGAGGTAAATTCTCCATGAATCCTTCTATTTCGTTTCGTAGAAATCCCAAATAGCGTTGCCCATTCAACATACCATCAAATATTATGGGCCCAATGATTCGAGTTCCTATCAGACCTATCCACACGTTGAATCCAAAGCGTTCCTGAAAATTCCCTTGTCTTATGAGCCTGGGGTTTTCAGTTGCCCAGTATCTGGTGTTGTTTCTATTGAACATACCAAGATTCGTAAATCTTGATTCGTCGGAAAATATAATGTTTCTCGTCATATTCGGGTTCCTTATGTGGTTCTCAAGTAGCCAATTGCAATATTGGACCCTTCTTTGATGATCATTTTCGTAAAGGCGCTGATGTATCTGATATTTATACGGCTTAAACCCATGTTTTTTTAGAATTTTTCGAGCTGATTCTCGTTCAACTGGTAATTCATGTTCGATTTGTCGAAGTGATATGGTGGGATCTACATAAACAACAGCCAAAACATTAGTTTCCGTCTCTTCATCAATAATAAAACTATCCTGATCATGTACATTGTCATCTGGTTCTATCCTGAATTGCCTTTCCAAACGTGCGAAATAGTTTCTACTTGGTTGGCGATGTCTGAGAGGGAATCGTTCACTGTAAAGAATGCAAGCCGCAGTTGCATTTTTTCTACACTCGCCATAAATTAGCAGTAAATCTACTTTTTCATTTCTAGTAAATTTTCGCTCCATCGGAATGTTTTTCAACAAGTTACAATTCTCTTGTATTGAATGAGTTGAACAAATTGTCACTTTGTTGACAAAATATGCTTTTTTGTTTAGCTTTCTTATGTTCAAAGCCGCCTTCGTTGAAGAACATTCAATTTTGGGAACACTTATATTGTATTTCTGGTTCCTTTCGGAATTCTTCAAATCTTTTCATTCGAGTAATCTGATAATTCATCATCTTTCAACATAACAATGTGAAAAGAGTATGTTGCTATTTGAGAAATGGCAGTTGTGAGCCTTTCTTTATGGGTACTAATCCGTTTTGAGGAAATGTTTGATAATTGATGGGAAATATGGTTGCTGCAATTACATGGGAAGCTCAATTTTCAGCTGTATCTTACCTCGAACCTTCCTCTCGTAAATGCTGACGCCGTTCGTCAGTTGTGATGATTTGAGTTTGATGTTCATGGCCAACTTTGTTCGATTGAACAATCAACTGTATCCCCGCCATTTTTCAACCGATTTTCAATTTTGGAAAACAGTGTTATCACAAATTGCGTGTTCTTCCTGATAATGAAAAAAATTGTACAGGGTGTCATTTAAAAAAAAAAGTTTGGGGTCACTTCCGGTTAAACCGGAAGTGGTGAATTTTCGGTTATGGAGTCAAAATATGCGTATTTGAGTAATATATCGACGTGCCAAATTTGAAACCTGTATCTTCAAAACTATAGAAAAATTGGGGGGCGTACCTCACCCCGTGGTCACCCGGTATATATGCAGAATAGTGGTAGTATTTTTAATTTGTCAAAAAGAGGTCTGCATGATTCTCTTTGCTTCTTGCTTAACATTGCTCGTATGCATTTTTTCTGAACCGTAAATAGTGTTTGTGCTGATGAAGACATGCCCCACAGCAAAATGCCATATGATAGTCGAGATTGTATTTCAGAAAAATAATAGTTTTTTAAAACATTTAGGTTAAGCACTTTCTGAAGGCATCTTATTTGATACAGCTTACTGTTCAAATTTTTTGTTGTATCGCTTATGTGAGACTTCCAATCGAGTGTATCACTCATAGAAACTTAATAGTGTGGCATTTCTCTAAAGTCATTTCCCTTAGGTGAATTTCTATATTTTCAACCGTTCTCTGTTTAGTGTGGTATATAAGAAACTGTGTTTTGCTAGCATTGATATAGAGATTATTAATGGAGAACCATAAAATTAGTTTTTCCATGAGGTTATTGCATGCTTGTTGATTAAGGTTGGAGGAACCATTCGATACTAGTATAGAAAGGTCATCAGCATAAAGTGTTAATTTGAAAGGGGAGAGGTATTTTACGATATTCGCTATATAAATTGAGAATAAAGCTGGAGCAAGCACACTCCCCTGAGGAACTCCAACTTCTACGTGTGCAAGATGAGAGCGACAAATTGTGTTATTGCCGCCTTCCTCATTGAAGGCAATTTGTACATATTGATGCCTATTTGTTCTGTGGCGAAGCTGTGGGCGATGCCGGGCCTGAACACTCACGCAGGCCGCATATGACCCTCGATACGCTATGCACCGAGAAGAATCTGGATGATTCGATGAATCTGGATGATTCGATGGAAAATTCTAGAGCATTCGGAGAAGTCAACGTCGGATATAAAAAGAACTACGCAGCGGGCGGTCACAGTCAGTGAAGTGAAAGTCGAATATAAATAGTAGAGTGATTGTTATATAAAGTAGAGCATTGTGAATCATTGTATTTCATTAAATAAATTATTTTAGAGTGAATTAGAGTTTAAATATACGACAGTTAGAAAAGACTTGATCCAGCTGAAAGCAGGTCCTCTAATTCCATATGACCAAAGCTTGTCAAGCAGCCGATCATGGGGAACACAATCAAGAGCTTTGCTTAAATCACAATATATGCCTAAAGGACTTTTCTTCGAATCTAATTCATTGAGTATGCTGATATATGAATCTATTGTTGCCGTAGATGTAGATTTTGACTTTCTGAACCCATGCTGTTCATCTGGAATTAGTTTGAACCTTGTAATGAAGGAGTTCAACCTCTCCAGCATACAGTATTCAAAAAGTTTAGAGAAAACTGATGTTAGTGATATAGGCCTGTAGTTATTCATAATGTTTTTTTCTTTTTTTTTGTAAAGTGGAAATACTTTAGCTATTTTGAGAACATCGGGGAATGAACCTGTTTCTAGTGAAAAATGTATTATGTGAGTAATGGGTTTTACCAGTTCATTTTTGAATTCTTTTATAATATTATTGGGGAAGTCATCAGGTCCAGAGGAACGTTTGTTTTTAAGTTTTGAGAATATGTTAAGCATCTCTTCATCAGTGAAAGGAAGTACAACCATGGACGTAGATTCCTGTTAAGGCTGTGTTCAAAATTATTGTAATCGATCTGTGGTATGTCGTCTATAATATGTTTTGGTGCATCTATGAAGAAGTTATTGAAGAGATTTGCAATGTCCTCAGGACAGGAAATTTCTTCATTTTCATGGGAAATTTTTTTATTGGGTGATTTGGTGTTTCTGTTATTTTTTAGTTTATTAATAACTGTCCAAGAGGTTTTACTTTTATTTTCAGAAGATTGAATTATTCGGTCGTAATGATTTCTTTTACAGGATTCTATAAGATTGTTGTGTTTTCGTTTATGCACCTGATATTGACCTCTCAGCACTGGGTATTGTTTTTGAATAATAAATAGGTCTTTCAATTGTACGCTAGACCTTTTCACTTCATCTGAGACCCATGATTTGGAATCATTTTTAAGGTATTTTTTCTTCATCGGGAAAGCCCTAGAAAAGTGATACTGTAATATATTTGAGAATTTTTCATATTTATCGTTACATGTCAATGATTTATAGATTTCATGCCAAGATTCATTTTGTAAAAGTTGGGCAAAAACTGCTTTATTTTTATGGGAGTAGTCTCTGAAAAAATTCACCTCTTGATTTTGACTATCAGTCAGCATATCAGGGTGGGTTTTAACAAGTATCGAACTGTGGTCCGAAAAGTGGTTATTCACAACATATGTGTATGCCTCAGCATTAGTAAATACATTATCAATTTTTGTACTAGAGCTTGATGAAACTCTATTGTCCTGTAGAACAATACTATGAAGCCCGTATTCTGCAAATATATTAAGTAGTTCCTCTTGTTCATGTCATGTCGAAAAGGAGTTGAAATCAACATTAAAGTCACCTGTAATCCATAACAGTGAGTTCACATTAAATATTTGGTCTAACATCTCCTGAAGTTTACTGCAAAACATTTGGAAATTTCCTGTTGGTGACCTGTAAATTGAAACTATTTTATGGGTTTTAAACTCACATCCACAACATTCAAATTCTTTGTCTACACTAAGGTTGTCGATATTTAGAGGAGTTGTCACCAATCCTTGCTTTGCCCACAAGGCAGTGCCACCTCCCTTGTACATATTGCGACAATACACGCTTGCAAGATAGTATCCATCAATTGAAAAGTTACTTACTTCATAGTCTTTTAGCCATGACTCTGATACTGATAAAAACATTGGATTATGTATAGTAAGTTCCACTTCAAGTAGGCTCTGCTTATTCCTCTCACTTTGCATATTCGAGTAAACTATGAGATTGATAGATTGATTTGTTTCATTTATTTCTTTACTATACAGGGTGTTATTTAAGTACGTGGCCAAACTTAAAGGGGTGATTCTTTGAGTGATTCTAAGACGAAAAGTTCATATAAACATAGGTCCGGTAATGCTTCGTTTTCAAGATACAGGGTGTCAAAAATTTTAAAAGAAATCGTTTTTGTCGTAAATATCTTAATAACCCTTCAACCGATTTTATTGAAATTTGGCAGTGTTATTGAAGGTCGTAAAGGGCGAATTTAACCCTAACTATATCAAAATTATCATGTCCAGTGGCGTCCCGGAAGGCACTGTAACCAATATTTTTGGCAGAAAACATGTGCGCCACTGATTTTTTTGCAATTTTTGTATTTGTTTCACATTGAGCAACTGAAATTACATCTTTTTTATATTTAGAATTTTTTTCGTATCTTGCTTTGTTTTTGAGAAAAAACATAAAAATCACTTCATTGCACATCCCTGTGACAACACAATAAAACATTTCAACTACTAAACCATCAAAAACTGGGGTCTTACTAATATTTTTTCATATCAATACTCTATTCTAGTCTTAGAATTTTCTATCAAAATTAATGCAATGAAAAAAAAATATGTATGTATGAATTGCAGCACTTGCCTTCGGCTCTTGGCTTCGGCTCTTGCTGCAAAATGGGCTCAGTGTTGTCCATGGACTTGCAATAAAGACATTTTTATTTATGATTAAACAATTAATATTACATGGAAGTCATCTTTTAATTTTTTTCGCTCATATTACCTGTTTTCGATGAAACAAATAATGTTGTTATGTATTACTGCAGTGTTTTGAAACTAAAGTAAGAGGGCCATGGAAGAAACAACAAATGTTCAAACAAATTTAACTTCATAACTGTCACAAATTGAAACGGTACATACGTAATTATTTGATAGTAATTATTTGAAGTGTTTTCAAGAGTTTTGAGATATAAAATTTGTTACTGATATCTGAAAATGGTTCGGTTTACAAACTCGGAAATGGCCGATACGCATTTTGTCTATGGAATGGCCCAAGGCAATTCCAGACAATTCCAGAGCGGTTAGACGCATTTATCAAGAAAGATACCTCATCGAAATGTTCCAAATAGGCAAACATTTGTGAGAATACATGAAAGGCTGTGCGAATCAGGCACCTTTCAAAGGTCGGCTGCTCTTATTGGGAGACTTGCAACGGTAAGAACAGTGGCGCTGGAGGAAGAAGTTTTACATGAAGTTGAGCGTTGCCCCGATACAAGCACACGCAAAATTGCACAACAATGAAACATTTCTCACTTTACTGTATGGAAGATTTTGAAAGAGTACCAACTGTATCCTTACCACATACAGCGTGTTCAAGCGTTATTTCCTGCGGATTTTCCCAAGCGAGTTGTTTATACTACGTGGCTTTTGCAACAACAGGTTGCATCTCCGACATTTTTATCCAGTATATTATTTACCGATGAAGCGTGTTTTTCCCACAATTCAATTATGAACTTTCATAACAACCATATCTGGGCAGAAGAAAATCCCCATGTGGTTATAGAAAATAATCATCAACAGCAGTTTTCCGTGAATGTCTGGGTTGGTATTGTTGGCGATTATCTCATTGGACCTCATTTTTTACCCCCGAGATTAAATGGTCAAGAGTATCGTCATTTTTTGGAATTTGTATTACCTGTACTACTAGAAAATGTCCCACTGGCAGTAAGAGGAGCAATGTGGTTCATGCACGATGGGGCTCCACCTCACTTCAGCATAGTAGCACGTCAATTTCTGGATGAAACTTATGGAGAAAACTGGATCGGTCGCGCAGGTCCACAGTCATGGCCGCCCAGGTCACCGGATTTAAATCCCTTGGATTTTTTCCTTTGGGGACATTTAAAGTCCCTCGTTTATAAAACTCCAGTCAACACTGAAGAAGAATTAAGCCAACGAATACGGGATTCATGTGATCAGATAAGACATACGCCGGAAATATTTCAACGTGTTCGGGAATCGATGTTAAGACGAGTTAATGCTTGCATTGAAGTTGAAGGAGGACATTTTGAGCAACTATTGTAAGTTTTGTGTTAGTTATTATTGAATGAATTCTTACAGAAACAAATTGCCTAGGTACCATTTTTGTTTCAGTGTGGTTTTAATAAAGGGTGTTTCTTGTTTGATGTTGCTTTGGCATTTCCGGCATTACCACTATGCACGCACTGGACAAATGAAACAAACAATTTTTAAGCATAACAGATTCACCTGTAATCATTAAAAACCCTATAAAAACAATTTTTTATTGTGTTGTGCCAAGGACGTGCAATGAAGTGATTTTTATGTTTTTTCTCAAAAACAAAGCAACATACGAAAAAAATTCTAGTTATAAAAAAGTTGTAATTTCAGTTGCTCAATGTGAAACAAATACAAAAATTGCAAAAAAATCAGTGGCGCACATGTTTTCTGTCAAAAATATTGGTTACAGTGCCTTCCGGGACGCCACTGGACATGATAATTTTGATATAGTTAGAGTTAAATTCGTCCTTTACTACCTTCAATAACACTGCCAAATTTCAATAAAATCGGTTGAAGGGTTATTAAGATATTTACGACAAAAACGATTTCTTTTAAAAATTTTGACACCCTGTATCTTAAAAACGAAGCATTACCGGACCTATGTTTATATGAACTTTTCGTCTTAGAATAACTCAAAGAATCACCCCTCTAAGTTTGGCCACGTACTTAAATAACACCCTGTATTTGTTTTGCCTATCTATAAAAAAGAATTCCTGTTTATATTGTGAAACGTAGTTGAAAAAAAAGTTTGTGGAGATCCAATCGTTTTCTGTGTATTTTATACAATTACTACGGATCTACGTCAAGTAACGGCCGAGTCAATCAGACAAATTCTAATTGAATAAATGATGAATGTTTAAGAAAATATACAGCAAAATGAAGAAATACATTAATGATATTCATCAATCACCATATCCCTGAAATATTGACAGGACTAAAATTCTATAAGGGCGCCATATCTGGAACCGAGTAAAGAAGCAGAACACTATTTCATTTGTTTATTTGTCTTCTGAAAAACGAAACAAAATCGAATCACTCGACACACCAGGGTTTTTAGGCATCGTACTCACGACGTCTCAGGTATTAACATCTATAGCCGTTTTCTATATAACAAAAACGGCTATAGATGTTCATAGCTGAAAAGTCGTGACTCTCAAACTGCAGAAATTTTTTTTTCTTTGTTTATTGGACAATGGAAGTCCTGAACAATTTTACTCAAACTGATTATATCTGTCAAATAAAAATTTTCTAAATAAAAAACTCCACTAATTAGAATATTTTTTGTTACAGATCCACTCGGAAGATGTCATTTCTCAGAAAATTTGTTCAAAATGCGGTCAGAATGCTGTCAAAATATTCCAGTTTCGACAACAATCGTTGAAAAATGATAAATACTTGAAGGTAATGGTTCGTCAGTAATAACTAGTGATTTAATATAGGTTCAGAGAATTGATTGATTAATATAGTAGAATCTACGCGAAGTAACCTCCAATTCGTACTCACTTTTTTTTAATGAATCACCCTGGCTTCCTGAGAGCAAGGAAGATCCAGTACATACGACTGTGGCAGGTGCTGGGATTTGAACCCACGCTCTTTTCGGTGAGAACCGAATGCTCTATCATCATGGCCACCATGGCCGTGATGGTAAAGCAGGAGGCCATGGCGGTAGAGCTTTGATAATAGCATGACGGTATAACAGTACAAAACATTATACTGTATCGGAAAGAATATATCTTGGGTATTGTGGTTTCCTGAAAGCGTAAAGAATAAATAGCTTGCATTGCAGTTTCGCCTCGTATAGCTCGAAGGAGGGATATCGAATTGTCGTTCGACGTCACTACACAACTGATAAGCCGGGAATACACATGCATGTACCTTGCACGCTTGCATACCAGCTCCTTGCATGTGCAAGCTACTTTCATGTGTATACGTTAAATGGCATCCAAGTACTTGGCAAACAAGTAGATTGCACAACATTTGATTTACTGGCATGCAATATGATTGAGGGGTCGCGGGGGGCTGCAAAACTTGCACGTGTGAACTTACGCGACAGCTACGGGCATGCCAGTAGCTGACGAGTCGCCTTCGGTGCACGTGCGTTTGATGATTGCTTTTTTGTGTTTGTAGTTTCAAGTTGTTATCAATATGTCACGATGGGGAGATGAAAAGACTATACAGTTTATTCTTGTGTACAGAGAATACGAATGTCTGTGGAATCCGAGTTGCTCTTTATATAAAAATAAAATAGCCCGAGACAATGCCTACACCAAAATCCAAGAGGAATTCAATTTGACTGTTAAAGAGATTAAAAATAAAATAAAAAGTCTAAGAAGTACTTACCATCAAGAATTGAATAAAGTGGAAAAATCAAAACGATCCGGAGCCGGATTGAGTGACGTTTATAAACCCAGTTTGACTTGGTTTAAGGAAATGGATTTTTTAAAGGATACATTTGAGTATAGAAAGTCAATTCATACTGAAACAGAAGTAAGTACCTATATCTACCTACGTTATCTTTATTTTCTGTTATCATTATAAAAAAAAGAACGAACGAATAGGCATGGACAAAAGTTTTATTAAAAATTATATAAAGTAGTTATATTCATTAACCTGAAATATTGATCATACGATCTTGCCAAGCCAACGCTCCTGTTGTAATGAAATGATCAGCATAATTATTTCGAATAAGTATTGCTTCTCTAGATGAATGATTACTGCGTGTTGCTGGTAAATCCTGTAATGAACGTTGTAATTGATGACGCCAAGAGCCGTCAATCGTATTACCGACTTGAATATCTTCATAATCTACACATCGTTGAGTGATATAAGTATGAGTAGTTTTTCGCAACCAATTGTGTAAAGAACATGCCGCTAATACTATGATATCAACTTTTTCCGGTTTTAGGGCTATTGTCGATTGAAAAACTCGAAATCTTGATACAAGGATACCAAACGCATTTTCGACGATTCGCCTAGCCCTTGATAACCTATAGTTAAAAACTTTTTCTCTTTGAGTTGTCATGGTAGGAAACGGTTTCATAAGATATTTTTTTAATGGAAAAGCTGCATCTCCAACTATAATGGAATTTTCAGGAATATCCAAAGAATTATTCGCTAGTGCTTGTCCCAAGCTTGATCTTTCAAATACTCCTCCATCTGAAGCTCTACCGTTGCATCCTACATCAATATAAGAAAAGCAGTAATCATCATCCACCAATGCTAATAGTACTATGCTGTTGTTTCCTTTATAATTAAAATAATCTGAACTATCATCAGGAGCAATTATATTTATGTGTTTGCCATCGATAGCTCCAATACAGCCAGGAAAATTCCATTTAGTTCGAAAGCCATGTTCTATCACCTTCCATTCCTGCCTCGTTGGAATCTGAAAAACGAAATTTATGTTATGTACCTATAGACATACACCTGCCACACTCGATAACAAATTACTTTTTGTAGGTACAACCGTCCTCGCAAACAAGCACTGCAACAGTCGGGCAATCACAGTCATCCTCTCAAGCAAGCACTGCATCAGTCGAGCAATCACAGTCATCGCCTGAAACAAGCACTGCAACAGTCGAGCAACCACAGTCATCCACTCAAACAAGCACTGCAGCAGTCGAGCAACCACAGTCATCCTCTCAAACAAGCACTGCAACAGTCGAGCAACCACAGTCATCCTCTCAAACAAGCACTGCAACAGTCGAGCAACCACAGTCATCCTCTCAAACAGTTATGAAAAAAACTGTTCAGAATAAGAGAAAACGTGTAGAACAAACTGAAACCTTAACTACTGCACTTCAACGCCTGGAAAATATTTCTAGTGTAGTTAATAATCCAAGATCCAATGAAGATGAGTTTTATTATTTTGGACAAAGTGTTGCTGCCCAGTTAAGATCATTACCATTAAACAACGCACTGGATATCCAATCCAAAATTCAAATTTTGTTATCCACAGAGAGGTCTCGGTTGTCCGCTTCATATTCGCAGCCTTCTACTCCGTTTTCTATACAGTCTGACGATACAACAGCATCATCTTCTGCCAGTTATCAAGTGATACACACAATACCATACGTAGACTCTGACAAAGTAGAAGGTAACACGGTTACAATATACCAAGCTAATTCAGAACAAGGACAGAACATTTTTAGTGAAGCTTGGAATGATGCACAAGTTTTTCAATAGCTGACACAAAAGTTAAGACGTATCGCCGAAAACGATGACAGTGCGGTCAATTTTAGATCTTGTGTGCGTGAAGTGTATTTAAGTACCTAAATAAAGAATAAATATTATATAACAATTTGCTTTACTCACTTTAATAAAATCCTTTAATGCAGTAGCTATTTCACCACAAAAAACTGGAACAAATTGTGAAATCGTCGATTTTCCTACTCTATACAGTGCTTCTAGAGATGCAAATGAATCACCAGTAGCTAAAAATCTTAAAGTTATTTCCAATTTAGTCCTGGCCGGGATTGCATTTCGCATATGAGTATCATTTTTTAAAATTTTATCCCCAATTTTTGCTAACAATTCATCCGATTTTTCTGGAAGCATTCTTAAATGGTTTCTGTAACCAGCTACATCTTCTTGTCGCATTTCTGTAAGCAGACAACTACTTGCTCCAAAATTTTCCCTTCTGCTAATCCAATCTTTCACCCAAATCCGTCTTCTTCTTCTTCTCTTTTTTTCTCTCATTAATTTAGCCACACATTCTATTGCTAAAAGCAATACAATACGATTTAGTTCACTTCGAATGTTTTCCATTGCGAAAAAATGTGGGACTGGCACGTACTGTCTCGTGAACACTGGCTTGTGTGTACAGTCTTGCAATAACAGGCATGCAAGGACGCAAATTGCATGCAAGTTTACTTGCAAATGTAACTGCAGTATGCCAGTTACTTCTACATGCCGTTAACTAGCATGCACGCTACTGTCCCGTTTTACAGGCATGTGTATCCCAGGCTATACTTCACACTTCAGTCACAGTTTGTGAACTGTACTTCAGTATCATACCACCAGCCGTCTGGAGAATGTTCTTACAGCAATTAATAAGAAATATTTAGATAATTTCACATCAGATATTTGAACAAATTAAACTGGATCGTTTATTCAATTTAATCTGTCGGACGACCTTTGTTGCCGTTGTGGCCGCGAAAATAAAAGAAAAGTATTAAACATTAAAAGACTTAAACAATAGTTTTTCGGAAAGATTATAAAAATATATACGAGTATGTATACAATAAAATACAAACAAAAGTAAATATTTTTTGAAGGAATTATTTTATTAAATATTCCAACAAAACACCATTTTGGGCCAAACAATAGCCAAATCTATTATACAATATACTATTACCTGGTGTTAGCTGAGTACTTAACTGAATGTTTTCCCTCAGTTCATCCAAATTAGTGTCACGTTCGACCTCATGACGATATACCTCAGATTTCAACATGTGAAAATAGAGAGTTGCTACATCTGGTGATCGAGGTGGCCAGTTGATTGTACCACGCGTACAAATTATATAAACGGTCGGAAAATTATTGATTCGAATATGTCACCACCGTGTCCACATTGTGGGCAGAACAACCACCTTGTTGAAACCAAACGTCTCAAAATTAATCGGTAGGAATAATTTGATTTAGAAAAAGTTGCAAATATTTTGCGGCGTTTCAATTCCCTTCAATAAAAAATGGGCCTATGACGTGATCGCATAAAAGTCCAGTCGATACATTTAATTATCTTGATTAATGTGTCCTCACAGCAATAACTACTCAAATGTATATTTTCCCGAGACCAATAACTTTTTAACTCGCAAACATACCTATTTTGTACTACCGGCAAGCTCTCGAATCACCTACGTCACACATCTAAAAATTGTTATTTCCTTTTTATCGCATTTGTATAAAACCTTTTTTTATCAATTTAATTAATTCATTTTAGTCATACTGAAAACTTGTAAAACCCTCATATGCCAATTTTGAATCGAATCGAATCACAATTACAAATTTCGTCCACCATCTTGGTTTTTTGCATTGACAAAGACATCATAATTTTTTTACACTGAAAATTCTCACATAATAATTTTGATTCGAATCGGACCAGAATTACAAATTTCGTCCGCCATCTTGGACCACCATTTTGTTTTTTTTGCATTGACGAACAAATCATAATTTCCGACCTTGCAAACCACCACATATCAATTTTGGATCGAATCGGACCATAATTGCAAATCATGTCCGCCATTTTGGAGCAGCCATTTTGTTTTTTCTCTTAGAAATATTCCATAATGCATTGTCACCGAATTGATATCAAAATAGCTTGCAAATGCAGTATCATACTTTGGAATACGGAACAGTTGTTTTTCCCGCAAGAGAGCGCCAAAATAAAAAGTTATGTGGCGAATTCCTTATGAAATTACCTTTTCAATGATGTGTTACACTTATTACTTTCCTTATTCAAATTGTTTGGGTGATAGTGCCGAAGGGGTGGGGGAGAGGTAGGACAGTTGAGGTTATGATAGGAAGATGTCCCCTTTGGATTAAAAATCGACGTGTTTTTGCATTCCATTCACAACGCATGCGTTTTGAAGATATTCGATCTGTTTCGTTTTCGGTGCCTCACCCTGTATATCAAAGTGCCTATACATCTTATATTTACTTTACTGTTATTGTATCTGTATCGATATACATAAACCTGTGACTTGTCTCATCCACATAACCTCTAGTATGATGGATTTAAATTCCATCTATCTATCTATTGGGTGCGCAGAACAACAGCCGGTTTCATTTCTTGTCCTTTCTGGTTGGATTTAAAAAAAAAGACATATATTTCGTAAGCAGTATTTTCACATTGGTTTCACACGATGTTCTTGAGAGAATGTGTGTGTGCTACGTTTTGAAATTATTTCAAAATTAATTTAATTTACAACGGATATTAAATTGCTTCGTAACGGTAGTAAAATGAAAAATTGTTGATAAAAACAATTAAAAAAATGATAAAATCTAGCATAGTTTTTAAAAAACAATTTAGTCTTAATATAGTGTCTTCATCAATAGATTGTAGTTTTATTTTCTAACAACCAGAATATAATCTTTATTTTATTAAACTTATAAAGTCGATTTTTAAATTGTGAGGATATGATATTGAATATTTTTGGTGCAATACAATAAAGTGACTTTTGTATTGATGTAAAGGTGTTTGGAAATGTAACATGTTTTAGGGTTACAGCACGGGTAGTAATACTATGCGAAACTTTTTGCGTTAAATAATTATTATTCAGTATTAATCTACAAACATTTTTAATGTGCAACTGTTCAAAGTTCAGAACTCTAGCTTCGTCAAATACTTGCTCTGAAGAAAATCTTCTGTTTTTGAATAATATGATTTTCAGAATTCTTTTTTGGGCTATGATTAGTGGGGACAAAACAGATTTAGAAGCTGAGCCCATGCGACTATTCCATAATTCAGAACCGACTCTGTTAGGGCCTTGTATACATTTATTAGATTTTTCTTTGGCAACCACTCTCTAATTTGGTAAAATTTATAATACGTTTTTCTTAATTTTGTTGTTATATACCCAACGTGATACTGCCATTTCATATGTGAGTCAAAAAATAATCCTAGATATTTGGTTTTAGATACTAATGAAAATTTACACCGTGTGTTTATAGTTCGGCAATCTCAGAGGCACAGATAGATTTACCAAGCTGTACATCCAGAAGAAGATATTGAACTAAATCATTTACTTTTTGTCACCAATAATAAAATATCTGAAAATTGAATTCTGTTTCAGGCACAGTGTCGGGAACTTATGAAGCGTACAGATATGCAGAATACGAATACAAACGTAACAATCAAACTACAAACCATAAATGCAGAAGAAAAGAAACAAGAACCAAGCTGTTTGCCATCATATAAAGTGCATCCCACGATGACTGCGCTTTCTAGAAAATATCCAAAGTTGCAGTTTCCCTCAATATGTGTGTTATCCAATGTTGATCCTCTCGTCTCTATAGAAATGGACACAGTGGAAAATTATTTCAAAAGTAGAAACTTGAACCTAAAGAAATATGCTCGGTTGGCTCTGGCAACGAGTGATTCAAATAATCGAAAGATAGCATCGACGATTACAGAATGTTCAGAAAAAAATACAGAATGTTCTTTAAAGCAAAGAATACCCGACGATGTTGTTCAAAGCTCTTCGACAGCAATGTCGGAAACGGTTGATGATACTGAAGTCGTCCATAAAGTCAAACCTATAAATATTAAACTAAATCAGACTGGTTACTCAATAGTGAGACCCTCAACCGACAATAGCAACAATGCTAAAGTCAAAAATGTTTGTGAATCTACAAACGCATGTAAACGGTTGACTACAGACAGTCCAGAATCTCAGTCGGGCATTAGCAAACCTAAGAAACGAAGGATGTCAGACAGCGACATCTCGTCAGAACCAGAAACCGAAAAAGCTCCATCTAAGAACCCTTCCAACAAGATATCCGTGCTATCAAACATAGAAATTAGGTCACCTTCTGTGTTTAAGTGTAACATATGTGGTTCGGTTCAGTTCAGTGCAAAACACCTAAAGAAGCATCAATTAAGACACTCGCGCTGCAAGTTCTGTAAACTACAGTTCAAGTCTGTTGGAATGAAACAGCAACACGTTACTTACTCGTGTTTAGTTAAAGAGGCTCTCAATAATTTGCCTGCTGTTGAAGTTGAAAGAGCTGAATTGGATAAGAATGTTAGGATTCATCATCAAGACTCATCCAATGTATCATCTCCACTCCCAGGATTGGCGAACAAAAATTCCGCATCCATATCTTCGAAGGCAGCCGAGGAAATTATTGAAATAATTTCAGATGATGAAGATACACTTACTCCATCCACACATTTCCATAAAAACCCTGCGCTGCAAACAGTGATCAGGCCTGCCGTTAGGGTGAATAATGATACTGTCTTAGAGAGCCTAAAAGCACCGGCTGCTGACTTGGATACAATAAAAGAGCTTTTAACTGTATTAAAAAATCGTCAGTCGGTGACAGATGCAGCCACACAAATAGAGCTTCCAACGACTGAGTCAATACGATTTGACGAAGAAAATCTCACTACTGAACTGATAAATTTGAAGCACTTATTACATTCATACAAGATACCAGTTGAAATTCTTGAAGGGTCAAAAAAAAGAGTATCATATAATTACCATCGCCCTCAGCTGAAGCCAAAGATCCTCAAACTTTGGAATGATTTGACCCCCACTGATGTTGCCGCAGAAAATAACTCCATTAGTAATCAGACTGCAAGCAGTGAACGAGTAATCACAGTTACTCCTGCAGCTCACTCTAAAATTATTACCAATGATGTTGATTTAGTCATCAGAAGTAAATCGTGTGATTCCTTCAATAAGGACCAAACATCTTCGCTGAATATCGATATTGTTATTCCAGAGAGTTCGAATGGTTCCTCTCTTTCCTCTAGCTCTCTTCAAACGCAGTCCTCTGCTGTTTCATCTACACAAAACGAACCTCGTATACCTACTCCAGAGTGTTTGAGTGTCGCTGCCCAATCTCCTTCCAACGCAGAAATGCAGAATAGAAGAAAAGTGATCGAATGCTCTCAGCCGCTTGAAATATTTCCTATTCAACCAACGTCTCCTGTTACTGATATCCCGAACGGTAGACATTCTAAGTCTTCCGGAACAGCTGAAACAACTCTCCACATTGATTCAGATTCTCTTGAAATATTTCCAGTACGAACAATATCTAGTACTTCCAGCGAACGAGTCTCTTCCGGTGATAATCAAATAACTTTGCACCATAATACGGCTGTGACTCCAACAAGTTGCGCTCAACGCATTGTCAATTCAGAGTCAGCTAGAAATTCACCTGTTCAAAACAAAACCGATGTGAATGCTAATCGCAATTCATCAATTTCTCATTCTGAAGTCATGGATAGCACGACTATAACAAGACAAGATTCTATTAACAAGGCTATTGAGTTTGTTGTCAATAATCGTAGCGAAAGTGCAGACACCGGCACAATAAATGAACGCCCTCTCAATAGTGTAATATACAGCAATAATAATAAACAACCAAGCTCACATATCAGTCAAGCGAGACCAAAGAGTACGATGATTCAACGTAATCAAAATGTACGTCAAATTTTACCAAAAGCCACTACAAATTACCATAATTTAAATATTCCTGTTACTACAATTTCTTACGTCAATAGCCAGAATACTTATGTCAAAAAGGCACCAATTCCGAAAATAGCATCATACCCAAATAGTACTCCAGTCAACCAAACGCCTCAGTCATACATTTCTTCTCATACAAGCAATATTCCTTATGCGGTTAATACTGCTACGACTGCTCAAACGATAGATATAAACTATGATGCATTTCTTCAATACGTCCCTTGTGTTCAACAGTATGTGTCTTTTCAACCAATGCCCAATGCTCCTTTGAACAGTGAGGCTCATCAAGGTCAAACTGGTCGTCAATTCACTGCATCGAATACACTTACAAATTCTCTTGAAAATCGTTCGATACTCTCATCTCCAAACGTTTCCAAATCGTTGGGTTATTTCACCAATGAGCCAATTGTCACCCAATATTCCGATGCAAGTAATTATGTCAATGGTAGAATTACAGTCAGTTCTGTTAACCAGAATTTTGATGTTAGCAATAGGCAGTTGCCTAATACTTGTACATACCAACCCATCCTACCTGCTTCTGTAACACCTTCTGATAAAAGTAAACATTGTGCTACTGGTTTAATTAGAGTGAGAAACGTTAGTGAGATGACGTGAATTCGTGCATGTAAGTACTGATTATTGACTGATTTCAAAAATATACTCCTAGATAATATTGTTGAAATATAAGTTCAGATCTATTCCATGGAGTATTAGAATATCACTTATACAGTGTGTACGTAAGTTGTCTGTGACAATGTTTTGTCCTATTGAACATAAACTGATCTCAACGATATCAAGTCTCTTACTACTGTTGGGACAATGTTTTTTCTTATATATAAAACTGATATATAAAACTGATCTCAATGTACTGTATGACAGAAATATAAAGCGTGAATTTCCAATGATGCCGCTTGGACTATCAACTTTAACTTTTTAAATAGCAAGGGTAGTGTGATACATTATTAACGATGCCTTTCAATTTTCTCTCTAATGTTCTCTTTTTGAATAATTTTGATTGGTTCTTTCCTGTTATTGAGCATTCTGTTTTTTGCAATCGAATTAGAAATAGTACAAACTACACCGAAATCGATTCGATCTTCACAAACTTTGTTCAATCACGACATGTTTCGCTAACACAGTAGCTTCTTCAAGTAAATATACAAGCTATATATAATCATTTATAAAGGTACCCCTTTTCAATCTGAACAGTCAGAGCTGGGCAGAGTACTGCAACCCAGGTAACACACGGATATACAATGGACGTCCAAAGGATGTCCACAATGGACATTACGAATATCCATTGGACGTCCGTTCATGTCCAGAAGGATATCCTATGGATATCCACTTGATATCCATATGCCACAAAATTGGACGTCCATTGGATGTCCAGTGTGTACTAAGGATGGATATACATTGGACCAAAATGGACATTCACTGGACATGATAAATATAGCATGGACTTCTGATGGACCTAAATTGGACTTCTGATGGACCTAAATTGGACTTCTTATGGACCTCTAATGGGTCTACATTGGACCTGTAATGGTATGAAATGGACATGAACTGGATATGTTATGGATATTAACGGGATATTTTATGGACATTAACTGGATATATTGAATTGGATACAAATATTTCAAGGGCGTATTCCTGGGGTCAAAATTCAGAAACTGAATTCAGTTTCTAAATTCCATCAGGAATTTGTGCAAGATATGTTGCATTGCCTGAAAAACAATCAATAATGAGTTGAGTATTTGATACAAAAATATGTTTTCAGAATTTTATGAGTTGAACATCCATTTTTGTGCAATGGACAACAACAGGACAGTCAATCACCACTTCGAATGGATGGGGTATCACTGAATTCCTATTTTACTCTTCTGTAATATTTCGTGAAAATTTTATTCCTCCAGTTTTATTTTGCACCTTATCTTTACTCAAACACCCTTCACTTTGGATTCAAACGACAATCAGTTTCAAAGCCTCTCAATCCCCCGGGAATTTGCAATCAGTTACTGTTACTTCAGCGAGACTTTACCTGATATGAATACTGTGAGTCAAAATGAATATTGAATAGTCAACCAAGTGAACGTGAACACTGTAATAAATAAAGCACCTCCGAGGGCTCCGAGCACTATACGACACGAATTTAATCCCAAACAATTAAAAATTGTCTGTTTGTTTCTTCCTCTTGCAACTAGCGTCAAGCGTCATTCTCATTTGCATGTTCATATTTGTCATTGTCTGCATTACCGATTTCGGTAGTTGCCAACTGAGACAGGGACATTGGTACCAACATATGCGCACTTGGTCCGGGCGAAGGATGTACATTGGACGTCCAAAGGACATCCCTTTTTTAATCTGGATTTTCAGTCAATTTGGACAAGAAATGGATGTCCATTGGATGTCCCCAAACGGATATCCATTGTACTAGCAGAAATGGACATCCAATGGATATCCATTTAACGTCCATGTCCACAAGGACCAATTATGGACATGAAATGGATATCCGTAGGATATCCTGTGTTTACTGGGAATTAAGTACTCATGAGTACTTCACTATGAGTAACTTCAAATAGTACTCATAAGTGTTCGAGTATGAGTACTTATATGAGAAGTACTCAAGACATATGAGTATTTTTACAAAATTAACAGAGTACTCGTGAAAAATTAGTAACGAGTATGAGTATTTCAAAAAAAGAAGTCAATATAGTGAAAATGTAATTATAAACTTGAAAATGTAATTATATTGAACGTTGAATGTATGCGCCTTGTCAGACACAGTCAGTATGAGAGTGGCAGACAGAGTCTCAGGTTCATAATTGCTACCGCTATCAGTTGCATATGGATCTTCAATTTCCGACATGTCGATTTTTTAAATCTGAAAATGTCATAATAATAACTTACATGCGCTCATTCTAATTAAAATGTATACTCTTCCATGCACAGTTTGATTTTTCTAATTTACATCTACTCATTTGCATTTACGATACGGTGAAGTCGGTGAATAATGAATCTTTCAAAATTTAAAAGAATTACAAAAATGTAACCGTATTTATGATCTTTTTAAAAAAAAACAGTTAATACAAATTTGAAAAACCAACAGTCCACGTAAGTAAAGTTGACTTGAAACAAAAAGAACCAACTTACCAAATAACGTTTCGTAATATGCCGACAACAAGAACTCACACCTGTCACCTATCCACTGATCTCTGAACAAAATATGAAATGTGAAATGATAGTAAAACTGACGGCACAACATTCAAGACAAGCTCATACTTGTCTGTGGGGGTTTGCGCGCGTCCGTACTCGTACTCGTTACTCGTCAGATGTAGGAATCAGAAGTACTCAGTACTCTAAAATGTAAAGTACTCAAAATTTTTCGAGTACTGAGTACATCAGAATAAAAATACTCACAAGTACCAATTACTGAGTACTTTTATTACTCGAGTACAATTTTGAGTACAATTTACTCGAGTACTGCCCAGCTCTGTGAACAGTATACCCTCGAAGTTACAAGTCCGGTCCTAACCAGGTGTGTTTCTACTTAAAAACGCAAAATCGGGGTGCACTCAATTTTCATATTGTCATATATTATTCAAATTAAAATTCATTTAACGAAAAACTACTATTCATTGCAAAAGCCAAATACGATAAATACACGTTACACAAACATTAATAAGGTGAGTACTATCCAAAATTTCAGACAGTATAACCTATCATGACCTCAAAGATTAAGATTCTAATAATCTCTACTTCCAAGAAAACAAATTCAACAGGGGTGGGTTATTTAAATCAAGTTGGTCGTCAAGTAATATGTTTGAACTTTTAAGTCTTTCAACTTCTAATGATTCTAAATGATTCAACTTCAATCCTTTATTGTCCATACGAATTTTTTTAAATTCTTCTTAAAAAGTGTGATTTTCTTCTAAAAGTTCATTCGAATACCAATGTTGAATTTGTTTTCTTGTTCACATAACTCATATGATGTTCATGAGTGTGATTTTGAAATGTTACCAGTTTGGTCAATATATACCTTTGGGCAAGTTCCACAATGTTGCTTGTCCGAAGTAGGTCAAAGCTCTTCAATTTTGATTATCTGTTTTTGTGCTAGGAAAAACGAATAGCTGTTGAGTGCAGTTTTTTAGAAAATATTGTATCTATCATTCCAGCATTAAGGTTTCCTCAAACCAACGCGGGAGCGGGAACGAGATGAATCCGAGACTAAATTCCATAGTGGGACATACCGGTGTGATTATTCGTATTCCGAAATGCATATGTGCAACGAAATATACAGAAAGAGAAATTATTTATGGGAATATAGGATTCTCAGTGCATTTGTTGGAAACTTCATGTAGCCAGTCGACCAGTACAAAATATAACAAACACACGCGATGCAGATTCAAGTATTCAACTGGACCACTCTACAATGGATTTTTCCCACTTCTAGACCTAGAGCGGCGGCGGCTCTCGCTGCTGTGATGACATGACACTATGACACTTATGACAGTATTAAACAAAATGTTGGAGGTGTGAGGTGCGTCTGGCTTCTCAGGATAGGAATTCTGTGTACGACGTTCCATTGTCTGCGTGAAATTATTTGCTGCAAGAAATGTAACAAATAATTTCTCGTTTGAAAATAAGTGCTGTGAGTTCTTATTTGCCATAACGGCATTGAAAATAAAATACATTCTTCGAATAAAAAAAATTATCTTAACTTCGGACATGCAACAATAATAAAGGTAGCTTCATTTTTAAGTAGACAAGGTATAAGAATTGTATAACAGATAATTTCACTCGCCGTATGAAACAATCCTTTCCTGCAATATTAGGACCAATAAGGGACGTATGCCTCGATAACACGCAGTTCTCAGCTTTCGAGCCGGTAATACCACTCTGTCATGGCAACCACGTATCCAAACAACAACGGAGAACCTAATATCATCATGCTACTAATATGAATGGGTGAATGCACGTTCTTTAGACGGCGGACATTACAACACATTAACCTGACTTTCACCACGAGGCCGCCATCTGACCTCTACCGCTGCCGGAAGTCGAATCTTGTCAGAAATCCTAATCTCGATCAAATTGCTTTGAGGTAATTCGTCCTAAAGGACTCGTGGTGTTACCAAGCAATTTAATCTCGTTGATTTCTGACAGAATTACTATCGATATTATTGCACTCGTGGTATTACCCCCGATAATACGTTGGGAAGGGATATCAAAAACAATAAAGACAGAACTTCCAAATTGAGAAGTCAGGAATAGGTATACCGGGTGATTCTCCAAGGTGGCTCACCCCTATAACTTTTTTATTATTGAAGATAGAAAAACGAAATTTGGGGGTTGTGTATTATAGTTCAATTTACATTTTTTGACATATTAACTTGCTTTATCGTACTTCCGGTTCGACCGGAAATGAGCATAACTTTCGATTTTTAAATGGGACATCCTATATATTTTTACTTATTTCGATCGAGAATGACATTCTAAATCCAACAACACCTCACTTGTCAATATTTGACAAATGAAGTAATTTTTATTTCAATTTTCATTTTTTGATCTAGAATGCCATGGATCGTGTAAATCGCTTCATTCTTGATCAAGTAACATGGGAAAAATACGACTTTGAGGCTTTTGACTTCACAGTCGTTGAAAGAATTATTCAAAAGTCTCAAATATGAATTTTTCCAGTTAACGTGAATTTTTCAAATGGAAAGGGGGTGGCTCGTCGGCTTTTTGTGAAAGATCATTTTCTTACGAATAATTTGATACCACACACTTTCACTTTATTTTCACTATTTCTGTGAGCGATTGCAAGAAGCGACCATACCCAATTACAAATAATACGTATTCGGTATGCACTGAGTCCTGTTATTCTAGTTATTCGTGACAAACAATTGAAGCTGTTGCTAGGACTATACCTAAACAAATAGGCCAATGAATATGCTGTCACTTTCAAAAATTCTTTTGTTGCATAGTTCATAATTTGATATGGAAAATTATACTAGAAACGAGAAAATTGACATGTTGCTAATTTACGGAGAAGCAAAAAAGAATGCATCTGATGCAGCTCGAATTTATGCTCAGAGATTCCCTAATCGTCGCCATCCCACTCGGCACTATTTTCCAAAACTGGAAAAGAAAATGCGAAATGAACCAGAAGAAAATGCCAATAAATTCATCGTCAGTGAAGAAAAAGAAGTAGACGTGTTGGCCTATGTTGAAGTGAATTGTACGGCGTCAATTCGCCAAATTGTTTCTGAGTGTGATATAAGTTATTCGTCCGTTTGGAGAATTCTCCACAAATATAATTATCGATCATTCAAGTACCAACTACACCAACATCTTTACGATAACGATCACAACCGAAGATTAACTTATTGCAACTGGTTTTTGACTAAATACAGAGAAGATGTACGTTTTCCATTTAAAATTATTTATTCAGATGAAACTCGATTCACCAACTTGGGTCTGTTTAATCGGAATAATAAAAGGTACTGGTCACAAACAAATTTACATCTCATGCAAGAAGGAAATTTTCAAGAGCGATTTGGTTTCAATTGCTGGATGGGTATTATCGGAGGAAAACTTTTAGGCCCAATAATTTTCGACGGACAACTTACTGGGGAAAAATATCTGCAGTTCCTTAGAAATCAAATAAATGATTTCATTGAAGATTTGCCACTAGCTACCCAAGTTGATATCTATTTTCAACAAGATGGAGCGCCACCTCACAATTCCCAAATCGTAAGAGAACATCTGAATGACACCTTCCCAGAAAAGTGGATTGGCACCAATGGACCTATTCAGTGGCCTGCGAGGTACATTCTTGAGATGTCATATTTTGTTATAATGTATTATTTCTTTTTCATATTCTAGATCACCAGATCTCACTCCACTAGATTTTTTTCTCTGGGGAACAATTAAAAATCAGGTTTATAATACAACATCAGCTACTCGTGATGAACTGGAGTATAAAGTAAGGGTGGCATTCCAGAACGTTACTGCGGAACAGCTAAACAATGTGGTGCGCGCAACAATTGATAAAGTTGAACTTTGCCGTGATCAAAGAGGGGGTCATTTTGAAAATTTAGAAACTTAATGGACTAATGGTGATATTTGCGTCTTTTAAACAATTCTTGAAACGACTGTGAATTCAATTGTTTGTCACGAATAACTAGAATAACAGGACGTAGTGCATAAGTATACCGAATACGTATTATTTGTTATTGGGTATGATCGCTTCTTGCAATCGTTCACAGATATAGTGAAAATAAAGTGAAAGTGTGGGGTATCAAATTATTCGTAAGAAAATGATCTTTCACAAAAAGCCGACGAGCCACCCCCTTTCCATTTGAAAAATTCACGTTAACTGGAAAAATTCATATTTGAGACTTTTGAATAATTCTTACAGCGACTGTGAATTCAAAAGCCTCAAAGTCGTACTTTTCCCATGTTACTTGATCAAGAATGAGGCGATTCACACGATCCATGGCATTCTAGATCGAAAAATAAAAATTGAAATAAAAATTACTTCATTTGTCAAATATTGACAAGTGAGGTGTTGTTGGATTTAGAATGTCATTCTCGATCGAAATAAGTAAAAATATATAGGATGTCCCATTTAAAAATCGAAAGTTATGCTCATTTCCGGTCGAACCGGAAGTACGATAAAGCAAGTTAATATGTCAAAAAATGTAAATTGAACTATAATACACAACCCCCAAATTTCGTTTTTCTATCTTCAATAATAAAAAAGTTATAGGGGTGAGCCACCTTGGAGAATCACCCGGTATACGTTACATTGTTGTGAAACTTGGCGTAAGGTATTTATTGGCCAAACTGGTAGAACATTAAAAATTCGGACTCATGAACATCGTATAAGTTATTTGAACATGAAAACAAATCCAATATATTTAAATCATCTTTTAGAAGAAAATCACTTTCAACGAAGAATTCAAAATTTTACATTGAGAAAATGAACGATTGAAATTGAATCATTTAGAATCATTAAAAGTTAATAAATTTAAAAACTCAATCATATTGCTTAATGACCAACTTGATTTGAATGACTCAGCTTTGTTTTGATTTTATTTTTTGGGAAGTAGAGATTATTAGAATCTCAATCTTTGAGTTCATTTCATTAATGTAGATTGGTTAATACTCTCCGTAATTTTGATTAGTACCGACTTACCTGTAAAACGTAGTTCTTATTAATAATTGCAAAGCGGTATATAATAGTTATTTAAGTAACAAGGAATGTAAAGACGTGTTAACATTCGAGGTGAGCGAGTACGAGCTTGCCGAGGATGTTATCAGTTGATACATTCCATTTTTCCCGCTGCTTGTTGACATTTCTCAAAATTTGCCTGGATTGAAGTTTGTTTTCTTACCCTTCCTTCATGATTATTCGTTCCTCTATTTCATTCCAAGTTGCTTGTGCGCGTAAATGAGTTACCGAATGAACAGACAACAATAATATTCAAATAGTCTCATAACCTAAAAATTGATATAAATGAAGCTGAAGGTTATACTTGTCAAAGTCAAAGTAATTATTACCCTGGGCATGTAAATGACACTATTTACATTCCGTTGACAAGATGAATTAGTAAACGAATGATATAGGCCATTTTCCTGTTTTGTTGCTGTGTCGGCAGCGGGAAAATGTTTATTTATCATGTATATTGTCGCAACTCAAAACTCGTTTGGCTTTTTCAAGACGATTTTATGCCCAACCCACATTCATCCAAATATTGAAAGAACTCATTTCAGAACAAATTAATATTTATTTCAACAAAGAAATAAATAAACGACGAAGCTGCTACAAAAGTAGGTAAGGAAAATTAAACTATGGAATTGTGAATACTGAGTGTTTTAATTTTGAAATGTCACAGTTGAGGTTGAGAGATCTTCACACTTTGCATTTGCTTAAATGGATTTGAATTATTTCATGATTATTTTTTGACAATATTCACTTGAAGAAGCTACTGTTAGCGAATTATGTCGAGATCAAATAAAGTTTGATTGTGAAGATCGATTCGTATTCGTTGTAGTTTATACAATTACTATGGGATCTTCATCAAGTAACGGCAGAGTCAGTCAGAAATTAGAGATAATTTTTCGTTTGAAAACGAAGAATAACAATGAAACGGTCTACTGTGAAACTCTTGTATACATTGTCGAATGATTCTGCCGCGAAACAATTGATTATGTATGCCTACCACACTACAATAAAAAATCGAATGTCTAAAACCAATAAAAAAAAAAACAAGAAAGCGTTGAAGATAGAACTGAAAGGCGTTTTTAATAATGTATAAGACGGCCCCCGTTACTGTTTGAAATTTTAAATTTCATAGTGTCTCTAAGGTCATCATTGGAATGGTTCTCGGTGAAATTGTCTGAATTTTTAGTATATAGTAGTATTCACTGTACTGATTGAACGTGCAGAATCGCAAAGTTCGTTGATGGATAGATTTTGAAATACAGGGCGTTCAAGTTAAAAATCAGTAATTTTTATTTAATTATTATCTCGGGATTTGAAAGTGTCAACTGCATTTTTTTTTTTTCGTTCTCCTGCTGCGCCGTCGTGCTCGAAAAATCGCGTGTGTTTGATAGACCTTTTTATCCACTTATACTTTAATATACTATTATTCTTTTTACTGTATTTATATAAAAGCTTTTCTTTGAAAAGTTGTTTTAAGTTTATTTATTACTTTAGTTTCTAATTAAAATATTGTAGTATATACAAATTCACTCTAAAATAATTTATTTGACGAAATACAATGATTCAACAATTTAAACACAATACTCTAATTTATATCACAATCACTGGACTATTTATGTTCGACTTCTGCTTCACGGACTGACTAACTTTGCTGCGTGGTTCTTTTTATACACACCGTTCATTTCGCGGAACGCTCTTGATATTTCTAGAAAGCCTTAGGAACGTTCTCCAATTCGACCAGATTCTTCTCGAAGCAAAGCGCCTCAGAAGTAATTCGCGGTCACGAACTGTCTACGTGAGCGTTCAGGTCCGTCATCGCTCGCAGCTTCGCCACAATATGTATGTATTTGTGAAATTTAATATATTTGTTACATTTTTTGTTTTTTAGATAGGCGAAAAATATCTGTGTGGCACATATGCAAAAATCGTTTTAGCATCTGCCTTAGCATTAGCGGCTCTCGCTTCGATTCGCTCGCTCGTGCGGGCTGGTGAAGCTCATTTTCTACCCGTGTGACACAATATACCCTTTCACCACCTAAGACTCGTTAACATGGTACTTTTTTGATTTCATAAAAATAGCTCTAACCTATCATTTCTTCATCAGTCATTCCAATCATAATAGGCACTTTGTTGACATTTCCGTTCTTGAGGTCAACATGTAGTGGTCCTACGAGGAAAGCATTTTCGTCCTCAGGGTTTTCTAACGTCGCCGACCAATTGCTTGGTAAAAGATACTCAAGACTGGACTTCAGATGTGGTGGTACCTAAAAAAACATTAGTGACAAAATCAAGAAGTTTGTGTGTGCCGTTTTAGTGTAAACAGTCTCGTAGTTCTCTCGTCAATGTTCTCACTTCAACGTTTAGTTGGGGAGGCGGCGAGCAAAATTTCGATATAATCAGCAGACGTTATTAATAGCGATGATTATACCTTTGGAAACATAAAGGGTGCGTCTGCCACCATGATGGCGCTGAGTTGTCAATTGACAGCGTTTCAAAAATGTTAAAAAGGAGTGCTATATTATGCGCACATGTCTGCCTCTGGGGCTGATGGTCACAATCATCCAGAGAACACAGACAACCGAAGAGACAGACATCCAGGGCTCTGATTGTTGTAGTATTTGATTTTTAAAGTTATTTTTATTAGTAGTAGTAGTACTTTATTGTTATCCCAAGAAACAATTTTGTTTATAATAGGGATATTAAAAATTAATTACAAAATAAATATCCAAACTCATTTGACACATACATAAAATTAATACAAGTATAATTCATAGCAAATAAAAATATAATGAATGCTACCCAACCCTTAGATCTCTATCCAGAATAGTTAGATTGAGAGTCAAGAGACATTAATGAATAAAAAAAAGGTAATGTTGAAATTGATATAATGAAATTCTTTTATTATGATCAATGAATCCAATTAAGATTCAAGAAAGAAAATATTTTTTGAATTTACTCTTGAAAATCGTCACTTTTTCTGATTGATTCGGCCGTTACTTGATGAAGATCCATAGTAATTGTATAAACTAAAGACGATTTGATCTTCACAAACTTTTATTTCACCACGACATGTTTCGCTGAAGAAGCTACTGTGATAGCGAAACATGTCGTGGTAAAATAAAAGTTTGTGAAGATCAAATCGTCTTTAGTTTATACGAAATCATGTTTATACGGTATCAGCTATCTTTGGAGGATGATAATTCACTTGAATATACAGGATATGTACGAAAGAACCGGCCATATATTTCATCAATTTTTCAAATCACCCTGTACGAAATGTATAAATTGTGATTAGTGATGGAATAAGAATAGTATATTGCATGCCAAAATAATGTTATCAATATTTCATTATTACATCGAATTTTCAGACATTACTAAAATGTTTTTATTTTTCACTCTGTACATAATGATATAATGCTCACCATCTGAATGATATTTAGTAATATGAAGGTACGCTGATGATAAGAACGAAAAAATATGCAGTTGTCACTTTCAAATCCCGAGAAAATAATTAAATAAAAATTACTGATTTTTAACTTGAATGCCCTGTATTTCACAATCTATCCATCAACGATTCTGCACGATCAATCAGTACAGTGAATACTACAATATACTAAAAATTCGGACAATTTCACCGAGAACCATTTTACCTATAAAAAGTGCGGGGTTCTTTATTCTTCAATTTTTTTTCATATAGTAGTCGACTTGATATCATTCAATCCAATTTCTGACAAATGTCTCTATCTTGCCGGGTTCAAAAATGAATGAGGTTGAGGCATTTACTTCCACATTGTATGAGGCATTACCATGATTGATTTTCAAAATGCTTGAAGAAGTTCCTGTACTTTGTTAAAAACTGATAGATTTAAGTTCAAATATAATTATAATATTTTTATATGTTGTTAAAATAAATATTTTCTATATTTGGAAGTGTTAATTTTCATTGGCAAGCACGTTCAAAGCAAATATATGACCGCTGTTTTCAAAATCCCGTGTTAGATTTTAACCAATGCAAGTTTGTTTCCTTTCGAAATTTTCACAAGAACTACTCGATGTTAAAAATATCCTGGGGAAGGAAATTTGGCACTAGACCAATACATGTGGTTTCAAGACCGTTTTGAATATTAAAAAAAAAACTGAATATTTCACTTGATTACATATAACTAAGATTTTGAATGAAACATTTGTTGTTGCTACATGGATGGAATGCAGGGGTGTAAATATTGTAAAATATTTTTTTGTTTTTGTGAAAAGTCGATAAGTGCACATAATGATTTGAATTTGGTGTTGATATGTAATGAAAGTATGCCGAAAAAGCAAAAATAAACAATGAAAATTGAAATGTTCGTTTTATTGTTACTGACTATGGTTGTACATGAATAGCACCGATTAATGGTAAATCCACAATTACATCATCCTCGCTTGAAATGTTCGTTCGACCGAACAAGCAATTGAATACTTAATTGACAATATTCCACAGGATTTTGGTGATCGTTTTTTCGCTGTCAGGTTGGTAACATATTTTGTTTTTAAATGTTGGAAACACTGATTCAAGTAAATTATAATTGTCATCTGTCAACTTCAACAAATTGTTTACTATTTTGATGTCTGAAAGTGAAAGTTGTAATATAATCAAAATTTTATCTAATCAGACATCCTCGGTTTTTAGAGAAACATCGATACATTTATGCATTGCCCTGAGTTCACACATTTTTCTACTCATAGATACATTATCTATGAAGTAGAAAATTATTGAAAACTGTAAAAAAAAATGTGTTCCTATTTAACTACAGGAGTTGAAGAAAATCAGTATTTATTAAAATATTCAATACAGCAATAACAAAGAAATAATGAAAAAAGTGTATCAGAGCTCCGGGGCTGCTTAAATTGATTTGGTGACGCATTCGCTTTTACAATTATTATAGTAAAAAGGATTCGATAGAAAACTCTATTTAAGCAACTGTCATCAAATTTGTTCTGTCCTTGGCTAAGTGTGTAGTAGTGGCAAGATTCGACTCCAAAACCAGTCAATGCTGACATGATTGGATTTGAAATATTCAAAATAGAATTTTGTTAGTACTGTTACAGGATCCAAAGCCCAGTCCACAACAATGTAATCCCGTCAGAGCTAATTGCCGTAAAATTTGAAAATAATTGATGTTTTTTTAAAGCTAACACTCCCTTACTGTTGTCAACTAATACCCCTGTTCCACACATTGTTTTGCAGTGTTTTTTTCTTCAATCCTCTGGATACAAATGTTTTTATTTTCAACAAATGGTAGATATTGGTACTGGTATCAAAAACAACTCTGTTGGGGGACGTTGACAAGAAAGGGATACCTGATGGGTTAATAACAAGTCCACATGTGAAATCTGCATTTTCTGTTTCATATTTAACTGCAACATCATCCTCATTATCCAACCCAGCTTTCATGGCTGCTGTTATTTATCATTTAGGCCTTCTGTTTGTTGATGGGTCCAGGTTTGGAAGATGTAATTCCAGTCATTTATTTTCATTCCAAATTTGAGAAGCAACAATTTTTTTAACATTGGGTATTTGTTTTATTTTCTATGTTGTGTGCTTCACTCAGCGTCAGGGATCAACTATTCAGTAACTCTGCACAATTATAACCTTGTTCAGGAAGACATCAGTCAACAGTTTCATCCATGGGTTCGGTGTGATATAGGCTATCTTACTCTACACAACCAATAGTATTACTTTCTTCATCAACAGTTCCTTACAGAAAATGCTTCAAATTTATTTAACTCACCAACATCAGAGTAACAAAACTAAATCTTACCAACTTCAGAGTTACAAAAAACAGAATCATCAGTTATTCTTTCACTTTCTTTGGTTGAAGTATTGGGAACATTATCTGATAATGGGGTCTAGAAAGGAAAGTGTTTTCTAAAATTTCGAATTTGAACATCGAGAATGGAACTCGACAACATCAGAATTTTGACATAAATGGTGTCTTCCCAATTTTTCACTCTTCTTGAAGTTATCTCCAAAAATTCTTTTACGATAAAAGAATTCTAGTTCGTCGATGGGAAGATTCAAATGGAACAACCATTTTCGCGCAAGTTCTTTAGTTTTCGGGAATCTGTGAAACATATTTTATTTTTGTATATTCGTACACACATTCCAACAAAATGGAACACGACTTTTATTTTTAAAATAAATTCAAATGTAAAAAATTTAACTTGACATTTGACAGTGTTGACACATGTCAGTGTCTCAATTCAGTGTTTGAAACATTGAACATTGAAAATTTATTACCAACGTGACAGCAAAAAAACGATGACAAAAAATTGACAATATTCCACAGGAATAGCATTTGACAAATAGTCGCCATATTTTTTTCTCTAAAATGATATATTTTGAAATATCCTGTTGTTTTTTCTCTTAAATGTTATGTTGGTACACCCTGTATAACACGTTGACAAGTAGCAGCCATGTTTTTTCCTTTTAAATGGTGCTTTTTGAGACACCTATTGTTTTTTTCTCAAATGTTATGTTTGTACACCCTATATATCACTTTGGCAACCAGCCGCCATGTTTTTTCGCTAAATGTTCCGTAGCTTGATAAACACATTTCAATACCAACTGATTGGACATTTCTGTATAATAATCACAGATAACCAACATTCCAGTGCCCACTGATTGGAAATTTCCGTATAATAAGCACAGAAACACCAAATTGCGCGTTCCTTAATAAACACATTCCAATACCAACTGATTGGGAATTTCCGTATAATGAGCACAGATTACACCAAATTAATTACATTTCTTGTTTGTGGTTTTCATTTATTCGCCAGCGAAAACATCGAAATTTCAATTTGTAACAATATTATATTTAAACAAAGTCTATTTTTTATTAACCTGTACAATTATTTCTTGAAGAACTCTCATTAATATACAAGCTAATATAGTAGAAACAATTATTAAAATTTTATTTTTCTGGAAAGCCATTTTTGCTTGGATTTTCTCTCGCTGTGCCTTCACTGGAACGAAATTTTCCGTTTTTGTGTCTGTTTCTCGAAGATCTTCGAATATAAACTTCAGCTTATACTTGAACGCTGTATTCTTTGGAACATCACTAACAAATACTGCTAACTGTCCTCCATTGACCCAGGTTGAACGCATTGTTTTCCATTGGGTTCGATTGCACCCATTATCAAAATCATTTGTCTCCACATATTGCCATGTATTTCACTCTTTTCGGCACGTTGACGTATAAAGCACTATTGAATATCGCAGTCAAAAGGATAAAATTTGCTCTCAGTTGCGGAGACGGGTGAATTAGCTGGTTTTCGGCCACTTAAGCAGTGTGTGGAAAAGTGGAGTCTATAGTAAATTTAGTTTGACTTGTATCAACTGTTAGATATTGAATGTTGTGTGTAGTTTTTTCTGCTAGTTAATACAATTTATTTCAATTATAAGAAGAGCCAAAAAAAAGAAACAAGAAAATATTCAAATATGCGCTTTTCACCGGTTTTCGGCCCCACGCGCTCGTTTACCGGCCACACTTTTATGTACTGGCCGAGATTACGTCTATTTTTGGCCATAGCACTTATTTAATGAAAATCGAAGAAAAATGCATGTATTTTTTTAAATAATTAAAAAAATTATAACAAATAATAATGTTTCAAAATAAACATTGTGCTTGCTTAAAAAAATTATGTACAAAAATCACATCGATACTCCTTTTCAGCAGCCTCTTCGTACGGAAATCCAACAAACTCGGTGCATCTCATGTGATACCACCTCGGACAATAATCGCACCCTATATTTTTTTCGTCATCCTCTTCAGTATCACTCTCCAGTACTTCCGTACAAGAAGCACAATTAACTCTATTATCGGGTGATACTTCCGTTGAACTTCCTTCTTCTTCTTGTTGACCAAGTGCAACAGTTTTCAGTTTTTTTGATCAAGGAGTAGGTTTTTTTTGTTTGAGTTTTTTTTTCTTTGGCCAATAATCTGTCTTCCTTCCTTTTCCTAATTTCATCAGTCATTTGTTTTTTCAATGCATCTTTTTCTTGGTAATACATTCGCCAGGCGTTTGAAGATATTGCAGTAGGTAATTTTTCTTTGGTAATTTTTCCTTTTTTTATAGGATCTGGATATGTCAGGTGTTTATCGAAAGCATCTAATCCATCAACCTTTTCTTGAAAAATTTGTTGGTGTGAAACTTCAACGGGTTCAACATTTTCTTTTTCTTTATTGGTATCAAGTTCAACATCAGAACTTATAAGTAGTTTTTCTGGCACTGTTAGGCTTCTTGTTTCAAGTTCATTGTGTCATAATTTTTCTAGATTCTTCTTGTGCATTTTCTATCTTCTCCATCCTGCTCCCATTTGGTTCATCTTCTACATTTTCTGTAGTTATGTCCACCATATTCTCTCTAAGTACTTCTTCTGAAATTTCTTTGGCATGCAGTGTAATCTCATTTTCGAAATTATCTTTGGTAGGTTCAACCAAAGTCTTTATAGGTAGGTACTACTAAATTTTCGGTAGTAACCGTCGAAATGTCTCTAGTTTCTAGTAAACTGACTTTGTTACTCATCGTAGGTTCTTTGGTAATTTCAGGCAATAATTCTTCCTCAATTATTTCAGAAGAGAAGTTGGGGTCGGAAGTAACAACTACTTTATCATCGAAAATGGGAGGTATAATACTCGGTTCAATATCTATAGGTATTATGTCAACATCGTCGAGGTTGATAATGGAGCCAACTTCAACATTCAAATGAGGTGCAGTGATCGATTCTCGTGTTACTTTGTGGTCATCAGATATGAGTTCAACATCATGTTCAATCTCGGATCTTTCATTAATTTGTGTTTCACCACCTTGTTTGTTAGTAGTATTATCTTTGTTGGAATCAATACTTTCGGATTCTTCTAAAAATCGAATTTCATTTAAAATTACTTCAGCGTTTATTGCATAGGAGACCAATTTATTTTTGATTGTTTTAATGACTTTTTCTGCTATTCTACAATCCTCAGATGTGATCTTTTCATCTTGTGGCGTGGAATTTTGATTACGATTTTCAAGTAAATTTTTCACACATTTTGAAAAGTCTACATTATCAGGGTTCAGTGGAAATAACCCACACTTCCTGAAACCGTTTTTAATGTGATTTTCCATATCAGTTTCTATGAGGGCCATTTTAAAAACCTTGCAAAAATTGGTTTTAGTGACTGAGCTGTTGACATTTTCTGGCAAATTTTGCCACTTTCTGATTGTATTTTTCCATTCTTGTTTGAGCGGTCGAAAGACACTTACATCCGCAGGTTGTAGTATGTGTGTTGTATTTGGGGGAAGGGCATAAAGTATAATATTATTTTGTTCACAAGCCTCGCTGAGAGCCATAGTCATATGAGACTTGTGCCCATCGATAAGAAGTAGAACAGGCTTTTGGATATTGCTTTCCAATATCCACTTATTAAAATCGTTTATAATGTACTCATAAAATACGTCTCCCTTCATCCATCCGCTATCAGACTTTCCCAACACCCAATTATTGGGAATATTTTCTACAACTGCTCTGGGTGGCCTAATGTATGGAAAAACTACTAACGGGGGACATATTTTTCCACTTGCTGTGAATGATATGTACACCGTAATATTTCGTTCCCCTTTTTTACCTGGTAGAGGTTTTTCCATCCCTTTGGAGCTAGTATTTTTCCTGTTTTAGGGCAAAGTGAGAACCCTGACTCATCTCCATTGAACATTCTATCTGGATCTTTCAGAATATCATGAAAGTTGTTGTCCTTTAAATATTTTTCCAGGTTTAAAAACTAGAGTCTGATACTTTCTTCTGTAACGATCGCTCTTGCCTAGTTTATACTCTCAGCCTCTTCAAGTGATATCATGGGATGCCTTTTTAGAAAGTTCTGATACCAACGCTGTCCAGGCCTTCCATTTTTGAAAATAGTTTTTTTTTCGCTATCCTTTACTATTTTTTCCACTGTTTCTATCAAATCAGCCCTCTTAATAGGGAATCCACATTTTGCTAGTTTGCAGACCCAGTCTGCAATTTTATTTTCTCCTTCAACAGTTAAAAGTGGTTCTGGCCCTGTTTTTCCTTGTTTAACAGGAATTTTTCCCAACAAACGGTCCTGAATGGTAGCTCTAGGAACACCATAAGTTCGACTAGCAAGTCTTACAGCCATTTTATTCTCTTTTATTTCACGCAGTGCAGTTTGCAGTGCTTCCTGAGAGTACTGAAACATCTTTTTTTTAGTTTTTGGTCGATTTTTCCCGCGCACCTCTTTTTTTTTTTCGAATGAGACGGCATCTGAAATCAAAAATACAAATTACTGCCAATAACAGGCCTGTTTTTGGCCATGTGAGTTTCTATGCATTTTAGTGGCTGGTCGAAAATAGGCCTTTTCTCGGTCATCCAAATTCTTAAATCTGAAAGAATTTGATGACGAAAGATTTCGGTGGCCGAAATCTGGACACCTATTTTATCGTTTTAGTTGGAGTGATCAAACGAAACAAAGAAAAACATATCTATTAAAATAAAAAAGAAAAGAGACAAAGTGTTATAACCGTTTCTAGCCGGTTCTCGGCCACCGTGGCCGAGAAACAAATTTTAAATATTTGCAGGTACCAGTTAACCGGCCACCTGATTTTTATTACTAAACACTGAAATAACCTGTTATCTCTAGATAAAAACACTTAATTTTAGGCCATATAAAGGTACTACAACAAACATCATATACAAAATGAGACTAATAATATAAATACATACTATTTGCGATGGTCACTTTCACTATTTTATCCTTCGATTCAGACGTTAGCTCGGCCAGACACGTGCACGGACGGCACCACTTTATATTTTTGTGTTAATTCGCTGATTTGTCACTAGGGGTAGTGTAACGGTATAATTTTGAGCCACAATACTTTAATGAATTTAAATATTAAAAGAAAATACCAACCTCCTCATTTTATTCAGATATAACACAAATATATGGAATATACAATCTATATTCATGTAATGGTCCATCCAGGTACCCGGAAAGATTTTGCAGTGGATACAACTAGTTCGTGTCGAGCAGAATGACCTTTTCAGTTGGTTTCTGTCGATGTTAGAGGTTATCCGGAGAAATTTACAATTTGCGCAGAGCTGACCCAATTTGACTTTTTGGAAGTCTCGTATAATAATAATAATAATAATAATAATAATAATAATAAATATACTTTATTGTCATTAAAGAATTTCTTCTTGTCGACAAAGCATGAAGTCAGTAAAGAGTGTTATATATAAAATAAATATAAATATACAACTATAGCATTAAAATTACTGTAATAGAACATTGAATAAAAACATTGAACAAATGTTTTTGTCGAAACATACATAGGTATAGAAACAACACAAACTTGAATATATAAGCAGACCTAATGAGAGTGAGGTAATCACAAAAATTCTAATCAGTATACCCATACCTATATTAGGACATTCGAGAAGTATTCAGATGAGTCATCGTAGAATTCTTTAAGGCTGTAATATGGTCTGAGCTTCAGTAGTTCTTTGACAGTTTTCCTGAATATTTCAATATCCATTAATGTACCCCTAACATGGTTTGGCAAGTGGTTATACATTTTAACACCATTGTAATACAAGGAATCTCTCACCAAAGACGTGCTGGGTATCGGCAGTTTCAAACTATTAATGCTGTGGCGTGTGGAATAATTAGACTGAGCACTGTCAAATTTGGTGAAGTGTTTCCTCACCAAGCATACGGTCTCTAATATAAACAAAGATGTCACTGTCAAAATTTTATTTTCTTTAAACAATGGCCTACATGAGTCGCGAGGTTTAGCTTTATAAATATATCGAATTGCTCTTTTTTGAAGCACCTGCACAGTTTCTAGTTGGTCTAGGGTACACACTCCCCAGAAAGGTATCCCGTACCTTAAATGTGACTCGATTAAGGCATAATATGCTGTTTTAGCAGTCTGGGATCCAAGCTCTTTTGAAATTACCCTCACTGCATAGCATCCAGAGGATACTTTACTTTTGAGTTGCTCGACATGCCTATCAAATTTTAATTTTTTATCTATGAAGACTCCCAAGAATTTGGTGCAGTCTGTATTTTCAATGACTCCGTTATCAAAGGAAAAATTATCAAGTGAGCATCTAAAAGTAACTATATTTGTTTTATTTATATTGAAGGATAGAAGATTCGAGTCACACCATAACTTGATCTTTTTTACATCTACAGATATTTTTTCCTTCAGATCTTCTTCTGTTTTACTGTGCCACAAAATCGTGGTATCATCTGCGAAGAGTGTTACTTTACCAGTCAAGTCAATATTTGTGAGATCATTAACATATATCAGGAAAAGTATGGGACCCAATACAGATCCTTGAGGCACACCAGAATTGATCTCAATTTGCTTCGAGTATTCATTTGTATTTGATTTTACTGTTTGTCTTCGACCTATGAGATATGATTTGAACCATTGCAGAGTCACTCCTTTACATCCATAGTGATTTAGTTTCCGCAAGAGTATCTCGTGATCCACGCAGTCAAAGGCTTTTGTTAGATCACAAAACACTGCCGCCGCAACATCTCCACCATTGATGTTTGAGTAGACCTCGTAAAGAAATGTAAACACCGCATCATGGGTGTTTTTATGTTCCTGAAATCCAAACTGATTCTTACTAATAATATTATGCGTTAGGAGGAAAGAGCTGAGTCGTTTCTTAACCAGTTTTTCTATCATTTTCGCAATGGTCGGGATAAGGGAGATTGGTCTATAATTAGAGGGGTCGTCCAGGTTGCCTCCTTTGTGTAGGGGAATAATTACGGATGTTTTCAGGAAGGATGGGAACAAACCATTTTGAAATGAATGATTAATCAGTGATACTAGTACCTCAAGTACACTGACTGGAAGATTTTCAATAATCTTAATGGATATATCATCGTAACCAGATGCACTTTTATTTTTGATATCCTTAATTGTTTCAATCAGTTCATTTATGTTGGTGTCATATAATACGAAATTGGTATTTACTGTGTGATTTTTTAAATTATTCAAAGGATCAAATGGTACAACTATTTTTTTGGTCAATTTTTGTGCTATGGAACAGTAAAATTCATTCATCTTATCTGGACTAATAGGTATGTCGATAAGGTTTCTTTTATTGCAATTGCCTCTTAGATCTTTTATAATCGACCAAGTCTCTTTCATTTTATTGCTCGAATTATTAATTCTGTTCTTATAGTAATTTTCTTTTGCTAACTTTAGGACTTTTCTGTAGATTTTTTTATAAAGATTAATATGAGAGTGGATAATGGGATTGTTTGTAAACTTTCTTATGCAGTGCAGTGAGCGTAAGTTTCTTGAGGACGTCTTTATTCCTTGTGTTATCCATGGTTTCTTATGTTTGAGTTTGATTTTTTGAATAGGAAAAGATTCGTTGAATACCTTCACTAATTGATTGTGAAATATTAGGAATGCATCAGTCTGAGATGAAATAAAAGCCCAATTTAAGTTAAGACACTTATGATAAAACTTCGCGTAATTTGTACTGCTGTACAGCCTGCCATATTTATATTTAACATTATTTTCTGTATCATTGAAACATATTGTACATTCAACCGTTTCATGGTCCGATAGTCCGGAGGATGAAACTGAGCAATTGATCTTCTCTTCAACCAAGTTGCTACAGATATAATCGATACAAGATGAGGAATACTGTGATATACGGGTATCTGACTTGACATGCATACTCAAGTTGAATGATTCAAGTAGTCTTACGAGTGACTGAGTTGCTGTAGAATTGTTGTTATTATAATCTATATTGAGATCACCAGTAACTAGTATAATGGAATTTATTGATAAGTCATTTAGTATTAACTCTAAGTCCTCTAAAAATAGATTCACATCCGATGATGGTGATCTGTACAGGCACAATATATACAAATTTATTTTTTTGAAGTGACAAATGGAGCATTCAAATACTTTCTCTTTTATTAAGTGATTGTACTTGGAAATATTTTCAACAGGAAATTTTTCGGAGAATTCCTTGTTTACTAAAATCATGGTGCCTCCATAGCCCAAAGCTCTACAATATTTAGAGGGTACAATATAATTAGGTATAAAACAAGGTTCATCATTATTAAGCCAGTGCTCAGTTAACACAATTACATTTGGAAAGTTTTTGTCATCAAGATATACCAACAGTTCATCACTTTTACAACGTATGGATTGAATATTCAATAATAATAGAGAGAATTTTTGTTGGCAGATTTTGTTCGTTACCTTTGCTGTGTGTTTTGGTCTCGATTTTCGAAAAAAGAATTTTCCTTAGAGTTTTCTGCACTCATTGTAACATAGTCCTCTTGCAATGTACTGCTTGTGGCACTATCCATTCTCGAAACTCTGCTTATGGTCTTGAGGACAATACTACCGGTTTTTTGTGTGAGGAATCTCAATACATCTTCAAGTATTCCTTCAAGTTTTCTTCCTTTTTGCTTATGGTCGATCATAATCTTCAGGGATGTGCATAGGTTTTGTTTGCTGAAGAATTTTGCTCGTCCTAGTATTTTTTTAATAATAATATTATCTATGTGCTTATCGCATTCCGTAATGAGTAGTAGATTCGTAATTTTACTTATGGGTAACAGTTGTCTTAGTGCTACGTGTAACGTTTTGTTGTTACTGATGTTACTAGTAGTACACATGATTATGACATAGTCTTCGGACCCATAGTCAAAAGTGTCATTGAAAATTGTACTAGTTAGTTCTGATAGCTCCTTTTTCGGTTTCAGAATTTCAGAAATATTGTATTTGGCATTTTGAATAGATTTTCTTAACACGTCAGAAAATCCTGTAGCATACTGATCACCGATTATAAGTATTTTGTCCCTGTGCATATGGGTTTCCTCAACAATGCTTGAAGTTTCCTCACATGACCTTATTGTGATTTCTACTTGATTATTGAGAACATCATTTTGCCCAACTGGACACTCAGCTATGTTGGTTTTCAGTCCATTATCTGGGTGATTTTCTACGTCTGAGGGTTGATGTTGATTCTCATTGTGAGAAACGTCGTTCAAAATGTCCACTGAATATATGTCCGTTTCTTGAGATAGTGTGTTCAATCGAGTATCTTCATTGGGTTGAATATTGTCATCATTTAATATTTCAACTTCAAAGGAATTAATTTTCCTGGATTGCCTTTTCTTCCTCCTTTTTCTTTTACATCTTATGTCTTCCACTTTGTATAGTCTGTCATTTCTAGTTTGTGTACCTTGCTCAATACTCTGTATAATTGTCAGAGTTGGAGTTGAAGTCTCAGTCACTTCTATTTTATTATCTTCCTGCTGTAGAGCTTTGTCAATGAATAAATTTATTGGTTCCCGTTGCTTATCACCCTGTATATGGAGCCTGCTTGGTGATTCATTGGGTTTCGGAGACACATTGTCCTTTTTTGCCGGGGTATTCCTTTTTTTGTCCAGTTCCGCGTCTGATAGGAATTCCTTGGTCGAATGTTTTTCATCAGTTTGAGTTTCAGTTGTTTTTGTTTCAAGATATTTATCAGCTTGTTTTTGTATGTAAACGGTGATTTGTTGCTCTAGTTTTACAATCTGTTGTCGTTGGATTTCTACCTGTTCATTGAGTTTAGATTCCATTTCAAGGGCTTCACTTTTCCATACACTCGTTTCTTCTTTCAGTTTGGTAATATAATTGCATTTCCAGTGATTATCCTCCACCAGATCTCTAATAGTTTGTTCAAGAACGCTGTCAGGCTGGCTTGTGTTTTCTTCATTTTCACTTTCGGCTTCACAGCAAATCACTTTGTTCCCACTAATAAAGGTAATTGTTTTTTTCATTCGCATGATGCAACTTTGGTGAAAAACACTGAAGCATTTAGTGCACACATAATGTTTTAGAGGCTTTTTACAACATTTATAACTATGAGAGCCATCCACAATACCTTCACTTTCGGCCGTCCCAATGCATTCAGGAGACACCTCAACTTCCCACACCTTCCAATGCCGTTGTCTTCGAGGCATTCCATTGCACGTACCTTGTAACCTATCTGCTATTCTGAACAATATCTCATCAAGGAGATCTCTAGGAACGAACTTGTGAAGTGTTGCTCCTACAGTTCGGTCAACCAGATTGAGTTTTCTATTCGTTTCACCGTAATTATGGGCAGATTACAGGTTAGGGTTGTCGTTGTTGCTTGGTGATTCGATATGAAGGGCCCCACTGGTTATTTGTTCAGTGTTGCATCGTTGCATTTGAGTGTTTCTCGTTGCTCTTGGAAAATAATCCTGAAAATAACGAAAACATCATCCGTATGGGGCTAGATCTCATTTGAATTAGGTTAAGATGTAGTCTATGATATGTTTGTCAGACACGGCAATGATTCATCGAATTAGGTACGTACCTCGTTATTCAGATCCATAATCCCGAGGATGGTAATTATTGTCTCTGCGAAGCTCAAACAGGAGACGGCCACAAAAGATTGTTTTGTTTCGTATTCGGGGGCGGAGACTGGCATTTAGCAATGGTTCTCACTTGTCATTGTCAGTGTCGATAGACGGACGGCAAGTTAGCTCTCTGCGTTACCGACTGAATATGTATTTTCAATTTTCTTAACAATTTTGTATTTTTCTTGGAGTTTTCGACTGTATTAGCTTGACGGAGGGATTTAATATTCATTTCTGGGTAGGTATCCACTTATTTTCTTCGTTTGTCAAAAATCTAAACCTCGGCTGAACTTCTGATTGGCGGATGGATATTTCGTCACGACTGACGTCATTGTGGAATAAACTGCAGGTTTTTGGAATACCAGCCTTTTAGCGTCGACTATTTTCGCTGTTCTGGCCTTCTAGAAAAGTTTTCACATCCACTGACATATTTTTTTGTGATGTTTTCTCCATATTTAGCAAAACTCTACCTGTTGCTGAGTGCTGATTGGTCAATCTCTGGTAACCTGGTGGCTGAATACCAAAGTGGCCTATATTTGAATTTTTTTTAAATGGACATTTCTCATAGGCGAGAAAAGGGCAGTTGATAAGGTTTTCTTTTCCAGTTCGAGGAAAGCGACAGCGGATATTTTTTTTCTGGTGGAAGCTCCATGTTAGTTAGCAGATCACTCTGAATAGTAAATGTTTCTTCAAACATCCTAACGGGATTTGCTTCAGGTGGTCATTTAATTAGTGGAAATTGTTGCCAGTAAGACCTTCTGTAGGTTGGTTATGTTATTGTGTGGCGATCGACAAGATTTCCGCTCTCGTAAAGAGGATTACGAATGAGCTAACTACAAGGCTTTTGAACCAGATTAGGTAATACCTATTTGATCCAACCATCGATGCTGAAGAGACGCACGTCGTCGACGCCGCCGTTTCGTCGTAACCGGAGAGAAATTAGTATCTCAGAAAAGCCCTTCTGATAAGGAGGTAGGTCAATCCACGATTTTCTTGATAAATGGTGTCTGACATTTTCATTATCTGTGTTTATACCTCATCTCTGCTATGCTAGTAGCCTCCTTTATGTGAACATGAAAATGTCAGAAGACCATCGAAATTATATTGAAGTAGTGAGTTCTTTTTTTTGAAACGTTCTACAAGGAGGAAATACCGTTAACGGATATTTTCTCACAGAGTGCCCCTAACAATTCGACAGTTGTTCTGATAATTATACGCTGAAATAGATTTTAGGCAGGTGGGGGCCTCGAATTTGTATTTTTGTCGCTTAACCATAATTTCTTTACCGAAATAAAGTATAGTATTTTTTTTTGCATGGAGACTACCATGATATAATGATTCATATTCCTGTTAAGTAGGTATGTATGCTAGTAAAATAACAGGAACACAATCAAAACGTACCAATAAAATGCATTCATTCTCTTTTCTTTTGCATAGTTCAGATAAATTTGAATATGCAGTATGTAAATAATAAATGACGGGTATATGCAAACATTTCGTACCCAGGATGGGTAAGCACAGCTATGAATTTTTTTTTAACAATAAATTTAGTTCATTTTTGAATTCTTGATTTATACGGGGGGTTACAAAAAGGTAGCTCTGTCTGATAGTTTGCATTTTAAAATTGATTTTCACCCGTTTGAACCATGTCGTGTTGTACATAGTGCATACGCTTACTGTACTGATTTTTTTTTGTATACAGGGTGGGTCATTTATTATACCTTTTGTTTCTATACGGGGTGTAGGCGTTTTGGATACACTTGTGCTAGCCTCTAGGGTAGGCATTTTGTTTAATAATTTTTTTTTATACAGGGTGTACTAGATAGTATCTACTCTCTCAGGCTTTCTGGTCTAACAGAGGCTGGGGTTAACTTTATGACTTATTTCAGTTTGTAGGGGTGGAGAAATCAATATATTTCGAGAATATAGTAAGGGTTTCTTGTTATTTTTTTTTTACTTTCTATGGTATCTGGACGAACTTTGTCCATGTCATGTTTTTGGTAGTCATAGTCCTACCAACTGACATTTCTTTATTTTTTTATCAAGGGTTTTCTGTGGGGGTGCAGCCTGCTGTGTTGGACTCAACAACACACCAATTATTCTTGGGTACGACTGACAAGACCACGGTCAATATAAATAGGAAAATTGGAACACTCAGTACGAACGGCTGGGACTCGACGAGTCCGAAGACACGCAAGTACCAAAACCAACCATTTTCGATCCTGAACATATTTCGCCGTCTTCCGGCCTGGTTTTTCATTTGCGCTTTCAATATATACTATATATCTATATTTTTTTTTAATCAAACCCATATGCTTGTATATGATACAATATAAGTAATAGAACTGTTGTACAGCGGAAATTAATTGTGAACAATTCTCTACATTGGTGTGTAATTTGTTTTGTCTGCGCTCTGGGCCCACAGCTGACGACGTTAAAGGAAAACATTATTTTATTATCAGATATCGAATTATTCTATCTGCGTCATTACTTTCCGCTCTTAATAATCATGACGTTGGTTCTTTTAGGGTACATTTATTTATTACATTTACCTGTGTAGCAGGTTCAGTTAAATTGAGTTTTGTTGAATGACCTGCTCATTCCAGTTTCATCATTTTGATATATTTAAGTATTTGAGAGTTTTTTTTATCAGTATCTGTTGTGTACCTTCACGTAGCCGTGTTGACCACTGCTTACATGCGAGTTATACATACATATTTTTTTTTGTAATATAAGGTTTATTGGGATTGTGGTTTGTCATTTTTTTTTGTCATTTCGATTGGTAAGTTGAGGGGATGATATATGTAGGAAACTAATTAGGCATTTCAATTTATCTGGCGCCCATAATTTAAAACATCGTTTTGAACTCACCCCATCGTCTCCACTGTGGTGAACCGGTATGCCCTAACTGTCACCGTGACAGCACAATTCTGTAACCGATTACGCGCGTTACAGTAGTCGATGTAGTCAACGTTTGGTGAGAAGTGGCTGGAAATGGAATTATTTTTATGGCGGTAGTTTTGAGTAAACTTATTCTAATATCTGCTCACATTTAGGACCGTGGCCGAAAACTGGTGATGGCCGGCTAACCGGCTAAGTCACCTATTTTACAATGCGTGAGGCTGAATTCTTCGTAAGGGATATCTCGTTTGTGGTAATTTTCGATTGAATAATTTGTCTTGAATGCTCAAATTATTCAACTGCCTCAACACATTTTCCTTTTCTTCATAAAATTGAATATCTCTACTTAATTCTTGGACACGTCTCTCAAATTCCTCTACTTTACGCCTGTATTCTCTGCATGCCATTGTATTACTAATTATTTTTTTCCGAATCTATATCCAACATCATCGTTCGCTCACCCCCCAACTCCAAGGTACATTTCACACAACGGCAACACTCTCTTTCTCCTCTAACACCGGCGGAGTTTATTTTACAACCGACAACATCGCGCGCGCTCGGCACTGGAGAAATGTTATCAATCTAAAGCCGGGCTCAAACGACTCGAGTACTTGGCAAATACACAATTATTTGCGTACTTGGCAAGTATACGAGCTTTGCGAATTGCGATGGCAAGCAGCAGGGCGCTCACTCGACGAGTACAATGTACAAGTACGCGAGCGCGAAAATTTGGCTTAAAATATTGACAAATAAATCAGTGGTGTGGCAGTCAATTGGTTTCGTGCGTAACTGACAGCTTGGAGGTACAACAAACTGAAAAGAAGAAGAAAGAACCTCACTTTTTTGTTTGCTTTTCTAAATAAATAACCTTTATCGGAGTTTTTTTTTTGTATTTTGGCCGTGTTTTTACTGTTTCTGCTGTGTTATAACTATTTCTGATGTTTTTTCTGTTTCTGCTGTTATGTTGAAATTTAGGAATAATGGATTTTACAACATAGTAGTCAAGTTTAGATGATGTTCACCGACAACAGTAAAGAAAAAATATCAGTAATCTGCATCGATTCATATCTTCTTTCTTGAAGCTGAAAATAACAAAGAAACAGGAGTTATGTTGACAGGAAAAAAAGCAACTAATAAGCCAGCTGAACCCTGCAAAGTTTTGGACTAAAATCTTGCAAATCCCAAGTGTCTGAACCTCACTGAAGATGGACACCTGTACAACAGAGAGGCAAACTCGTAAGATATATCTCCTATTTCTGAGGAAGAGAAACAAAATTTACTGATGAGCTTGGTCGAGTCCAAAGTGGCCGTTCTTCGTTCTTTAATCAGACCATTTTCAGAGTCTTTGGCAGAAAAATTAAAATCCGAGAAGTTTTGTTGTATTGAATCTTAATATAAATAAATAACTTATATGATGTGCCTCTTCCTGACTGATGATTGTACCATGATTTGCCCTTTGATTGCTCCTTTAATTTGTTTAAATTCTTTAATTGCTAAAGATATGCCATCCTTTTCACCTAGTGTTATATTTTAATAAATTGTATACTTTTCCAGATAACTGACTTTATTCTGACATTCATATCCAAAATGTTACAAAATCTGTGTGCCTAGTAACAGATGAATATTTTAAATATGATTCATGGTTTAGGTCAATTTTGCCTTAGATAGAAATGATAAAAGCTTAACAAATAATATTTTCTTCTTTCTCAAATAAGCTATTACTAAGGAAACAGACATAGGTGAGTGACTTCAAGTTACAGGTCCAGCCGGGTGGGTACTCTAGAAACCCTTGACGATCTTTGAGTTAGTTCTGGTGACACTGAGGTTTTGCTAGTGGAATTTCTTTCAAAATTGGTAGAAGAACTGCATTGTTCACTTTGAAAAGGGATTTTCTCTATTGAAATAGTTTCCTGCCACTACAATACTACATGCTTTGTCAAATTTTATTCATTTTGAAACCACTCTTCGTGTCCACTAAATAATTCACAAGATCAGGATACATTCCAGAAGATAGGGATCAATGTCTATTACTGATAGAACAGAGTAGCTGATCCCGTTGTCGATGAACATCATCTAAACTTGAATAATAAGTTGTGAAGTCCATTATTTATATATTCAACAAAACAGCACAAACGGAAATAAACACATCAGAAACATTAAAAACAGGGCAGTGACAGAAAAAACTGCGAAAAACTTTTTTTAATTACAAAAACAAACGGAAAAGTGAGGTTATTTCTTCTTCTTTTTCTACGATTGAGTTTGTTGTACCTTCGAGCTGTCAGTTACGCACCAAACCAATATGGATAGCGGTCGTCTGGAAAACCTCGTTGTTGCTTCCGCGGCTTTTGTTGTGATGAGTTCTGCTTATTCAATTAAATAAAAATAAAATAGGAGGCCAAAATGTGCCCATTAGCGAATCTTTTTTTCCTTCAGTTAATTTATAGTACACTGGACAGATATTTTATCTGGTATTCTTTTCCACGCATCATTAACTGCATTATGATTTTTATGGTATTTATGTTAAGCCATCCAAATGACAGACTCATATTCATAAAAATCCAGAAGCTCCAACATAATGTCATTTGTCCACTCCAGTTCAATTTAAAAAAAATACAAACAAATCGTCTGTACGCTTCTGCTACGTCTTTGAAAACCAAAGAATAGTCGCAGTAAAAGTCAATTATTTGTGCACTTCGTTTGAGCGCCTCTACAAGTATAGACAAGACAGTATGTACTTGGCAAACGAGTGACAAATAATTGTACAAGTAACCCACTCATACGACATGGTGAGTATACGCAAGTAACGATTATTCGCCAAGTACACGAGTCGTTTGAGGCCTAAGGGATCGATCGCGACTCGATGAACGCGAAGAAGCGAACATCAACTTACAAACTACCGATCTGCTGCCGCGACGCCAACGCCATCTAGCGGTAGGTGTGTTAGAACTGACTTTGCTGATCTACTCAATATCTACCATTTGTTGGAAATAAAAACATTTGTATCTAGAGGATTGAAAAAAACTTACACTGTAAAACAATGTGTGGAACAAGGGTGTTTTTTGACAACAGTAAGGAAGTGTTAGCTTTTAAAAAAACATCATTCATTTTCAAATTCTAGGGCAATTAGCTCTAACTGGATTGGGCTTTGGATCCTGACCAGTATTAACAAGACTCTATTTTGAATAATTCAAATCAAATCATGAGCTTAACAGTCAGCGTTCACTATGGTTTTGGAGTCGATTTTTGCCACTACTACATACTTCTGCCAAGGACAGAACAGACTGGTACAAATTTGATAACAGTTGCTTCAATAGACTGTTTTTTTATCGAATTGGAGCCCCTACAGACCACACATCCTTTTTACTGAAAAGCATCTATTCATAATTCAACAGACCCAGTAAACCAAATTGTGTCTGAAACATTTCGGACACCAATTATGTCTCACGTGGAACGTTCCATCGTTTGACTCAGAAATGTTTGTGAAACATACCAGACACCAGAAATGACCTAGGTATGAAACGTTTCATAGGAAATGTTTCGATAGAAATGCATCTGAGACACAACATAACTGTGTATGAATACTGTCTGATATATTTCACATGTACTGTCTTGAAGGAAACGTTGAAACAACATACTTGTATTTGAATACATTCAGATATGTTTCACAGCAAATGTTCCGAAAGCAACATTTATGATACACAATATATAACTGCGTAAGGAATACATTCCCGAAATATTTCAAAAGAAACACAGTAAATATTTCACATGGTTCCTGATGATTATAGATAGGTACATACCAAATAACAGGATTTCTGTAAATAATTTCCATAAACAGTAGCATCGGAATATGTAAATATCATTTACAGAATCCATATATTTATTTTATTGTTCCTGAGTAAATGAATAAAATAATTATAATACGCATAATTGAAAATTTATTTTCTAGCCACGTGTATACATTGTTTATTACAATGTAGATATAATCCATCATTGAGATTGGGATGAATTAACTATTTCCCGTTGGAATCTTAAAGATGCCGGATGAAACCTTATGGAAAATCACTTTCGTGCTGCATCTGAAAAAATACTGTGAAGTAAAAACCATCACCTATTCACTTCACCAACTTTCCATTATAATTCGATGACAATGTATGTTGTAATTGAAAGTATCTAAACAGAGAGATATGATCTGATATAATTTAGCATACTTATTCAGGTACGTTATCGAAATGTGTTCACTTTTTTTACAAAAAATACATTTCATGGTGCCATTAACCTAGAAACTTGGTTGATGACGTAGGATCTAACCATGAAATATATTCAAAATATTTATCCAAATTATATATAATCAATTATGATCTGAAAACATTACATACCTGCTGATATAGGAGATTCATGATTACACATTCTGAGGCAAAAATCAAGATTTCAACTCAAAATCCTCAGCTCAACCAAACAAAGCTTAGGTATTTATTTCTATCAACTTCGCACTTTATTAGAACACAGGATATAGAGATAGAGTGCTCAGTTCATATGCTAATGAAATCACAAGCGTCACAGTTGAAGCACAGTTCAATACATGAGGTATACTGTGGTTGAAGCCTTTGGAAGGTGAAAATTCAAAATTGTGAAATTTTAACCTCACAAAAGCACAATGATTTATGAGTTTATGACGCGACTAGGATCCTCGTCGGATGGCGACGATGGCGTTTTGGCGATGGCGCATGACCGTAGTGAACCTTTGCAAAGTCAACGACAGATGGCACCGCATCTGCGTAATTTGGGTTCATTTGAAATGTTTCATACACATTTTATCTTTACTGGCGTTTTATAAATGCATTAGAAATGTTTCATACACGTTTTATCTCTACTGACGTTTCATAAGTGCATTGGAAATATTTCGAATACATTTCACTTGAAATGTAATATGTAACATGTTTCAGATTTATTTCTGGAACGAACGTTTAGAATGTTTCAAATGTTTCCATTTAGAATTCCGTTGAAACGTTTCATACACATTATGTGTTTACTGGGGAGTTTTCATTCAATCAATTCCAACTCTTCAAATGACGTGGTGTTACAGATTTTCTACAGCTGTAAATGCGAAGGCGCCACCGAATGAATCAATTCAAGCAGCCCCGGAGCTCCGATACAATTTTTGTCATTATTTCTTTGTTATTGCTTTATTCAATATTTTAATAAAAGTTATTTTTTTTACTTTAGCCCCAAATACTGATTTTTTTCAATTCCTGTAGTTGAATAGGAACACAATTTTTTCCAGTTTTCAGTATTTTTCTACTTCATAGATCATTGTAATCTATGAGTAAAAAAATGTGTGAACTCTGGGCAATGCATAAATGTATCGATTTTTCATTATATTTTAACTTTCAGTTTCAGACAATTAAAATAGTAAACAAATAGTTGAGGTTGACAAATGACAATTATAATTTACTTGAATCAGTGTTTCCAACATTTGAAAACAAAATATATTACCAACCTGTCAGCGAAAAAACGATCACCAATGTCCTGTGGAATATTGTCAATTGACCATATTTCACCTGAAAAGGGTGAGGGATTTGTCGTTATGCGGTTGGCACCACTTGCTGTCTATTTCAAGTCAGCACTCAATGTCACTTGTCAAATATTTGAAAATAAATGGAGTAATTCTCAATTTTCAAGATATATTCTTGTTAGATTTGAGCTTTTTGATGAGCATCGTTCCATTACTTTCATTGTTTATTCGTGGTTTTCAACTTTATTGATTTATAAAATTATTGATGCTTCCCAAATGGTCCCTAAAGACATCCACGGGCAAAGTGTTCTGCGCCCCAATGAAAAAATAGACGGAGTACTAATTATTCACTACAAAACAGCCAAATTCAATAAGAGTAACTAAATGAATGTCAAGAAATCAAAAAATATTTATGTTATGCATAAAAATATAAAATCGCACGCTACTACATACAGTGAGCACGTAAAGGTTGGAACAAATTCGTTAGACGCTTGATATGGCCATTAGAAATAATAAGCTCAGACAGGTCGATTTTATTTTTTAGTTGCGCATGCTTTGGTCTACTCAGGAGTACTAATTATTCACTATAAAACAGCCAAATTCAATAAGAGTAACTAGATGAATGTCAAGAAATCAAAAAATATTTATTAAATTATGTTATACATAAAAATATAAAATAGCACGCTACTACATACAGTGAGCACGTAAAGGTTGGAACAAATTCGTTAGACGCTTGATATGGCCATTAGAAATAATAAGCTCAGACAGGTCGATTTTATTTTTTAGTTGCGCATGTTTTGGTCTACTCAGATTTTCGATGACGTCATCTCTGTTCGAGTTATGACGTCATTAAATTTTTTTCAAATGGCCATACCCTATTTTGATAATACTTTCAAAAAGAACGCATTTTTCTGTGTATAAAAGTCATGTTTTTTCTTATGTTTGATAACCGTATGTTCGAGAAATAAAACATATCTCATTCATAATCCTGTGATATTCAGTCGGTTAATGTGAACTTGTAGCGATATTCTCAAGGTTTTCGTGGGTGATGACTTGGATCTCCGAATAAAATGGACTTTTCTGAGTTTCACTGTATATTTGGCTCGGTAAAGGGATAAGTCGATTGTTATTAGCACGTTGAAAACAAGCTAAAAGGCAAAACAAGAAAATTATGAAAAGCATAATTTCCAATTCTAACAAGACACACAAATTGATAATTAAATGATGTATCACGGGAAAATAAAGCAGTACTATGCACAAATATATTATTAATCCTACCACATGAGCGGAAAGGCCAAATAAACATCATTACGTAAGCACATTGATAAATTTCTCCGCGAGTCTGAGAACCAAAGAAATGAAATAAGTACATACCTAAAAGGCAGGCACACTGCTAGAGGAATACTCAGCAGATCAGAAAACCCCAGCACTGGTAACTTAAAAACACAACGTGAAAAGTGACTTTAAACGGGTTCTGAATAGCAAATGGCTGAAACGAGTATCGGTTCAACTTCTCAATAAAGATATCCGTTTTTTCTACACAAAAAATATTCTCGTGGACCCAGGTACAAATATAGATAATTTCCGATCAAAATCGTACACGTAGCGACACCTCCACACTAGGCCAAAAACTGTTAGCCGGCTGTGGAACGGAGCATATAGATAACTATTCGCCAAGAGTGAAACCTACTGATAAACCGACATGAACATACAGGATGATCCGTTACAAACTTTTGACTTGAGGTTTCTCCACAAAATAAAATCTAATGGGGTCAGATCAGGAGATCTAGCTGGCCACTCTAAAAATCCTCGTCTGCGGGTAGAGGACGACTATTATTATCATTTGCCGTGGCGCTCCGATGTGATTTTCTGATTTTTAGTTGCAGAAAAACGCGGAAAAACCTACAGCCCCACCCTGGGTGTTCGGTTACACACTTCGAGCAAATAGCAGACGTCGGGATGGGCATCTAGGCAACTCACATCGCACTTGCTTCACAATAAGGTATGAGATCGCCTATCGATACCGATGTACATGAGAAAAATTCCCTCATACTACGGATTTCGACCGCAGAAGAGGATTTTTTTAGAGTGGTCAGCTAGATCTCCCGATCCAATCCCTCCAGATTTTTTTGTGAGGATACCTCAAGTCAGAAGTTTACGTCAACAGACCTAATTATGAATGAAATAACTTTTATTTCTAGAACATACGGTTATGTATCATAAGAAAAAATATGACATTCATACACAGAAAAATGCATTCTTTTTGAAGGTATTATCAAAATAGGGTAATGCCATTTAAAAAAAATCATAATGACGTCATAACTCGCACATCGATGACGTCATCAAAATTTTGAGTAGACCAAAAAATGCGAAACTGAAAAAGAAAATCGACGTGTCTGAGCTTTTTTTTCCCCAATGGCCATATCAAGCTTTTAACGAATTTGTTCCAACCTTTACGTGCTCACTGTATAAATAAATGATACGGGCTAATACTATCACAGTACCGCAGGGGGACGAAGGGATCTCCAAAAGTCTGGCAGACCTCTCACTACTGCCCTAGGGCAGTCCTAGGGCTTTAGTCGTAGGCTGTTGGACTAACCCGTCTCCTCCATGTTATACGGGTGGATTTAATATATTCTCTGTACGACATCAAATCATCAAATTTTCCTTATCAAAGTTTTCAGTTGATTCCCGGAAAAGCAGCGAAAAAACCGGATCAGACATTATGCCTTGGTGTTACTGTCCTTTGGTATAAGGAGTCATCTTATGGTGTTATGAAATTTCATGGAAAAGATCCAATGCCTGGTATATGAACCCACTGTGCTTCCATCGTAAGTTATGGTGGGCTCTTACTGCCATAATGTTCCTGGCTAAAGGACTTCCAAGAATGAAGTACCGATAGAATTTGTCAGCAAGATTTTTTATGTGATCTTCTACGGTGTTAATATCGGCCAGTTCGTGCAATGAGTCCAGCCGAATGTATCTATCACTGTTTGTGATGATACGAAATACTTTATTTTGCATCCTCTCCAGTCTCTACATTTGAGTTTTGGGGAGGCTGCAGAACACTGGACAGGCATAGGTCATTGCTGGCCTAATACCGGGTGACACAGCAGACATGTAGCAGCCTGTAGTTTTTTTATTTGAATAGATAAAAATTTGAAATTTGCAGAAGTTACGTAATCAATGATAGCGCTTCATTTGAATCCAACGACAACTTTTTTCAACTACCTGTTTGATCGGCAGTAACTCCAACTTCTTTTTTTTTTAATGACACCCTGTATATTTATCTAGCCTATCTAATTTGTCTTGAAATTCTCTATTCAACCGTGTATCACAAAGTGGCATTCGTTTCTCGATTCGCAGATGAATTACATTTTATTGAAAAACATCAAGTTGGCTGTTACCCGAATTCGATAATCTTTCGATGCTTGGTAGGCTTGGAAATCCAAAGAGTATCAGTTAAACGATATAATTTCAGTTTTTTCCATACCTGATTACTTCCTACAGATTGGCAATAATTTCTGTAATAAAAAGAAAAACATCTGAAAATAAATCACGATATTGCGAAAACGGAGATAGGAACATATTTTTTTCAATTGGGCTACTTGTGAAGAAACTATCTGTCTTTCTCTTTGGCCATGTAGCCATATCATGATCTTTCCATTTGGAAACATAAAATTAAAATTGTTCCCCTGATCCACCAATTCACAAGTCTATTAGTCTAGATATTTACAATAATATTCTGCCTAGTAGGCGGTGTACACAAAATGTTTTGTGTTTGACAGGTAAACATCATTTAATTGCAATGATTATCTCCGTCAGTTTTATGCTGATTGAAATTGCATCGTTTAATTAGATACTAAATATGCATTCAAAGGACGAAAAGGTCGATATGTTGTTGATATTCGGAAAGTGAAAGAGAAATTGTAGACAGGCTGAACAATTGTATGTCGAAAGATTTCCGGAAAGACGCCACCCACCTGATAATTATTTCGCTAGAGTAAAAGAGCAGTTCGGAGCAGTTCTTTTCAAACCTCTTCTAGAGATCTCTCGATTCACGCCGATTTCGTCCTCAATTTGTCTCAGTGATATCGTCGGATCTGCATGTACTATGGCCAAAACGTTTACTTCCAATTCCTCGTCGAAAATGTATTGGAGATTGTTTTGATTTTCCGGTTCTCTTCTGAACTGCTCTTCTACTCTAGCGAAATAATTCTTAGGCGGATGGCGTCTTTCCGCAAATCTTTCGACATACAATTTCTCTTGCACTGTCCGAATATCAACAACATATCGACCTTTTCATTCTTTGAATACATATTCAGTATCTAATTAAACGATGCAATTTTAATCAGCATAATACTGACGGAGATAATCAGTACAATCAAATGATGTTTACCTGTCAAACACAAAACATTCTGTGTACACCGCCTACTAGGCAAAATATTATTGCAAATATCTAGACTAATAGACTTGTGAATTGGTGGATCAGAGGAACAATTTTAATTTTATGTTTCCAAATAGAAAGATCATGATATGGCTACATGGCCAAAGAGAAAGACAGATAGTTTCTTCACAAGTAGACAAATTGAAAAAACCATGTTCCTTTCTCAGTTTTTGCAATATCGTGAATTATTTTCAGATGTTTTTTCTTTTTATTAAAGAAATTATTGACAATTTGTAGGAAGCGATCAGATATGGAAAAAACTGAAATTAAATCGTTTAACTGATACTCTTTGGATTTCCAAGCCTACCAAGCATCGAAAGATTGTCGAATTCGGGAAACAGCCAACTTGATGTTTTTCAATAAAATGCGAAAATCTGCGAATTGAGAAACGAATGCCACTTTGTGATACACGGTTGAATAGAGAATTTTAAGACGAATAAGATAGGCTGGATAAATATACAGGGTGTCATTCAAAAAAAAGAAGTTGAAGTTACTGCCAATCAAACAGGTAGTTGAAAATAGTTGTCATTAGATTCAAATGAAGCGCTATCATTGATTACGTAACTTCTGCAAATTTAAAATTTTTATCTATTCAAATAAAAAAACTACAGGCTGCTACATGTCTGCTGTGTCACCCGGTATAAGAGTAGCTTACTCTCCATTGGCAGCTTGGATTCCATTGCTATCAAACGATAGGTCCGTTTAACCTCTGCTGCAGCTCGCTGAATTGCCAAGCTGACATGTTTATGGAGAGTAAGCCAGCTGTACTCCCAGGTACCGCACTGAGTCGGACTCATCTATCCGATTTCCCAAAGCCCTAAAACCCCCAATATTCACGTTGGTACGTTTCTTTAAGAAATTTATAAGCTCTGTTTTATCAGGATTCAACACTATCTTGTTATTGAAGATGATGACCGATCGGGAAGGCCAGTTTCTGTGTCAGTCCCCGAAAATATCGATGCAGTTCATGACATGATTTTAACAGACCGTCGAATTGGGCTAAAACTGATATCTGAAGCACTGAATATTTCATACGAACGCGTTCATCATATAGTTCACGTCAATTTGGACATGAAAAAAATTGCTGCAAAATGGATCCCCAAATGTTTGAATGTTGACCAAAAGCGTGCAAGGGTAAAAGCATCGCGTTCGATCTGTGCTCGATTTGAAAAAGATGTAGATTTCTCAAACCGAATTGTTACTATGGATGAGACTTGGGTACATTTCTACGATCCAGAAACAAAGCAACAATCGATGAAATGGCGACACTCCGGTTCTCCAAGACCTAAGAAGTTTCGTGTCCAAAAATCTGCTGGAAAAGTTCTTGCTTCAGTTTTTTGGGATTGCCATATAGTAATCATGAATGATTTTTTGGATAAGGGTAGAACAATAACTGGAGATTACTATTCGACATTACCGACCACTTTACGGGAAAAAATTAAAGAGAAAAGACGCGGAAAGCTATCCAAAGGTGTTTTGTTTTTGCAGGACAACGCCCCTGCACACAAATCTCATGTTGCCATGCAAAAAATTCGTGATTTAGGGTTTGAATTACTAGAACGCCCCCCTTATTCACCAGATTTGGCTCCGTCCGACTATCATCTCTTTCCTCAACTGAAAAAAAGTTTAAAAGGTCGTTAATTTTCTTCCAACGAGGAGGTAATAAAAGCTGTGGAGGTCTGGTTTGCAGAGCAAGAAGAAACATTTTTTTTAAAGGTCAGAGACGTTGCAGGTTCGCTGTAATAAATGTATCCAATTAAGAGGAGAATATGTTGAGTAATAAAATATTTTGACATTGAAATTTTGTTTGGTTCTATAGCAGGCTAAGAATTTTTCAATGTATCTACGTACGTTTTGTGGTACGATACTTCTACTTTCAAAATCTGTGTGAGAAATCGAAATCGTACTATACTATAATGTAACAGTGTGCACTGTTTTATCTATAACGTTGTGCCCTGTATAAGATGGTCCTATATTAGTGTTAAAATAGTCTTAGTTAATTTTCTGACTTTATTCAAGATATCACAACTCGGGTTAAAGATTATCGTCAAAATTCATAAAGGGATGTGATACGATGCGTTAGACTAAACAATTTCAAGTGGGTCTTTGAGAATAAGCCAGCACGATCTAAAAGTAGCACAGAGGGTAGGTTATGAAGAATGTTCTCGGTTTTTAGGAAGAACGAGCTTTTGGAGCTGGACAGTCGGGATCGAAAAGTGCTAGTGACAAGAGCTGGTTCGATTTCGATTTTATTTTACGGCATGAAAGGGATGATACTTAAATAGGGATAAGTGGGTGTTCAGTTATTCAACTCGAATAGTTGAAAATATGCTTCAGGCGTTTTTCTACCTTCAATAATAATTATTATTACAATAGTGTCGTTGTATCCGATGGACAAAAACAACTGGAATTTTATACTGGGGAGTTTTGCCGGCTTATAGAAGTATATGTACTCAACAATAGAGCAAGATTTTTATATATTTTTTTTATGAGAGGGTGACTATACCGGGTGTAACAGGATCATGGTACACCCCCAGTATCTTCGTTAGTTTTGAACGTAATAGATTGAAATTTGGAATATCCCATATACATATCAAGCGGCACCTTTTGACCTATAAATGATTTTTTTACTTCTGGTTTCGCCGGAAGTGATACCAACTTTCGATTTTTAAAAGGATCACCCTGTATATTATTACATTTCTGAATCCAACGATACCACATAAGTGACATTTCAAACGTCCGAATTTTTTATAAGTAATTCAATTTTTAGTTTTCCATTTAAGTGTGCCATGATGGTTCCGATTTATTCCAATTGATCCGCCTAATACTAGAAAAATCGAAATCCCGTCAAAAATACTAAATTGCGTTTTTTATGAGCGAATAAAGTTCATCGTAATCGTTTTTGGTACCGTGGTACCATTTATTAGTACTATTAATAAGGAATTTATCCATACCTGGTAATAAAATGTGCGATCAATACAATCAAAATTACAGCTAAAAGAAAATAAGAAAATACAATTGTTTTGTTCTACTTTAATACTAAGAAGTTACTAAGGTGGCGTTGAAATACAAAAAATTAACACAAAACATTACAACAATTGTTCGAAATGCTGTCCATTAACGTCAATGCACTTCTGAACTCGCTTAGCTGTTTCTTGAAGAACATTTGCTAATTGCTGGGCGCCGTTATACTATTAATTGCGCGTCTTACTCGCAACTCCAGGTCTTCGCGGGTTGTAACGGCGGTTGCATAGACAATGTTTTTTAAATGGCTCCAAACAAAGAAATCAAGAGGTGTCAAATCAGGTGACCTTGGAGGCCATCGCACAGGACCAGTTGTCGAAATTACGTTTTCTTTGAATGCCTGTTCAAGGTAATCACTTACTGTACTTGAATTATGGGGAGGAGCTCCATCTTGTTGGAAATACATTCCCTGTCGTAAATGGACAGGTAATTCAGTTAAACTGTCCTCAATTTCATTTTGCAGAAATCCTAAGTATCTAGCTCCATTCAAGGGTCCTTCAAATATTATTGGACCAATGATTCTACTACCGAGTATTCCAAGCCAAACATTGAAACCGAACCGCACTTGAAAGTTACCCTCCCGCAATAAATTTTGATTTTCTTGTGACCAATAACTTGTATTTTGTCGGTTAAATAATCCCATATTTGTAAACCTAGACTCGATCGAAAATAAAATCCTTACCAAAAAAGCATTGTTTGGCTGTACATTATTCTGCAAGATCCAATTGCAATATTCCATTCTACGTTCATAATCATTTTCGTACAGGAGCTGCTGCAATTGATATTTGAAAGATTTATAATTATGTTTGTGCAAGATTCGGCTTACCGTTTGGTGACTAATTTCCAATTCAAACCTTAGAGAAACAGTCTCATCATCTTCTATTCGAGCTAAAACATTAATTTCCATTCATTTATAACGTTTTCATCGGGATCATGGTTAGGCTCTCTTCGGAATTGATTTTCAAGACGATTAAAATAATTTCTTGCTAAACATTGTCTATCAGGATATTGGTCGGCATAAAGGTTTCTAGCCGCAACGGCATTTTTCCTACATTCTCCATAAATAATTAACATGTCCACTTTTTCATCCCTTGTATAAATGTGCGGCATTTTGAACAAAAATAACAACAAATGTAAAGACTCTTCCAATAGGTATACAATGAAAACACCGATTAACCAACAAATATTTATTTGACAATCTGAAGAAATAATTTCATTGTTTTCAAAGCCACCTTAGTAACTTCTTAGTATTAAAGTAGAACAAAATAATTGTATTTTCTTTTAGCTGTAATTTTGATTGTATTGATCGCACATTTTATTACCAGGTATGGTAATTCCTTATAAATTCCTTATTAATAGTACTAATAAATGGTACCACGGTACCAATATGGTTCCGTTTGAAACAATTTATTTTTACCCCAATAACGATTACGATGAACTTTATTTATTTTTCTAGTATTAGACGGGTCAATTGGAATAAATCGGAACCATCATGGCACACTCAAATAGAAAACTGAAAATTAAATTATAAAAAAATTAGACGTTTGAAATGTAATAATATACAGGGTGTACCATTTAAAAATCGAAAGTTGGTATCACTTCCGGCGAAGACGGAAGTGAAAAAAAATCATTTATAGGTTGGAAAGTGCCGCTTATTATGTATATGGGATAACCCAAATTTCGATCTATCACCTTTAAAACTAACGGAGATACGGGGGGTGTACCATGATCCTGTTACACCCGGATTCCATTTATTGATTTTAATTGTTTTTTCATTTTTTATAACTAACAGAGTTATGAATCCTTCCGAAACTAAATGTACATTTTATTCTTCATGATTGGTTATTATTTGAAGCCTTTGATCATTTCACAATTTTTGTCTATATTTGATAATTTTTTTATTATTTTTCGTTTATTATTTCCCACTAGTTTGCTTAGTGAATAAAGCTGGTTCGTGGAACTTTGCTGACTATTATTTACCTCACCAACCCCTTATGTAAAAATAAAGAAAAAAACAGTGTTCTTTGGAAGATCGTTTAGTAACGAACAGTCGTTACCGACCGATGATGAACCCTTTACTCCCATATACACCTACTACGTAGGCTTATTATGGCAAGAACCAGTCAGAAAACAACTACTCCCCTGGCTAAGACAACGACGGATGTTGAATTATATCAAAAAGATACTTGTGCAACGTTCCTCAAAGCATCAGAGGACGCAGTTGCAAGTGCCCTTATGCAAAGTCCACGCATTTGTGAAACCGAGGCCGTACCTGCAAATTAACAACTGTCCTCTAAGATGATGGTGTGATGGTGGTCTAAAATCCGTATGGTCTCAGCGGATTAAAAACTCAATTCGGACCTGTAGTCTAGTCTACAAGAACTATTTTGGTGAATTTCTCTTCGAGGGCACCGAAAATTATGATCAAGGGCTCATTCGATTCGGAATTACCTCTAGAAACTTTTTGAAAAATTTGAAGGTGCGCCGGCAAAAATTGCAAAAGTTGTAAACAATTTAGTGCAAAAAAAGGAGCGTGGTTTGGTTTTTCTGCAAAAATATCGGAAACTATTGAAGATATCCAAAATTTTAAATGAGATCCTGAAAGAAGAGGAAATTTCCTAAAAAAGGCTACCTCTCGGAACTCTACCACCAATATTTAGAATTTTAATTTAGAGGCGAAAATAGCGCTAAAAGCGGGTGGTGCGAGTCCCGCGTGCGCTGACTGATACGGACCCTTGAACAATGAAAATAATTTAAAACCATTAAATATCAATATTAGGAAATAAAAAAAAATCACTTACCTTTTAGACACTTGAATAAACGAAAATCCATGGAAAAAAAATTCTTCCCTTAATTATTTTATAATATATGCTTTTTTTAAATAACTAGTTTTTCCAGGTTTCAAATGTTCATACAAACCCTGATAATTGTTAAAATAAAAACCTCAAATTTGTTTCACTTCTTGGAGCTATTCTTGAAAGGCTTCAAAAAAGATCCCCATTGGAAAAAATAAAAAATGTTCGTTTTCCACTTTATTATTAACAATCTAAGAGACTATAAAATGTAAAATGCAAATAAAGCTATGAATTTCTTTTTTATTCCAATTTGTTCGTATTTTAATTATTTGAAGTAACATAAAAATTATTTTTTTTTATATTTCTTACTCTGATAGTTTAAAAAATTGTTATAAACAAATGCACTGCTTATAAGATATTTCAATTTTTGTTTTTGGAATTTCAATCTGCAATAAATATTATGATCTTTAAGAACAAAATCGTTTCTCAAAAAAAATGTATTGCTTAAAAACGCATTTGTTGATTAACTATTTTTTTGTTACCAAATATTAATATTGAGGAACAATTTTTTTTTAAATCATAATTTGTATTGCTCTTCGATATTCTAAAATTCTAAAAAATTATTCATATTTCCTTTGTTTATTTAATAAACAATTTGTTATAAACAAATGAATTTTTACAATACAATTTTTTTTAAATACTGCAAAATATCAAAAATCAACTATGTGTCATTTGTTGTGTAAAAAAAGTTAATATTAATACTTGGTAGCAAAAAAAATAGTTAATCAACAAATGCGTTTTTAAGCAATGAAATATTTTTTTAAGAAATGATTTTGTTCTCAAAGATCATTGCTGATTAAAAATCCGAAAACAAAAATTCAAATATCTCATAAACAATGCAATTGTTTATAACAATTATTTAAACAATCAGAGTAAGAAATTTGAAAAAATCATTTTTAATTTTTTAATTTTTTAGTCTCTTAGATTGTTAATAACAAAGTGGAAAATAAACATTTTTTTACTTGTTTTTAAAATACGCAAATGGTGAATGTTCTAAACAGCTTGTGGGAATAAATACATTTGATAAAATGCCATATGTTATAGCAACCTATCTGAACTTGCCCAATTCAACAGCTTTCACAGGACACTGCTTGGGAGGTATTCAGCTACTATGCTAGCAAATTCTGGAGGTGACCTTTTAACTGTAAAAAAATACGGAGGATGGAAGTCATCTGCTGTTGAAGAAAGCTAAGTGGATAGCACAAGTACCCAAAAGAATAACATTTCTAATAAACTGTTGATGGATGACAGTATGCCATCTTCTTCCAAACAGAGCGTTTCTAGAAACTACAGTTTTACTGTTGAAGACGATAATAGAGAAATTGAAGAACCGCTCGATTCCAATATTACAGAAATAAGGTCACAAAATGTTTTAAACTCTGTAATGGAAAAGCCCAAATTCATAAATTTTGGAAGGTGTAATAGTTGCACCTTCAATATTAACATTTCCAACAACTAAACTAATCTAATTTATTGACCATTGTTTTTAATGTTATTTTGTTATGTAAGAGTGAACTATAATTTTAATCGTCAAATAAATTTATGTTCGTAAAATGTACATTCATTACCATAGTGTGTTGAGTAAATTTTGTATTTCTAATCTCAGTGAAAAATTATGTACGGTAGTAGAAAAAATATTGTATGTAATTCGTGTGTAAAGGCTTTATTTGACTCATGTGATTGTCGCATTCGCCTTCGGCTCATGCGACAATATTCACATTCGTCAAAAAAAAGCCACTTTACACACTTGTTACATAAATAAATATTTTTGTATTAAAATGATCATGACAAATGAATAAATGACAGTTACGAGTCCAAAACTAACAGAATATAACTACGGACTGTCTTTCATGTTTTCATGTTTTCTACCAATATGTTTGCTAAAATATCACCCATTTTATTTGCTCTATTGATTGGAGTAATTATGACATTCTTGAATTGTCCTAGATCTTCGATACGTGTGCCAAATTTCAGATTTTTTGAACGATTGGAAGTGGGTTTGTTAGTTAATTAGTTAGGTTGTTATTTACAAGTGAACCTAATAAAAGCATGTTAAAATAATTTGAAACATTGAAAACGACTTTGATTTTTTTTTTTTTCTTGAATACGATTATCAATTTTTTTTGAGTTCAGCATCACTATGGCTATGAAAAATGTCACTAGCTTGCTTATTTGCCAAGTTCGCAGTTCAATAATGCTGTAAATAGTGAGTTCGGAGTTTCAAATAGCCTGGAAACATTACGCCAAGTTTCCTCTTGAAAATAAAATATCATTTTATTATCATCAAATTAATCAATTTCAGTGTCATATAATATAGTAGGTACGTTGGATAAGCGGGTTTTGCAGTCAACAGGAAGTTGGTCAGATAACGCTGAAACATGCACAGACTTGAACTCCGCACAAAGCGGAGGGGTTCATTCCACGTTCATTCATATACCGGGTGTCCGCGGAAGGTGACTCGTCCCTATGATTCTTTTGCTTTTGGATATATTGGAATGAAATTTGGAGGATCTGCATGAGCCATAAAACGTTTTTTGACGAATAACTCAAGTTCATGCAACTTCCGGTTTCACCAGAAGTGATTTTAACATTCGATTTTTAGAATAAAACCATGTATTACTTTTTATAACCAATGTTTTTTTCAAATTTTGAATTTTATTTTTCAATGTAGAGTGCCATGGATACGTTCAAATCACTAATTGCAGCCCTAAAATTTTGGGAAAAATAGCACTTTACTGTTTTCGGTGAAAATGTATGTGATATGTTAAAATCAATTTCAAAATTGAAATTACTAATTTTTTCAAATGGCAACATGGTGGCTCGTCGGATTAGGAAAAAGGACTATTTTATTACGAATAATTTGATACCGCACACTTATAGGATTCAAACAAAATTCCGTTAAAAACTTAAAAACTACGTTAGATGTGTCAATAACAATAACAATTTTTTAACAATGCAGTCGGTCGATAATTCTATATATGTGATTGACACATCAAAATGATTTCACTGGGTGTGTATGCGGGAATGTTTCATCTTTTCATTTAATCCTTAACACATTTTTTTTTTCAGTTCTGATTTTCATTTTCCCGTCTGATATGCCATAAACTTATTTTCGAATTTAATTTAACTACAGACGTAAAACTATTTTCATTAATTATATTTATAACTACAAAAACCCTCAAGGGCATACGTTATAAAATCATTACAAATTTCGGCAGCAGGCTGACGGGCAATACTTTATAATGTTGAGAAACGTGTAATCAATAACTCTAAAATGCTTTGATGCACAAAAATCAATTACCTGAGAACGGTAAGAGTTGGGTACATAGTACCTTTTATAAAATCAAATTATTTTTGACGACCCTTTCAAAGCTGTAACAATCAATATTCAGGGTATTCCATTTTTCGAAAAATTTATATATCACTCATTGTTGACCCACCATGTAGAAACCAAAATAATATCTTCATGTGCCTCTTATTGATATACGAGGATGTATTGATATCTAGTTAGCCTAGACCAGTTCCCTGCATAAACAAAATATTGCGTTACCATAGCAAGGAACAATAACTTATTAGAAGTGTCAGTGTAAAGTTTGACGTCAAAAAGTAATCCAGAGTACGCAAAAAATTAAAAGAAAAAATATGTCCACCGAAATTGTGAAAATCGAAAAATTGAAGTATGGAACCATTATCAAGTACCTGTATTTAAAAGGGTTAAGAGGTAAGCAGATTTACGAAGATATGCTTAATACCCTTGGTGATCAATGTCCATCGTATGCGACCGTGAAAAAGCTTCAAAAGAGGTAAATTTTCCATTGAAGATGATGTCCGATCGGGAAAGCCAGATTCTATGTCAGTCCCCGAAAATATCGATGTAGTTCATGACATGATTTTAACAGACCGTCGAATTGGGCTAAAACGGATATCTGAAGCACTAAATATTTCATAAGAACGCGTTCATCATATAGTTCACGTCAATTTGGACATGAGAAAAATTGCTGCAAAATGGATCCCCAAATGTTTGAATGTTGACCAAGAGCGTGCAAGGGTAGTAGCATCGCGTTCGATCTGTGCTAGACTTGAAAACGATGTAGACTTCTTAAACCGAATTGTTACTATGGATGAGACTTGGGTACATTTCTACGATCCAGAAACAAAGCAACAATCGATGGAATGGCGACACTCCGGTTCTCCAAGACCTAAGAAGTCCAAAAATCTGCTGGAAAAGTTCTTGCTTCAGTTTTCTGGAATTACCATTTTTGGATAAGGGTAGAACAATAACTGGAGATTACTATTCGACATTACTGATCACTCTGCGGGAAAAAATCAAAGAGAAAAGAGGCGGAAAGCTATCCAAAGGTGTTTTGTTTTTGCAGGACAACGCTCCTGCACACAAATCTCATGTTGCCATGCAAAAAATTCGTGATTTAGGGTTTGAATAACTAGAACACCCCCCTTATTCACCAGATTTGGCTCCGCCCGACTATAATTTCTTTCCTCAACTGAAAAAAAGTTTAAGAGGTCGTAAATTTTCTTTCAACGAGGAGGTAATAAAAGCTATGGCGGTCTGGTTTGCAGAGCAAGAAGAAACATTTTTTTTGAAAGGTCTAGGGACGTTGCAGGTTTGCTGTAAAAAATGTATCCAATTAAGAGGAGAATATGCTGAGTAATAAAATATTTTGACATTGAAAATTTGTTTGGTTCTATAGTAGGTTAAGAATTTTTCAATATATCCTCGTACACTTATTGAAATGAAAAATATTTATTTAGATTAAACAGAATAACAATTTATAAAACTTACAGCAACAACTAACGAGTATATACATTGATAAAGTAACTTGTGACATCTACTAAAATATATAATAGGTATATAGACGTTACACTACTCAAAATTATCGCTTTGCCGCAGAATGGTATTCTAAAAAAAAATTCGTTTGGTGTCTAGAGACCGTGTCGGGTGGGGTGCCCCACCCTGTACAAAATAAGGGTTTTTTTAATGGCCTAAACGTTTCTCCGAAGGAGAGATTGGCCTTCGAATAAGCCTTACAGGAAACTACTTTGATTGACGGAACAGACCCTTTTTCTGCGGTTTATTGGTATTTATAGTTATTTTTTTGGAATGGTTTCCGTCTCGGAAGCAGGATAATTCAAATGCTAATTCAATTGGTTAAAAAAGAAATTTTGTTACGTTCAGGTATAAAATGGAGAAGTTTCCTTTATTGAGATGGCCAGCCACGATCTCGACACCAAACTACCTGGCCCTTAAATCCCTTACTCGATCGGATGGTCACTATTTGGGCTGGAGCCAAAACGAACTTTAAATGCTTAAAATGAAAAATGTAACAGGCAAGGACCAGATGTAAAATGTGGTTGAGGTTCCCATCTTTGTGAAAAAAACAAAATTAAGCACGAAAACACTCAAAATGGTGAAATGGGGATGCAGTTTAGGAGTTTAATACGGTTTTTTGCGATTTGCGGCGAATGTTCAATGGCAAAGTTATAGATAATAAAAAAATAAAAAACTTTTATATTCAACACTTTTCGACATAACCTCAAATTAACCGTCAGTAGGTAATCAATTTTTTTCTCGCGTAAATCATTTAATTTACATGAACCTTTTTGAGTTTATGTCTTTTTTGGTGTCGAATGATCATGATTCTTTCGCAATTCAGAGGACTAGTTTTCAAGTTATGTATATTTTCCGAAAAAAAATACCCTTATAATAATAATAATAATAATAAATTATTTATTCACACACGTATAGTTACAGTAAATTCCTTAAGATCTAATCTAATTACGAAGTAAAATCAAGTGCATGAATAAATAGGGGAATACCTACGAGATACATATATATCTAGATATACATGTATCTGTGTGTAGGTTACATTACCATGAATGTTAGTACATAGAATGATTCCAAATTACAATAAGTTAAGTTTAAAATACAGATAAATTGAATTCAAGTTAAAATAAATTATGTAGTTGTAAGTATACACATAGAGGTAAAATATAGAATTACAAGATTATATATAAATATAAGCTAAAGACTGCAGGATGAGTTATAAATATAAAAAATGATATGAGTTTGGTTAGAAAAATAACCTTCAACTTTCAAGAACTGAGCAAATATATAGTGGTGGTGATTCATGAATGAATTTTTTTAAAGATACTTTGAAACGACGAACTGTTATTCCGGAATATTATTAAATGCTTTTGGTCCTAGGTACTGGTAGCTACATTGCCCGATTGACTTATTCATGAGTGGGAGAATAAATGTATCCTTTTTTCGCGTCTCGTATTCGTGGGAATGAGTGATCAGTTCCACTTGATATGAGTATTGTGTTGTCGCTAATTTGAGGAAGTGCAGTTCTCCTAGATCAAAAACGTTTGCCAACTTGTAGAGTGCTCCGGTTGGATATCGGTTATTTTTATTGAACATTATTTTCAAAAATCTCCTCTGAATTACTTCTAAAGGTTTCAAGTATGTCTTATATACACCACCCCATCCTATGATGCCGTAATTCAAGTGTGATTCGGCCAGGCTATGGTAAAGAATTTTTTTTTGCTTGAGGTCTACTATAGACGATACTTGTTCGTATTTGAAAAGGACTCTTCGAAGTTTTTTGAGTAGGTAGTCTACGTGGGCGTCCCATCTAAGATGGCTGTCTATCATTATTCATAAATATTTGATGTTCTTTGATTGTAAGATTTCATAGTCATCTCCCATTGAATTTTTTTTTTAATGTTGGGAGATTGGCAGACTGACTACAGAAGGGTAAATATAGCGTTTTTTTGAAATTGATAGATAGTTTCCTATTATCAAACCATTTTTTTATTTGGATGAGGTCCGTTTCAACTTTATTTTTCAGGTCACTCCAGTTGTTATCTTCGTATCAAGCTCGTTACGCTACCTTGTGTGCCTACAGGGAATAGATTGTTCAAGTAGACATTGAAAAGTAAAGGTCCCAAAACCGTTCCTTGGGGTACACCGCATACTATTGTTTGCTTTTCACTAACTATGGTCTTAATTTTCGTTTGTTGTTCTCTGCCGGTTAGATATGATTCGAAAAGATCTTGAGCTGTGCCTCTTACTCCTAGGTCATCTAAGCTTGTTAGAAGAATAGCATGATCAACAGTATCGAAAGCTTTCGTCAGATCTAGGAAAATTGCCATGGCCGGTTTTTTGTTATCTATAATAGCTTTGTATATTTTTTCTGTAAGTTCTTTTATTGCATCATCCGTGGACTTTTTTTCCCTAAAGCCATATTGTGCTTCTGACAGCAATTTATTTTTACTTAGAAAACTGTTAAGTCTCGTTTTTATTATCTTTTCTAGGATCTTGCTGAAGTTAGAGATAAGAGCAATTGGTCGATGATTTGAAACTTCAGTTTTGTCACCATTTTTGTAAACAGGCACAACTGTGGATAGTTTAAATGCAGTAGGAAAGTATCCCCTTGTAAATGATCTATTAATTATGAATGTTAGTGGCTCAGCTATATATTTTGAAATAATTTTCAGCGTTTCCGATTTGTAACCATCTGGTCCCGGCGATTTTTTGTTTTTTATTTGTGAGATAGTACTGATTACCTCGTTCACATCAGTTGGAAAGAGGAATATCATGTTGGTCGATTTATTCCTTACTTCTTTATAGTTTATGTGTTGTTTGATTGTCTTTGCTAACTTTTTTCCTACACTGGTGAAAAAGGAGTTAAATTCTTCGGAAATTTCTTTTGGATCATGGGTAACATTTCCATTTTCAGTTTGAATTGATGTTATTTCATTATGTCTTCTGGGTGATGTTAATTCGTTTACTACTTCCCACATTTGTTTTGGATTTGTCTTTTCTTCTATTTTCTGCTTATAGTAACTTGTTTTGTTTTTCTTAATTAATTTCTCAATTGTTTTTTTGTAGGTGTTGTATTCGCTTTTTAGGATTCTGTTTTCAGGATCTTTTTTTAATTCATGATACATTTTATTTTTCTTATTTATAGATTTCAGTAATGATCCGGTTATCCATTTTTTCCTTTTAATATCTCCCTTTTTTATTTTTATTCTTGTTGTGGATGCATAATATATAGCGTTGTCGATGATTTCAATAAATTTAGATACGGATCTATCCAAATCATCAATTTCGTAAAATTCTCCCCAATCAGTGCGTTCCATTTTTTCTACTAGTTTTTTTTTGTTTATCTGTTCGAAGAATTTTGTGCTTCCATATTCTTGTATTTTTGCTTGTTCATTTGTGAATATTATTTGTAGGACTACAGAATAGTGGTCTGTTATACAAGTTTCTATTGTCAATGGAATTAGTGAGTCGACATTTTCGCTTTTTGAATTAACGAATATGTGGTCCAGACATGTACCTGAATCTGGTCTAGTAGGCGTATTTATTGCTGAGATGTATCCATTTTCTTCCAATGTATTCAGATATGTTTGGGAATCTTCTGTCATTCTAATTAGATCTATATTTATGTCACCAATAAATACACTATAAGTAAATGTTTTTGATTGATTATTCATTATACTGCTCAGTTCTTCTAAGAAGGGTTCAATTTGACGATTTGAAGGTGACCTGTAGAATGCGTTTATGATAATAATTTCCTTGTCGATTATAACTTGTAACTGCAGTAAATAAGTGCCACCAATTTCAAAAGTCTTATGTGAGTGGTAAAGATTTGACTTTATGAAAATTACAACTCCATCATTTTGATTTAAATTACCAAATAAGTTATAGAGGGTTATTTATCCTTTCATGTTGTATACTCCTATGTCATCTATAATTCGAGTTTCAGTTAGTATTATGCAGTCTATTGTTGTATCTAGTTCTTCTAGAAATATTGTAAATTCATCAAGATGTTTTGCTATGCTTCGTATATTATTGTGTACGATTTTGAAATTGGAATGGCAGTCATTTACCTTCAGTACTTGTTTTGCTTCATTAGCATCGTTTAGAACAAAGTTGTCTAATTTATTTACACTAAAATTTTTGATATAAGGATCCATCATGATAGTATTCGTTAACTGAGATTGTATTATTAACTTTAGCGATTACATGGATATGAGTGAATCTGAACAATATTTTAGCGAAAAGGTTATGATGATTATATAAGTATCTTTATTTAAATATTGAGAAATTTTGTGGCGGAGTTTTTTCTTGTGTTTGGTCTTTCTGTGGTGGCGTCTTCAAGAGGTTTTTTCAATTGGACAGCTTTCGTATTCTGGTTGTAGCTTGTTTTATCTAGGTTTCGTGAATTCTGTTTCTGTGTCTGTGGAATTTCAAGAGTCAGCTTTTTCCTTTCTTCTCTGATTGCTTGAGAGTAGTTTGCAACTGCAGTTCCTGGAGCACTATTTGACTTATTTTGTTCAAGATATAGTTCCTCTTCCGTTTCCGCTAGTTCAAGGTCAGCTGCCGAAAAAACTTTGTTGTTCACGAACAACTTATTGTTTTTGATGTAACAATTTTGCTCTTGGTTTTGTTTTGCAAGATATAGGTGTTTTCTCAGAATCTTCCCTTCTTCTCTTTCTCTGTGTGTGAGATCGTTGTTTACGTATATTTTAGTGCCTTTGAGTTGATGCAATGCTTGAGAACAAATAATTTTTTCAAGTAGGAATTGAATTCGATTTTTAGTGGACTTTGCTTCGTTCCTCCTAAGGTGTAAAAGTTATTTAGATCTGCTTCTGCTATGTGTATATTCAGTAAATTTTTCAGAAGTTCGATGACTCCATCAGTAGTTTTCAGGTATTCTTCTCTCGTTTCTAATCCAAAAATAATGACATTGTTCTTTCTCTCTAATCTCTCTAAAAAGTCAATACTGGAGAGCAACTCTTGGTTTTCTTTTTCAACTCTTTCTAGTCTGTGTTTCAGTCCTTCAACTTTCAAAGTTACTCTGACTTCAAGGGCTTCTATAGTTGCCTTCATATCTTTACTACTTTTAACAATTTCTTCTAGGAGTATTTTATTTGTAATTTCTATATCATTCATTGTGGTACAATCAGCGTTTGTGGTCTCCTTTATATTATTTCGGAGAGAAGGTAAAAAACCAGGCTCTTTGCTGTCCCTCGAACAATTGTTCTGGTTTTATTTTTGGATTGACGTGGCCGTTACTTGTTGGAAATTCGTAGTATATGACACTAAGATAAACACGATCAAATTTCCACAGATTTATTGTCTACGCTACAAGTTTCGATGCACAATATCTTTCTCATGCGAATGTAATACATTAAGTCGAGAAGTTCAGACTAACTCTTAAGAATCCACAAACTCCGAAATTATATTGTTTGATAAAATTACATAAACAAAACTACCCTGTCCGGCCAGTAGTATCATTTGTTACAGCACCATCAGTGGCATCAGTTAAGTTACGAGTATCAAAAAAGTTAATACATTTAATAACAAACTATTCTAAATTTGTACCGAAATTCAGCCTTGAAAATTCTTATGATTTGATGAAAAAAAATCCAGGAGATATATCTGTTCCAGATAACGCGAAATTAATTTTTTTTGACGTTCAAAATCTTTTCCCTATAGTATACCTCCCCAAGATAACATCCACTTAGTCGAAGGTTTACTAGATAGAAATCATGTCAACCCGGTTATTAAACAAGAGATATTAGACCTTTTGTCGATATGTCTCGAACAAAATTACTTTCAATTTGACAATAAAATTTATTCTTCATCTGAAGGTTTGATCATGGGAAATCTGCTGAGTCCTCTACTGGCAGATATCTTCATGGACAACATTGAAAGAATAATTCACAATCAAAGTACCCACTCTCGCAACAGTTTTTGTAATGGTTCAGATATGTGGATGACATTATAGGTTGTTTTAAAGGTACCAACAGATGTTAGACAACTTTCAATAAATATATTAACACTATTCACCCAAACATTAAATTCACAATAGAAATAGAAGTAGAAAAATCATAATTTTTTTTAGATTTGGCAATAGGCAAAACCAACAACAAACACCATTTTTCTATTTTTCATAAACCTTCCCATACTGACATCACTATTCATAATAATTCGATACATCCATATATACATAAAATATCAGCATACCATAGTATGATACATAGATTAGTTAATATTCCTCTTTCTGGAGAAAATTTCTTCAAAGATTTAAATATCATAAAACAGATAGCAGTCAACAATGGATATCAAGTAAAATTAATAGAGAGCTAAAAAATTACACAGAAAGGCTATCCAAGAAGTGAGGAACCTTGACAATAATTACAGAACTTTAACTTATTCAGGACCCGTTTCAGAAAAAACAGCGTCAGTTTTGAAAAAACAAAATTTAAGAGTAGCATTCAGAACAGATAACACGTTGGGAAGGTTTATCAAAATTAATTAAGATAAAACACAAAAATCTGAAAAGTCAGGAGTTTATAAATTGAATTGTGGATCTTGTTCCAAAGTATATGTAGGCCAGACTGGTAGACCATTCAAAAGCCGCGTACGTGAACACCGTATGAATTATTTAAAGAATTCAACATATTGGAAGAAGACCATGACTTCGATGAAAACTTTGAAATCCTTCAGGTTGAAAGTAAGGGTATTAAACTTGATTATTTAGAATTGGACCATAATAGTTCCCCTTTGTTAAACCTTATCAAATAATTAAGTAGTAGCTATGTTTTGAGATTTACAGGTACCTTCATTGTATTGTCAATTTTTATTTTTATCATAGGTAGATCCTAATTACCTCTATTGTTAAGAAGGGTATTTAAGTAATGTTCAACGTAGAATAATTTAATGTAATACATTCGCTTGAGAAAGATGGCGGTTATCAGCGCCATGGCCACAACCTCGGGACAATAATGCCAGCACGAATTCCGAAGATCTTGCAGATATGTTCTTGGAACATCAACGGCGCAATCCAGCGCAAAAATGAACTTTTGGAACTTATCTCCAGAATCTTGGCAGACGTGGTGGCAATACAAGAGACCAGGTTGAACCAAAGCAAGGACTTTGGCATGCCAGGATACACATGCTACAGGAATGACAGACCAGGACCCCGAGCTCGAGCAGGTGGCTCGCTCCTCCTGGTAAAATCAGACCTGGAATATAACGAGGACATGCTTCCGGAACTCTCACTCGGTGAATCGGTAGCGATCAGAGTGAAAGTAGACGGAATCAATCTCCTAAGAGTCTCCTCAGTCTACATTCTTCCAGGCCCCAACCTGAGGAAAACAGACTTGGAGAAACTTTTTCCTGACCACCACCCAACGGTGGCAATAGGAGATTTCAACGCGAAATCTAGAGATTGGAACTGCCGCAACACCAACCCACGTGGCAGAGACCTATCTGACAACTTACTACCAGACTTTGACGACATTGCAGTGACGGCGACACACGAACCTACTCACTATCCTGGAAGGGAAGACCAACACCCAGACATTCTGGACATAGCCCTCATACAGAGTATTCCAACTCTGGTGGACATCTCTGTACTGGACGAGGGATCATCAGACCACAATCCAATCCTACTAACAATAGGGGAGGGAGAAGCGGAAATCGTTCACACGACAAAGCGGATAGTGGACTGGTCACGATTCCAAAGGGCAGTCCACAATGATATTAACATCCCCAGGATCGACACACCACGCCAACTACAGGCGGCGGTGACCGAACTCAGACAAGGAATACTGACAGAAATGGAACGGTGCTCCAGAGACATACAGACGACAAAATTCGACTTACAAGGAGGGATCCTACCTGAGGTCAGGGAGTTGATCAGGCTGAGACGACGTCAGAAAAAACGTTACCAGAAAACGTTGACGCCCGATGACAAGCGACAGCTCAACCACGTGTCTCGACGGTTGAGAGAAGAGCTGAAGCTACTCAGAGAGCGACAATGGTCTGAACGTTTGGACGAACTCGACGCCAAAGACAACTTCCTATGGAGGACGCAGAAAGTCCTCAGACACGGCCGAAGGAAACCGTGCCCCCCACTTCATGGTGAGATGGGCATCGTTTTCACGGAGACGGACAAGGCAGAAGCTTTTGCGGACTCCTTCGAACGTCAGTGCCGTGAGAACGAGGTCGATCACACCGATGAGGTCGAGGACACGGAAACGCACGTAGACCAGACGATCCGACGGCTCAGAAGAACTGACGACTCACTTATTCTTCTAGAGCCGACATCTCCAGAGGAAATCAAGGCCATACTTAGACACGCCAAGACCAGGAAAGCACCGGGCCCAGACGACATCCCAGTCAGGGCACTAAAAGCCTTACCTAGAAAAGGACTAGCGGCCCTGACAAACATCATAAACGCTGTACTCAGACTTGGACACTTTCCATCCAGCTGGAAAGAAGCAACGGTCATCATGATTCCGAAGCCCAACAAGAACCACACGTTCCCGCAAAACCATCGCCCCATCAGCCTAACACCTGCCATGAGTAAGGTCGCAGAAAGGGTGATCAGGACTCGACTTGAGACAATGTCTGAAGAATTGAACATCCTACCAGATGAGCAATTCGGCTTCAGACAGGAACACTCAACAGAACTCCAGGTCACCCGGATAGTGGACGCCACCATACAGAGCTGGAACCGCACGAGAAGAGGACATCTTACAGGAGCAGTCTTCCTTGACGTCTCCAAGGCCTTCGATAGAGTTTGGCACGATGGGCTGATCGCAAAACTGGTTGATGTCGGATACTCCATACCAATGGTCAAGCTGATAAACTCCTTCCTAAGGGGTAGACATTACCGATGCAAAGTCGGAAATGCTCTCTCTTCACGAAGGAGGCTAGAAGCAGGAGTACCACAGGGAGCAGTACTGTCGCCACACCTGTTTTCGATCTACACTGCAGACTTGCCTATGTCGGACAACCCCATGACCAAACTTGCTCCCTATGCAAATGACACGGCAATCTTTGCTGAGTCATCACATGAGAGAGGAGTAACATCGAAGCTGCAACTTCAGATAAACAAGCTGGAACCGTGGTTCAATCGTTGGAAGATCGGAATCAATGCAGACAAAAGCAAGGCCATACTGTTCACGAGGCGACGTAGGACACCCGAGGGCCATGTTACTATGAACGACGAGAGAATTCCATGGGTAGATGAAGCCGTTTACCTAGGAGTAACCTTGGACAAGAAACTCACGTTTCAGAGGCACGTCTCCCACAGATTAGTTATAGCGAAAGCCGCAAGGCATAAGCTGTACCCACTCATCGGACGTAGGAGCAACATGGCACTCGAGTTGAAACTACGCCTCATCAAGACAATTCTTCTGCCTATCATATTGTACGCATCCACTGCTTGGGGGCAGTGCGCGAACAGTTATAGGCAGAAGATACAGGCCTTCTTCAACGTCTGCCTGAGGACGACAACAGACGCACCACAATATATGCCCAACAGGTTCATATATCGAGACTTAGACATCCACCCGGACTATATCGACAGACTGATCGGACAACATGTGGGGACTACTCTAGGCAGAGTAGAGACCCACACGAATCCGCTGCTCACGGAGCTCCACGAGAACAGACGTGAGCAAGACGACAGAGACAGAGACAAATACAGACGTCCAGTAAACCAAGGAGACAACGACACCCCTGAAGAAGTACGGCGGAGGCGAGACCTTCGGCTACGTCTACTTCAACAGGCACCAAATCACGATTAATCACGATTTTATGTTTCAGATACCAAGAAGAACCGACCAAGTAGTAATTTCAATTTCAGTTAACTCAGTACACAGTACTCGGCCCTCAGCCGAGAGTTTTTTCAGGCCTTCAGCCAGTTTCAGGGGGGCACCATGCACAGTAAAGTAAAATCATTGTTTAAAAGTCAACTCATGTCAGATATAAGGGAGCTTCAAGCCGAGAATTGGCTGGGCACTCCATATCAAACGGTCAGATTTTATTCTGCTGATCGCCAGTCATCAGGATGAGGAACCGCTTTAACGAGCGGGGGTGGTGGATAGGGGGGGTGAGCTTTCGGGTACGTACGAGTGCTGGGGAGTTCATCCTTCCGGGTCTCAACCTTAGGGGGTGCATGGTGGATTGAGAAAGATACATGTCGCGTAGACAATAAATCAGAGGAAATTTAATCGTGTTTACTTAGTGTCATAAATTGTTCTGGTGTTTTATTTTCATTAAACCGCTTAAAATTAAGAAAAACCGAAAAGAAGTCCTTCTGAATCATAATTTTCTCAACATTTTCAATGATTTTCTGGACCTTTACATTTACGGAAAATAAATTACAAAACTCGTTTAAATCGATAGTTGTTAGTCTGAAAAGTCCATTTAACAAGAAGTTTAAATATTTTTCTTTCATTTAAAAAAAATATCACATTTGAAAGTGTGCCGCTAACGTCACGTTCATCGGAAACACCTCCCACCATAATCCACGTTCCGAAACAGGCAATACCGTTCTCCTTAAAAATATAACTTCTAGCATGATATAAGCCGTTGAGAAATAATCAATACATTGTCACTTGATCAACTCATAGATAAAAATCCACATATTAGCTATTTTTTATTGTATTTGTAACTTTCAAATTTTCTGAACGATCATCCTTTTGATGAAGAACGAGCATTGACAACACAGCAAATCGTAATGACAGCTCTCAATTCTCAAAAGTTATATGGAGATGTGAGGTTAATGTTTATTTTATTTACATTCAACAATCAACATTCAACTGATAAATTCGATAATAGTGTAGTGAGGTGTTATCATAAACGATTTGGTGTGAATTTATTTGTGTAATTGTTCACGGTCTTTCTTGCAATGACTAAAATTGAAAATCATTCCTTGAACTCTGCTTTGAATACAATAATAACATAACGTAAAGTACTCACTTGGAAATGTTCTTCACAAAAACATATATTTCCGCTTTTCACAAAAGGTTCATTCACTGTTTCAAACCACATTTTCCGACGCGCTTCATCTTTAGGTGCATAAAAAAATTGTTTATTGGAATTTGCACTGGTGTTCAGACAACCGGGTACAAAGCACCTTTTCGACATGTTCAGTTATTGCAGGGATACAGGTAATGGAGATACAGGAATTAATAACAAATTTTAAAACACAAACAACAAAAGCTCTCAAAACTTTCAAAACTGCATTAACCTCAAAAAATAAATCAAGGTACTGTTCGTTGAAGTTTAGATCTGATGGAACTGCTTCACTTGTATCAAATGGGTAGGCAAATGAGTTAGACAGAGACAAACTATTCTTATTGAGAATTTAGTGCACAACTTTAACAACGTTGCCAAGTTTATTTTTGATGAACGTGACGTCACGAAACCACTTTTCTTCTGATTATAGATAAACTAGCGGTCAGAAAAATAAAATAAAAAATCCCGAGTGACATTAGCGTATTTACTTTCTAATTTCAGTGTTACCTCATATCTCTTGGAAAGGTCCGTGTAATTATTTATTCAAATAAATGTAATGAATTTAATATAAACTACTTTTTTTATAAAAATAATGAAAAAAGTCGAAAATCATTGAAAATATTGAGAAAATCATGATTCACAGAGACATTTTTCTTAATTTTGAGTGGTTTAACGATCAATAAACTACCTAGTTATACGGACCATTTTAGAGTAGACATTTCAACAATTAAAATGGTCACTTATAGACTTTCGAAGTACAAAAAATATCAAGACAATTGTTCGTGGAATATAAGGGTATTTTTTTGAAAAATGTAAATAACTCGAAAACTCTTAGTCTTCTGATTGGCTAAAAACTCAAGCTTATTCGACACAAAAAATTACATATATCTACAAATTTTCATCTGAACTAAAAAAAGGGCAGGTATTTGAATGTCACTTTAAGGTACAGAATAACGATAAGTCATTCATAATAGAAGTAACCCCGTATATCAAAGTTCCCCTAATCTACGGACCTTAATATCCACTTTAAGGAACAGAACTTTAAGGGCCGGTATTTGAATGTCACTTTAAGGTACAGAATAACGATAAGTCATTCATAATAGAAGTAACCCCGTATATCAAAGTTCCCCTAATCTAAGGCGGACCTTAATATCCACTTTAAGGAACAGAACTTTAAGTCATTTAAAGGTGCGCGAGAAAAAAAAATCCTGAAAGATCGTTTTTCTGCCATTTTGACGGTTAATTTGAGGTTATGTCAAAAAGTGTTCGGGAAAAAGTTTTCGATTTTTTCATTATCTACAACTCTTTCTCTGAACAAATTTTGCTAGGAGGTCAGGTTTCGCCGTAAATCGCAAAAAAATATTTTCAACCCCTAAACTGAACCAAAAAAATTGTTTGATCGTTTGTTTTTTTTCTGTTCTACATGTACTTGTTTGTACCTGTATTGTTTTGTTTCAGATTATGTTGTATGTTTGTGGTATAATGGTGGAGTTTAATGCTAGTAAAAAATATTTTGAGTTAAATTAATCAACTAGCCAAAATGCTACTAACCAAAGAATTTGTTAATTTATTTTGTTATTTTTTGCTGTTCTGTATATACCTGTTTATATATTATACATGTTCATTTTCGCCAACTCAGAGATAGGTGTTTATGCGAATTTTTTATTGTTTTGTTTGGGATCATGTAATATGTTTTTTATATTCATTCTGTGTTTCTATTTATAAGTATTAATAAGATACACCTACCATTGCATTTTCATATACATATCAACCTAGTAATCTTTCATGCGTTTTTACTTATATTGGATATATTTTTCAAATAAAACTGACAGATTTTTGAACAAGGATTGAACACGACTATTTTGTTAGACAAAAATTTCACTGGCTACAGGCGCCGAATAATTTTTAGCCTCAGGCGCCTGATGTAACCCTTGAAACGCCCCTGGGTGGAGCACCATCATGTTGAAACCAGATGTTGATATAATAAGCCAAAGGTAGATCATCCAAATAGTCTTCGAAAATCGACATTAAAAACTGGTGATAGGTTTCTCCATTCACAATTCCGTCAAATAAATGAGGACCCAAAATTCCATCTTTGTCAATTCCTGCCCACACGTTAATACTAAATCGCACTTGAGGTCGAATTTCTCGGAACTGCCTGGGGTTGTCCAAATTACATTTTCCAGGAAAACAGGAAAAATCAGGTCTTATTAGCCAATTACAAAATTCTAATCGCCTTTCGGGATCACCTGGATGCAATTTTTGAGATATGTGGATTTTGTAACATTTTAAACCGCTTTTTTGAGATGTCTCCAAGCACTTGTATGACAAAAAGTTTATCTCCGGTAAAAACAGAGATAATGTGATTAAAAAAATTAAAATCATCAGAGTTCAATGCGATTTTAGTTGAAAACAGCTGCTATATTAGCACATGGTATTTTAAAATTTAGGAAAAGAAGTTTTATCTCATTATTGCACCCCGTATATGCTCAAATTCAAATCTGAATTAAAATTTCTGACATAACATCGTTACTGAGGAATTAATCTACAATTTGAAAAAAAAACATCAAAATCAAATGAGCGGTTCGCGAGGAAGCCAACTTTGAATTTGGCGCCAGTTTTAAGTGGCCGGTTTTTTGCCGGTGAGTGTATATTATTATATTACTTTTAGCAGCTAGATTTGAACAAAGAATTTCTTCCTTACACTCTATTACCACCAAAATGAAACAGTTTTTGGTTTTTGCACAAATGTAGAAAAAATATGGTACTTATGCAACTCATGCAAAAATTGTTTATTGCACTTGTTGCATAAGTCACTATTTGCAGTGTAGGTAAGTTGGTTGAAATAATGGAATATGCAATTATTAAACAAAGAAATCTTTTAATCAATTACAAAATTATGATAATGCTTTTCTTTCCGTTATGATTACCCAGCTACTGATGGAGATTATGTCTTCGATAAAATATCCACCAAACACTGCAAAAAAAGAAAAATCAATGGTTAACTGAAAAAATCAATAAGAAAAACTAATAAAGTTACATTTACAAGAAAAATATTTTTTAATACTGAAACCATCTACTATGCAACAAAGAAAATTTCTATTGAACATTGAACAAATAAAAAAAAATCTTCTACAAACTTCAAAAAATTACAAGGTTCGCGCATTGACAACAATAAACGAAGTGACCTTTTTAATTTCATTTTCTTGAGTTACCGTGCGCGAAGTAGTGTGCGAAATACTTACTTCGCACACTGCATGTAAGCTAAATGGAATTTTTATATTTTAACCTTTATGTTCCTCAATCAAGCAAAAATCCAAGAAAGTTAGGTGGGGTACTGCTTAGTTCATCGTCGCTCGAATTTTCCATTATTTTACAGTTATAAATATCAGGCACGAAACTGACGCGAACAAAGAGTCACTCTAAAATAATTTTCAACAACTGTCACTATGAAATAATTGTCAACAAATGCCATTTTATTTCCATACTTACAGTATAATTACTTCATTTGGAAAAACAGTTTAAGCCAGTTCAATAGATACTATTTTTCATATTAAGCTAAGCATATTAATTATCTCAGAACAATATTTTTGAAGTTTGTATAAAAAAATTTGTGCGAATCGTGCGCGAGATACTTTGCTGATCTCGACAATTTTTTTTAAATCAGTTCTCGATCACCAAAGTAGCATTTCGCGCACTAGATACAAAAATAACTATTTTCTAACACAGTGCGAAGACTAAAGTGTTACGCACAGGTCAGAGTGCGTAAAGTTATACTTTTTAGCACAGATGGACCGTTTTCTATCCAGGAAAGTTCGTTGCTTAGCAAAGGACTAAGATGGTAGAATAGCGTATTTTTGAATCTGAAGTTTCCTCGATAAAGTAGGGATTCTTGAGAGATTTCAGAAAAACTACATTTCCGTATGAGTTAGGACCAAGTTTTTGTCTAAAGCACTCTTGAAGAAACTTCATAAGATTTTTCAATACGCTTGTAGAAAAATCTTGATTCTATCTCATCCGGAAATGTAATTTACCGCAATCAACGACGCAAAGCGGAGTTCGGGTAACTAAAAGTAATGAAAAAAAATTTGAAAATTTCATGTACGAAATTTTTAATTATAGGGTGGGTTATGCACTAAACCTTTTCGCCTTTTCGCGAGTTTTGTCATCACCTAGCGTTTGTGTCACACTGTATATCAATTTTGGCCAAGCAGTATGCTGAATGGTTTGTAGTCAAGTATCCATAAAGCTCAAAATATGAAATGAAAATATACCAAATGTCACCAAAAAACTGACTTTTTGACTCACCCAGTAAAAAATTCGAATTTGTCGATTTTGACATATTCAAACGATGGGAATTTCAGTGTGTTACTTGGTTTGATCACATCTTCATTTTATAAGGTCAAATGAGAATTTCATTTTGAATAATGCTTGACTTACCTCGTATCTAATTTCTTATTATATTGCTCGGAGTTATAAACCAGTCTAAAATTATTGCCTTATAGTCCAGTCAACACACATTTTCCTGTGGAATTTTGAGAATCAATGCCGATTTCGTGGAAAATTTGGATTCCGGTAGTATTTGTAACCTATTTGAAAATCTACCCTACGCCAAAGCTGGCTTTGCCCTGGGGGTGAAAACAACCCCATCTAGGGAATGAAATGTTTTTCAATCAAGATAACCTAAGAAATTAATAGATTGACCAATTCAAAGCAACTTCTGTCCCAAATAGTTTTTGTAAAGTTGATACTTTCCGAGTTATTAGCGATTGTTTTTTAAAAGTTTTTCTTGAATGACTTAAAAAAAAATTATCTAAATAATCATGGCACACTAAATTTTAGCTAATAAAAAAACAGAGAGATTCGTGTCTGAAAGACCCAATAACGACAGAGTTATTGCTCCTTGAAGAATGGTTATTTTCGAAGAACCCCGAAATTGAGAACCTTCAATCTCAAATAACTCGAATATGGTGAAATTTTTGGGGAAAACTCAGGAGACATTTTTTAAAGTACATCAAAAAACCTTTCAAATGCGGTTCAACAAAAGTATTTTGCATACGAATTGACTGACTTATGACCAAAATAAAGTCACTCCCTGTTTTTATTTAATGTAACAATTGAACCCTCGTCATTACAACCCTAATAGAAATAAATGGCTCCTCGCTTGCAATTAATTTCATTTAGGTATAATTGATATGATCCATGTGATTCGACCAGTTTGGAATGCTTAGTTTAGAAAAAATAATTGACAAAATTGAAAACGACATTTTTATAATTTTGAAATCCTTTCTGATTTGAAAAAATAGTGCATTTTTCTTAAATAAACCAAAAAGTATTTGTAATATGAAAAAAATATTTCAAATATTAATTGTAGGATTCTTTTTACTGAATTTTTTTATTTTTTATTTTTGTATCATAAAAATTAAAGGAGATATGGCGATTCAGTTTGCATTCATGCACTAATTGTGGCTTACCCAACCCCTTTAAACTGACACCTTTGCAAACATTTTTAATTAATATGACATTCAAGCCCTTGAAATTCTATACAAAATGCTACTTTTGAAAAGTTCTTTGCTTAAAAAATTAAGGAGTTATCGTCGAAAACCCAACTGATTTTTTTTTAAATCTAATGTTATTAAATATGTAAATAAATTTTGCAATGATACTTATGCATCACGCTTCTTTTAGGGGTAATTCTTGCATTATATTATAGTGTGTTAATTTCAAAATACTATGGACCAGCCCAGTACAAGTAACGGTAACATTGATTCTGTTGCAAATGTGTGTCAAAAAAATTATAACTGCAAGTTTAACATCTTCGGTCTTAAGGGGTAGCTTTTATAAGGGTTGAAGGATTGAAAAAAAATTATTTTATACCATTATTGAATTATTCTCAATTCAATATAAATGCAGTTTGAATTTATTTCTAATTACGAAAAAAATCTTTAAAAAAGAATAATTTTTTAATAATTCATATTCCCAAGGGGTGGTTTATAAGAGTTGAAGCATTTTGGCAAATAATAATTTCAGTGTAACAATAATTCAAATTTAATGACGCAATTTTCAATCGTTTCAATTTATAAGAAACATGTATAATACTGGTTTTGAAAATTACTACCCCTTAGGGGATGATTTACAGGGGTTGCATCTGTCTGATTAATTATAAACTCGTTTGAGGATGTCAAGTAGTCTACAAATAATCAATTTAAACTTTATTTTAACCAAATAAATGCTAAAACGTACGTTTTTTTGCAATAAGGGGTAGTTTTCACTCCTATAAAATAAAAAGCCTGCGGCACCTGGTAGATTTTGAAGAAGAGCTTAAATCCAAATTTTCATTAAACTCGGTGTTGATTCTCAAAATTCCACGGTTTTACAGTTTTTAACCGATGATGACTGGAGTATTATGGGTAAGCAATATTTGTCGCGCAAAACTCTTCGAGATGTTTTCCTACGAGAAATCGACACCCTGCATCTCGAAAACAAGTCATAAGATTGAGGAAGTCATATTCTACAAAATAGGTACTAAAAATTCAGAAAAATGTTTTCATAAGGCTGCTGCCTGGTCCTTTCAAAATAAAAAAAGATTGGTTAAAAAAACTAACAAGTGTTCAGACTGTCATATGGAGACGAAATAAGAGAAAATGTACCAGGTGGTCCTTTTAAAATCGAACCAGAAGTTGCATGAAGTTGAGTCATTTGTCAAAAATTCAGTTTTATATCGTATACAGATCCTCCAAATTTCATTCCATAATCTTCAAAGAACAAGACAGTTATAGGGACGAGTAGGGCTTCGCGAGAATAAGAGACAAGTCTTGGTCTTGTCTTGGTCTTGATACAAGACCAAGTTCAAGACCAAGACTTAATGAATCTTCTCAAGACCAAGACTTGACTTTCGAGACCAAAAGTCTTGGTCTCGAAAGGAAAATAATGAACATAAATCTACTCAATATTGAGAAAAATCTGATGGAAAGAAAATGTTATGGCATTTTATTTCAATTATTCAATTTTTAATTTTTTTCACTCAAAATCGAAATAGCTATTTGTGTATTTAGAGCGCAATGTGATTGATTGCCGCTCGACAAAGAGAGTTACCGCGCGACGCAAAGCGAAGCGCGGTAATCTTTGGAGAGCGGCAATGACACTTTGTGCTCGAAATACACACATGCCTTTTTCTACAAACGCAGCTCTTGGACATAAAAACGATAGACACTTCATTCAACATAGGCACATAATATTACCTATGAGAAAATTTACATTCAATAGTATTCCCAAATGTATAAGCTATCCAAATATCCAATAATTTACATCTCTAACAGAAGGAAAGAAAAAACCTTGCCTAAAAAAAATTACAGAGTCCCGAGTTCGAACTCACGCCAAGATCGATAAATCTGATTAGTAGAAAGAATCTCTAATTTCTTGTGTTTACTTTCCATCATGCAAGAATAGGTTCGTTTTCAACAAAAGCTAGGGAGACCGAGCGATTTTTCAATATTCTCGCTCTAGAGCGTAAAAGCTGTCACAAAATGACATTCCTCGGAAAACGTCTACTTGCGTTGAGATTTGAAAGCGTCAAAGGCTACTTCGGTAAGCGGTAGTAGAAAAATATATTTTTCAAATTCTGTATTGCGGTCTTACGGTTTACAACAAATAGGTGTATGTTGTGAGGTCGCAGTGGTCTATACCTCCTACTATTGAAGATAGAAAAAATATTAAAATAAAAGTTATTAGGTTTGAATCTGAAAATTTTGGAAATATTTAATAACTGTGTTGTTGTCACTTTCTGCTAAACTTGGCAAACATTTTTTATTTTAAATAAATCATCCTCTATATTGATGCATACCTATTTGAATTTTAGGTTTAATACTTTATAATTATTCTATACTTATCTTCAACTGTTTTTAAAATAATGACAGGTGCAAAGTGAGAATTTGAAACTTTCGACAGACTATTACCGCAGCTTTATTAACTCACCCTGTATATGGGTTACATTTATATTTAAAAATACCACTTAAAAGGTACATAACATATCTATTTATTGAAAAACACTGAATAATTCAACTTTTTATAGGCATTTTGATCCAAGACCAAGACTATCAAGAACAAGACTGAGCCAGACGCGTCTTTACATTTATTTTTCGAGACGCGAAGCCTTAGGGACGAGCCGCTTTTCTCGAAAAGCGGTTATATTGTTTTTTGGCTTGGATTCATTAGTGTTTGACAGAACATTGAATTACTCACATATTGCTAATCAGATTCAAATGCTTCATAAATCTCTCAAAGCCTACTCTCCTTTAAATCGGCGTTGTATTTTTCTTAATGTTTCTACGCCTTTTTGTATGTCCTCTTCGGCCTGTTTTCTCACTATGAAATTGCTTTTGAACTTTTTCTCAATTTTTTTCTCACATTCTTTGAGTTCAATTCCCAAATTTTTTATTTGTAACTCCAGACGATCGAGTTCTTCACAGGCTTTCTGAAGAGCCTTCTCCTCATTTTTGAGACCTTCATCCACTTCATCACACTTCAACTGAATTTCTTTAGCCTCAATTATAAGTGACTTTGACTTATTAAAATAATACAAGAGTACTGAATCCATATCGCTTTTGAGTTTTATGAGTAATTTCGTTATTGGTGCGATGACTTGAGACGAGCTAGAAAGTCCCAAATCAATCTTCACCTTTTTGGAAATGTTTAGGAGGCTGTGATTGAACTTTCTCTTGAGTGAGCCATCCACTTTTTCCATCAACTTATCTTCAAGATTCTGGATCACGGGTGAAGAAGAGTCTGGCATCGATGTTGAATGTCCTAGATCATCATCCTGGTCACATTCTTGTACTGGGACATTTTCAACAGCCACCTTTTTTGCTGCCTGATCCTCAGAGATATTATTTATGAATGATAATATCTGCTTTTCCTGACCGTCTAATGTACATTCCGAATTCGAAATATCACCAGCTTCAACCGCAACATCTGTCAGCCCTAAATCGCTATTCTGTAATCCACTATCAAAGCTGTATTGGGAGCAGTTGGAATCACTATCGGAGTTCATAATAATTATGAGTTACTTTGTGAAATTACAAAACACTAAAATAACTCAATACCACACTTCTCAAAATGAAACTGTTAGCCAAGAGAGTTTGAAATATAGTGAATGAGTTGAAAACAAATGACTGAATTTGAAATAGAAGGTAGTTATGATAAGAGAAAACTCATTAGATGAGATGGTAGATATTAGTATTATGTGGACAACAATTTGGGGTAATGAGGGACCATTATATCACAGACATAGTTATAGTTAATGAAGCAAGACTTGAGATTATGGAATACTCTGAACAATTATTCACTACAAACATTTGGAGAAGGCTTGAAGACAAATGAAGGCTAGACTTGAGACTATTTCTTAGGTACCCCGAATAAATATGTGAAACAAAGAAATTGGTACCTATAATGAAAAACCGATTTATGGCAGACAAAAATTAATTCTAATTTCTTTTCATAGGCCAGGAAACAGGGCAACAGTATTCACAGACTGAATACACCAATAATAGATCACAAAATGAGTGATTTTTTTTTAGAAAAATGGTAGTAGGAAACCGACTGTGCCATCACTTAAAAGACAGTCCGTGAGTACAATTAATACCTATAGATTGGTGCTTTATAATTTTTGTGAAAAAAGCAGTAACCGGCAAGGAGCAGGTGGGAAATGTTGATGAGGTTCCAACTTGAAGGAAAAAAATAATTAAACACGAAACGAAAATTATTAACAAACGTGATGACATCAATATACCTGAAAACTTGCGAAATGTAAATGACTTGAATTTATTTTTCCTACAATCGTTGCCTCAAGGAGATAATGACAACAATGATTCAGAGTATTACACGGGTATAAAAAATTATCTGACTTCCAGTATGCAATGCAAACCAGTAACAGAAAATGATATAGCTAAATAACAAGTCTCTATCAAGTCCCGAGCAGTTGGGTCTGACGAATTACGAGGATGTATTGATATCTAGTTAGCCTAGACCATTTCCCTGCATAAACAAAATATTGCGTTACCATAGCAACGAACAATACTTATTAGAAGTGTCAGTGTAAAGTTTGACGTCAAAAAAGTAAACCAAAGTTACGCAATAAATTAAAAGAAAAAATAAGTCCACGGAAATTGTGAAAATAGAAAAATTGGAGTATCGAGCCATCATCAAGTACCTGTATTTAAAAAGGTTAAGAGGTAAGCAGATTTACGAAGATATGCTAATACCATTGGTTCAGTCGTTTCATCATCAATGAGAATTGGATATTTTGATAATTCAGATGTGTTTTGGGCCATCTCTTGTTGAAATAATAGTGTATTCAGTGCATGAGTAAGACGTCTCCGTTAGTATCTATAACATGGCCAGGTCAAAGAATATCTACAATACAGTATTGTAGATATTCTTTGGCCAGGTTCATATGGATTCATCGTCAACTTTGTCATGCTGAAGTGCTTTCTGCATGATATTTCATGGATCACTGTATCAATAATATTACACAAAAAACAATAAGTTGAACAAATATTTAATCAACAAGAACAATTATTATCACAAACCACATACATTCATTTTTCCATTTATAAAAGATGTTCACACTGGCGGCCCTCTTGTTCAATACATAAACGAATTCTTCTTTTGATTCTGTTGATGGAGCATGTGTTACTTCCCTTGTAGTAATTCTGAAAAATCCGTGAATCACAAAAATCCTCAAATTGTCAATACATGTTATAATTATTTCGTTTACCCCAGAGTAATAAGTCAAGTGGAGTAAGATCCGGCGACCTAGCAGGCCATTGAACCACTCCTTGATTTCCTATCCATTTGTTAGGAAAATGTCTATCTAGAAAATCACATATGATTGCTCTGTTATGTGGTGGTACCCCTTCATGGTGAAACCACATATTTTGGACCTGAGGTCGAATCTCCCTGAAGGCTGTGGGATTTTCGTGGCCCCAAATATAAGGTTTGTTTCTGTTAGAAATTCCGCAATTTGTGAAGTGGCTTTGGAAGGATTCTCTCTGATCTGAAAAAGTTAATAATCATTTTCTCAGAACAATGGAAGGAAAATCAATGTCCTTCGTATGCGACCGTGAAAAATTGGACTGCAAGCTTCAAAAGAGGTAAATTTTCCATTGAAGATGATGACCGATCGGGAAGGCCAGTTTCTGTTCCAGTCCCCGAAAATATCGATTCAGTTCATGACATGATTTCAACAAACCGTCGAATTGGGCTTAAACGGATATCTGAAGCACTGAATATTTAATACGAACGCATTCATCATATAGTTCATAGTTCACGTCAATTTGGACATGAGAAAAATTGCTGCGAAATGGATCCCAAAATGTTTGAATGTTCACCAAAAGCGTGCAAGGGTAGTAGCATCGCGTTCGATTTGTGCTCGATTTGAAAACGATGTAGACTTCTTAAACCGAATTGTCACTATGGATGAGACTTGGGTACATTTCTACGATTCAGAAACAAAGCAACAATCGATGGAATGGCGACACTCCGGTTCTCCAAGACCTAAGAAGTTTCGTGTCCAAAAATCTGCTGGAAAAGTTCTTGCTTCAGTTTTTTGGGATTTTCATGGAGTAGTCATGATTGATTTTTTGGATAAGGGTAGAACAATAACTGGAGATTACTATTCGACATTACTGACCACTCTACGGGAAAAAATTAAAGAGAAAAGACGCGGAAAGCTATCCAAAGGTGTTTTGTTTTTGCAGGACAACGCCCCTGCATACAAATCTCATGTTGCCATGCAAAAAATTCTTAATTTAGGATTTGAATTACTACAACACTCCCCTTATTCACCAGATTTGGCTCCGACCGACTATCATCTCTTTCCTCAACTGAAAAAAAGTTAAAAAGGTCGTAAATTTTCTTCCAACGAGGAGGTAATAAAAGCTGTGGAGGTCTGGTTTTCAGAGCAAGAAGAAACAGTTTTTTTGAAAGGTCTAGAGACGTTGCAGGTTCGCTGTAATAATGTATCCAATTAAGAGGAGAATATGTTGAGTAATAAAATATTTTGACATTGAAATTTTGTTTGGTTCTATAGTAGGCAAAGAATTTTCCAATATAACCTCGTAATACTCATTAGTCAGAGATAAAATTGAGAGATACAATTCTTGGTTGTCTTGGAAATCCATATCGATCCTTCGATTACTTGCACCGACCTGGTGATTTGTTCCAGTAGGCCGTGACGATTTTTCATTTGACAACTGTCATACATTCATCAATTATCGTTTCTGTTTCCGACTGGAAATGCCGTTCACAAGTTTTTGAGAAACGTGATATGATCATGGTTTATTACAAATCAAATTGAAATTGTGATTTAGGAAAAATTAAATACTTCGAATTATGTCCGGAAAGACAGCAGTCGTACAGGAAACATGTTCAGAAAATTAGATAAAAATCTATGTGAGTTTGGTGGTTTCGAGAAACCCAGAAGAAAATACGGGGGTAGAATTTCCAATCAAATGGAAGAAAATGTTCTGGGAAAGGTATTATACAATTTTCCTTTTCATTGGTCTGAGAAAATGATTAATAACTTTTTCAGATCAGAGATAATCCTTCCAAATCAACGCGGCAAATCGCTTTAGAACTAGAAATTCCTCAGTCTGCAGTAATGAGCGTATTTGAAGTGGTTTCGTTGTGCCCAGAAACTTCATCCTAATAATCCGTATCGACGGTTGATATGGTATTGGTGGTTATCAAACAGCATCGAAGACGATCCAGATTTTTTAAATATCATTTGGACAGATAAAAGCCACTTCACAAATTGCGGAATTTCTAACAGAAACAAACCTTATATTTGGGGCCACAAAAATCCCACAGCCTTCAGGGAGATTCGACCTCAGGTCCAAAATATGTGGTTTCACCATGAAGGGGTACCACCTCATAACAGAGCAATCATATGTGATTTTCTAGATAGACATTTTCCTAACAAATGGATAGGAAATCAAGGACTGGTTCAATGGCCTGCTAGGTCGCCGGATCTTACTCCACTTGACTTCTTACTCTGGGGTAATCGAAATAATTATCACATGCATTGACAATTTGAAGATTTTTGTGATTCACGAATTTTTCAGAATTACTACAAGGGAAGTAACACACGCTCCATCAACAGAATCAAAAGAAGAATTCGTTTATGTATTGAACAAGAGGGCCGCCAGTGTAAACATCTTTTATAAATGGAAAAATGAATGTATGTGGTTTGTGATAATAATTGTTCTTGTTGATTAAATATTTTTTCAACTTATTGTTTTTTGTGTAATATTATTGATACAGTGATCCATGAAATATCATGCAGAAAGCACTTCAGCTTGACAAAGTTGACGATGAATCCATATTAACCTGGCCAAAGAATATCTACAATACTGTATTGTAGATATTCTTTGACCTGGCCATGTAATAGATACTAACGGAGACGTCTTACTCATGCACTGAATAAACTATTATTTCAACAAGAGATGGCCCGAAACACATCTGAATTATCAAAATATCCAATTTTCATTGATGATGAAACGACTAAACATTTCAAGTGGTTAAATCATGATGAAATATGACCATTGAAGCCTAAAAATTAAGTGATAAAAAATCCAGGTCCGTATTTAAAATTTCATAGTTAGGGGTGGCCCAAGGAGGTGGCCCAAGAAGGTGTTTTCTCGAAGCAATTCAATTTCGTTCAGAAATGAATCGACAGACTTATCGCAAAAATTCAATCACTTGTGGTATTACTTTTGATTATTTTTTCGTATGATTTTCAACCAATCAGAATGTCCAATTTAGTTAAGTTACCTCGTATAATTTCGATAATACCTGATTATATATAGAGTAGCTCCACCAATCGAAAATTTTAAAATAATTTCATTTTCATAGTAACCACATCGACATCAATATACAACAAACAGAACTGTCAAATTGTGACGTTTATCAAAAATTGTTCAAAAATGAGTCGATTCGGAGATTTATCATCAAATGCAATAGATTAGATTAGATTATTTATTCATCCTTTAAATGATACATTTTTGGAAACGTCAGAATTACATGTAGAACGGAGACAAGTTAAAAACATATAATATATATATATATATATATATATATATATATATATATATATATATATACAGATAAATGACAAAGTACATAATATAAGACAGAACAATAATTAAAATAGACAAATTATGCATACAGGTGAGTCAACCTTCTCCTACTGTGCCAATCTTAGTGTAGAACTCCTCAATACTATATAAGCACATGTTTTTCAAGATATTTTTCATTTTTGATTTAAATTTCTCCTTGGGTAAGGATGATATGGCATGTGGTACTGCATTATACAGATCTATGCCCAAGACTCTTGATTTGTTTATCCTTTTGCGAGAGTGTAGTAGTTTATCCTGGCCTCGCGTATTATGGGAGTGGATGTCTCTATGTAAAGAAAATTTATTTGAGTTGCATTTAATATACATTAGATTTTCCAAGACAATCATGGAGAATAGTGACATTATTCCCAATTCCTGAAAGATGGGTTGACAGTGTTCATCAAAATTGGCTTTAAATATGCTGCGGACTGCAGCTTTTTGTAGAACGAAAATTCTCTGTAAACGTGTGTTAATACGGAATGAAATAGACCATAGTAAGTGGTAAGAGCAGCTTCTTTATTCACTAGATTTGTTATTCTGCGTATTGCAAATACTGCTTTGGATAATTTGCCACACATGAAATTAATCTGAGGGATCCATGATAAGGTGGAATCAAAGAAAATTCCAAGAAATTTTATATCAGAGTTTTCTGATGAACGAACATGTGAAAAAACGCATTTGTCAGTTTTATTATCATTTAAATATAGTTCATTGGGACTGAACCATCCCAAAGCATGATTCAGAATTTGATTAATTATTAAGTCTTTTCCCTCGGATTCCTTATGTTTTAGATGAAAAGTAAAATTAGTGTCGTCTGCATACATAATTGTGGTTATTTGTGGGATGTTATCAAAAGTTTTCATGTGATTTGGTAAATCATTTATGTAAAGAAGAAAGAGGAGAGGTCCAAGTATGGACCCTTGTGGAACTCCCCGTTTCATGATGCGTGTATCGCTTTTATTATTATTGACAGTCACCGTTTGTGGCCTGTTTGTTAAGTATGACTTTATGAGATTATTTGCAACTCCTCGTATGCCATATGAATTTAGTTTGTCTAGCAGAATGGAGTGCTTAACGCAATCAAACGCCTTGGTCAAATCAGTAAATGTAGCTATGCAACAATTTTTATTTTCAAATGCCTCCTGTATGGTGTCCATGAGGAAAACAATTGCATCTGATGTTTTCTTACCATGTCTAAATCCGAACTGAGTAGAACTTAAAATGTCATGTTGGTCAATATGTCTTAACAGCTGACCGAGAATAGCATACTCTATAATTTTAGATATGCTTGGTAAGATGTGAATTTGTCTATAGCTTTCTGGGAGAGCTTCGTCGCCTTTTTTATAAAGTGGAAGAACTTTTGCTGGTTTAAAAATATCTGGGAATATTCCTTGAGTCAAACAAGTGTTAACAATATCACATAGTGGTGCTGCGATATTGTGGGCACAAAGTTTGATGAGGTACGTACTGATTTCATACATGTCCTGGGTTTTTTTGGTTTTCATCTTTTGGATCAACTGCAAAACATCTGTTACATTTAGAGGCTGAAGGAAAATTGAAAAAGTACAAAATTCCGGACTACTCAGTGCATTTTTTGTTTTCTCTAGTTTTTTTACTATATCTGTAGAATGATTAGTAAAAAATTCGTTGAATTTATTCAGATCTATGTCAGCGTCTTTGTTTTGTTTCGACCAGTTGTATCATTAATTATTGACCATATTGTTTTTGTTTTGTTGTCTGATTCTTGAATTTTGTTGAAGTTATTTTTGCGAATGGTATCGCTAAGTAAGTGTTTATATCTCTCTTTACATTGATTGTACAATTCTCTATTTGGTATGGTAGGATTTTGTTTGTAATTGCTGTGCAGAAATAGAAGTATTTGTTTTAGATTTTCCAAATCAGGCGATGTTATAGTTTTTCTGTGAATTCTATGACTTTGATTCTTTATACACGGAAATGAGTTTTGAAAATGGAATATTAGTGTTTCATGAAATTCCGATGCTTTCTCTACTGCTGACCTTGCTTTATATACATCATTCCAGGACTCTGAATGCAGATAAGTGTTGAACATATTTATGTTATTTTGACTGAAGCTGCGCTTACCATAGAGGTTGTCATGTTTTTGAATGTTCTTAGGGACTGAAAAGGTTAAAGTCTGAGGATCATGATCTGATACACCGAAATTTTGTACCTCAGCTTTGAAGTATAAGAAATTACAGAAAATATTATCAGGACATGTCTTGAAATCGCCCGCTTGTCTTGTGAAATCAAATATGGTTTTTTTCAAGTTAAATTGTGCCATTAAATCTGTTATTTGTCTGGTTTTAGTGTCAGGGCTCATGAATTTGAGATTGAAGTCACCACAAACAACTAGGTTTGCTTGTGGATATTCCCTGTCTATTTTATGTAAGGCATTCTTAAGAGTTAAGAAGAATGTGTCAAAGTTTGCAACTGCAGTTGAGGATCTGTACATAACCAGGACTACTAAGTTTTTCTTTTTTATATAAACTCCTGTGATTTCGCAGTGTAATTCCGTAGTCATTTCTTTTATGTTTGAGATTTCCATTGCTTTAAGAGAATGATGAACATATATGCACACACCACCATGTATATGAGAAGTTCTACACACAGATGAAGTTAAATTGAAGTTTGTTATGTTATAAGTGTTGACTCACCTGGGTATAGCCAATGTTCAGTAAAACATAATATACTAGGGAACCTGAATGAGTTAACAATTTCATCAAGTAATAGGATTTTGTTTCGAATACATTGTACATTGAAATTTAGTACTAGCAGATGTTCTGTATTATTGGATATCGATTCGGGATTGGTAGATTTGATGCTTTTTCCTGTCATGATCATTTCCTGGGCAAGTGATCCAATCTCCGGGATAAAAAATGAGACACTAGTGCGCCTTTTGGCCATACTTCTTGAGTCCAGGCTTTGTTCATTTCTTCTTCTTTAACTGATACTTTGTAAGATGAATAAGATTCTGGAAACTTAGATTTTACAGCTGAGCATCTAACATCTGATAGGGTGGGCTTCAAGAAATTAAAAAGTTCATCTGGCTTTGTATCGGGCTTCAACCTGGTGACATGTAGGTCAATATATTTTGACACTGTCATTAGATCACCTGTATCCTGTATCACCACTCTTATCTCCAATTAGATATGAAGCCTTTCCTCTTCGCCTTGATTTGGCTTGGGACCATGCTTTATTGCTATCGGAATTTGCATTGGTTTCTCCGAGGGCGTGGATTTCATTCATTTTCAAAGTTGATGAAGCTTTTTGAATGCCCAAAGCTACATCGGCATTAGTAATTGTGACTGTTTGTTTTTGATAACTTTTATGTTTTGTTATTTCTTCTTCTTCTCGTATTTGTGTGCGTGCCTTTTTATTTTCCTCCTCTTCTTTCCGATTTCCGAGAGTATGTTTACTTGTTTTATTCTGACCTTGGTTTTTATGGCCACTGGTGATACTGTTTGGAGGTTTTTGTATACTTGACGCATTCGCCGTTTCGTTGTTTTTGCGATCTTGTTTTTCATCAAGTTTCATCTCAAGTATGGAAATTTTTTCCTTCAGCAGAGAATTGTTTTCCTGTATCACTTGATATTTTTCTTCCATTTCCTGGATGATTCTCTTGTAGAGTTTTTTTTTCTCACTTTCTTCATAATCAGCATCATTATTTTTGAGTTTAACCTCATTTTCCGCGATATGCTTGCAGCCGGCGGTCTTTGTAGCAGATGATTGTTTCATACAAGCTGAATGAAAGATTTCACTACAAATCACACACTTTTGAGAAGCTACCACTTTTTTATTACAATGGAAACACAATTTGTCCTCATTATTTTTGAGAGCTAAAACGTTCACGTCCGTTTCACTCGGCGCCATGTTGATATACGAAAGTATACAAAATACTGAGCCTCATAATACAGTGAGAACAAAAAAGTACGTATGGAAACAATTTCTTACGTTTTGCAGTAAAAGAAACTATGTGCTAAATGAATCAATTTCCACTGAAATGATAGCGTCCATTTTGAAAGATTGGGCTTTCAATATGCGAAAATGTAATGGAGAAAATTATAAAGAAAATGTGGTTAAAACGATGTGGAACATTACGGCAAAACAAGTACAAGAAAAATATATGAAGGAGTTTAATAGAGTAATTGATCCATTCTCTAGTCCCATATTTTTAGACGCACGAACCGCAAGAAATTCAAAAAGAAGGGAACTTCAAATGTTACCGGACAAGAGAAAGGTTAGTGCATCAGCATTTAAAGATAACGAGTACATAGCAATGATAGAAGCGTGGGATGAAAATACACCGAAAGGATTACAAATAAAATGTTTCTTAATTGCTTCTGTAGAACTTGCGTGGAGAGGAAATGAAGGAGCGTCATGCTTGACTCATTATTTTCAAAAAGAAACTGGAAATGATGATACTCCAAATGGTAGAATACAATATAATCCTATTTTTACCAAAACCACACAGAAAGGAGCAAAACCATGTGCTAATAATAAATGGCTTGTACCTAACCATAAACTAAGTCGTTGTCCAGTGAGACTTCTAGATAAGCTAATGATGAAAAGAAGCGAAAACATCAATATTAAAACAGATATGTTATTTCTGACAGTAAATCCCAACTGGAGAAAAGAAAAAACCCTTGGCTGGTACAAAAATATAACAATTGGAGTGCATGAAATTAGTAAATGAACCAAAAAGTCTGCAGAATTGGCAAATTTGAATATGACAAACAAAATATTTTCAAATCATTTTCACCGAGCCACTGCTGTTTCACAATTGGCAAAAGCAGGTGTATCGGAACAAGAACTTGTTAAAATAACAGGACATGGTAATAGCAATTCTATCAAACCCTACCTACAGATAGATGAACAACATCACCAAAACATAATAAATAAGATGAGATCCAATTTTAAAAACGCTGCAGGTTCAAGTAATAACACCTCCAGTATTTCCAGCACTTCAATGAGCAGTGGCCACGTTTCCTGCGCCGAAAATAACTCAGTTAAAAAAACGTAGTATATAATAATTGTAACTTTCATTGCACCAATTTGTATTTAAATTAATAAATTGTTTATATATTTACTTAATTTACTCAAAAAATAATCGTATCAAATACAATACGTACTTCAAAATAATCAGGTTATACATCTCAAACTTCCTGCATAATTACAAATCGTGTCAGTTTGACAGAATAATCCTCCCGCTTCGCGGTCGGATTATTTAAACTGTTAAACTGACACTCTTTATAATTATGCAACAAGTTATCGATGTATAACCTGATTATTTTGAAGTACTTATAGTATTACTACTGAAAATGGGCTAAATATGGCGTCTATTTGACTTTTATGTTTGTTACCTGATTATTTTGAAGTACTTATAGTATTACTACTGAAAATGGGCTAAATATGGCGTCTATTTGACTTCTATGTTTGTCATGATTACAGAACGCTGTAGCAGAATGCCAGATGAGTGCAATAAAGATGAGCCAGTTTTTCCACTAAATACAGTTCAATAGTTTTGTTTTTTGCATAAACGTAGAGAAAACATTATTGTGGTTTTTAACTGTCGTGCTTTTACAGAGCGACAATACAATATTTGTACTTACCACACAGCACGGAACGTCTGTTTCGGGATGTCTTAGAGACGTACCTTAACGAACGTCTTTAATACGTGGTACAGAATGTTGATTTTTCCCAATAAGTTTTTTTAAAAAGAGCAGTAAAATCAGATATTTCCACTGGTGAAATTTGACAAGTGTCAGTTTTCAGCCAATCATAAAATTTAAATGGATTTAGCATTTGATTCGTCGCGTGTCGGAACTCCTCGTAATTTTTCGACTTCACTCACCAATGACTCGAACAGTTTTTAGTTGTTGGTTGTTGTTGTTGCGCCGTTCTGTAATGTGTTTGTGGTTTCGGTGTTTTGTTGAGTCTGGCAAATGTGTTATTAACTTATTAGTTGTTATTGTGTTATATTTCAACTGGAGGTAAGTCTATTTCATACGTAGTGGCGCTACAGAAATATTATATGCGGGCCAAGAGGCATAACAATTTTCGCACATACTTGGATGTCGGTGAAGGCAGTTCAACCGAAATCGTGATGGCGGATAGCGTGGGAAGTTTTGCAAACAGAATGTCACCCCTTGAAAATATCAATACGAGTAAAGATGAATTGACTGGTGCCACAAATGGTGGTTTCTTCATTGTAAATTTAATGAAGTGACAGAATAGATACCGGTAAAATGGGGAAACATTGGCCCAGTTTTCACTTATTTTTTTCACTATTGAACATTTTATCAAAGAATTTTCAATTCCAAAAACCTGTATTATTTTTTATATAATACAGCATGGATATTACTTTAATATTTGTGCTGCAATGTGGCTGTTTGATATTAGAAGTCATTAATTTAATTTTTTTTGTAAGTGGGCCAAAGATACCCTCAAATGGGGCAACTTTGGCCAATGCATTAAAAGTAGCCCAATTATATGTGTTTTATGGCTTGGGTCAATGTTAGACTAAAAACTAATAATCAAAAATTATTTGCACGAAAAACCAGGCATGTGAAGGGCCTAGTTATGTGAGAAATAATTAAAACATTAGGACGGCATAAGTTTCAAAAAAATTTATTAGCAAATAATAACTCTAGTTTAACATCGTTAAATAAAATTATCAAGCTCTATAATTGTATATTGGTTTCTCTTAGAAACCATTTTGGGCTCATCGATTTTCATAATAATCTCTTCCCAGTCGTAAAGAATTGCATCTTTCTTTTCTGGCCATCTCCAAAATTTTTTTCCCTTCTCCATACAATCTACTGTCGGTCCTTCTTCAGAATTACTAATAATTTTTCCAGGATATTTGATGCCATTAAATAACAATAACACAAAGTCGCCTATCTTCATATCCTTAGGATTTACCTTTGATTCCAGATGGAAATTTTAGCCGACAGGTTAATCCACTTCCTCAAGGTCAGAAAATGTTTCGCTCTGTTCATCCGATTCTAACTGAACTACATCAGACGAGTTATCAGAAGAGCTTGAAAAGGAAACTCGTCGTGGTTTTCTTATGTTCTTTACAGAAGGTTCTTTCGAAGGTCCAGACATGTCTAAATTTGCTTCAAGATCGCTGGCAGATATACTTTTTCCAGCCGGAACCTATAATTTCTTTCTTCTTTGTTTAGGTTTGTGAATTCCAAGATACTCCACACGTTTGGCATCAAGCTGTTCCAAAAATGCCTTACCTACCATTTGTTCATCTACATGAGTTAAATTTTCTGGTAGGCGGTCAAGTAAAATTTGCCTATTTAAAGGATATATCCCACACTTACGAAATCCAGAGATAAGATTTTGAGCCTTATTTTCTTCTATTTTTTCTACCAATTCCTTTAGCAATATCGGAAATAAATCTTTGGGGATGGTTGAGAACTTTGAGCCAGATTTAGACTCTTTCCATCAGGTCCAAAAATTGATCGAGGTAACTTTGGCCCAGGCCAATGTTGCCCCGTGTTTTGGGCCAAAGTTGCCTTGAAACAATAATCATTCACCTAACAAAAAACCAACAGTAAATAACGTTTAAAAACATTTTGAACACCTTAAACAATAATATAATATTTAATAAAAATACTTACCAAGCTCCTAAACCTTTCTGACTTTCAAATTCCAATAAAAGTTGTCACGTGTAAACAAACGCTAAACTGCACAGATGTCGGTTTGAAGGTCACTACCCAAATGGCGAGTACCCTAACAGTCGCAAACTAGGTTGCCTTCTAGTACTACTATTGTCACCTATCGGCCGGAGACTCATTTACAACATAAGGTTTGTTTTGGTATTAACTATTTTAGAACCAATATTTTATCAGTAAGTGGGCCAAAGTTGTCCATAAAGGGTCAATGTTTCCCCATTTGACGGTAGTAAAAATTATAATATTTCCAAGGATTCATCATTGTAAATCAGGCTTCCTGATTCTTCACATTTGTTTGAGAAAAAAGTTTCCGTATTTTTTTTAATGAGAAAAAAACTTACTAACTCAGTTATTGGTTTTCTGAAAATTGATCAGGAAATATTTCGAGGCCAGTTCTCAAAAATTTGGTTATAAAGATTAGCACATGGTCTGTTTTGGTTTTATTATGATTCCACCTGTAATAACGTATTGGTCATGTACATCCCACCACCAAAAAACTTATTCAACTGCAGAACTGTTAATAACAATAAGTGAAATTGTTTTTTTTGTTAGGTAAACATTCTCAAACTCTGAAATACTAAAAACGATATTTTTTTATAATTTATTAATGTCTATTATTGTTCTTTCTAGGTGCCAGTGAGATGACAAAAGTTTTTACCGATCAGAAGGAAACTGTGAAATATACCGGGTGTCAACGAATCTATTAGAAGAGTCATAACTTCTAGACCATTAGGTGTATCAAAATGAGATTTGGTATAGGTAAATGGTATGTGAAGAGGAGAGTTTCACATATTTTTCACTTTCCGGTCACTTCCGGTTTCACCGGAAATGGCTCCGGTTCTAAATTTTTAAATGGAACACCCTATATATTGTAACATTTTTGGATTTCTGAGACAATTCTAGATCAGAAAAATTTTATGCCTATTTAATTTTTTCGGAATCACTTTTGAAATTACATCTAGGTGGCCATGATCGGAAATAAACTAATCTAAGGACCTCAGGTGGAATCAGAATATTACAATCGCGAAGTTTTAGTGACTAGTATGATAGATAAGACAAGTTGGCAAAATTACATTTTCGTGTCTATTATTTTTCAAATGGCTACCATTTTTTGACAAGCACTTTCCGAAAAAAGGATATTTTGACGAATCTAACGATACTAATTTACTTGCGATTGGATCAACAAATTTAACAAAATTAACAATAATTTCAGCGATGCACTTACATTTTTTTCAATGTCCTAATTTCTTAAAATTTTCAATATATTAAATTTTCAAAGTGCATTCCTCCTTCTTGAAGACACATTTCAGCTCGTTCAATTGTTTCTCTCAACACGTTTCGTAACATTTGTGGCGTTATACTTCTAAATGCCTGTAGAATCCTTTCTTCTAAGATTTCGAGAGTGGCTGGGGCTGTTGCATAGTAGACCCTTTCTTTAACATATCCCCAAATGAAGAAATCTAGCACAGTTAGATCCGGTGAGCGGACAGGCCACCGTACTGGACCATTGGTTGCAATAACTTGATTATTGAAATGCTCTATTAAGTAATCAAGAACGTATCTGGTATTATGAGGGGGTGCTCCATCTTGTCGGAAGTAAATTTGATGTAAAACTGCTAAAGGTAAATTATTAAGATGATCCTCGATTTCATTTTGAAGAAAACCTAAGTACCTAGCCCCTGTTAACTGACCTTGAAATAATATTGGTTCAATTATTCTGTTTCCAACGATACCAGCCCAGACATTGACGCCAAACCTTTCTTGAAAATTGCCCTCTCTCATTGCATGTCGATTTTGTTGGGCCCAGTACCGAGAATTTTGCTTATTAAACAAGCCATTATTTGTAAATCGTGATTCGTCGGAAAATAGAATGAAGTTGATGAAATTTGGGTTAACTCTATGATTTTGAAGCAACCAATCACAAAACACTACTCGTCTATCGCCATCGTCAGCATACAAATGTTGATGTAACTGATATTTAAATGCTCGATATCCGTGCTTTTTCAATATTTTTCTTGCTGATTCGTGACTTATCTGCATTTCTCGACTAATTTCTCTTAAAGAAACCGTTTTGTCAGCCTCAACCATAGCAAGAACGTTAATCTCAGTCTCCTCATTTATGATAAATTTCTGTGCTGCCTCTCGATTTCCCTCTTGCCTAAAACGATTCTCAACATACGGAAAACACTGATGGGATGGATGTTGCCGATTGGGATATCTCTGAGCATACAACTCAGCAGAATTCCTTGAATTTCTGTGACATTCTCCAAACAATAACAACATATCCACTTTTTCACTTTGAGTATACATTATTTTGATGGACAATTGAACTAAAATTTAACGAAAATCAAGAAAATTTTACCTTCTGCTCTTGAAGCTTATGTCACTGTCATAACCTAAGTGAGTGTTTTGTTCTCCAAAGAAGACTTGATCGAAATAACTGAAAAATATTATGCATCATGCCTATCCTCGGCACACTTGACAAAAGTAAATGAATTATTATGAAGTATTTTCCTCGGTAATATTTAATTTATGTTCTTATTTATAATCCAATCGCAAATAAATTAGTATCGTTAGATTCGTCAAAATATCCTTTTTTCGGAAAGTGCTTACAAAAGTAAATGAATTATTATCCATGGCACACTTGACAAAAGTAAATAAATTATTATGAAGTATTTTCCTCAGCAATATTTGATTTATGTTCTTATTTGTAATCCAATTGCAAATAAATTAGTATCGTTAGATTCGTCAAAATATCCTTTTTCGGAAAGTGCTTGTTAAAAAATGGTCGCCATTTGAAAAATAATAGTTAGACACGAAAATGTAATTTTGCCAACTTGTCTTATTCATTTCTATCATACTAGTCACTAAAACTTCGCGATTGTAATATTCTGATTTCACCTGAGGTCCTTAGATTAGTTTACTTCCGATGATGGCCACCTAGATGTAATTTCAAAAGTGACTCCGAAAAAATTAAGTAGACATAAAAACTTTCGAAAAATGTCACATTCTGATCTAGAATTGTCTCAGAAATCCAAAAATGTTACAATATACAGGGTGTTCCGGAAGTGACCGGAAAGTGAGAAATATGTGAAAACTCTCCTCTTCACATACTATTTACCTATACCAAATCTCATTTTGATACACCTAATGGTCTAGAAGTTATGACTTGTCTAATAGATTCGTTGACACCCGGTATTTAGTCGTAGCTGATGAGAGCAGGATATCGTAGGATGTTTAGTAAAAACAAGTTATCCCAGGTAGCACATCATATCGGCTGAATCTTGGTTCCATATTGGGCCAATATAGATATATTGTAAATGAAAATTCGATATTGGTCCAATATGGGTGAATATTCAAAAAACAATATTATATTAATAACATTGGTGGAATATTGGTTGAACTAGTTTTGAATCTAGATTATCACACGAAATATTGGGTCAATATTGGTTGAATGATTTCTACCAATATCGATAATACAATATTGGTTATATATTGTTTTCCACATCTAGAATAAATATTGCAATCCAAATATTCCAGTTATATCGATTATAGGGGAAAAAACTATATTGTATTTCCAAGTTTGTTAGAATATTAGTTGAATATCATTTCCACTTTATTTGACAAATTGTAATAACTCATATTGAGTCAATATTGGTTGAATGATATTTACCAATATCGATAAAACAATATTGTCTTCACATCGTTTTTAACATCTAGAATAAATATCGCAATCCCAATATTCCCCTGATATCGATTCTAGGAATAAAAACTATATTGTATCTCCAAGTGTGATCACACATTGGTTGAATATCATTTCACCAATATTCAACAAATCTTATGAATTAATATTGGGTCAATATTGGTTCAATAATATTTATCGATATCGTTTCCAACATCTAGATTGAGATGAAATTTGAATATTGGCCGAATATTCAATGAAACATATTGAAATTATATCATGATCAAACTCAGATAAAAATCCGTTAGATGGCTCTACATATACAACGTCTTCTAAAACCTACGAAAGTATATTAAATACTTTCTTTATCTTGTTTTCACTCAGTGGTTATGGCGATCAAAAGACAGACTCCGGCGTCACCTTCATCAACTAAAGGACATTTAATAATTTAACAAGGTATATTGACATCCACCAATATATCTAAATGATATTGTACCAATATCGATAAATATTGTAACAATATCAATAAATATTTTGAGGCCATTATTGCTTCAAGAATATTCCACCAAAACTATTTCTAAAATATTCAAACAATATTCGACCAATATCGCAAAATGTTCACATACTACTTCTCGACAATATAACTTTTAAATATTGTGCCAATATTGTCCGAATATTGTATCAGCGATATTGTACCAATATCGCCGAACATTTTGAGGCCAATATTAGTTCAAGAATATTTTGCCAATATTATTCAAGTAATATTAGACCAATATCGCCGAATGTTCACATTTTTTTTCTCGCCAATATTGCATTTCCAATATTTCGCCAATATGTTCACAATATTGTACCAATATTTTACCAATATAGGTGTGCTACTTGGGATAGAATTTAATTCAATATAATTCTCACAATTTTGTATTTTCAATTTCATTTCATACCTGCAACGTACTGAATACTAAATGAAGTCTTCTTGATGTTCAGAAAATGGTCCATTCTTGCCCATATTAGACATAAACTAGACATTCGAAAGATGTCTGTGAGACGTCCTCATTATGTCCACATGGACGTCTTGAAGACGTGTTTAAGACGTCCCGTTTTGTAACAATGTGCATCTTAACGACGTCTTTTGGACGCCTTTAAGATTTTACTGGACGTCATGGAGACGTCCCGAACATCTTATGGTGGACATCTTGAAGACGTCTTCAAGATGACTATGCTGTGTGGGTAGGCGATTTTTTTAATTTCAGTCATCGTGTAATGAAAAACGACATTTTTGATTCCATAGCACACTTTTCATTTACCAAACAGTGAGAATTCTGAGATGAGAGTAGAAATGAATATGAAAAATTGAATGAACACTATAGGTTGGTGCAAAAACGAATTCTAAACGCTTAAAATAAAAATAAAAGTAACAGGCAATGACCAGGTGGAGAATGTTGTTGAATATCCAACTCGAAAGAAAAAAAAAATAAACACGAAAACACTCAAAATGGTGAAATGGGGATGTAGTTTATGGGTTGAAAACGGTTTTTTGCGATTTGCATCGAAACATGACCTCCTAGCGGAAAATGTTCAATGGATAAGTTGTAGATGATAAAGTAATCAAAAATTTTTGTATTCAAAACTATTCGACATACCTATCCTCAAATTAACCGTCAAAATGGCAAAAAATAATTTTTTCTCGCGTATACATGATTTAATCTACATGATTTGTATGCATATGTCTTTTTTTGGTGTCGAGTGTCGACTGATCAAGATTTTTTCGCAATTCACAGGATAACTAGTTTTAGAGTTACGTACATTTTTCGAAAAAAATACCCTTATCTTCCTCGGACAATTGTCCTGGGGTTTTTTATATTTCGAAGGTCTATAAGTGATCATTTTAATTATTGAAATGTCTACTATGAATGAGTCCATGTAACTTGGTGGATTATTGATCGTTAACCTGCTTAAAATTGAGAAAAAAGTATCTCGGAATCATAATTTTCTCAATATTTTCAATGATTTTCAATAGCTGTAAAAAAGAATAAAAATGAAAGTAATAAATTAATTTCGTAGTGTAATTATGTATTCAAATAATTTAATGCTATGAATTTAACATAAACTACTTTTTGTTATAAAAATAATGAATAAAGTCGAAAATCATTGAAAATATTGTGAAAATCATGATTCAGTCAGATATTTTTCTCAATTGTAGGCGGTTTAACGACCAATAAACCCCCAAGTCACATAGACCATTTGAAAGTAGACATTTGAAGAATTCAAATGTTCACTTATATACCTTCGAAGTACAAAAATATATCTAGGCCAAGCTGTAGATAAAAATAAGAGGCTCTTTTCACACAAAATAAAAGACGCAAACGGCCTATACTACTTTTTATACGATAGTTCGTTAATGAATACCCCGGTTTTCGCGCCAGCAAAATCGCTTTGTGGAATTTTTTAAACAAGAAATAGTGAAAAAAATTACAACTTTTTTGTTTTTTTGCGAATATCTCAAAAAGTATTGGAGGAATCGTTTTACAGTCGACGGAACTTTTGTAGAGTTTTATAAAACCTACAAAATGGTTTTTCGTACGCCCAGATTGGTGTATTTTTCACTGAGAAAATCTGGAAAAACCTCGAAAAAGAGACCATTTTTCAAAAATTCATAATTTTTATAAATCTGAAGATGGACAAACGATATTGCAGAAACTGATAGATGATAACATGTGGTTCAACTGTGCGCAAGATGTTTTCTGTCCGATGTTTGGTTTTTGCACAATCGCGTTATAAACAATTTAAGGGCACATCTTGCATGATGCGCCGATTTAAGGGAAATCGTTCAAATTCTGTAAACGGTATCTGGGAGTAGAGATCAATATCTACAATTTGTATATTTTGGATTTTCACCTGAGACATGGAAAATGTGTTGAAAATATCACAGAAAGTTGATCAAAACGCTTCAAAGTGCTTCCGAAGTCACCCGAAGTCGAACTGAAGTTAAAAAGAGTTGAGTTCGGGCGACTTCGGGTGCACTTTGATGCATTTAGAGTAAATTTTCAACACATTTCCCACCTTGCAGGTAAAAATCCGAAATATACAAATTGTAGATATTGATCTCTACTTCCATATGCCGTTTACAGAATTTGAATAAGATAATTTCCCTTAAATCGGCGCATTTAGAAAGATTTGCCCTCAAATTGTTTATAACGCGATTGTGTAAAAACTACATATCGGACAGAAACCATCCTGCGCACAGTTGAACCACAAGTTTTTATCTATCAGTTTCTGCAATATTGTTTATCCATCATCAGATTTATAAAAATTATGAATTTTTGAAAAATGGTCTCTTTTTCGAGGTTTTTCCGGACTTTCTCAGTGAAAAATACACCGATCTGGGCGTATGAAAAACCATTTTGTAGGTTTTATAAAACTCTACAAAAGTTCCATTGACTGTAAAACGATTCCTTTGAGATATTTCCAAAAAAAAACAAAATGTTGTAATTTTTTTCACTATTTCTTGTTTAAAAAACCCCACAAAGCTATTTTGCTGGCGCGAAAACCGGGGTTTTCATTAACGAACTATCCTATGAAAAGTAGTATAGGCCGTTTGCGTCTTTTATTTTGTGTGGGAAAAAACCTCTATAGCTTGGTCTAATCAAAACATTTGTTCGTGGAAGATAAGGGTATTTTTTTCTAAAAATCTGAATAATTCGAAAACTCGTAGACACAAAAAAAGACATTTATCTACAAATTTTCATTTTTTTGTCATTTTGATGGTTAATTTGAGGTTATGTCAAAAAGTGTTGAATGAAGAAGTTTTAGATTTTTTTATTAACTGCTACTTTTTTTTGAACAAATTTCGCTAGGAGGTCAAGTTTCGCCGCAATTCGCAAAAAAAAATTTCAACCCCTTTTCACCATTTCGAATTTTTTCCTAAAAGTTGGAACCACAACAACATTCTCCGCCTGGTCCTTGCCTGTTACTTTTTTTCTACAACTATTGAAAATCATTGAAAATGTTCTTCATTTTAAGCAGTTTAACGATAACCCCGTCACATATAGATCGTTTGAAAGTAGATATTTCAGCAATTGAAATGATCACTTACAGACTATCGAAATACAAAAATCTACCAGAACAATTGTTTGTGGAAGATAAGGGTATTTGTTTCGAAAAATTTACATAACTCGAAAACTAGTCGACTTCTGAGTTGCGAAAAAATTGTGCTCATTTGACACCAAAAAAGATATATGGTCACAAATGTTCATGTAAATTAAATCATTAATACGCGGAAAAAAAAAATACTGAAAAATCGGTTTTTCACCATTTTGACGGTTTATTTGGGGTTATGTCGAAAATAGTTGACGCAAGTTTTCGATTTTTTTATTATCTACAACTTTGCCATCGAACATTTTCCGCTAAGAGGCCATGTTTCGCTGCAAATCTCAAAAAACCGCGTTCAACCCCTAAACTGCATTCCCATTTCACCATTGTGTGTGGTTTTGTGTTTAATTATTTTTTCCTTAAAGTTGGAACCTCAACATTTCCCACCTGGTCTTTGCCTAATTTCAAGTCACAACTCGAAATTAAGAAAAAATATCGCAATGCTTGTTCTATCTACGCCTTCGTAGAATTGTCCCTAGAATACAAAAAAGTCAAAATATACAGGGTGATCTATTTGGAATTCCCAAGTTGTGGTCGAAAGCGATAGAAGAGTAGGTAGTATGAAATATTGGACAATTTTCTAATTCTATTTTCCAATACCCTAGCCAAGTTTGAATCTCGTAGGTACCTACCCTTGGAACTCTGGAAACCATGCATGGCTTGTAGAATACTCGTTGACACCGGGTATACCTATGTGCCTTTTCGTAGGGGTAAACTGGCTTAAAATTATTCTCCCAATCACGTCTTGGCTCCCAGTATTTCCAACTCGCCTCCAATAATCTCTATGCAGAACTGTAAAACATTGTCTATTTTTAGGAAAAGATAAAAGACTTCCTCCTATGAAACTGTTTTTACAGTCTAGAGGAATATCAATGTCCATTAAATTTAGTTCTATAGATTGACGATTCCTAATGTTAGAAACAAGATATTACACCGCCGCCACTGTAATACAAATCGTGTCATAGGATGGATATCGATGTAGACTAAACATACTCATGAGAGGCCCTCGAACACATCCTTGACTCTTTTATGCTGGCATATGAAAATATTAGAAATTACTTATTCAAAAACAGTCGCGAGAGAACATTGTATTTCTTTAGTATGGTACAGTTTTGGGAAAATAGGTATATGTTATTTTGTGGTGGAAAGTGACTTAATTCTACGGAATGTTAACAAGTGTTCAATTATCTATAGTCTAATACTACGTACCTCTAGGCAGATACAATGTGAACTGTACCTAATTGTCAATTGCAAAATAAAGTTTATTATTATCTACCTATCATTATTATTGATAGTCATTCATCATAACTATTACCTACTTATTAGGTAGGTATTACTTTTCCCGAAAAACCATTCAGCACCGCAAACTTCACGACGCAATATCCACAACTAGGTAATCAAAGTGATAAAGATTTTCAACATCCTGTATAAACGAGCTAGAGAGATTCTAAAATAGATTTTATTTCTCAGCATTTGTTAAAACTTCGAAGAATGACTAACATTCATTGTTGAATTAGTTGTACAAAATAGGTACCTAGCCATTCATTAAAACTTCAAAGGACTAATATTCATTGCTGAATTAGGTACCTAGTCGTACAAAATTTAATCTTTATGCACACTCTGTATCCCCTTATATCGAGGTCACAAACACCCAATTTCTAACATTCAATTATCTATTAGTTACGCCGTGCATTCCATATATCAATAACCTTCACTCGACCTCTATTAACGACCAAGCTTTCCCCGACCCAACTGCCGACTAGATTTACGTTCACAAAGTTGAATATATTTCAGTACCAGCCGCATCCATCCTTGCCGTTGATCAAGCAAGCGCAGGCCGCAGCCTTGCCCGAGCCCGACTGCCAGCAGATAGTGAATCATGAATCATGCACATTGTTGTAGCTACCGAACGTGACGCAGTGCTTATAAATAAACCGAGTACACACTCATATAATAACTCCTTGGCCAGCGTAAACGAGAGATCTAGTCACGCATGCGTGATTTGAATATCATTGTAATCAATAATTCATTCCAAGCATCGTGTGCGTATCAGTAAACAACAATTTATGGATTGAACTAAGTCCTCAAAACCAACTATGTCTTATCAATATTAATCAACACATAACTATTTAAACAACTATCAGGTTTATTTAAAAAGTCCCTCATTTCCGCTGGCTACTGGGAGTCACTCAACAAAGGAATGGCATCATCCGACGCACTCCGAAAATTTCCGAAGCTTTCCCCGTGAGCGCGCCACCAATCGTTCGCCAGTCTGCGATCGCCTTTTATAAAGCCAGCTGATGTCGATTTGCCCACAAAAGTGGTCTGGCGTCTGTGGTGTTGGGTGTTGGCTGTGAGAGTTCCCGCTCAGAGTGTGCCGCAACTAAAAATGGCGTCAGTGAACAACGTGTGTAGATTATGTCTATCCAAAGACAACCTTGTCTGGGTTTTCGACAAGAGGTATGCTAGTGGAAACAATTTGAAAGACGTGGTATTCGTTACGACTGGAGTAGAGGTACGTGCAATTTGTTTCATCCTACTCGTTTGTTACAAGGCAATTTCTATGTTACGCCTGTACAGTGTTCAACTGTACCGATCGACTGCAGTGGGGGGGGGGGGGAGGGTCGTCCATTTTGTTTCATATAAGGCTGGTTCAAGAATTTGCGGTACGAATTGTAAGTAACTACGGGGTTACGGAAAGTTTCAGGATCGGAAGTTAAAATACGAGGTTCTCGGAATATTTTTTGGTATGAAATCTCAAAAGTTTCAAAATGTCGTTGTTTCTTAAGAACTGATTAATCTCAACCAAATATTGGGTTTCAGAAAAACTTTTTTTATTGTTTGTTACAAGGTCATTTCTATATAATCGCCTGAACGACTGTACCGATTGATTAGAGTGGGGGGGTCGTCCATTTTGTTTCGTATATACAAGGCTGGTTTAATAATTTGCGGTACGAATTGTAACTACGGGGTTATGGGAAGTTACAGATACTCGGAAATCAAAATACGAGGTTCTCGAATATGTTTTGTTATGAATTCTCAAAAGTTTCAAAATATCGTCGTTTCCTAGAAACTGCTCAATTTCAACAAAATATTGGGTAACAAAGTCATTTCTATGTTATTGCCTGAACGACTTTACCGATCGAGTGGGGAGGGGGGTCGTCTGTACCCATGTCCAAGTACGTCACTATGACGCGTTGATGCTACAAGATTCTGGTTGACTAGAGCTTATTAGACTCTCCTTTTCGTTTACTCTCTTTGGTTATCGCCTGAAGACTCTGCCGTTCGACCAGAGTGGTGGGGGGGTCGTCCATTTTGTTTCGTATGTACAAGGCTGTTCAATAATTTGCGGTACGGATTGTAATTTGCGGTTCCGATCGACCAGAGTGTGAGGGGTTTCTTCCATTTTGTTTCGTTTGTACAAGGCTGATTCGATAATTTGCGGTACGGATTGTAATTTGCGGTACCGATCGACCAGTGTGGGGGGGAGGGTCGTCTATTTTGTTTCGTATGTAGAAGACTGGTTCAAGAATTTGGGATACGTATTGTATTTGCGGTATGGATTGCGGTCCAGATAATAATTATAAATAATTGCGGTTCGGATTGTAATTTGCGGTGCCGATCAACCAGAGTGGGGGAGGGGTCGTCTATATTTTTTCGTATGTACAAAGCTGGTTCAATAATTTGGGGTACGTATTGATTCGCGGTATGGATTGGATTGCGGTCCGGATAATAATTATAAAATTCCGATACGGATTGTAATAAGGCGGTACCGATCGACTAGAGTGGGGTACGGTCGTCTATTTTGTTTTGTATTTACAAGGCTGTTTCAATAATTCGCGGAACGTATTGTAATAGTGGTACGGATTGCGGTCCGGATAATAATTTTTAATAATTGCGGTACGGATTGTAATTTGCGGTACCGAACTACCAGAGTAGGGGGTGGTCGTCTATTTTGTTTAGTATGTACAAGGCTGGTTCAATAATTTGCGGTTAGTATTGAAATTGCGATCCGGATAATAATTATAAATAATTGCGGTCGGTACGGATTGTAATTTGCGGTACCGATCGAGCAGAGTGGGGGGGTGGGTCGTTTATTTTGTTTCGTATGTACATGGCTGGTTCAATCATTTGCTGTTCGTTCTGTAATCGCGGTACGGATTGTGGTACGAATAATAATTATAACTAATTGCGGTACGGATTGTAATTTGCGTAAATCGTATTTACAAGGATGGTTCAATAATTTGTGGTACGGATTGTAATTACGGGGGTACGGTAAGTTTCAGGCTCGAAAGTCAAAACACGAGGTTCTCGAATATATTTTGGTATGAATCTCAAAAGTTTCAAAATATCGTAGTTTCCTAGGAACTAAACAATGTCAACAAAACTTTGGGTTTTAGAAATACCTTCTATTTTTTTATTAACTGTACCGATCGGCTAGAGTGGGGGGGTCATCCATTTAGAATCGTATATACGTGAAGGCGTATCAAGCTGCTCTGAGGCCCACCCCCAGGTACCTATGTAAGTCAGATTGCTCCTATTAATGTCTGACTAGACTCTCCTAGCCTACATGTGATGGGTGACCGTTCGTGGCCAGTTACGAAGCGTATCATGTTTACTGAACGAGGACCAGTAATATTTTAATGTAGCAATGATCTGGAGTTACCACGGCCTCCCATTGACCGACGCCGAGGGCACATAGTAGACCCTCGGCCCAGGGCTGCGGGTACTAAAAAAGGCTTACTCCTATGGGAGCCACTGGGCCTCGGTTCGAGTGCTTTCGAACTGGATACTTATGAATGAATCACATGTGGCCTCCGCATTGCCGGGTTGAGAACGAGTTGTAATACAGCTTCCACGGGGAGGATTGAATGGACGCGCTGGGAGCCGAGAAGGGGCCTCGCTTCGGATTCTGCGGGGCTGGTAGCCGATGAAACATTCGGTTGCGGATGTAGCACCGCCTGGCTGAGAACCTATCGCGTCAGATCTTTCACGAGGAGGTGGATTGGAGGAAGTGGCTGGGAGAATTGGAAGACCTTTTTGCTTTGGATGCCGAAAAAGGGCCTAGAATCGGGTGCTGCGGGACTGGTTGGTAAACGATGAAAGAATTCGAGGCCGTTGCTCCGCCTGGCCGAAAACCAGTCGTACCAGGGCTTTCACGAGGAGTGGGATTTGATTTGATTCGAGAACTAAGAAACCAGTCTCCAGTGGGAGCCAAGGAGGGGCCTCGAATCATGAACCCGCTGCTTCCTTGACAAGCACCCCTCCCTGTGCCCTCGGTGTCAGGAGGTGGGGTGCTCGCGGTGATTCCTGGTAAAGGCCACGAACGGTCACCCATCAAACGGTGCTGTAGGGATCATACCAACATGGGAGGACGGCCCCGCCGAGGTAAAACTGGGTAGAAGAAAAGAATACCGTGCTACGGTAGAGATGGATGAGGGCTCTGCCCTAAGGGTCAAGGGTGAGGATATAATGGTTACTTAGGCGGGTGAGCAGCGTCAAATCCGCTCAGGCACTGACACTGCACAGCTAGTAGTATGTGTCATCATTGGATAATAAAGTGAAAGCTGGGCACATGCCGTCTTTAAGCGAAATTTGCCTTGGCGTGGTGATTTGGCATAACCAAATCTGCACCTTAGGCAGAAGCTCTTGAGTGGCGGATGGAAAACACGTGGCAAATTTGCAGTTTTTTTCAAAAAGTCAAAATTTTCTTACAAATCACCCACTCCGTACATCCACACCAACATACCTAGAGAAGAATCAGATGCTATTAAAATCAAATCATGGATAAGGAGCACAGGGGATGGCAAAAATTACCAGTGGGGGCCTACTTGCTAGGCTGCAAAAAGAACCCCCACCACATGGACAAATAAGCAGCTATAAAAGCTCTCAGCACGTACCAGGTCAATTTTCGGTTGGTGTGGGGCTGCTTCAGCATCCTAAATGATTTGGGTAACCACAACAGAGTCGGTTTGGTCTGAGTACCTGGAAACGAGGGACATCAGGGAAGCGAAGACACTAAGGCAATGGTGTAATATATTTTATCCTTTCATGCATTCAGATTCCCATGTCTTTATTGAACTGAGATAACACTTCATCGTATGTTTATATAATGAACTGGTGGTGGAGATGTGTACTACAAAAAAAACTGAGTGTGTGTGACCTTCGCTTGTCCTCAAACTTCAATACTTGATTGTACTGTTATGCGTGACCTCCGCGTGTGTTATCAAATCGGCTATGTGCAGACTAATGGATGTGACCTATGTGTGTCCTTGCTTCGATACAATATTTGTAAAAATATCACATTTCTGTACACCACGGATATTTTCCAACTAATGTGAGGTGTGAGCTCCCATTCCTTTCTGATATTGCATCCCCCTCCTGACCTTGATAATGGTGGGGTTGTCTATACGTCATACCAGCACGGCTCGATTGAACAATGCATAACAACAGTTCTACTAGTTACGATATTCCATTTGTGTGCTTTAGAATCTTGGACATGCGTAGAGTTGGACGTGGATTGGACTATTATTATTAAATACATAGACATGATAATACAAAATCAGAAGAATACCTGATGGAAAATTAGTTCATTGGCAGCATGAGGCACTATAGTTGTTCTTTTCACTCGATTTTGCAGCAACCTTTTCATCTATCAAAAATTCATACATCAATTTGAAGGATCCCGCACCATTCTAATGGGTTTCTCGGTCCCGGTGGAATTGGCTGAAACTATAGTATGTTATTCTTCTCATTATCCTGATCAAAAGTTCCCATGGGCCCAACTCTATCATATGACTAGTTTTTGGGATATAGCCCCTCAAGTATATGATTTTGTACCTCATGAGTGTAAGTACAACATATCATTCCTTTGTGTATCTGTGCCTTCACAAATCATTTCTTTTGATTAATACTTAAATCACTTGAATACGGACCACAGGGTGTGGACTAAATTCTGGACAATAACTTCTATTTTCATTCAGCAAACAAAAAAACTATATATTTGGGTTGATGCATAATTATTTGATACTGTGCATTGCACAGATTTTGTATCAGCTATGAGTGTTAGTAAGACAGATATACTTATATCTTTGTAAATACTGAGATATTGAGACAAGATGAGAATTTGGAATTCTGTATTAGGGGAGCTATTTCAGCATTGATGAGACTGGGACTGGAAACATTTATTTCCTACTCCACAAGCTCTCATCATCAAGCAAATCACAAATAAAAATTATAATTTTATGTCATTTAAGGGAAGCATTCACCAATATATTTCGTATTTCTATTTATTATTCATTCATTGTGTAAGGACCCAAATCATTATTTAGTTTAATGTTTTGTTTGCTAAACGAAAATAAAAGTTTTAGTCAATATATTGAAGTTGTTATTTTCATGAATTCAGTCAACCCCCTGTTGTTCGTGTACAAGTAATTTGAGTATTCATCAAACGAAATGATTCTGAAAGTACAATTCATACTGAAAACTCATTACGAGGCACAGCTACACAAAAATATGTTTTGTCATACTCACACTCATAGGTACAAAATCATATTTTTGAGGGGCTGTATCCCGAAAACTAGTCATAGGATCGAGTTGAGCCCATGGGAACTTTTGATCAGGAGAATGAAAAGAATTGATACTTTTATTAATAAATATTTAAATTTTCAAATTTGAACATTGTTTTTATGGGCTAAATGTTATACTGAGTTTGAATAAATTCACTTCTCCAAAAGAGCTATAAATATAAATAAAATTGATAGTCAACAGATAAAATACATAAAAAATAGTCAACAAATGAAATGTATAAAAAGTAAATAGTCAAAATATATAAAATACAATTACAAACAGTTAAAGGACGATAACAGATTATACTGCAAGTCTAGTACACATATAAGGGTTGTCACAATATCACAATACGGCTGACCGTTAGACCTGTATGGTGCCCGTCAGATGCTCGACGTAGATGTCGCGCGACCATCTGATGGCATCGCTGCACATCAGCAGGCGCATCAGTTTCGCATATCACTGCGATACAGAGCATTGTCGCAACACATACTACAGTTTCAGCCAATTCCACCGGGACCCAGAAACCCATAAGAATGGTGAAGGGTCAAAATACCATCTAAACTTTAACTATCTTCCTCCGTGTATGATGGAAAATACAATAACAGCCCACGATAATTTTTTTTAAATATGCACAAAAGTTATTTGATGGAAAAATTAGAATGAAAGTGTCAGATATATACGAGGGCTTAGAAGGGCCACTATCCATTTTTTTAAATATTTTTTTTATAGAATTCCGACTTTGTATCTCAGAATTAGCTTATTCCGAAGTAAAGTCATAGTTCTGTATAAGTATATCAGAATCAGCTATTTCTGAATTGCTGAGTCAGAGTCTCAAATCTGTCTTACTATATGAGAATTCTGAAATACTAAGTCGGAATTCCGACTTATCATCTCAGAACTCTGAGAATTCCGTCTATCTTAGAAGTAGCTAATTTCGAGATAGAAAAACTTAGAATTCTGAGAGGCTGTCAGAATTCTGTCTTGCTATCTGAGAACTAGGTACTGAGTCAAAATCTGACTTGGTATATCAAATTATTACATCGAAATTAACTCAGTCCGAGATGCTTAGTCAGAATTCCATTTGACTATTTAGAATTAGCCAATTCCGAAATAGTCGGAATTTCGACTTAGCATCTCAGAATTCTAAAAGGCTTTCGGAATTCTGCATTACTATCTGAGTTAGCTAATTCTGTGATCCTAAGTCAGAATTCCAAGTAAGTATATCAGAATTAGCTAATTCTGAAATTATGAGTCATTTCGACTTGGTACATCAGAATTAACTAATTCCGAGGTACTTTATGACTTAGCTTAGCTAATTCTGCACAGCCAAGACAGAATTTCCTCTATTTCAGAACTAGCCAATTCCTAGGTACTAAGCCGAACTTGTTTCATAAAATCGGTCACAAATGACTTTTCTGGCCCCGAAAAGCAGGCAAGAGCAATGTTGTATTCGAACCGTACTTTCATGGCCCTTCTAGTTTGACCATAGAAAAGTAATAAACAGTAGAACGCCAATTAGTTCAGAATAACCTATGAGTTTGCGCAATAGAGCGCTAGGGTCGCCAGGGACGGTCTTAGGATTTTTGACTTTCTTTTCCTGAATCTGGTATAAGTTGTCAGTAACAGCATTTGCAATAATAGAGTTTTCCTTTAATAATATATACAGTAAACAAATGATTTACTTCTTGAAAATAGAAATATTGAGTGTAGGTCTTATATTTTGTGCTTTCTCGAGACCAAGTAGGGAAAAATTATTGTATCGTCAAAAAATTCAAATTTGATATTTTGATGGGAATTGATTCTATTCCACGGTCTGTAAATCAGAAAAAAACTCTATTTGTGTGTCCATCGGCCTCACGCCTAAACCGTTGAGCCTAAAACTCGAAATCCATATCAGAGTGAGGAAACACTAAGGTAGGCATATTTTTTATTTTCAAAATTCTGAATGTTGAAGTTGGTTTTCATGAATATTTGAGTAATTGGGGTATAGTGGTCTGTGTTCAACAGATTACGAATGCTTTTGTTATGAATGATGTGAGTTGAATCAATCAAGAACCCAATGTATGTGGTGATTTTGAATCATATAATGGGATGAGAGAATCTACTTCTACAAATTGAATGATTAATCACTTAGTTCTTGATGCAAAAAGTATGTAATAATAATAATAACAATGGCTTTCATTGACAAGTTATTACAATTTTTTTTACATGAGTTCAAGCTACTTCGACTTTTATTGTTAACACTCTTCCACCATTTTTGTTGAAAAACATAAATGTCCTTGATTGGAGATATAAAATTGGGAAAAAATCTGTCAAATATAGTTTCTCCGGCAAAAACCTACATTTTTGCATTCGGTCAGAGGTTCTCATTTATCATTGTAAATGTTACGTTGTGAAAGGCTTTCGCGGCCATCGTCACTTACATGGTGGTTCTTCGAGTTGTAAGGCCGACGTATGTTTAGAGAAGATCTCGACGTTTCGCCAACACGAGATGTAAGAACGTCAAATCACAGGTATTTATTGAGACAACGTATAACAAATGTCAAGCATTTGACAGCGACTTAAGAAACCAGAAACTTTGAAAATATCTCTTGAAAATGCTAACCACTCGTGTTGGCGAAACGTCGAGATCTTCTCTAAACATACGTCGGCCTTACAACCCGAAGAACCATCATGTAAATAATTTTTTTTTTATATATCGATTTCTAAGGTCTTGAAGCTACATACATTTTTTTACCCACATTGTTTGAAAAATTGTTATAAACAAATATATTGCTATGAGCAAATTAAAAATTTTTGTTTATAATAATAATATATTTATTGATGAAAATTATGATTTTTAAAGAAAAAACGATTCCTAAAAAAATTACTTACTTGTTGCTAAAAAAAAATATTAACTTTTTTTTTATTTTCAGTTGTTAATAAAAAAGTGGAAAATCAAATTTTTATAATTTTTGCAACCGCTATCTTTTTGCAAGCCTAGTAAGATTAACTTCACAAAGTAAAAAAAATCCTATGGTTTTAGTTCCATAATTATCGCGGTTTTTATGTTAACATTCAGTTTAGAAAAATTTGTTAATTAACAAATACATAATTTATAGAGAAATTGGGACAAAATTTTTTAACCGCGGATTATTGTTAATTGATGTATCCAAATAGTAAATGATTTTTTTTATTCCTCAGTATTCATATTCAATATGTTTTTTTTATACTTTATTGTCATTAAGAATAAATCTTGTGGACAAAGCTTGTGAAAAAAATAGTATTAACGTAGATATAGAAATAAAAAAATATAAAATGTACATATAAAGACACCTACAAATAAGAAAAATTAGAACATACACTATACAGTTCATCGTCGATTTTGTAACAATACAGTTAAAATAGTCAGATTTGTTTAAAAATATTACTAAAACTTATATAGTACACACAATTGATAGACATATAACATATATAAACACACCTATATACACCATATAAACACACATTTATATCCAAGCAAGAATACAAGAAATATATACACAATATGTATATACACATATGCACATTATGTCACGTAAATTTGTCATTATAATACTCTTGCAAATTATAATAGGGTCTATCAGCCAGAAATGTTTTAACTCTTCTTCTAAAGGTAATGTTGGTTAAATTTGCCCCTCTTATATCTGAAGGCAAGTGATTATACATCTTGACTCCATTATAATAGATAGAATCCCTGACCAAATTTGTAAGAGGAATTGGCAATTTCAACCCGGTGGAACGGGTGTTGTAAGAGTTGCACGAAGTCTCAAATAGGGACATATTTTTGTAAATGAGACAAACCGATTCCAAAATAAACAAAGCAATCACTGTTAAAATCTTTTACTCAACGAATTTGTACCTGCACGAGTCACGCGGTTTAATCTTACACAAATACCTGATACCCCGTTTTTGTAATACTAATATAGTTTGAAGTGCTGATGAATTGCATACTCCCCAAAACGGTATTCCATATCTAAGGTGGGATTCTAATAGGGCGTAATACACCGTTCTAGCAGTTTTAATTCCCAAATTTATTAAAGTTACTCACTGCATAACACCTAGAAGAAATTTTACTTTTAAGATGCTTGAAGTGGTCATCAAATTTTAGCTTATTGTCAATGTGAATGCCTAGGAATTTAGTTTGAGCCTTGTTCTTGATCACTAAGTTATTACCAAATGACAGGTCATCAAGAGAACATCTGAATGATATAATATTTGTTTTTGTGATATTGAAGGATAACAAATTCGCATCACACCACTCCTTAATTTTTTCATATCAGTAGATATTGCATTATGTAAATCATTTGCGTTTTCGTTGTTCCACAATATCGTCGTGTCGTCAGCAAAAAGAGTGAATTTTCCAGAAATGCTCAAATTTGCAAGGTCATTGATGTATAATAAAAATAAGATGGGTCCTAAAACTGATCCTTGTGGCACTCCACATATAATATCCTTTTTTTCTGAAAGTTCAGTTGTTCTTACCATTTGATTCCTTCCTGAAAGATAAGAATCAAACCAATTGAGCGTCATTTCTCTGCAACCGTATTGATGAATTTTTTTAGCAATATTTTATGATCAACGCAATCAAACGCCTTCGACAGATCACAAAACACCGCAGCAGTTATATTACCAGAATTCAACTTTGAATAAATATCGTAAAGAAATGTAAAGATGGCATCGTGCGTATTTTTATTGTTCTGAAAACCAAACTGGCTTTTACTTAAAATATTGTGGCGACTTAGGAAATCCGTCAGACGTGTTTTCACCAGTTTCTCGATAATTTTGGCCATAGTTGGTATGAGGGAGATCGGGCGAAGATTCGAGGGATCATCTGAATCTCCACTTTTGTATAATGGAATAACAACAGATGTTTTCAGGAAATCAGGAAATAATCCATTATGAAATGAGGTGTTGATTAGTGATACAAATGTATCCAGAGCATTGATTGGAAAATTTTGTATATTTTTTATGGAGATTCCATCATAACCAGTAGCATTTTTATTCTTTATATTTCTCAAAATTTCCACTAATTCGTTAATATTTGTATCGTACAGAGTTAGATTATCCTCAATTCTGACATTTTCAAGATTTAGTAGGGGATCATAAGGAATCACTATATTCTCACTAAGGTTTTTTGCTATAGAACAAAAATAATCATTGATTTTATCAGGACTAAGTGATATTCCTACATGTTTTTTTTCGATTTTCCCGTTATATCACTGATAGCAGACCAAGCTTCTTTGATTTTCTTATTTGAATTACTGATTTGATTGTTATAATGGATTTCCTTCGATTTCTTAATAGTGGATCTATATATTCTACGGTAGTTGTTGAAGTAGACATGGAAGCACTGATTGTCCGTAAATTACAGAGACTGCTTCGTGATCTGATAACCCTGATGGTATCACTGAACATGATACGTTCTGTACATCAAAATTGCTACAAACATAGTCAATACAAGAGCTGGAGAATTTGGAAATTCGAGTATCTGATTCAACGTGCATATTTAAGTCGAAAGTTAAAAGCAGGTTCTTAAGTAAGTCTGTATCTGTCGATTCATCATTGTTATAATTTATGTTGAAATCACCAGTCAATATTATAGAAAAGTTGACAGATAATTCAGATAATAAAAAGTTGAGGTTATTAAAAAATATATCTACATCAGCAGAAGGTGAACGGTAAAAACATAAAATTTCCAGATTGATTTTTTTGCAGTAGCAGACAGAAAACTCAAACGTTTTGTCTTGGGATAAGTCTTGAAATTTGTCAACTTGAATGAAGGTCAAGTCATCAAGTGGTGAAGTTTTCATCAATATAACAGTTCCTCCATGATTTGAACAGTTTCTGGAGTATCTGGATATCACAGTATAATAGTCAGGAATATTTTTTGTTGTGTCAGAGTGGTGCAAAGCGCGCGGAAGCCAGACTATCCGTTTTTGGCTCTTTCTTCAGGGCTCTGTAAAAATTATAAATATTGGAGGTACAGTTTTTGAAGTAGAAACTTTTTTTCAGTAAATTTGCTGATCTTTTCAGATCTTTTTTAATAATTCGAAAATCTTTAATATTTTTCGAGATATTAAAAAAAAAACCAAAGCCCTCCTTTTTTTTCACTTCATTGTTTCTAACTTTCGCAATTTTTTCTGCCCCATTTGGGACCTTTCCTTAAACTTTCTACATGACATTACGAATCGAATGACACCAGGATCATGATTTTCGGTGGCTATACCCACGAAAATTGTTGGTCGACTAATTACGATTTCGCCTGTACTATTTAACATTTTAATTCTTCAAGCCGGTAGGAACCTTTATGTGGGAAAAGGTAGGAGTTGACGTAATATCCCGTCGGCTGCCGGTCAACGATCGTTGGTTTTTTTACCACTTCTGTACGAGTTTAGTAGTTTACTTCGATTCTCTCGTATTTCGATTTCGCTCTCCACTCCCACTATCGTGCATCGTCGTAGACTCGATGTAATATCGTTCGAGCAATGCAGTGGCTTATTTTTAAACAATCACACTTCACAGTCACAGCACAAAAATATTAGGTAAACAGTATGCCGTCTAGGCTGCGATGGATTGATTTGTAGAAACGGATTCCTCCGTTTCGGAGGGCCGACTTCCCTATCACTCCGGCTAGCTCTGGGTTCGGACGCAGCCTGACGCGGATCGATTGGATTCATCCTTTCAATTTCAGATGAACCCTCTCGAACTCGTATCCGATCGACGGGTACGAGTAAAAAAAAATATTAAATAAATGGAAATAACAGTCTCTTATTATGATGTTTAAAAAGGACAGCGAACTTTCCCTTATTTGCAATGATAAGCGGCTTGGCGAAGCGGCAGCCTCGTCAGAGCAAGAGGAAAGTCCCTAAAATTTAGCCATTAAAGGATAATTACAACAGTTTTTAAAAAGTACATAAATTGCAACAATACATACACATAAAACACCTAGGAAGGGTCAGTTACACACCACAGGGCTCTTTTACGGCCCTAGACCACGTAGTGAATTCTTTCGTATAGTTGCAGAAGCAACATACCCAAAATATCGATGAGTGGCCGTGTGTACTTTCCCAAGGTACAGAGTACCTCACAGGAGGAATAATACAGGTAATAACAAGTTTGTTTCTTACGTGAAATGCTCACTAAAGTCTATTCCTCTTCTTTCTTCTCCCTGCAGGAACTCGAGTCGGACAGGAACCTCTGCACTAAAGTTTGATTGTTCACAAAGTCACTTTCCTGTGGACGGGTAGGTTACAAGAAATAAAAAAAGCCAATCTTCATTCAAAACTGGACTTCTAACCAAGTTTGTCAAGGTTAGAGAACAACTGCTGGAGATTTCCCCTTTTATGTTCGTAGATTTCACCAGAAACAATAATGAATGTACAGCTCTGTACAACCAAATGATTTCTCGAACAAGTAACAATCGTCGTAATAGGAATAACGAAGTAACACGTTAGTGTTTCGTATATGTAGTATGCTTTCGCACCTCAGTTATCGAAGCGATGAGTCTTGATATCCAATTCTAATGGTGAGTGCTAACTGTGCAGAATCTGGATTCTGAATGCTGCTTCGTGTAGCGAAATGCTTATATTTATAACAATTGCCCGGCCAGTAGCAAGGCGGCGCGGCGGAATTCGCCGAGTGGGCGGAGCCTAGCAGACTTCGCCTTCGAGATATAGTCAGAAATTCAGAATTTGTTCGAATTTCTTATTTTTCAAACTTGGAATATTTCCAAGCTTTTCTTTTTGTTAGGTGAAATCTACCGTTGCGCTCGTGATTGTTGACAAGTAGTAGACAGTCCGAATGGGCGCTGGTACGTTTGATGTTGGTGTCCAGGGGTGGGGCTCTGTAACTTTTATCGCATAGCGAAGCGTACGCTATCTCTTGCCGGTATAGTCTTTCTAATAGCAATTGCAGAACATAAAAACTTGTTCCGAACCCATAGCGGCGAATTTGTTTGACCTGCCATAGGCGGGAATACCTCATTTTTTTAACTTATTATTTTTATAAATACATTTGAAAATATATCATATGCGAGAAAGTATTCGTTAAAAAGGGTAATCGAATCATTATAAATTGGACGGCATTATGCATACGCCGTTGTTTAGCTGGATACACTTAGGGCCGGTTGTTCAGTCAGAGATAATCTGCAGTTTTACGTGAATCTTGGTTTACCGAGTTGTTCATCACTGCATAGTTACTATTTGAATCCTGGTTTGATTCCAGGTTTAGCTAAACCATTAAAATCTGTGGATTAAGCACTCAACAAAGGTTAGAGATTAGAGACCAAGAACTTTGACATAATTGACTGACTGACATGACGACATGAGAACTGCTATATGAAATAGTTTGGAACAATTATCAGAAATCACTTTCACAAAAATGCTCATGGACGATGATATGACTGACGATGAAGATATTATTAAATCAATTAACTTGCTAGAACTCAATATTACCTAACTGTAAAGGCGTTTGGTTTTAACAGGATACCAGACGTGAACTGAGCCACTTTTTTATCCCATTAATTTTTTTCTGGAAAACGATATTTCAAAGCAAAAACCATAAATGGAAATAAATTCTTTGCAAATTAAACCAAACCACTAAGGAAAATAAATTACCTACAAATAAAACAAAACCATAAAGGTAAATACATTCTTTGCAATTAAAAGAAAAGTAAGGCAGGCAATTTGTCAACCATGCATTTCCGCACTATGGGAATCGGGTTTTTGTTTACTTGTGATCATAGCAACGGTTGCTATGGCAACATAACATAACTAATTTCAGCTAAACTATAGGTGACCTTACTTGGAACCATATTTCTGCAAAAAGGGAATAACATGTTTGTTTACTCTTCACCCTAACAACGGTTATCATGTTAACCCTTTTTCCATAACTGATTTCAGCGGAACTAAAGCAGACAACTTGGCAACTACGCATTTCCGCACCATGGGAATTGGGTTTTTGTATTCTCGTTACCGTAGCAACGGTTGCCAAGGCAACAGTTCTTCTGTAACTGATTTCAGCTAAACGAAAGTTGCACCAAATCTTGAATAGCTTTGTAAACTGATTTCAGTTTTTCTTCACATGTTCTTCGCTTCCCGTTTCGTGACTACTCGATAAATGGAAAATTTATTAATTTTAGTTAATTCAGCAATTCTTATTCTGATTGCATTATCAGATAGCTGAATATTTTAATTTTTTTAACGTTCGAACATTTTTAAAATAACTTATTGTGTTTGTAAATCTAAATCTTAATTGTTGAATTCATACCCGTCTTCAATCTCAATACACTGTGCAATTTCATTATTTTCATTCGCCCATGGTATCCAAAACGCCATATTTGGAATGATTCACACACTGATATCCTGACTGACTTGCCGTGGAATGTTTAATATGTAAACAAGCTTTATAACTTCTGAGGCTCCATAAAGCTTGGGCCAATACCGGCACTATATTCACTGATTTCATTGGTTCAAAGAGATGTTAACACAAATAATCAAGTCCACGTGGACTGGCGGTTCGTCTGACTTCGTACGTGTAGGGTACATTATTTTTTGTTTCTCAATTTGGCGTGTGTGCCGTTCGTATATATTAAATATTGATTACTTCTTATATTATAACTGTGTTCTGCAATTTATAGTGGAAGAAGTATATAGAGTGAAAGCGTGAGCTTTGTTTCAATTGTTTCGCGTCGCTATCGCTATGCGATACAAGCTTGATACAAGTTAGAGTCCAAGAGGGACCTAATTTTTGAAATCGTAGGAATTGATTCTCTCATGAAATATTACTCTAGATTAAATTCCCACGTGAAACAATGAAACTAGAGAACAGCTATTTTTGAACACCGTAGGAAGTCATTTCCTATGAGTTTAGTTTTGGGACGTGTCTCGCATGCGATCATAGAAGAATTTTGTTTGACCAATTAAAAAATGGGATTTTTGGAGAAACGCATTTGAATTTGACGTTTGCAGATACGATTTTTGATAGGTTTTGTAATAACTTCCTGGAAATAGACGTCAACAGAAGATTCATAAGAAGCGCTCAAAAAAAATGCATTAGAACTGCAGAAAATGATGCAGAACCAAGAATTGGTAAATTTAAGAAAAAATTTACTCACAATATCGCAAAAGAAAGGTGGGAAAGTATTGCCATTATATTGAAAGCCATGACTGGGGAACATAAAACTTGGGTTTGCTCTCAGATCAATAAGGGTTTGCTGAAAAGAGGTGTATGTTGGTGGAATCATACATAAGAGATAACGTGAAGCAAAATTTTCGTATCGCAAGAGTTGGCAAGATCTGAAAAATCATGCAAATAAAAAGGATAGGGACGCAAAACATTATAACAAAATGAACCGGCGGAGGGCCTTCAAAAACAGTAACTGATAATGAATGGATGAGGAATATATAATTTCATCTGCATGGGATATCCAAGGCTATTGAAAGTTTAGTTTATTTTTTCATTGCGAAAACTCGACAGGGAGGTTAATGCAGCTTATCATCGATTTCTAACAATAACTTCTGAAAAGTGTCCTTAAATCTGAAGTGTTTCACAAACTGTCGTTCACTTGAATTGTGGAACGAATTTTGGTCTCGCAAAAAATTGTGTAATGCTTTAGCCATTGCAGCCTCCAAATTGTTCAAAACCATCCCTTGTACAATATCCATACCTATACATACCTGAATAATAATAATTCCATCAATACATAGAAAAAATCTTCGGGTTTTTTAACCTGAAAACCAAATTCCTAGGAGAATTTTCGAATTCTCCTGCGTTGGGTACTAGGAATTTCATCTCTCACTATCAAGAGAAATATTTCTCTCGTGATATTTCAAAAATAGCTATTGCTTGAAAGTGAGAGAAAATGACGTCATATTTCGCTAGAGTTTAATTTTTCGCACAGAGTTTAATTTTTCATAACGCTCCTGACATTGACACTAATGACATTTTCCACTACAACAATCCCAACAATAGCGTATAAGCAAACACTGCTCGACATACTAACTATTGATTTAAACTGCTCGCAAAAATTCAGTGGACGGAAATCATGTTGAACATAATATATGGAAAATTATAATTTGAAAAATGATAAAATAGAATTAGAGTTTACTCTTAATAAATGAATTTCGCCGACGTTCATATTGCCACTTCAATAAGAAAAAAAACAAGATGGTGGACGAGTTTTGTGAATTATGGTCCAATTCTATTCAAAATTAGTTTGTGTATTAATATTTCGTACATTAAAATTTCAATTACCAATTTATCAAGTTACCAAGTTATTATTTTACAAATTTATATTTTTGTAAATATTTCAAGTATTAGGCCTAGGTTCACTAATTCTACCCAGGCAATCCTGGAGTTTTTCCCTATTCACCCCTTTTGTAATCCTATTGATTAACAACCTCAAAGCGACTCGTTTACTAATCCTTGTAGTCAAATAAGCTTTGCATTTACAATACGAGAAATCTAATAACTTCGTGTTATTGTCACAATTTTCACTAGTCGTTTTTTGGAATTTATTCCTAACGTTTCGCTAGCGCGAGTGGCTAGCTTCTTCAGAGGCTCATACGTCATGATGACTGGAGAATCCATCTGCGGAGATTGTATTCATTCTGACTTATGTAGTCTTGTGCGTTAATTATCATATCTGGATTTGGTACATTCTCACTAACCCTAATTGACGCCTTTCTACCTGCCGGCTCAATGTCGTTGATATCCTTTATTATTTCAGAATTGCTTATTACCATAACTGGGTTAGGCATATTTTCGATAACTGCTGTCTTAATGTCGTAGTCTTTTGTTATTTTGGAATGACTAAGAATGGGATTCCATGTTCGGTTGAGGTTAAAAGCTTCTGTAACAGTGTGCACTGTTTTATGTATAACGTTGTGCCCTGTATAAGATGGTCTTATATTAGTATTAGAATAGTCTTATTTAATTTTCTGAGTTTATTCAAGATATCACTTCTCCGGGTTAAAGTTTATCGTAAAAATTCATGAAGGGGTGTTAAACGGCGCGCTAGACTAAACAATTTCTAGTGGTTCTCTGTCTGAAGATAAGCCACGATCTAAAAATAGCACAGAGGGTAGGTTATGAAGAATGCTCTCGGTTTTTTCGGAAGAACGAGCTTTTGGAGCTGGACAGTCGGAGTTGAAGTGCTAGTGACAAGAGTTGGTTCGATTTCGAACTTCCGGTGAGGGTGGCTTTTTGCCACCCCCGATAATGGGGCCGATGGGGGTGTTAATTTTTTAGGGATAAGTGGGTGTTCAAATATTCAACTAAAATAAGTAATTAAATATATGTTAGGGGTATTCTATTCGTTTAATAATAATAATAACAATAATAGAGAAAATTGTTTACTAATTTTGGGGCGCGAAAGGGATGATATTTAAATAGGGATAAGTGGGTGTTCAGTTATTCAATCTAAATAGTTAAATATATGTTTGAGGCATTTTTCATTCTTTAGTAATAACCATACTTATAATAGTGTCGTTGTATCCGATGGACAAAAACAACTGGAATTTTATGTTGGTGAGTGTACTCAATAATAGAGCAAGCTTAATATTTTTTTTTATGAGAGGGTGACCCAATTTACCGATTTTATTTGTTTTTTTTTTTTCATTTTTGATTACTAACGGAGTTATGAATTGTTCCGATGTAAATGTACATTTTATTCTTTAGGATTGGTTTATTTGAAACGTTTAATTATTTCAAACTGTCTGTCTATATTTGATACAATTTTTATTATTCACCGTTCATTATTTCCCAGCATTTTGTTTAGTAAATGTTTCGTGGAACTTTGTCGACTATTATTTACTTTTTCAACCCTTATGTAAAGTCCACGCATTTGTGAAGCCGTGGCCGTACCTGCAAATTAACAACTGTCCTCTAAGATGATGGTGAAACACGAAAACCAGTAGCGCTGAAAAAGTTCAGCATCATGCAGTATTATCATTTTTTTAGAGCTATCCACTGTCTAAAATCCGTATGGTCTTAGCGGATTAAAAACTCAATTCGGACCTGGTGGCAGCATGCTACCATTTTATAAAAATATTTCCTAGTGTGGGCGACTTAGGAGTGGTTCATGGTTGCTTTGGTGAAGTTTGGAACCGATCCAAAGAAATCGTCGCCTACCACACTAGCGATTTATTACACTTCTTCTTCTGTTAAAATTCTCCATGTGTTTGTGGATCTCTTATTGACTCTCGTACTATGGTATCCCTGGTTGGAGGCAAGAAGTTTTACGTCCTCCTATGTCAGAAATTGTTCTATATTTTCTTGTATAACTGACGATGAGTCATGAATGAAAAAACTATCAGCTGCTAGATTCGAATCACCGAACGTTTAGGTAATCATTTTTATCCGTTATTGAGCCCGATGACTGTAATGAGTTAGTTCTTTTTCAATTTTTTCGCCATGTTCATCCACATCTCAACTTGACAGTGAACTGTTATTGTACCAGAAGTAAAATGGACAATTTTTACTGAAATTAACGGTGTCATCTTGTTTCGTACGTACACCTTAGAAAATTACCTAGAATACTCTTGTTCGTTACACTGAATTAATTGATGAATTTTCGACTTACATCGATTGGCCCGAAGGGTATGGGTTCTTTAGAGGTATGTCGGTACCTACCTTCGCAGGTATCGATGTACGAGGATATATCGAAAAATTATTAGCCTACTATAGAACCAAACAAATTTTCAGTGTCAAAATATTTTATTACTCAACATATTCTCCTCTTAATTGGATACATTTATTGCAGCGAACCTGCAACGTCTCTAGACCTTTAAAAAAAATGTTTCTTCTTGCTCTGCAAACCAGACCTCCAGAGCTTTTATTACCTCCTCGTTGGAAGAAAATTTACGACCTTTTAAACTTTTTTTCAGTTGAGGAAAGAGATGATAGTCGGACGGAGCCTAATCTGGTGAATAAGGGGGGTGTTCTAGTAATTCAAACCCTAAATCACGAATTTTTTGCATGGTAACATGAGATTTGTGTGCAGGGGCGTTGTCCTGCAAAAACAAAACACCTTTGGATAGCTTTCCGCGTCTTTTCTCTTAAATTTTTTCCCGTAGAGTAGTCAGTAATGTCGAATAGTAATCTCCAGTTTTTGTTCTACCCTTATCCAAAAAATCAATCATGATTACTCCATGGCAATCCCAAAAAACTGAAGCAAGAGCTTTTCCTGCAGATTTTTTGACACGAAACTTCTTAGGTCTTGGAGAACCGGAGTGTCGCCATTCCATCGATTGTTGCTTTGTTTCTGGATCGTAGAAATATACCCAAGTCTCATCCATAGTAACAATTCGCTTTAAGAAGTATACATCGTTTTCAAATCGAGCACAGATCGAACGCGATGCTACTACCCTTGCACGCTTTTGGTCAACATTCAAACATTTGGGGATCCATTTTGCAGCAATTTTTCTCATATCCAAATTGACGTGAACTATATGATGAATGCGTTCGTATGAAATATTCAGTGCTTCAGATATCCGTTTCAGCCCAATTCGACGGTCTGTTAAAATCATGTCATGAACTGCATCGATGTTTTCGGGGACTGACACAGAAACTGGCCTTCCCGATCGGTCATCATCTTCAATGGAAAATTTACCTCTTTTGAAGCTTGCATTCCAATTTTTCACGGTCGCATACGAAGAACATTAATCACGAAGGGTATTGAGCATATCTTCGTAAATCTGCTTACCTCTTAACCCTTTTAAATACAGGTACTTGATGATGGCTCGATACTCCAATTTTTCGATTTTCACAATTTCAGTGGACATATTTTTTCTTTTAATTTATTGCGTGACCTGGTTTACTTTTTTGACGTCAAACTTTACACTGACACTTCTAATAAGTTATTGTTCGTTGCTATGGTAACCTAATATTTTGTTTATGCAGGGAACTGGTCTAGGCTAACTAGATATCAATACATCCTCGTACCTACCTGTGACTTTACGTAGACCATTTTGTGTACAATTTTCCTGCACTCAAAAGTCTACGTAAGGTTAGTTCATTCTGGTTTGATCATACTAAAAAATGACTCCTCAGAAAAAGTATTTTCACAAGAAAAAATGGTGAAACACCTACCTACGTTATCTGGCACCTAAACCCTTTGGTGGTCGGTGTACGAAAGGAGAAGTCGAAAGTGGGTTAATTATTTCAATGGACGGAACAAGAATATTTTAGAGGTGTACGAAACAGGACTAAAACGAAATTTACATTATAAGTTTTGTCGTATGTATATTGAATTTACTGAACTGATTTAATTTTTGCAGGTATATAAAAAGGATGTTATATCACAGAAGATATGTAATAAATGCTGCCAGATTGCCATCAAAATGTTCGAGTTCCGGAACGTGTCTCAGAAACATGACAAGTATCTTAAGGTAAGAAATATATACAGTGTGCTCAGTTAAAACTTGTCACCCCCGTAATGTCCGAACTCTCCCCGTAATGTCCGAAAAATTGAAAATTGCTCAGACCCGTCGATTTTTATGTCAAGGGGCTACACTTTCACCAAATACATCACCATTTTGTTGTCAACCCCCTCAGCCCCAGCACCCCCTACTTTTTCAATGGGAATACTACACTTGTACATACATCGGTGTACTGAAATTGAGGATCGATCAAGTGTTTCAATCAAGATATTTTTATTTTTCATCACCTAAAATGTTATCATCGTAAGAAAGGTTCAAAATTTGAACCATTCAGTTCCATACAGAAGTATCAGCGATTTTCGAAATAATAATAATATTCATTCACCATATAAATTCACAATTATAAAATATATACATACATAAAAAATCTCATTGGTGAATAAAATTCAGAAAAACCACAGGAGGGCAAGCCCTCGTGCGTGGCATAGAATATAACATAGAATATAACATGAAATATGAGTAAGTAGTTATATAAATCTTAAACATTACCTAAAACTTAAAATCTAAAATTAAAATTGCATAGCCGTGGTATTTTAAAAATATGTACACAATTTTATATATTATATATATATATATATATATATATATATATATATCTATATATCTAATAATAATAATATATATAATAATATATGTTTATTCATCATCATCATCATACATCATCATCACAGTCTGGGTTAAAATATAAACATTTAAGAACAATAATACGTTAATGAATAAACACAGAAAAACCACAAGGAAATGAATCCGCGCGTGGCATGAAATCTTAACATTAAAAGTGAACGACAGTTAAATACAGATGTTCCCAATTCTGTTAAAATGTAAATATATACATATATACACACACATACATATATATATATACATATATATATATACACATATACACACATACACACACATACATACACACATACACATATATATCTGAACAATTAAATAACAAGACAGATGAATCTTAAAAATAAAATAAAATATTGAATAAAAACACCATTGAAATACAAATATTTTCTAATTTTGTTAAAATAGAAAATTAAATAAATATAAAAATTATTAAGATTAAAAGGACTAAACAATCAAAATTCAAACTAAAGGATTGAACAATTAAAAATGAAATTATTGGTATTGTTAAAATTTTATATAAAAGCTTTAGACAACACAATTCTAAAATATTAAATTTTATATCAGATTGAGGAAATATTTTGGCAATAAAGTCGCATTGGAATAATAACATCTACAGGCATAAGCAACACCTCATGCAAGTCTATAACATACTCTGCTTGTAGCTATAAAGCTTTCTAGTGTTTCCAACGGAATACCGAATAGCCAAGTTCTGACCTTTTTCTTGAACATTTCGTATGAGTTGATCGTTTTGAGTTCGGGCGGTAGCTCATTGAAAAGTTTTGGTCCCAAGAAAGTGTAACATTTTTGTCCTATCGTTTTTTCAGTTCTTGGTATCACAGCGTTACTTTTATGTCTTGTGTTGTAAGGGTGCTGAATAGGTACCAACGACGATTTATGTCTAAACTGCCTCAAGAGGATCGCAAAAACAAATATCTGACTTACATTCATTATCATTGTTTCTTGATATAGGCTACAGGATGGATATTCTCGCGGTTTTTTATACATCATTTTCAGAATGCACTTTTGAATTTTTTGGAGGTTATTGATAAGTGTTTTTGAGGCTCCTCCCCATGCAATGACTCCATAGGAAAGATGACTTTCGACCAAAGCATGGTACAATATTTTCAGATATTTTATATTAATGATGTTAGATATGTTTTTGAATTTGTAGACCATGAATCGCAACTTTTTAATCACATAATTAACTTGATCTTCCCATTTCAAATGAGAATCTATATATATACCCAAGTATTTGAGCTTATCGACAGACTCTATTTTCAAAAGTGTTCCGTCATCATATGGTATTTCCAGTTCTTTATATTCTGGTAAATTTGTAGAGTAGGATGTAAACGGCAAAAAATGAGTTTTTTTATAATTGATTGTAAGTAGTCTATCGTTGAAAAAATTGATTATATTTTGAAAATCAACTTCAATGTTATTTTTGAGAGTGGTCCAGTCAGTTCCTTCGTAAAAAACGGCAGTGTCGTCCGCGAAACTCACAACTTCCCCACACGTATCTTGTTCGAAAAGATCATTGATATACAAATTGAAAAGAATTGGCCCCAAAACAGTACCTTGAGGCACTCCATATTTTATCATTCGATAACTGCTCATAGTTCCATTGATATGGACGCATTGTTTCCTGTTACATAAGTAACTCTCAAGTAATTTATGAGCAACTCCTCGAATGCCAATATTTGAGAGCACTGACAGTAGTTTTGAATGGTCAACGGTATCGAATGCTTTTGCCAGATCTATGAAAACACAAATAGAAGGATTTTTTTGTCAATTGCATTATTTATCAACCCTGTCAATCTGGCAATAGCATCAGACGTTGAATTATTCTTACGAAAACCATATTGTCTACTCGATAAAATATTATAACTTTCGAGAAATGAAACCAACCTCTTCTGTAAGGTTTTTTCGAAAACTTTTCCCATGCTCGATATCAATGAAATAGGCCGATAGTTCGTAACATCGAGTTTATCACCATTTTTGAAGAGAGGTTTTATTTCAGCAATTTTCAAGATGTCTGGAAATTTTCCATCATTCATGGACTTATTTATTAAATAAACTAACGGAGGTGCAATTTCTTCCTTGATATCTTTCAGAATTTCAGATTTTATGTTGTCAATACCCGGTGATTTGTTATTTTTCAGATTCAGTATAATCTCTATCACTTCTGCTTCGTTCGTCTCAGTTAAAAAAATTGAATTTGGATTATTTTTATGTCTAACAAGTTTTGTTTCCATTTTGTTACTTAAATTTTTTGCCATTTTTTCACCAATATCAGTAAAATGTTTACAAAACTCATCAGATATTTCTTTAGAATCATTTGTTTTTTTTCCAGTGGAATTTTTTATTTCTTTAATTTCTGTTTTTTGTTTATGATTTTTTGAAATTTCATTGATACATTCCCATAGGCTTTTACTCGTGTTCTTATTAGCCTCTATTTTGTTATTATAGTAGTCACTTTTCGCCTTTTTTATTAAAAATTTTAACCTATTGCTGTAGTTTTTAAATTGTTCTTTGTTATGTTCTGTTGGTCGATTTTTCATTATTTTGTATAGTCTGTTTTTTTCATGTGTAGATTTTACTATTCCCGCAGTTATCCAACATTTTCTTCTTATTTCGTTTCTCCTAATTTTTATTTTTGTTGTTGAGTTATCCAAATGGTTTTTTATTTTATTTATAAAATTTTCGGTACACACGTCAACGTTATTTTCAGTATACAAATCCAGCCAATTTTCCTGTTTGATTTTTTCTTTAAATTTATGTTTATTAAATAGATTTCTGAATCTTTGTGGTTTATCAGTTCGTATTATTTCAGGTGTAGTGAAGTGGTTTATGATGCAATAATGGTCTGTTATATTAGATTCGAGGACTACAGGAATATTTTTATAAAAGGACTTTTTTGTTTTTATGAATATATGATCCAAACAAGATTTCTCATCTCCTACATTTCTAGTGCACTTATTAATCAAACAATTGAAGCCTTCCTCACCCATAACATTCAGGTATTCATGTACATGATTATCATTTTTATTCAAAATATTAATATTAATGTCACCCGTAATTATGTGAAGATCTGAGGTTTGACAAGATTTGAGATAGTCTGACAGGTTACTTATAAAGTTTTTTTCAGATGTTGGACATGGCCTATAAATCCCGTTGAGTAATATTTTGGTATTGTTCAAAGTAGTGATCAACTCCAACATATTTATTTCACCAAGTTTAATCACTTTGCATATACAGCAGAGATTCTCTTTCGCAAAGATAATTGTCCCATCATTTTGGTTGAAGGAACTTTCATTATAGAATAGTTGATACCCATCGAGATTAATCAGAGATATATCTGGTATTTGCCAAGTTTCTGTGATTACAATGAAATCAAAACTATTTCTCACATCCGAAAGCAGAACTTTCAACTCATCTATGTTTCTGTTTGCACTTCTTATATTCATATGAAAAAGGGACAGTTCAAGATTATTCACCTGTTCCTGAAAAAACGTGTTATAGTCTAGGGTACCGCTGATAACATTTGTTTCTATTTGTTCGATATCAAAGTCTCTTAGATAGTTATCCATTTTGAATTTATAAAAAAAAGAAAATTATCTTCCGCTGTTTGTTCGCGTTGACATTCTTGGTTTTTCACCTGCTTCCTTCGTAGATTTCACAGTTGAATGTAGTGGTGGGGTGCTTTTTTGTTGCAGGTTTTTTTTGGTCACTTCCAGAGGTTTCACACTAAGTTTTGTAATTTCTTTTGTTGTTGCTATGGTTGGTGTACTTGGGGCACTCTGTGGTTTCTCGAAAACAGCTTCTTCAGTTTCTTCCAAGATTTCTAGATCTTCCGGACTGTAGATTTTCCCGTTCACATACAGTTTATGTCCTTTAATGAAGCAATTTTCTTCGTTGTTCCCTTTTGCTAAGTTGAGATGTTTTCTTAATAGCTGATTTTGTTTTCGCTGTTTGACTGTCAAGTCGTTAGCAATTGAAATATTGGTACCTTTCAATTTTTTAGCGTTTTTCAGAATGGCTGCCTTTTTGAGGAACGATGTGAATTCAATTTTTATTGGGACGTTGCTTGTTTTGCCAAGTGGGTAAAAATTATTGAGATCACTGTCGACAATATTTACACCGACTAGATCTATATATAAGTTTTGAGTTTCATACTTAGTTTTCTATTAAACGATGAATAGTTCCTCTCTCTTGAGTTCTAACGAACGTTTTCAGTTTTTCTTTGAATGTACTTATCGAGGGTTGTTCCTTAATGACGGAAGGCAGAAAGTTGTATAATTTAGGTCCAAGGTACATATAGCTTCTTTGTCCGACCGATTTATTCATTTGTGGTAATAGATATAAGTCTTTTTGTCGTGTGGTATAATCATGTACTTTTGTTTTTAAGCTTGTTTGATTTAAATGCTGATTGGTAGTGGCTTGTGTGAAAAATATTTGTCTTGGATCCATTAGTCCACTCTCTGAAAAAAGGTCTGACGAGTACTTACGATCCTTCCCTAGCAAAATTTTCAAGAATCGCTTCTGTTATACTTCTAATTGGTGATAGTAGGTTTTTGCTACTGCCCCCCATCCTATTATACCATAGCTCAAATGCGATTCTACCAAGCTTTTGTATATAATAATTTTTTGCTTATGTGATAGGAAATTGTTAATGTGCTTGAATTTAAATAAAATACATTTGAGTTTTTTAATCAGGTACTTGATATGTTCATCCCATCTTAATTGACTATCCAATATAACGCCCAAATATTTAATCTTATTTTCAGGACGTATTATGCAGTTTGCTTGTATGTTAATGTCGTAGTTAGGAAGGGATGTTTTGTAGCTACTAAGAGGTATATATACTGTTTTCTTGAAGTTCATTGACAAAAGGCGATAATCAAACCATTTTTTCAAACCCGTTAAATCATTTTCAATTTTCTGTTTCAGATCATTCCAGTTTTTGTCTTTATAGACTATAACTGTATCATCCGCGAAACTTGTGATCTTTCCTTGCTTCTCCAGTAAAAAAAGGTTATTGAGATATATAGTAAATAGTCTTCGCACATTGCTCAACATTTCTGGAGTCACAGGATCCAAAGCCCATTCCACAACAACACAACATTAGAGTTAATTGCCCTAGAATTTTGAAATAATTGATGTTTTTTTTTTAAAAGCTAACACTCCCCTACTGTTGTCAAGAAATACCCCTGTTCCGCACATTGTTTTACAGTTTACAGTTTCTTTTTCCAATCCTCTAGATACAAATGTTTTTATTTCCAACAAATGGTAGATATTGGTACTGGTATCAAAAACAACTCTGTCAGTGGACGTTGACAAGAAAGGGATTCCTGGGTTAATAACAAGCCCACATGAGAAACAAGTGAAATCTGCAATTTCTATTTCAAATTTAGCTGCAACATCATCGTCATTATCCAACCTTGCGTTCATGGCTGCTGTTATTTATCATTTAGGCCTTCTGTTTGATTATGGGTCCAAGTTTGGAAGATGTAATCCTAGTCATTCGTTTTCTCTCCAAATTTGAGAAGCACATTGGGGACTTGTTTTATTTTCTGTTGTGTGCTTCATTCAGCGCCAGGTATCAACTATCCAGTAACTCTGCACAATTATAAGCATGTTCAGAACAACAGTTTCATCCATGGGTTCGGTGTGATATGGGCTATTTTCCTGTACATAACCAATAGTATTACTTTCTTCATTAACAGTTCCTAACAGAAAATGCCTCAAATTTAGTTACCTCACCAACACCAGACTTACAAAAGTAAATGTAACCAACTTCAGAGTTACAAGAAACAGAATAATCAGTTATTCTTTCACTTTCTTTGATATTGGGAACATTTTCAGATAACGTGGTCTAGAGAGGAAAGTGTTTTCTCAAATTTCGAATTCGAACATCGAGATTGAAACTCAACAACATCAGAGTTTGGACATAAACGGTGTCTTCCCAATCTTTCACTTTCTTTGAAATTATTTCCAAAAATTCTTTTACGATAAAAGAATTCTACATTTGCAACAAACTCGTTTTTTTTGCAAATATTTATTCAGTGCAATTCAATAAAAGCTTATCTTTAAAAAGTTTCTTCATTTATATTCATTCATCTTTATTTGTGTGAAAAATTATTCAAATACATTTCAAAATTGGTTCAAAGAAGAAAAAAAAGTACATATTTCTTTTCGCGGACTTGTAGAATTATGGGAGGTATAATACCTTCACCATGCTTTTAAAGAGAAACATTCTCAATTGAAAATTCAATCAATACATGACTCCTCTGGAAATGGAAAAACCCTACGATAAAATTGAAGTAACTTTTTTGTAATATCTAACAGAAAACAACTACTTCCCCGGCAAAAGCCACGCTGGACATTGAACTACATCTGATAGATATTGAGAAAGACCCTATATAACTTGAGAGAAAAAATCTGAAAGTGAAAATTTGCATTTTCATTCAGATAGTTGATTATTTATTAAATGTCCAGTTTCCATTGGAGATTCTTATCTATGAATGAGATAAGGGAGAATGTTATTCAGAAGTATCACTCACAGAAAATCGCTCATTCCATTGATGCGAGAATAATTGCATCTCTTTCGCTAGGCCTCCAATACATTTTGGTCGACAAAAATCTATTTCACTCTTCTAAGATCATCAGGGAGGTCGGAAGAATTGGAAAACATACTCTTCAGAAGCAATTTCACACTGTAATGAGGAATTGTCGGACTATTTCTTGTGGGGTGAAACTTTGAAAATATTGTGTACCAAATATCCCAATTTTGTAGAAGCCGCACATTTCACAGAAAACATAAAATATTTCTCCATCTGAATTGAAATAGCTTTCAAATACTGTAGAATTAGTCCCAACCTTGAGAGGGTTATTGCTTTTGGTACATTTCCATTTTCTCTAGTTTCTTCGGAAACAGGGCTTTCAAATGAAAAACATTTCATTCAACATGTATATAAGTAAGGTATTGCATTTTTGGAATAGGTACCGCACTAATCTGGACCGAATATTTTCAACAAGTATTGTTGGAAAATAGCCCATTTCGGTCTCCTCGACAGATATTGAATTATATCAGTCAGACATATGTGCAAAGATCCTTACTTTGAAGGAACAACTTTGCAAGAGCTCTCAGAGACAGACAGCAGGACACCGCCTGATCCAAACAAGGAACCAACTGCAGACCGGTTTCGGGATGAAGTCCCTCATCAGTGCAGTCCTGGTTATCACGGTTGTATACACGCGGGGGCCCGGTGCCCGTCATCGTTCGCCGGGATGAACACTGCAATCGCTTACAGGATCCACCACGGCAACAGATCAGAGAGCGCTCCAGAAGGACATTTCGGATGCGAAATGGTATATGCTGAATACTTGTTTCAAGGAGCAATAAATGTTCCAGTGACTGTAAAACAGTCGAAAACAATCCTTTAGGAACTCACTATACCTTTGTATAGATTGTATGGCATATGTCCGACAGAAAACAACTACTTCTCTGGCTAATACCTCGACAGATATTGAATTATATCAGTCAGACATATGTGCAAAGATCCTTACTTTGAAGGAACAACTTTGCAAGAGCTCTCAGAGACAGACAGCAGGACACCGCCTGATCCAAACAAGGAACCAACTGCAGACCGGTTTCGGGATGAAGTCCCTCATCAGTGCAGTCCTGGTTATCACGGTTGTATACACGCGGGGGCCCGGTGCCCGTCATCGTTCGCCGGGATGAACACTGCAATCGCCCACAGGATCCACCACGGCAACAGATTAGAGAGCGCTCCAGAAGGACATTTCGGATGCGAAATGGTATATGCTGAATACTTGTTTCAAGGAGCAAGGTATTAGCCAGAGAAGTAGTTGTTTTCTGTCGGACATATGCCATACAATCTATACAAAGGTATAGTGAGTTCCTAAAGGATTGTTTTCGACTGTTTCACAGTCACTGGAACATTTATTGCTCCTTGAAACAAGTATTCAGCATATACCATTACGCATCCGAAATGTCCTTCTGGAGCGCTCTCTAATCTGTTGCCGTGGTGGATCCTGTGGGCGATTGCAGTGTTCATCCCGGCGAACGATGACGAGCACCGGGCCCCCGCGTGTATACAACCGTGATAACCAGTACTGCACTGATGAGGGACTTCATCCCGAAACCGGTCTGCAGTTGGTTCCTTGTTTGGATCAGGCGGTGTCCTGCTGTCTGTCTCTGAGAGCTCTTGCAAAGTTGTTCCTTCAAAGTAAGGATCTTTGCACATATGTCTGACTGATATAATTCAATATCTGTCGAGGTATTAGCCAGAAAGTAGTTGTTTTCTGTCGGACATATGCCATACAATCTATACAAAGGTATAGTGAGTTCCTAAAGGATTGTTTTCGACTATTTTACAGTCACTGGAACATTTATTGCTCCTTGAAACAAGTATTCAGCATATACCATTTCGCATCCGAAATGCCCTTCTGGAGCGCTCTCTAATCTGTTGCCGTGGTGGATCCTGTAGGCGATTGCAGTGTTCATCCCGGCGAACGATGACGGGCACCGGGCCCCCGCGTGTATACAACCGTGATAACCAGGACTGCACTGATGAGGGACTTCATCCCGAAACCGGTCTGCAGTTGGTTCCTTGTTTGGATCAGGCGGTGTCCTGCTGTCTGTCTCTGAGAGCTCTTGCAAAGTTGTTCCTTCAAAGTAAGGATCTTTGCACATATGTCTGACTGATATAATTCAATATCTGTTGAGGTATTAGCCAGAGAAGTAGTTGTTTTCTGTCGGACATATGCCATACAATCTATACAAAGGTATAGTGAGTTCCTAAAGGATTGTTTTCGACTGTTTTACAGTCACTGGAACATTTATTGCTCCTTGAAACAAGTATTCAGCATATACCATTCGCATCCGAAATGTCCTTCTGGAGCGCTCTCTAATCTGTTACCGTGGTGGATCCTGTGGGCGATTGCAGTGTTCATCCCGGCGAACGATGACGGGCACCTGGCCCCCGCGTGTATACAACCGTGATAACCAGGACTGCACTGATGAGGGACTTCATCCCGAAACCGGTCTGCAGTTGGTTCCTTGTTTGGATCAGGCGGTGTCCTGCTGTTTGTCTCTGAGAGCTCTTGCAAAGTTGTTCCTTCAAAGTAAGGATCTTTGCACATATGTCTGACTGATATAATTCAATATCAGTCGAGGTATTAGCCAGAGAAGTAGTTGTTTTCTGTCGGACATATGCCATACAATCTATACAAAGGTATAGTGAGTTCCTAAAGCATTGTTTTCGACTGTTTTACAGTCACTGGAACATATATGACATGCTCACCCCTATCCGTTTAATGGATACGAGATCCAGATGATATTGTACGATCGTTCAGGCATGTTATTCCATGAATAAATGGGCGTTTTGTCAATTCTCGGAGTTGTCAAAAATTCTGAGCAGAAAGCTTCACTTTTCATTTTTGACACCCTGTACCTCGAAAACTAGTCTGCCGATTTTTTAGTGCCTGTGGACACTTTTGCCGAAGAAGTCGAAATCTACAACATACCAAAAATTCAGGGAATTTAACCGAAAGCCATTTTCCATAAGGAAAGTGCGGGGTCCTTTCAGTTCGAGTTATAGTAATTCAGCTACGATATTGCAGGCAGAGGTATATGCCATTGAAATGAGTGCCAGGGAGCTGGAAAATCGACACCACACACGAAAAACAATAAAAATATTTTCAGATAGTCAAGCAGCACTTAAAGCGCTTGAATCCAACTGCTTTAAATCTAGGGCAGTATGGAACTGCAGGGACACCTTAAACCGACTGGCGCAACGCAACAACGTTACCCTAGTCTGGATACCAGGTCACACAGGCCTAGAAGGAAACGAAATAGCGGACGCCATAGCAAAAGAGGGGGGGGCGAAACAACGTTCACTGGACCAGAACCGGTAATCGGTTTAGCATATAGCACTGCCAAGAATGCCATAACAGCCTGGGCGGACAATAAAAGACTCGAGTACTAGCGTAGTTTACCGGGCCTAGCCAATTCCAAAGCATTTATTGCTTGTACAAGGAAAAACAGGATTCTGACAAACTGCTAGAACTCAGTAAAGCGCATCTCAGAGTTATAATAGGTTTGCTTACTGGCCACTGCAAACTCAAACATCACATGCATAAAATCGGTCATGCACAAGATGCAGAGTGCCGGCTATGCATGGAGGATGATGAAACGGCAAAACACATTCTGTGTACATGCCCTGCAGCGGCCAGAACCAGATTCTCAATATTTGGCGATATGACAGTAGTAACGCCAGAAAACGTGGTAAATTGTTCTCCCAATGCATTCCTCAATTTCGTCAAGAGATTGGATATACTGGGAGAAATGTTATCATAGGATGAGCCACAATAGGCCGTTGGCCGCAGTGGAGGGCCTGATACGGGCCTACTCACGTTCAAACCTAACCTAAACCTATAGAAATTCGACTTGTGGAGTCAAAAATACATAGTGGGGTTGTGAAAACGTATGTATTTGTAAAGAATATTTCGAGTTAGGAAAGTTCGAATTAGGGAAGTTTCACCTTATAAAATATTTCAGTTTCATGAATCAATTATTTTGCTTCTTGGGTTGTAACACTTGTTACCCGCCATTTTTTTTTTCGTATTATTGTAGTGTCACTTAAAATACTTTTTGTTTCAGAAGCAATATAGTGAAATCCTCAAAACTTTGCCTGCCAAAGTTGAGATTCCTACCACTAGTGAAGCAGTTAAAACGGAAAAGAAAATGGAACCAGTGGAACCAATGACAGAAACCAAAGAAGTCAAACCAAACTTCAAATTCCATCAGAGTGTTACAAATCTGTACGAAATCTACCCCCGACTGAAACTACCTACGGCTTGTATGAAATCTGACCTTGAACCATGGGTTATGATGGAAATGGATGCGGTAGAGAATTATTTAAAGAAAGTATCTAGGAATGAACCAAAACGAGTCAGGTTGTCAAAACCCGAAAACAAAACTGCTAAAAAAAGTACCTCAGCAGCATCTATCACGATTGATCCTTTGCTCATATCTTCCAGGTCTGTTGCGAGGCCTGAAAAAATCTGTGAGAGTGATAGGCTCAACAAGATTGCTCAGAAAAAATCTGAGTTCGCAATAGTTAGTGTTACAGAAATTAATGAAAATAAGAGTAGTTCCTTTTCTGACGAAGATGCTTTTGATAAAATAATCATGAAACCTAAGAAAAGAAGGCTTTCCGACAGTGATTTTTGTTCGAATTCGGATGCAACCGATTCTTCGTCATCAAGCCGGTTGCCAAAGAAGACTTCAATAAACGGATCCGCAGATAAACTATGTCTGGACAAGTCTGTACCTTTATTCATGTGCAGTATCTGTAATTCGGTTCATAGTAATGCTGGAGCGTTGAGAAGGCACAATTACAAGCATTTACGCTGTCAATTCTGCAAGTCAAGATTCAAAACAATAGACTTGAAGGAGGCACACATAAAGAGTATGTGTTCAATCAAAAACATGATGAAATATTTACCATCAGTTAAACTGGAGAAAATAGAGTTGGATCTGAGAATGAGGATGAAATACCCAGCAGCGTTTATTGACCATCCCTTAATACCAGGGCTGCATTTACATTCTAGTTCAACCAACGATTCTTTGGAAGACGAATCATCAGGAGATGACCATTCAGATGACAGGACCTCAGCAGGAGACGACATATCAGGAAACATGACATCTGAGAAAGAGAAAAAAGCTGCTGGCTTCAGTGATGATAATGATGTTATAGAAATTTATTCAGATGATGATACCAACTCACCAAACATCACACAGGGGACAAGAAAGTCTACAGTTACGGGAGTAGTTTCTTCGGTTTCCGTTCCATCACTCAGTTTTACAGTTGCTCCAGTCATTTCAACTGCTTCATCAGCCATTTCAACCACTCCTTCAGCCATTTCAACCACTCCTTCAATCATTGCAACCACTCCTTCAATCATTGCAACCACTCCTCCTTACATTCCACCCGCTTCTTCAGTCATTTCAACTACTCATCCAGTCATTTCAACTACTCCTCCAGTTATTCCGTCCACTCTCACTCCTCCAGTCATTTCGATGGTACCTGAGGATAGTTTCAATTCTAGTTGCATAGTTAAACCTGAAATTAAAATTAAGAGAAGTACTGTTTTGGAAACTATCGACCCGAGACTTACAGATATAAAGATTCTTAAAGAATTGCTAACCAGTCATACCGAATTCAAATTCGAGAAGGAAGGATCCTCCCAGACAGAGTTGCCTGGTAACCATTCGATATGTGTAAATGAAAGTGATAACTCAACCGAGCTGAAGCATTTGAAGAACGTATTGTTTGCTTATAAAATACCTATTTCCATCCGAAAGGGGGATTTCCAAGTTCGATACGATTTCAATTGTACTAAGTTTAAAACACATGAGTCGAAGAAACTTTGTTTATGGAATGATTTGATCCCTATCGATGTGAAGGTAGTGAATGAATCGATCAACAAAGAAGGTCCAGTTCGAGATAAAATTTCAGTTATTAATTCTGCAGTTACCTCCCCAAATTTTACGAGTAACTGTACTAGAACTCCGACATTCCCATGTAATTCTTCGTTTATCGCCGTACCAAATCAACAATTGTATGGTAGAAACAATAGCTTCTCAACTCCGATGAGTTCCTTCAATGGCTCATCTAACGTTCAGGTTTATCCTCAAGTCGTTTCCTCAAATTATGGATTTGTCAATGGAGCTTCAGGCTCCAACGATCTTGCATACGTGCTTGTGAGGACGAATCCAACTGAACAGCAATCAACTACTAATATGATCAATTCTTTTACTGCCCCAAATGCTCAAATGTATCCTCAGAGTGCGAACGTCAACTCTTCTATACCATCGAACTTTGGCGTTGCCAATAAGTCAGTCGTCAACGACCCAACAAATGTTCGTCCTGGAGCAAATTCAGCTGGATTGAGATCGTATGCTAATAAAATGAGAGGTCCTCCTAATATTAATCCTTTCCTAAATGTGGCAGTCCCCAAGACAAGTCCTGGAACATGTATGAATACCATGAACAATGCTCCTCCAAATGTCGGTAACTCCCATTCCATGATATACAATTTGCAGAACTCTTTGGTGATCCAAAATAAAGTGCCTAATTCGGTGCCAAATCTTGTACCTATTTCGTCTGCATCTGGTTCCAACGAAGCTGCTCCAGTGTTTGGCTCTATCAGAGTGAAAAATGTGTGGGAACTGACGTAATGTTATATTTATTTAGTATTAAGTTTGCACTTTTCGAATATATTGTTGCATGACAAAATTGCTTGTGATAAAAATAATAATAAATCAGTATTTTGTTAAAAGTTTATTTTCAATGTGTCACCCAAGTATCCACCGATTTGTCAATTCTGATTGATCTGTGCATAAGTATTATAACTGAAATTTTCCAATGTATGTTTTTTTACTTTCAAAACGAATAAAAAATATTTAACATCATCATTCTTTCACCCAAGTTTTGCTACGATATAAGTTATATTCTTTTCATTAACTTTAACTGAGATTAACTAAGATTATCAACAAAGCTTAATAGCTCAGTTGTACTAAATGTTTCATTTACCATAGTTTCATGAGATTTGTCTTAGAATTAATTAAGAGAATTTCTTTGCCCCTCGCCCCAACTGAGCTTGCTATTCATCTAGTGTTGTAGTGAGCAAAATGTAAGACATGAATAATATTAGTATTCTGTGGTCCTGTGCTGCAATGGGAGGTTAAAGTTTCGTTTTGACATGTTTTGTTTTGAGTTTTTACCACTCCACTTTCGGATGATGAACTGCTCGACCAGAAACTACTGCCATTTTCTATAAAATAAGTAGGTATTGTAGTTTTTATACAAATCAGTAAAACGCAAAGTCGTCTCCACTTCGAGATATAAAATAGACTTCTACCACAGGTTATTGTAGTTTTTACCAATTATCATTTGGATATTGGCATTTCATGCTAAGCGATACGCACTCTGGTGGCTTTAATGTAAACTAGTTTCTGCGACATTATTTTCTAACCACATTTTCGTATCGTTTGTTTACCATTGATTTTTTATGAATATAGAGCCTTTCTTTGAACCGTTTTTATTTCATCTTAAGTTAGTGATTAGAAATTGTCTTTTTACAAGCAAAGCGACCCTTCCGGTCTTATAATGGCGTCTTACAATGGTTATTGTTCTGTGCCACATTGCAATCCCTAGGCCAAAAGAAATTAACTTTTCAAAGATATCCCGAAGAAAATGACCCAAAGGTTTATTTTGAAACTGAGATGGGACGAGAATTAATCTCAAGAAGAAAAGCCTGGATATTAAAGGTTCGGATTGGCAAACCAATAAGCAAATTTATGAAAGTGTGTTCGCTCTATTTTAAGCGAGAAGATTATATTAACAAAGGTAGGAAGGTATCTTGTTTTTATTGACTTATTTACATTTGCATAATTTTAATATAACCGTCTATAATTCTGAGTTCTCTCACTTGTTGAGGCTCGGATTGCAGAGCGATTGTCTGGAGACAGAGGGCACACACTTTTGTCACTGAAGAGTTCCATTTATTTTTTCCATATATTATATGGTCTGCATTGAGGACTTCTTCACCTTTTACTACACACCGAGAACTTTCGGTCCCTTCAGCATACCTCAGAAATTCCAATAAACTTAATTTTAAATGGACCATTTGTCTTTGTTTATAAGAAGACCATTGAAGTATTTTATCACTGGCTTTTTTCTAACAAGGTAACTATTAACACATTAACACTAATCCTTACACCAATAATCATTTATTTAAATGAACATTAATAAAAGGTAAAAATCATCGAAATCACAGTTTTAACAATGTTTAAAGGGCCTAAACCACGCTTCAAATACTCAATACATGAAATAAACAAAGTAAACAATGAAATCTATATGGAAGAAAAAGTAAGGTTATAAATCAATGTCGTAGAAAGTACTTCATCGTCCGCCGCCGGTAGCGCTACAATCTTAATTTGAAATCCCAATTACTCACTACAATATTTCTACCATTGTTTATATAGAAGATAGTTAAGCCTGATCCACATAATGGCAGTAGCAGTGGCGTCACCCCCCTCTATTGATAATATAACCAATGGCAAACATGTTTAGACGACGCTGAAAATTCAAGGTCACGCTGCTGAAAGTTTGATTCATTTAAACTTTTTGCAGTCCATTCTAGCAGTGTTCGCATTTCCAACCTTAAAATTATCATGAAATCGAGATTGCTGTTATGATTCCTTTCTACTGCTTTTAACAAACAATTAGTTGAAAATTTCCATCCCAATGTCACTCATTCGGATAACAGCGTCAAAAGGGGCGGAGTCACTGCCTTTAGTGCCACTGCTACTGCCATTATGTGAATCAGGCTTTAGTCAACCTTATGGGATTATAATTGGATCAAAATGGATGCGACATGTAGATGGCGATAGTGAGCTCGCATCCAAGTCATGTCGTAACTTCAGTGATCTGGCCTCCAAGTCATGTCGTAACTTGATTAAAACAATGGAAAAGCATTAAAATCAGGGTTTTTTGAAGAAACCTGCATTAAAATGACGTCAAATATTCATGTTTGGAACTAATCACGCTAGATGACACTCGCGTTTGTATCCAATACCTTTTCCACAGGCATTGACTAACTATGTTATATTTAAACAATGTTTCTACATTCATTTCCAATTTAATTTTTATTTAATTGATTAGTAAGGTTAGGTTTCCTTTCCCTTTCTTGACAGATACAAACGTGTTCTTTTATGTTCACAAAAACTCAGTTTCGTCTCACCTACTTTTAAACTCAGCTGCTTTCCATTTAACGAACGGAGCTCCTCAGAGCTACCCAGTGCGTGTGTCCATGCGTTCCATTTAGTGGGGCTTCAAGCACCGATTGACATTCCTTTTACCCCTCGAGCACCACCCGTTTTATTGGTGCATGAAGCACAAGTAGACAAAAGTCAAAACGCGAATACACAGTTTTTTGGCAAAAAAGTCAGTGATAAAGTAATTTCCGATCTCAGGGGCTTGAAGCTCTGGGGCTTAACACTGTTAAATGGAAAACGCCTAATAGGCGGAAATTACTTTATCACTGACTTTTTTGCCAAAAAACTGTGTATTCGCGTTTTGACTTTTGTCTACTTGTGCTTCATGCACCAATAAAACGGGTGGTGCTCGAGGGGTAAGAGGAATGTCAATCGGTGCTTGAAGCACCACTAAATGGAACGCATGGTCACACGCTCTGGGTAGCTCTGAGGAGTTCCGTTCGTTAAATGGAAAGCAGCTAATTGGTCTCAGTGGTGAGAATGCAACAAGCAAAAGATAAAAAGAATATGTTATGTCTAAAGGTAAGTTCCCAATACAGCGTTTTTGCGTCGCGCGCCACGCATTCTGATTGGCGACGCAACTGATGAAATATGAAGTTTTCAACCATATACAACATATCTTCTATACCAGAGTAATGTTAATTAATAAACGGCTAGCAGGAGCGCAAGAAAGTTGAAATATTTCAACTTTATCCCTCCATACGCGCGACGCAAAAAGAAAAAACACTGTATTGGGAACTCACCTTAAGATGTATAAAAATACAGGTGTGTTGACTCATACCTGCAAAACTGTGTGATCAAATGTGAAACATTCGCCAGCTTGATTAAGAAAAAATAAATGAAGTTGTGGCCTGTTTTCAAGAACAGAAGTTCCAAGTATTGCACAAGAATGAAATGAATAAAACAAAATAATTATTGGAATCCATTGAAACTCTCATCAATCAGTATTATTTGTTACATTTTTGACTTATTTATATAATTTTTTTACTGAAATGCAATTAACTATAGAATAGTAACCACAGAACAATCCTATTTCGGGTAAACAAGGCCGTCGTTTTTTGGAATTGCTTCCAACCGTTTCGCTTTCGCGAGTAGCTAGCTTCTTGAGAGTTTTGTTCATCTCCGAGGTTGTTCGAGTTGGTTCTCGACCAACCTCAGAGATGGACGGCCCTCGGAAGAAGCTAGCCACTCGCGCTAGCTAAACGTTAGGAAGCAATTCCATAGAACGAAGGCCCTTTAACGTAAAAAAAGAAGTTACAGTTCAAATTTCGGCCGCGAAAGCCCTAACCACTTCATCAATAACCACACATTTCATTTAGAAGTTTTGAAATTGAGCTTTGTGGAAATTCACCATTAGAACTTATCAATCTTGTGCTAATATGGACGGGAATGGCGGGATTTCGTGTATGATATCTTCGTGCCTGGGTTTCTCTCTATTAAGAGTGAGTCCCGCCTTACACAAACGTTCCATAACTTCTCGAAGAACCTTCAAATGAAGTTCAAAGTCTGGCGTTCAAATAATGATGTCATCCAAATAATGATGTCATCCAAATAAACAAAAATATAAGCTTCAAAATCAGCTCCAATTACTCTATCAACCTTTGGAATGTAGCTGGGGCTGAAAGGAGTCCAAAAGGTACTTTTTTTTAACTTGAGTTGGTACCGTGAATGTTGTCGAAGGAAGAGAGCTCGCAACCACTGGGTTCTGCCAGTAAGCTGATTTGATGACTAGAGTTGATAAGTATACAACCTACCTAGCGTCTCTAAGTCTATCAAAAATTGAGCTCACATATGGAATAAGGTATGCATCTGGGACGCTAATAGCAATACTTTTTTTGTAATTGACACAAAATCTTCACTGGCTTTTCTTAACCATAACAATCTGTGAAGTGGATGGTTCGATGATGTCCTTAGATAGCATATAATCTAACTCCATATTTACGGTTTGTTGAAGTGCTGGAGATATTGGGTAGTACCGCTGCTTTATATGTGTAGCTGTTGTGTGTACCTCCTGTTCGACAAGATGCATGCAACCTAATCCAGTTCCCATTTATGAATATGTGTCGTGTCTTCCTGCAAGTTTCACGTCTTTATCAGGATCACTGGACCTCAATGTCCAATCACCTGCCCTTACATCGGGAATAATAGCCATACTCGACCAAAAATCTATCCCTAAGATCAAGATATGAAGGAGTTCCGGCACAACCAGAACATTAATAACTCTTAAAGACGGGACTTACTTATGATATACCATTCCGATCCAACCCCGATCCGATGGTGGCCCGAGATGTCGGATCGGTGTGGTATCGGCAGGGGTGGTCACACATGTCCGTCACCTCTCCGATCTTGTCATCTGTCAAGCACTCGCCACGCTTTCTTGAAAAGTTGTTCGACAAAATGTGTACGCATTTCAATAACCGATACAGCTATGACGACTATTGCACTAGAAGAAAAAGATGGGAAAACTCGAAGATCTGAAACGGAGTAAAAACGCAACATGAAAATACTCTAAGGACACGCGGCTAGGAAGAGAAGATTTGCAGATGGAGATTTCTTCACAGTTTTGTCTCGTCTCATGGATGTTGAAACCAAGTTTCATCTATATTTTAGAATGTCTATGGCATCCGACACCCGTCCTGCACGCTGAAAACAAATAGACTGCGCAATCGGAGCGGAGTCGGATGAGAAATCGGAGACGGGTCGTAGTGGCGTGGGACACGTGCAGGAGAGATGTGAACTATACGGCATTTAAAGTCCAGCTTTTATTTCCCTCTCAAACACCAGTCCCACTGTATGATCGGAGTCAGATCGGAAAGGAATCTGTTAAGTGTGTCCCGGCCTTAACGCGACCTTGAAGTTCAATTGGTAGTGAAAGAATCAATGACTTCACAACTTTGTCCATTATCTACCTTACATCTCTTTGGTTCCCCTTTCTCCAAATTACCAATATTCCCCAAAACCACCCAACCTGTTTTACCTAATACTGTTTTGGAAGCTCCGCTATCTAAAAGTCCTCAAATGTGTCAATCAACCCAATGAACTTAAAAACATAATTCAAACAGAAATGTTACGTAATATTGTGACTTTGTGATGTTGTTCAGAGAAATTAATAATATCACAGATATGTCGCGTCCATGGTTCTTTGTGCCTCTTTTAAATATTACAATGTACTGTTTAGGTTTGAACGTGAGTGGGCCCGTTTCAGGCCCTCTACTGCGGCCAATGGTAATGTACCGTTTAATGCTAAAAGTTACATAAATGTATCAGATTATACAAAACTTTAATGTAACTTTATAACCTACATTTCATGTTGCTAATTTGAATTTAAATATTTTTCTCTCCACTCAATGTAAGTACTCTTTGTAATTTCTCTTACACTTTACTAACCATAACATTATTCCAGCTTACTTTAACTGAAGATGAACATATATATGTTCGAAACATGCCTTAAGTAGAATCTTTATCCAGATCTTTTGATTAAATTATACATGGAGACGACTTTGTGTTATTTTTCCAAAAAAAAAAAACAATCATGTTTTTAGTTTTTGAAAGTTTTTCATATACACAGAACAGTCCTTCATTAGAACACATGAGTTCCGATGCCCCACTATCGACTATACTATTTTTCCATGAAACTCTACAATATATGCTGTGAATATTCAAAAACCAAGTCTTTTTTATAGTGCCCTTTTTTCTTGCAATTTTCACAAAACTTATTGTTTGTATATGATCGACAATCTTTCTGGTAGTGTCCCACCTTATTACACTCGACTCATTTCCGGTTTTAACCTTTCTGTGTAAATACTAGGGCTGTAAATTCTTGTTTATTAGTATTATTTGCAGTGTAACATAACTGTCTGCGATAACCTTGTAACTAGCACACTTTGAGCTTTGGCATACTTTTTTCCCAGTTTTCTGTGGCGGCAGCCTCCTCCGGCTTCACTACTGAACCATCCAAAACACTATAAACTTCGAGTGGTTTCAGGATAACTTTAACTTGAAACTTCCATATTGACCAATTTTATAGACCATCTAGTTTTACATTTGAGCTGTTCATCTCGCTGAAAGTAATTACCTCCATTTTATTTTTTGGTACCAACGCTTTAATACGTTTCTTGTTGCTTTTTCGCGCTTTGTCCTTTTTTGTAATTTGCTGCTTCACCACAGCTATTATCTGACTGCAAAGTATTATTCGTATGCCACTGGGCCAACCTGATGAATTTTTGTTGTAGATACGGAAAAATAAAGCAGTGAACTGAACCTTATTTGTAGTTTTATTTTCTTTATCCAAAAAACATTCAACAACTGAACAACTAGTAATGGTTGCTGTAATTTACAATTATTGACAGGTTAATTTATTTTTTATATTAATATCAAAGGGTGTTGCTTTTTCATCCACAGAACACATATCACAAACACAGATCACATAACAAAAATATTTGTGACAAACATTTCAACAATAACAGCATTTTTAATGACATGTCCCTCATGCAAAAATAGTTTCTGTAATCTGCTGAATCCGTTGTCCTCAATTCCTTAAAAAGGCATATGCAAATACCGTTCACGCTATCGAACTTTTATCTTTCATTTGATAGTACGTTTTGTAGCACAAGCTAAAATAAATTCACCATTTTAGTGTGACTTCGTGACGTTTGAACACAGAACGTATTAAGGCGTTCTCGATTGACTCTGGTATCACCGAAAAGTTAACCGCAGTTGAACCAAAACCGTTCTCGATTCATTATCAATGACGTCACGAATATAACCCGGTCCTGATTCCGTTGAACCAGCGCTAGGAGTATTTCTAATGAGCGGTATACTCTTTCTCTCTCTGATTTGTTGTTTCTTTTTGAGCATAATATGAATGAGGCGCTAAAAATAAAACCAATGAACTTTTTGGGATTTGACGTGACAAAGAAATCAGATAGGTATAAATTTATTTCATCAATGGAAAATTGAAATCTTTCGAGGGAAAAGAAGATGAATGCTTACTTTCATTAACAGGTGTGTATCCAACATATTTGCCATTATTTCTTATTTAGATTCAATGGAAAGTCTGTTATTATGTAAAAAATATTTATTATGTTTGCAACAATAACAAATTAAAAAGTAAGAAGATAATTATAGTTAGCGCTCTGGGCCAGCAGTTTTGTATTTAGATGACGACTATGCACTTGATTTTATTTCACAAGATCTGTATATTTGGGATCTCTAGAGCGTGGGACATTAGAAAACTTGAACCACTCAAACACTTTTTCTTCTTTTAGAGCCCAACCAGGTAATTCAAGATGAAAATTCCAGAGAAAGAGTGTACCTAATTACGATACAAAATACTCATATGCTCTTGAAGGATGAAGATATAACAAAACATTTGAGTATTAAATAGTATAAATAGGCAACCGACTAACCTATCCATTCGTTTCAGTCTTCACCATGACGTCACCAATGGAACCAGAAACTGAACCGCTGTCAAAAATTCTGTCATTTTAACGTCAACCGCTACCAGAACCGAACGCCAATCGAGAACGCCTATAGTATTATGAGTTCTGTGCGTTTGAATTGGTTGGTTTAAAGTCTTGTTCATACCCTCGCGAATTTCGCACTTTTTCTGCGACTAAAATGGCTGCTGACATGGTTCTGCTTCAACCTTCAACGATTGGTCCAAAGAGACTAAACTAACAGGAGGGTTTAATAAGCTCTAGCCAATCAAAATCTTGTAGCATCAACGCGTCATAGTGACGTACTTAGACATGAGTACAGAGTCGAACTCGAACCAAGCAACAAAACTGTCAGCAGTAACTCTCATAATACCAAGAGCTAGTCCGTCACTGTCTATAAAGAACGGCGGCCATGACATGTCCAACTACGTCACATTCCGTCACAAATGTTCTTTCATCTCTTTCTATTAGTGTCCCCATTGTCTTATGGGGATTAGACTCTCCTGTTAAATCATGTTTAGTCTCCTTGTCTTACGCCAGCATCGAGTGGACCAACCACATTAGGCGTTTTCCATTTAGGAGTGTTAAGCCCCAGAGCTTCAAGTCCCTGAGATCGGAAATTACTTTATCACTGACTTTTTCGCCAAAAAACTATGTATTCGCGTTTTGACTTTTGTCTACTTGTGCTTCATGCACCAATAAAACGGGTGGTGCTCGAGGGGCAAGAGGAATGTCAATCGGTGCTTGAAACCCCACTAAATGGAACGCATGGTCATACGCTCTGGGTAGCTCAGAGGAGCTCCTTACGTTAAATGGAAAGCAGCTATTGTTATACCTCATCTATCATATATATCAGTCATATCTCTCTGACGTAGTAGTAGGTACGCAGTTACGCCACTGAAATGAAATCATAATATGATGACATTATAATTTCATTTCAGTGAGTTACGCACCTACCTTCTATAAATAGAACAAGCACTGCATAAGGTCACGTTAACCAGTGTAAGTGAGAGATTCGGCCACGCATTCCTGATTTCGATGTCAATAAAATATCAACAGCTTATAAATTATTGTTGCCTTCCTTGCTCATTTATATTTTAATTCAACAAGTAACGCAAAAACTATTTTTTATCTCTGACCATTTCAGTATTTGGGCAATAACTTGAAAGCATTCACAAACACATGTTTAGATTAGAATAACACTCCCTCACTTACGCTGGCTACGAATAAACATTTACTTTTAAATGGAGGGTCGTATCCGACCCTACCCGAAATCCTCCGAAGATTTTTGAGTCGTTCGTCAGTCTGGCTTCGCCTTTTGTAAAGTAAGCAGAGAGGAGATGGCGATTTGTGTACAAAATACAGAAGTATTCTGGCGCTGAATAGTTGTATGTGTTGTGAGAGTTCCAGCTCTGAGCTTGGCTCGCAAGTAAAAATGTCCTCGGTGAACAATGTGTGTAGATTGTGTTTGTCCAAAGACAGCCTTGTTTGGATTTGTGACAAGAAGTTGGACAGTGAAAACAATATGAAGGATGTGATATTAATCACGACCGGAGTAGAGGTATGTCCATTTTGATTTGTCGTTATTTATCAAGAATCAAGATAAGTTCTATGTCAGTAAAGTTAACTTCGTTTGTTGTGGTTCCCTGAATAATTATTTTGTATTGTACAACAGAGTGGGGGGTCATCCATTTTGATTTATAAATACAAGGCTGGTTCAATATGTTTAGATTGGACATGAGCTTCTCGAGTTACTTTTCAAAACATGATCTCCAAAGGTAAAATCTGTAGTAGGTAACATCAAATCCTATTACTCTTAAAGTGTATAACAAATCCGTTATCATTTCACAAAAACTTGTACATAGGTAAACCCATGCAACTTTATTAGAATCTAGTAAGCATGCTCAGTATATTCCAAATATGGACAAATAAATATGTCTGCTCCACAGCTGATCTCTATGAATTTTGGATAGTCGTTATATTGTAACAATTTTGTATTGTTATTATGTCCAGGTGAGGTTAGTTCGGTATGGTTGGCTAGTAATTTACGCATTTTCAGCTCGGTTTGCATGCAGCTGTTTAAGTAGCTTGCTCAGGTTAGGTTTGTGTGTAAATTGCGAGCGAAAAACTAATTCACGCTTTTTCGAGTCTCGTAAGCTAGGTTAGGTTTGTGTTTCAATTTCGAGCGAAAATACAAATTTATTCTTCCAATTCAATTTGCCTTCTTGTTTTGTCACCTAAACACCCCGCCATTAAATGACCTGCTTGTTGAATTACAATATTTAATTCGAGTTTGGCGCATGCTCAGTAGATTCCAGTTGCATGGGTTGACCTAGCCACTTGGTTTGGAAAATATGAACAGACACTTCGTTTTGAACGCACCAAAATGCATATAGTAATGAAAATTTCTAGTGACAAATAATTATAGGCACTCAACCAAAAATGTGGCCTTAGCAATCTTGATTCGTTTAAAAAGTTATTTGACTGTTTTTTGACTGAATATACGTTGCTGTGGAAGAAGGCCAAACTTTCAGTAAATCTGGTCCTCAAAATGTGCTAAAATGGGAGTAAGAAGGAAATACCTGGGTGAAGGTTCATTTTATCAAGTATCGTTCCAAAAAATAACTTAAACTCGAAGTTTTAGTGTTTGAATGATAAAATATTTGACTGTAGAGTCTTTGGCAGTGAGAAGGTACCTAATTAATTTGATGTTAACCTTTAACAATGTAATTTTTTAACATGTATCTTCTTCTGGGAAATAAATGTCTTTGTCTTGTAATGCGCAGAATTACCAAGCGTGTCCAATTTTTTGTATACAAGGCTGGTTCAATAATTTTGGGAACGGTTTGTGGGTGTGGCACAATTTACCTACTTACTTTACGCTAATGTTACTGTTTTACAAGCTTTTATTTTACTTCCATGGTTTATCTATTCATCTGTACGTTCGAGTGAAATCTTGCAAGTAAATTCTGACCATCTTCTAGTCGTCCGATTTCCGAAATTCTGCATGTGTTCATAATTCCGGTAAAAAAAATGTGTTTTGTGATTATGTTACGAATCTAATAAAAATTGTTATTTGTGGGTTTTCGTGCTCGGTAATTTTTTGTCAAAATTCATGAATTCAGTATACCTAGCTGCAGATTTTTGTGATTATGGTTCGATTCTATTCAAAACTGATGTGTGGGGGTTCCCAGGGCCGGAGATTATGAATTTTCTATCCAAATTCAAAATGGCGGCTCCAATATGGGTTTTGTGATTATGGTCCGTTTCTGTTTATTCAAAACTGGTTCGGGGGTTTTCGGTAACGGAGATTATGAATTTGTTCGTCAAAATTCATTAATTCAAGATGGCGGCTCCCATATGGCAGACGAGTTTTGTGATTATAGTCCGATTAAATTCAAAATTAGTATGTGGGGGTTTTCAGGGTCAAACATTAAGAGTGAGTTCACAAAATACAATAATTCAAGATGGCGGCTCCTAGATGGCGTAGGAGTTTTGTGATTATGGGCCGATTCTATGCAACATTGAGTTGTCGAGGTTTATGGGGTCGAAGAAGTGGAAAAATACTGAAGTCCGTATGAAAATAATCCTAAACCAAAATAAAATGAAATACAAATGAAAAAAATAACTAATATTGTATTCAAATGCACCAAAAACTAAATAAAATTAAAAATAAACTTTCAAAGATACGCTTTTGAACTAAACTAAAAAAACAAATTCTTTAGATGTGTGATTTAGGTCATTCCGTTCGAAAGCTTGCTGCGCAAAGTTATCAGATTGTAGGTATACAAATAAAATTGGCGACAAGCTTTTGAATGTATGTTCCTCACAGGATAACGTACTTCACAATCACATATCAATTGTGTTTTCCTTTTTATTGTATTTGAATAAAAGCTTGTACCTATCCCTCCTGTCGCTGTGTCTACTTCATTTTAAAACTAAATTATTGTGTAAGAAGGAATATTGGGTCCCTTCAGACATCCCATGTAGAGATTGAATATCAAATCTTCCTAGATTTGTTAATCTAATTACAGTCTAGGCCGGAGTATTTAGCATTCTCTTGATATTTTTCTCATTGATCACTATCCGACATATTTAAATAATTTTTTTTCTGAAAATGACTGCTCCTCCATTTTTGTCATAACAGATTTGAAGATAAATATAACGTTAATTTTTTTGTACCTATTCGAATTTGCAAAAAACTATATTATTTTCAATCGTCATGGCCTTATCTTAAATTGTGAATGCGACTGACACTGACCGCCAGCATTGCCACAGAAATAGGAATTGACATGATTCTAGCAGACGATTATACTCTAGTCACTGTCAACGACCAGATGAACTGTATTATGCTGTTGTTAAGCTTTTTTCTCGAGGTTATGAATTTGGTACTTCCTACCCAAGAACCAAAATTGGCAATCACCTGGTAGGTACGGTCAAACTCGTGCAATATGTCCCTGAGACTCAGCGACAGACTTGTATGTCTCTTGCGGTGCCTCGGGCGCCAGCTTTGATTTGCTCCAATTACCAGGGTAGCAACAGATGGAGATACGGTCGTCATTCAGGGATCAGTTAGGTTAGGTTAGGTTGACCACTGACAGATTTTCAGGCTTTAACAGGGGAGTTCTGCACAAGTTGTCAACCTAAAAAATTCGTCAAAATGGTCTGCCTCTCCAATCTCAATTATTTTACGATGGTTGTGTAGAGAATCAAAATTGGTATATGCTGCATCATTCACTTTTAGTCACAATGTCTTTATAATCTTTTTATATAAAATTATATTCACATGGTACTTGTTGTGTTGGTACCCATACCAATGCATTTGGTTTGTTACAAATTTGCTTGAAGCAAAACTATTCGATATATGTTTATATCTTATTATCTATCATTAGTCTATCTCTATTGAGACCAGCTGCTTAGATCAGCTTTATTGTTTACACTGAAGAAATCTATTATCAACTATCATTTTTGTCAGTGCGATTATTATAAATATTAAATGTAAGAAATTTCACCAAATCGATCCAAATAATTTGCGAGGCCAGTTTCGTTGTGAATGGATATTGTTTGTTTTGTTGTATTTTCTCCTTCAGTTTTTTTTTTCTTCATAAAACATTACTTCTCACTATCTATTTCCACCAATGTCATTAAGGATAGGTTCTGTATATTGGCCTGGTTAAGCTAAAGATACCTAACCGAAAATGGATGAAATAAAATCTTTTTGTTTTTCAAATATCTAGATTAATAATATTTTAATAATAAAATCTTGTCATCTGTACAGGTCGACAAGCGTAAGGATGCCTCTGAGATGCGCAAACGATAGAAAGCGTGAGTAGATGTGCGACAAAGATCGACTACTGTTTACGGCTGGTTATCATCGGAATGTACAATCGGGAGAGAAATTTTTCTGCAACACGTAGGAACGTAGGTTCTTATCTGAATTTTCATTAATTCCTAATGAACTGTTCGAATAATATAATTGTCTGTGATCACTGGACCGTTTTTGAAAATTGCATAATTTTCCCGAAGCCATAAGTGTAAATAAAGTACGACTAGAAAAAGAATGCATCGCCACACAATATCAGAAATAGGTAAATAAATATAATAAAGAACACGAGGAACATACTTACAGAAGTTGACTAACAATATCACATGACCTCTGACCACTGCCAAATCAGCATTGTAACTTTTGATTTTTTGTTTCTCTTTTTATTTGGAGTTGAGGAATTGTTCCATTTCTCCTTTTTCAATTTTATTCATTTCTGAATTAATTTTCCTAATGCTTCTAACACAAACTCCTGTTGTTCTTGAACCTTCACAAGAGGAATACTGGTTTCACCTATCATTGCTTCTGCCTGCATAAATTTGATGACATTACTGACAATTTCCCTACTTTGTCCACTCAGAATCTTATTTCTCACTTTACTCTTTGAAGGGATTTTCAATCACAACAAACTACCCTATAACCTATCTAATAATATTTCAAAACTATACACAACACAACCACAACACAAGGATTTCAAATTCAACACACAATCAGAATACCGCCACAATAATTTTATTCCACTGACTGTACACTCACGACGTTAACTGCTTGAATAATGCAGAGCGATTGAGCTCCTGCCCCACTCCAGGGTTGTGTCTACTGCGCAACCAATTCGCGGAGGCATCCTTACGTTTGTCGACCAGTACAAATATATACTCTTAGAATAAAAAATGTAATTGGGTCGACAAAATGTTGTTTCTTTCTCAGTAAACAGGTAGACTGAACAAGACACTACAACAAGACTTCTTCCAAAAATTAATCATTCTCTCTTCTTCATTCTCCCAACTCGATATGTTGTGAAAGTTAACTACGTCTGGGCCATAACTGGAGAGCATCAGAGTAAGGTAGGATCATATTTGCAGGTGCTTCAGCTATATTTGTTATTAAATTGAGAACTGAACATCTAACGTGATTATTAACACTTCTGTCAAATACAGAGAACTTATATTTGGGCTTGAACATGTACATGGCCAAGGCGATAATATGAGAACAAATGAATGAAGATATTCTGGATGCCGAACTACTAATCAATAGGTGCGTATAGTTCAAGTAAACGATATTGTGCAGAATTAAAGTTGGCGGCACTCTCAAAGGCCAAATCATAATCCTTGGAAATGCACCGTCTGTGAAGTAGTTCACGTGGATTTGACGAACACTGTCAAATCCACTGTCTATTTGACGAACAATGTCAAATCCACTGTCGATTTGACGAACACTGTCAAATCCACTGTCGATTTGTGAAATTTGTGTGTGTATTGGATAGTTTCTACGAACAGTGTCTCATGATTCGCTGAAGAGTCATCAAATTTTATTCATTTGTTAACATTACTAACATTTAATAATATTTATAACAATCGCATCGTCACTAATCACAAAGGACTGTTAACCATAATAGCGGCTCTGTGACAAACCTAAAAAGTACCATGTACATATAATTTTATATAAAAAGATTATAAAGGCTTCGTGACTTAAAGTAAACGATGCAGCATATACCATTTTTGATTCTCTACACAACCATCGTAAATTAATTAAATTGGGCAGGCAGTTCTTTTTGATGAATTTTTTAGGTTGGCAACTTGTTCGGAACTCCCCTATTGCATTCACTTATGAATCTGAATTTCGGGTTGCTTTTGTATCACACTATACACACTTCCTGAAATGTATACGGTGTAGAATAAACCACAGGACAACTTATTAATTGACCTAACCCTACTCACAAAAAATAACGGAAGTCTTAACGGAGGTCGTAACCCCCCAATTATCGGGATAAGGTTATTTCATTTGCAAAATGCATCCACGGATAAAACTCACGGTTTTGTGGCTAAATCAACTTTGGTTGGCAAGACTGGAGGGAATGTAACAGTGATGAAACCTATTTGATGAGTCTTATCCACGATGGGCTGTTAATAAACACAAACCCTCTAAGTCAATACAACGAAATTGACTACGCGAGGTCGGTTTAAATATACTGGTTGATTTGGATTGGTGTTATGCAACAACGAGTCAAGCCACATTTTTCAATAATTGAGTTATCACAGTCATTGGAATCGCCAAAGTGTTATTCTATAATAAGCAAAAATGATTCAACCCGCAATTATAAGGGGGTTCCATCCACTGACGATAGTACATTCCATGATCTGCTAAACTATTTTGATATTCTTTACGAAACTAGCTGACTGGCTTGACCCATTATTGCATAACATCATCCAATTAAACTTCACTAAATGCACCTTGAATGTCCGTAACTTTGTAATTGTCTGTTCCTGATGAGTTCACACATACAAACTAATTATAATAAAATTGATATGCACTAAAACCCAGTATATCTCCCTTTTACACTTTTATTTTTAGTTACCTCTCTAACCTGGTACCTGCCCAGGTGTCACAGAGTGAACTCCACAAGCACGCAGGTATTAAAAGTACATGAGACACCACTCAGAACCTAAGTCTTCATCTTTTCAAAAATAAATTATGTCTGAAGGCCCTGGGATTTTACTCATAAGGAAATCTTAACAAAATCTTTTATAAAACGGAGAAGAAAACTAGTTCACAAACAATGAGCTTTTGACTTAAGGCATAAGATGTCCGGAGGACTGCTCATTGCTAATATCCTATACAATAGGAAAAGGTGGGTCGAAAATCCATCAGAAAACAACTACTTTCCTGGCTAATGCCACGACCCAACTTTTCCTATTGAATAGGATATTAGCAATGAGCAGTCCTCCGGACATCTTATGCCTCAACTCAAAATCTTTTATTTACCAAAATTCTGTTTTCTTTTAAATTTCTTTTTGAACAAAAATCCTCCCAGAGTCGAAGCCGTTTCCAACCGAGATGGCTAACCCTAGTGTGATGCGCCTGCTGAGTTGAAAAAAAAAATTGTTGGAGACGAGATTTGAACTAGGAGCTCAGTCCACTAACCCACCATGGGTTACAAAAATAGTTCTGTAGACTGGCAATTCAACTAAGTTAGTAGTGTTTTTACGTACCTTGATTCCCTAATATTTGAAGAATGGTCATCTGGACAAGCTAGCCGGTAGTACATACATAGTACATACTAACACTACTCAATCGTACACATTTCGTTCGTTTAAAAGTGAGTAACGTCTGACGGCCCTGGGATCTTGCTCTATAAGGAGCTAATCCTCTCCACAGCTCTTCTGAAATATTAAATTGGGAACTTAACATTAAATCTGAAACGAAAAGTTTTCAATGTTGTCAATACCTATTCCCAACTTTTATCTATGCACTACTCCAATTAGTTTCAAGTTGAAGTTTGAATTCCTGAAATTCTTATCTGCAAAAACTGATCTGCGTATCCGTGTTTTGTGTATTCCCTCTTTTAACTAATTGAGTCGAGTGAGAAATGGCTAAGAATTTTAATAATTTCCCATAAGAATATATCAATTTTCACTTTGTTTTTTTGTATAGAATTTGATGCTCAGTCAGTATTTGTATTGCCAGTGTAAATTAAATAGTATGAGTAAATAGAATATTCAAATGAAAAAGAATTTTTATTTACTTTTTTGTCATTCGACGATTGTATTGTTGTTGCATATCTCGGTAGTCTCATTTAGCGAAGGAAAATTTTATAGATGCCGTGTAAGTTAAATACTTAGATGCAGTGTTTTGTTTGCAAGTGATATGCTTGTTGATCATTTCATAATTTCCCATTTCCAAATAACGGTGCTATCTGTTAGGTATGACAGTAAACCATCATTGTATGATGAGTATAACGGGAAAAAATCACCTGAAATAAACGTTGATTGGCCGTATTCATCGTGAATTTACTGTTTTTACTATTACAGATTAATGAAAACGACGTTATATCACAGATGATATGTGGAAAATGCTCTCGCATTTCTATCAGGATGTTCCAGTTCCGGAAAGCTTCTCAGAAACATGATAGGTATCTCAAGGTAAGAAATATACTTATTCGTATCACGCGATTCACTTAGGATTTTTGTACAAATATAAAATCCAAACGAGTTCAAAAGAGAATAAAAATTAGTAAATGAGTTAGGTCCATAGTTTTTTTGCTGAGTTGAAGTAAATTTTTTATAGAGACTCCACTGATTCTCTGATACCTCAGGGTTACTCACTAAAACCTACATATCTCTGTAGGCCAGTCAGGTTGATGCCCCCGGTGACACATAGTCCTATTGGCCCATTGAATCAGGCCTGTATAATGTACTGTCACAGTACCCAATACAGTTCTTTCGTACCTTGTACGAGTTTGTACAAGTTTTTTACTGGGCGGGACCTGTATAGTTCTGGATCGCTAGATGGCTGCCCGAAAATTTCGGTCTAGTGTCTCAGAACAGCATAGTATGTGTGTCACTATTTCTGTATCCTTACCGTATAGTCTGCAGGTCAGGTCTCCATTGTACAGTCCCATTCTGTTGAGGTGTCCCTTCACTGGTGCAGGAGTCCCATAACGGTTCTCATCTGGCTCATGTTCATCGCTAACAGGTCTGCCGTTATTTTATGGCACTGTCCTTTGATGAATTCTTTCCCATGTTTTTTACAGACGCTCTTATTGTAATATTTGGTACTCCTATTGTCTGCCCTTGGTGTGGGGAATTTTCCGAACCTTTTCTCGGAGTTCGTCTGCTTTCTCATTGCCTGCAACTCCCTGGGGTCCTGGGACACATATCAGTTTGACGTGATTCCGGTCTGAGAACTGAGAGTGCAGGCCTCTCAGTTCTTCTTTGCAGTCCCATACCAGTTTAGACGCCACTTCCTTGTTGCACAACTTAACAGCCGCTTGAATGTCTGAGAGGATCTTGATGTGCGCGTTACGGTTCTCCTATTGTTCTCCTTCGCGCATTGGAGAATGGCGCACACCTCTGCCGGAAAGAAAAAGGTATGTTTGATCAGTGAGAAGCTGATTCCCACTCCTGAGCCCACTCCTTCTGTGTACCAGATTTTCTCATGTAGAGTGTCCTTGAGCTGCGAGCCGTCCCACTCAGTTCTGTCTGGTATCAGCTCCCTGAATTGGTTATTGAAGCAGTACCGTTTCGGAATGTGGTCCATTCTCATTCCCAGCACGTCCACTATCATAATGCTAACGATGCTCATGTGTCCAACGGACAAGTTTGGTGTGTTCTGCAGTCTAGATGCCCCAAGCCTTTCTTCCCCCTACACCACTAGGTGGAGACGAGGCAGTCCCAGGAGTGTCTCCATGGCTGCAGTTAGTGATGATTCAATTGCCCCTGTGATTCCAAGACAGTCAGGTCTTAGTTCCATAGTACAAAGAAATAAGAACAAATTATACCAATAATGATACACTTAAAAAGAGCCACGTATTACCCGACTATAAATGGTTCATTTTCATTATGGTTAAGGGTATACTCGACAATAGCCACAAGTCAACTGAGAATAAATTTTTAATCTGTAGAGAGATAATGAAATACATTTAGATCGCGTAGGAATAGAAGTGTTGTGGAATATTTCTTCAATATCAAGGGGGAATTTTAGCATTCCATTTTCAAATTTGCTTTTAGAATTGGCAAATTCTTTGATGGAAAACCACCAACAGGCAACCAAATGTGGCGAAGTATAATAATTTTGTGAGTAGGTTAGGTTAGGTTTGAACGTGAGTGGTCCCGTATCAGGCCCTCCACTGCGGCCAATGGCCTATTGTGGCTCACCCTATGGTTATATTTCTCTTAGTATATCCAATCTCTTAACGAAATTGAGGAATGTATTGGGAGAACTTTACCAGGTTCTCTGGCCTTACTGTCGTATCGCCAAATATTGAGAATCTGGTTCTGGCCGCGACAGGACATGAACACAGAATGTGTTTAGCCGTTTCATCATCCTCCATGCATAGCCGGCACTCTGCATATTGTGCAAGTCCGATTTTATGCATGTGATGTTTGAGTTTGCATTGGCCAGTTCTAGCAGTTTGTCAGAGTCCTGTTTTTTCCTTGTACAAGCAATAAATGCTTTGGAATGGTCTAGGCCCGGTAGACTACGCGAGTCTTTTATTGTCTGCCCAAGCTGTTATGACATTCTTGTCAGTGCTATATGCTAAACCGATTACTTTGTTTGCCCCCCCTCCCTTTTTTTCTAGTGCGTCCGCTACTTCGCTTCCTTCTAGTCCTGTGTGACCTGGTATCCAGACTAGGGTAACGTTGTTGTGTTGCGCCAATCGGTTTAAGGTGTCTCTGCAGTTCCATACTGCTCTAGATTTGAAGCAACTGGATTCAAGCGCTTTCAGTGCTGCTTGACTATCTGAAAATATTTTTATTCTTCTTCGTGTGTGGTGTCGATTTTCCAGCTCTCTTGCACATATTCCAATGGCATATCGTTTACCCATACTGAATGAGCGTTTCACTACTGGGTTCATTCCATATATTCTGGCTCCGACGCCTTCCAGAGTTTTGGAACCAACGTTCATTTGCCCTACATAGGTTGGTTTCATTCCGGACCCAGTCTTCTCTTTCGGTAAAGACCACAGTGTAGGACGTGTGAAGGTTGATAGTTTTAGGCATGATGTCTGAGGTTCAATATAGAATGTTGTGAGCTATTATGCCCTCCAGCATGTTGCTGCCTTTCATGACACATGCCTGCGGTAGACTAATGGCCGCTTGGTAGATTCTATATGTTACCCATCTTGCCTTTCTCTCCAGAGCTATATGGAGAGGAAGTAATCCAAGGGGTGCTTCCATTGCTGCAGTTGGCGTGGAGCGAATGCTTCCAGTAATCACCAGGCACGCTTGTCTCTGTAGTTCGTTAAGTTTAGCAAGGGCCATTTTTTGATGGCCCTTGCTCCACCAGACTACAGAGCCATGCGTGATCATTGGACGTATGACGGTCACGTACAACCAATATACGTGTTTTGGTGACATGCTCCATGTCTTGCCACTATTCTACGGTATGTCCATAATGATAGTCCATAATGATAGTCCATAATGATAGGCTAGCCTTTCGGATAGTCTTTTCCAAGTGCGAGTTCCAATTTAGCTGTTTATCTAGGGTTATTCCCAGATATTTTGCTTCACTCGCAAAAGGAATTGTTACACCATTGATGGAAGGAGGTGATAAATGTTCCAGCTTCCTTTTCCTGGTGAATGGTACTATTACCATTTTGTGGTGGTTAATGGACATTTCCTCCCTCTCACGCCATTTATATAATATGGTATCCAATATATCCTGAAGGACGTTGGAGATCGTCTCTTCGGATTTATTGTTTATTACTAGGATCAGATTGTTAGCATATGCTTGCAGATCAACCTCCCAGAGCTAGAGAATGGCCAGCAGATCATCCACCAGCAGTGACCATAACAGAGGGGAGAGGACCCCTCTGGGGACAGCCCCTGGCTGGCTTGAAGCTGACACTTTCCCCCTGTAGAGAGGTCGTTATAGTTCTGTTGTGAAGCATAGTTCTTGTCCAGTAACATAGTATCGGTTCAATTCCTCTAGAGACCGTGGCCTCATATAGGGAGTGAGGTAGTGCGTTGTTAAATGCTCCTTCTATGTCCAAGAATGCAGCGACTGCTACCTCCTGGTGTTCCAGGGCTTCGCTTATTCCTGAGACAAGGTTATCGAGGGCAGGTTCTATTGATTTGCCAGCCTAGTAGGCCTACTGGTGAACATTGAGGGGGTGCTTTGTTAGTGCCCCACACCTTATGTGCTCATCCAGTATTTTTTCCATGCTTTTCAACAGAAAGGATGTCAGACTAATAGGCCTGAGCGATTTTGGGTGTGGGTCATTCCGACCCACCTTAGGAATATAGATCGCACCCTAGTCGCCGTCCAGTTTGATGGAATATAGTTCCAAGCTAAACTGGCTCTAAAGGACGGGTATAACAGGTATGAAATGTTCCTGTCCGATTTGTAACAGAACTGGATCTGTGCCATTCTCTCCTGGCGATTTGTATGGGTGCAATGAGTTAACCGCCAATCTCATCGCCTGTAGTGTAATTATTTTGTTGACAATTACCCAGTCATCTCTGTGAGGTCGTTTTATCCGGTCTATATTTGTGACTGGAGATTGAATGTCCAGAATCAGGCTGCCTGGGAAGTGGTTATTCGCTAATAGCTCTAGTGTTTCTTTCCTGGAGGCCGTAAAGGAGCCGTCTGGACGTTTTAGCGATCCCTGCTCCTGTGTCTGCTCCCTGGATAGAATCTTGTGGATACGGGTCCCGCTTGATGTGTTGGACACATTTTCGAAGAATCGTTCTCATGATTCTCGTTATGCTTTATGAGTAGTAATGTTTTATTCTGTCCCAACCGGAACGACATAAACTTACGTAGAAAGTTGAGCGCGAGGAATTTTGTGGAGAGTAATTACACTCGGAAAGGCTGGCCGTGGCCGCTTTTGATCATATGTTTTGAGAAACCTGGTTCAGTCGTGGCTGTTTTCGTCTATGGATTGTGGGAGAGGTAATTTTCGTGACTGTTTTTGTCGATCACGATTACATTATAAAGGAAGAAAGTACTTGTCATATGATTGGGAAAAATTTATGTATATTGAGAGACTACTTCTGAAACGTTATTCAATAGAATTGAAAAAACCTTAGAATAAACATAGAGTATCAAATGATTATTTGGAGTCCTTGGCAACTAAGAAACATCGTTTCAATATATTTGCCAGTACTACTAGCTTATTGAGCAGTATGATTAAAAAGAGTATTTACTTGTACTTCAAGTAAGAGCTTTTACTTCCTAGTATTTTGTAGAGTGTAATATTTTACATGAAATAAATTCTTCAATTCGAACTATTGACTAAGGTTGAAGAATAAACTAGTAGTAAATACTAGGACGTGTCCAACCCCAAATTGGTTGATTGTTGATTGTTCTTGAAAATATCTAAATTTTCGTTACATTTGATAAAGCTGCTCCCCTCATCTCAATATGATTTCCTAAGAACTCTCTATCTATCCATTCAACATTGTTTGCATTGAAGCTAAAAGTACAGTAAAGGTGAAAGTACAGTACAAATGTAGGAAATACTAGACAACATTAGTAATTTTTGTTGAAATGGCAATTTCCGTAGATGTTATATTCATACAGTGTTAACATCAACTTTATCATGTGTGTATATGTTTGTCAGTTTTGAAAATAGTAACGATATACTTTGTTTTGTCGTGTCAATATATGAATATACGTTTCTGGAAGTTTATGAACGTTTTATTCTGTACAATAATAGTTATTATTGGAAAAACCACGCTCTGTCAACAGATTATGGGCCCAGTCTGAATCTAATCTGGAAATTTGTGGTATAGTCAATTTTGTTTTAATAATTGATCAAATAATGACTGACGACGAGAAGTATAAGATTCCCCTTTTCGACGGAATGAGTTATGATATTGGCGATTCAGAGTAGAAATCATGTTGGATGAAAAAGATCTACTCAAGTATGTGGAAGAACTGCTGGAACTTCATACAATCAGTCAAGATGACACCACAGCCGAACGAAAGCAGAAAGAGATTAGGAATGCTCAAGAAGAGAAGAACGACAAGAGATGCAAATCACTAATCATACAGAAAATTGCTGACAGCCATCTAGAGTATGCAAAAGGAAAAGGAACGGCCTATTGTGTCTGGAAGGAGTTGCAGAATACCTTCGAAAGAAATGGAGTTGCCAGTCAATTGCGACTCAGGAAAGTTTTTTTTAACGATGAAATTCTATTCTGCATCGGACACAATGGAATCTCAGTTCTTGAAGTTCGACAAAATGATTCGAGAACTGAAGTCAACCGGAGCCACATTGGAGGAAACCGATATTGTTTGTCACCTACTTCTTACCATGCCTCCTGAATATGATGTAGTCGTAACTGCAATCGAAACTCTATCCACTAATCAATTGACAGTTGTTTTTGTCAAGAATATACTTTTGAATGAGCAATCTAAACGCCATACCCAAGGGCGGAATAAAATGAAGACTGAACTCCAACCAACAACAGCCTTTGCAACAAACTCAGGACGAGATGCACGTCCGAAATCTCAGAAATTTTCTAGAAATCATTCAAGGAACTCGTATTCTAAAGGAAATGTTAGTTTTCCTTTCAAATGCTATAACTGTGGAGACCTCGGCCATAAAAGGGTAGACTGCTCGAAATGAAAAACCTCCAGACCTGAAGAACAAAGAAGAGTGAATTCAGCGGTTGCAGATGAGAAAGAACAGAGCTATTGTTTTCCCGTTGTGAATCACCAGAAAACAGGAAAACTTGCCTGGTATCTTGACTCAGGAGTCACCGAGCATCTAGTAAATGATGAGTCTCTATTGACGAATGTCAAGAAGTTGGAAAAACCAGTCATAATCAAAGTAGCTAAGTCAGGCGAACATCTTAGTGCCGAAAGAAAAGGAGAAGTTCCTGTGAAGTTGATGGTTAATGGAAATGCAATCCCTGTTAAAATTTTGGATGTTTTACTCGTACCAAACTTGGAACTCAATATACTCTCTGTGAGGAAGCTGGAAATGAACGGATTCAAAATCATTTTTGAAACCGGAAGAGCAACAATTTTCAAACAAAATAAGGAGGTTGCTGTAGCTTACCGGAACGACAAACCTTATGAATTGCAATTTCTCAATGATGATCCAAATGAAAATGCATGTTATGTGACAGACAACAACAAGTTATGGCATGAACATCTTGGTCTCATCAGTAAAAGCAGTATGGAAAAGTTGGAAAATCAAATAAGTGGCTTGAATATGAACTCAAAAACCACGGAATGAGAAACATGCGAGACGTGCATGGAAGGCAAGCTTACCAAATTACCTCATAATCAACAGAGAGTGCGTGCCAAACGACCTCTCCAGCTCGTAAAAGTGACAGTTTTGGACCTATCACTCCAGAGTCCTATGACGGAAAAAATACGTTCTTACCTTCATCGATGATTTTACTCATTTCGCGGTGGTTTATCTACTAGCAGCAACGTCGGAAACTTTCCATTATTTCAAGTTGTACGAAGCAATGACGACGGCTCACTTCAATTGCAAACTAAGTCGCTTCAGGTGTGATAACGGTGGAGAGTACATCTCAACAGAATTGAGAAATCGTTTCGAGAAGAATGGAATACAGTTTGAGTTCACTGTCGTAATATACCTCAGCAAAACGGAGTCGCTGAACGAATGAACCGTACCATCATTGAAAAAGCCAGGTGTATGTTGTTGAGCTCTGGTTTACAGAAGCGGTTCTGGTCCGAAGCAGTCTCAGCTGCAGTTTATTTGATCAACAGAAGTCCAACAACAGCTTTGAAAAGTGACTTACCTGCTATCCTATGATATGGAGAAAAACCAAACTTCAATAAACTCATAAACTCATGTCCCAAAAGAATTAGTGATACAAAAGTTTGATTCACGATCCGAAAAGTGTATCATGGTTGGTTACTGTATAAATGGATACCGTCTGTGGTCTCCTCATGATAGAAAAATAATTTTTGGTCGAGATGTAGTATTCGACGAAACTAAATTCATTAATTCTGAAATGTATGGAGACTGGAACAGTGAAACGGACGAGCATGAAAATTCGATGAAAGAACCAGTCAATGAAGGCGGAGTTGCAAGCGAAAATATGGAAAATTCAGGTGCTACTACAGAAGATGACGAGGAAAGGAATGAAGCTCCCGGGCAGTCATGTCGGTGTAGCGGAAGAGTGTCACGTCCCCCGAAGTATCTAGATGACTATGTTGTTTATGCGTTGAATGCAGAAACTTACCTTGACAATGTACCAGAAACCTTTGAAGACATCGAAAACAGGGAAGACAGGGGCGCTATGGAAAAAATGATCATAGTCCTGCGTTGATTGGGTACGCAGATTCAGACTGGGCTGATGATCACGATCGTAAATCAACTACTGGATATGTTTTTAAATTTACGGTTTAACGGTATCTTGGTTAACTAAAAAACAGACTACTGTTGCGTTATCGTCGACCTAGGCAGAATATGTTGCTCTCGCTAGTGCATCAACAGAACTAGTTTAGTTGAAAAATTTACTTGGTGTTTTTGGCATTAATATGGAAAATCCGGTTATTTTGTACGAGGAATCAATCTTGCATTCATTTGTGAAAAAATGGGCACATCGAAGATTGAAACACATCGATGTTAAATATAATTATGTTAGGGATTTGTACAACCAGCGTATTTTGGAATCTATTTTCATTCCGTCTAATGAACAAAAAGCAGATATCTTCTCGAAAGCTTTAAGTGGGGAACATTTCCTAAAACTACGTTCTTACTTGGGACTTCATTTTTATCTATAAAGAGCTAATCAGATAATGTTCAGGTGGGTATTTCTGATAACCATGAGAAAATTGAGGCGAGTGTTGAAATGGCAATTTCCGTAGATGTTATTCTAGTCAACATACAGTATTAACATCAACTTTATCTGTATATCTGTATATGTTTGTCAGTTTTGAAAATAGTAACGATATACTTTGTCTTGTCGTGTCAATATATGAATATACGTTTCTGGAAGTTTATGAACGTTTTATTCTGTACAATAATAGTTATTATTGGAAAACCACGCTCTGCCAACATTTTCTGCAGTATTAACTTCTATATATCGATTGAAATAAAGCAAAGTATAAAGTAATTGCTCCTAGTTCTTATTTAAGTGTTATTTTAAGAATTTTGTGGAGTAAATACTTTCATTTTTCAAGTGAAAACTACAACATGGAGCATTAACTTGAAGTACAAGCAAATACTCTTTATAATCATACCGCCCAATGTCTGTGTGCCATAGCCACTAAGCGTCTTTGTCTGTTTGCTGCCATTCCTATTCCCCTAGTTTTTGATCGTCGTATAACTTTGTGTGTTTGAGTCTGGATATGTAATCTTGTTTTATTATGGTACTATTGTGGTGTTAATTGAAATATATTTGTTGTTTCAGAAGCAATATAAGAAAATGTTCAAAACATCGACTGTTGAACATGCTAATCCTAACACCGGTCTAAGAGTTGAAAAGGAAAAGGAAGTGGAATCAAAGATGGAAACCAAAGAAGCTAATGAACCAATCCAGAAATTTCATCAGACTGTTAGAGATCTCTTGAAAATGTACCCCAGACTAAAACTACCCTCGATTTGTTTGCAGTATAATATTGAACCGTGCGTTATGGTAGAAAAGGAAACGGTAGAAAATTTTCCAAAGAAAAACATGAATAGGGGACAAGAATGTGTTAGTTTGTCAGAACCCGAAAACAGAATGACTGAAAATAGTACTTCTACCGCAATTGATCCGTCGCTCATATCTGCATTGTCCAATATGAATGCTGAAAAAAATTGTGAGATTGATAACTACAATGAGGAACTCATTCAGAAACAATCTACGCTTAATCTCTCAGAAAATGAAGACGAACATGTAAATGAGGGTGATTCTTTTGCCGAAGATGAATCGGATGGTATTGAGAAAATCACTATCAAACCTAAGAAGAGAAGCCTTGATGACAGTGTTACTATTTTGGATGCTGATACAAAGAATTTTTCATCATTAGAACCATTGCCTAAGAAAAGTCCAACATGTCAATCCACAAAGCAATTATACCCGGACCAACCTGTACCTTCGTTCTTATGTAGTATTTGTAAATCGGTCCATGATAATGTTAGAGAATTGAAACGGCATCAATCCAAGCACTTACGTTGTCAGTTCTGCAAATCGAAGTTCAAAACAATTGGCTTGAAGAAGGCACACATACAGAATTTGTGTGCGATCAAGAAAACGATGAACTGTTCACCATCAGTCCAACTAGAGAGAATTGAGTTAGATCTGAGAATGAGAACCAAATTTCCGGAAGCTTTTATTGGCTTTCCCTTGATATCAGGACTGCAATTGAATCCTAGTTCAACTGAGGTGATCTTAGGAGGTAAACCACCAGGAAACTATAAATCAGAAGACGAGATTCCAGGAGACAAGATATCAGGAAAGCAGACACCAGAAAAAGATAAGAGAGTCGTTGGTTGCATTGGTGAATGTGAAGATACTAACAATGATATTGTAGAAACTTTGTCAGATGACGATATCAGCTTATCCACTAGATTAGAAATGTATAAACGTGAAAAAGCAAGAGTGTGTGAACGTGAAAAAGAAATAGTGTGTAAACGTGAGAAAGAAATAGTACCAGTTGCAAACATCACACAGAGGATATTCAATAGTGAAATTTCCTCAACAAATTCACTAATTCTTACCAATTATCCAGCCACTTCAACCACTCCTCCCGTCATGTCGCCCACCTCTCCAGTCATTTTGAATGATTCTTTGATGATTTCTACTACTCCTCCTGTCGTTTCTACCACACCTCCAGTAATTTCTGCCATTTCTCCAGTTATTTCAACCACTCCTCCAGTCATTTATACCACCCCTCCAGTCGTTTCAACCACTCCTGTCAAGTGGCCCACTTCTCCAGTCATTTTGAACAGTTCTTTGATGATGTCTACTACTCCTGTCATTTCTACGAGACCTCCAGTAATTTCTACTACATCTACAGTAATTTCTACCACTCCTCCAGTTATTTCAACCACTCCTCCAGTCATTTCTACCACTCCTCCAGTCATTTCAACCACTCCTCCCGTCATTTTAAACAGTTCTTTAATGGTTTCCACTTCTCCCGTTATTTCTACCACACGTCCAGTAATTTCTACCACACCTCCAGTAATTTCTACCATTCCTCCAGTTATTTCAACCAGTCCTCCGGTCATTACTACTAATCCTCCAGTTATTTCAACCACTCCTCCCGTCATGTCGCACACTTCTCCAGTCATTTTAAACAGTTCTTTGATGGTTTCTACTACTTCTCCCGTCATTTCTACCATTTCTCCAGTCATTTCTACCACCCCTCCAGTCATTTCTACCTCTCCTCCAGTCATTTCTACCGCCCCTTCAGTCATTTCTACCACCGCACCAGTTATTTCGACCGACCGCGTTCTTCCAGTCATTTCACCCACTTCTTCAGTCACTTCGAGAGCCTCTGAAGATAGTCTTAGTTCTGCGCTACTAAAACCTGAAATGAAAATAAGAAATAGTAATGTTTTAGATACAATCGACTTGAAACTTTCGGAAATGAATCTTTTCAAAGAACTGCTAACCAAAAATACAGCATTTAAAATAAGGAAGGAAGAATCCTCCCAGACAGACTTGCCTTGTAGCAAATCAATATCTTTATGTAAAAACGGTCAACCGAAGGAGTTTAAGAATTTGAAAAACTTGTTGTTCTCGTATAAAATACCGATACTTAGCACAAAAGGGAACTTTCGAGTTCGATATGATTATAAACCTAGAAATGTTAAGCCAAAGCGTAAGAGAAATAAACTACTTTGGCTCTGGAACGATCTGACTCCTATCGATGTGAAGGTAACGCACGGATCTAGTAACAATCAAGGCGTAGATCGAGACAAATTTCCTGTAATTACTCCTGCAGTTACGACTCCAAATATTTCATCTCCAGGATTAACTAGTACCACAACCACGATAAATACATTCAATCCTTCCTGCTGCTCAGTACCAAATCAACAAACGTACAACAGCAACAACGCTTTCGCAACCCCTGTAAACTCCTCCACTGGCTCATCCAATGTTCGTGTTTATACACCCTCGAATTTTGGAATTGTCAGGGAGGCTTCGGGCCCCAAATACGTACTTGTAGGGAAGAATACAGTTGAACAGCAATCAAAGACCAACACTGCGAATTCATTCACTGCATCTAAGGTTCGAACGTATCCTCGGAGCGTTAAGGTGTCTTCTTCTGTACTATCGAACTTTGGCGTCGCCAATAAGGTTGCGGTTGACAAAGATCCAACACATGTTCTCCCAGGAGCGAATATGGCTGGGCTGCAAACAACGCCCATATCCTATCCTAATGTTAACTCATTCCGTATCCCGAATATGGCGGTTGCCAAGACGACTCCTGTGGTCAGTCAAAATTCCATAAATAATGCTCGAAATATTAGTAACTCCCATCCGATTATGTATAATCTGAAGAATACTATATTGCTCCAAAATAAAGTGCTTACTCCTGTGCCCAGTTTGCCCATTTCAACTGCATCTGTTCCCAAGGAAGCTGGTCCAGTTTTTGGCAGCATCAGAGTAAAAAGTATGTGGGAATTGAAGTGATAATGTAATTTAGTTATTGACTGATCTTTACTTGCAAATTTTGTTGCAAGAATTATAATTGTGATACATGTGAACAAATTATTAAATGATTGTTGTGTTTGTAGTTGACTTTTGTGTTACCCAGTATTTTTGTTAGTTGCATGAAAAACTGGAATGAAAAATATCGAGAACCTGGGAATTCTTACACTTTTTTGCGCTTTGCTGGGTTCTCAGTTAGGATAGAACGATAACACGTAAACTTCGCGGTCTTCTAGAAATCTAATTTTCCACAAGGCTAAAAATACATGAACAAGAAACCTCCTTATAGACTGTAGTCTGGTGAAGCAAGGGCTATGAAAAAATGGCCCTTGCTAAACTTAACGGACTACAGAGACAAACGTGCCTGGCGATTACTGGAAGCATTCGCTCCACGTCAACGGCAGCAATGGAAGCCCTCTTCGGATTACTTCCTCTCCATATAGTTCTGGAGAGAGGCAAGATGGGCAACAAACAGACTCTACCAAGCGCCATTTGTCGAGAGTCAGCAGCATGCTGGAGGGCATAATAACTCACAACATTCTAGAAATGCCCTCAGACATGCCATCAACATTCACAAGTCCTACACTGTGGTCTTTCCCGAAATAGAAGACTGGGTCCGGAATGAAACCGACCTATGTACGGCAAATGAACGTTGATTTTCCAATGGTTCCAAAACTCTGGAAGGCGTCGGAGCCGGAATATATAGGATAAACCTCCGAGCAATAAAAGATATAGAGAGGGCTTTTCTATCTCTTTCTCGAAAGCAACATACCCGACGTTGTTTATAAACATCAATGCCCGAGTCGTGTTTGTACTCGTTCATAAGGTTGGAATTCCGTATTATATTCACTGTTAAATTGGCGATTCTCAAATGTCGACTACCATATGTCGCATGCGACAAAATATGTCCATCACCTTTTTTAAATATGCATTGAAAAGAGATGGAGATATTTTGTCGCATGCGGCGTAGGCTAGTAGACATTTGAGAATCGCATCCCGTTTGTTTACATCAGTTTACGACTTATTTATCGCTTTGTCAAATCAAACCATGGGCGTCGCAGCGAGGTAATCATGGCATAAACCATATTTAATTGGCATTCCGTATCGACCTCTTTAGTTGAGTTAACTTTCAATGAATGTGCTCATTTTTATCCTGATTTTGAGGCAAAAATACACTATTTATTGAAATACCTGTAAAAAGCTTTGTTACTATGTAGTCAATTTCAAATCATGAGCCATTAGCTATTATGGACTCAATCTGATGGGTACTGGATCATCACAGATATTATCACATAAGTAATCGGTTCTACAGAAGTTTTAGATGTTTCCAATTGAATAAAATTTTGTAAACATGAAATATCACATATATATCAACATGAACAATCGATCTGGAATGTTTTCAGTGGCGTAGTGCTTCCGGTTGAACCGGATGTGGACACAAACTTCTTTATTGTAAATGGAAAACTGAATCATCGCAAGTTTAAAATCTTATCAAAGGGTAGAGCACTATTTTTAATCTTTTGAGAGAGCCCATCCTCCCAGTTCCAGGGGTTCTAGAGTTAAAGAGCTACTAAGGCATTTACTACACTTTGGATGAGTATTTCAATGATACAGTTTCAACAGAAATGTGTATTATAGTTTATGTGTGAATTCTTATGTGTATTATAATGCATGTATAGCATTATATATACAGTGCGACGCTAAATTATGGAACAAATTCATTATTTCTGAATATAAAGATATATCGGAAAAATCCTCGGACAGGTCGATTTTCTTTTCCGATGGGCCAATTTTTGAACCTCACCCAAAATATATAGGGTTATCCGCATTTGAGGAAAAGCGACTTTGGTGATATTTTTAAATGGGACACCCAGTATATTTGTCCATATTTGGTTAGGGATCACCAAAGTCAGTTTTACTCAATTGCGGATAACCCTATATATTTTGGGTGGAGTTCAAAAATTGGCCCATCGGAAAAGAAAATCGACCTGTCCGAGGATTTTTCCGGAAAATCTTTATATTCAGTAATAATGAATTTGTTCCATAATTTAGCGTCGCACTGTATAGTGTATACTATAGTTTACTGATGTGATTCAACAATTTGAATATTTTGACTTTTTTACTTCAGCACTTTCATTTATTTTTTCAGTATTTATGGCTTTATTCTATGCTTTGTCAGCAAGAATCTAATTCTTGGCACAATAGAGTATTTTTGGTTGACATTTTGACAATACACATGCTTTCCAACCAGGAATGTGGTCGTCTATAGATAAAAATATAATATGAATAAAAATTATCAGCACGCCGCCACTGGTTCTAAGCTTACATCCGAATATCATAACAATTACAAATCTCCCCCTTCGTACTCGGAGGTTACCCCTCATCATCAAACTATCACAAAGGATAGTGATATGCAGCTTTCATAACATTTTGTGTTGTGCATATAGAAATGGCACATTTATATTGTAAAGCGAAGTGGTCGTGGTGTTAGAGCATTTGGCTTCCACCCAGGCGGTCCGGGTTCGATCCCCGGCCGCGTGTCACTGAGCTGAAGTGGTTCGGATTCCACTTTTATTGAAACTGTAGGTCCCGGAGCTCTCTTGCTCACAAAAGCTCTGCTTTTGAGGGGTTTCCTCCAAAAACCTGGGAGTTTCGTAAAAACAAACAAAAAAATATCTTTCATTGCTCGGAGGCAATATCCAGTAGTGAAATGCTCATTCAGTATGGGTAAACTAGCTACGATATTTCAGGTAGAAGTATATGCCATTGAAATGTGTGCAAGGGAGCTGGAAAACAGACACCACAGACGAAAAACAATAAAAATATTTCCAGATAGTCAAGCAGCACTGATAGCGCTTGAATCTGCTTTAAATCTAGAGCAGTATGGAACTGCAGAGACACCTTAAACCGACTAGCGCAATGCAACAACGTTACCCTAGTCTGAATACCAGGTCACACAGGCCTAGATGGAAACGAAGTAGCGGGCGCCCTAGCACAATGGGGCCGAAACAACGTTCACTGGACCAGAACCGGTAATCGGTTTAGCATATAGCACTGCCAAGAATGTCATAACAGCTTGGGCAGACAATAAAAGACTCCAGTATTGGCGTAGTCTATTGGGCCTAGCTCATTCCAAAGCATTTACTGCTTGTACAAGGAAAAAACTCTGACAAACTGCTAGAACTCAGCAGAGCGCATCTCAGAGTTATAGTAGGTTTGCTTACTGGCCACTGCAAACTCAAACATCACATTCAGAAAATCAGACTTGCACATTCTGTGTATATGCCCTGTAGCAGCCAGAAGCAGATTCTCAGATACAACAGTAGGCCAGAAAACCTGGTAAATTGTTCTCCCAATACTTTTCTAAACTTCGTTAAGAGATTGGATATACTGGGAGAAATATAACCATAGGGTGAGCCACAATAGGCCATTGGCCGCAGTGGAGGGCCTGATACACGGGGCCACTCACGTTCAAACTTAACCTAACCTTATAAGGCGTTTTTCATTTAGGAGTGTGAAGCCCCAGAGCTCCAAGCCCCTGAGATCGGAAATTACTTTATCACTGACTTTTTCGCCAAAAAACTATGTATTCGCGTTTTGACTTTTGTCTAGCTGTGCTTCATGCACCAATAAAACGGGTGTTGATGAGGGGAAAGGGGAATATCAATCGGTGCTTGAAGCTCCACTTAAATGGAACGCATGGTCATACGCTCTGGGTAGCTCTGAGGAGCTCCTTACGTTAAATGGAAAGCAGCTATAGACTACAGGCCCACGGCAATTTTGGAGGGGTCATGAGACTAAACTAACAAGGAGGGTTTAATAAGCTCTAGCCAATCAGAATAATCCTGTAGCATCAATGCGTCATAGTGACGTACTTGGATATGAGTACAGAGTCGTACTCGATCCAAGCAACAAAACTGTCAGCAGTAACTCTCATATACCAAGAGCTAGTCCGTCACTGTCTATAGAGAACGGCGGCCATGACACGTCCAACTACGTCACATTTCGTCACAAATGTTCTTTCATCTCTTTCTATCAGTGTCCCCATTTTTCGACAAAAGATTCCTGTACACCATTTCTAAAGATTATTGAAAAATAATCAGAAAGGACCTACTATACTGAAGTCCAAGATTTTTTTTATTTTCCGCAAATTTTGGTTCTCAATTCAGGTGATTCATCGCAGTACAGCATTTGTATAAATGAATTTTTATAGTAGTAGTGTTTTTTCGTAACGCCTTACACATTTGCCGGTAAAGGGGTGAGGAGCCTCGCACGCAAATTCCTACACGGAAAAAATGGTCCAGGTAAAACGTTTTCCGGACTATTTTTCGATTGTGATAAGAAAATTAATATCTTCATCATATAAAAAAAAAATCCCTAGAAAATATGAGCATTCTGAACGCATGAACATGTAGCTATAATGTTTACATGCAACAACAAGTAGTTCGAACATTCGATTATTAACTTTTTATAATGTCGGGTCAACATTTTACTAGCACTGGAAAAGTGTATTTTTATATTTTATCTACTTTGGGTTTCTGAAAAGTATTTCCAATAGAACAGAAATTTGTGTTACAAGCATAATACAATAATTTATTTGCAATAGAACTTGGTGTTCCTACGGAAATGAAACGTGTTAACCTACTTGTTGATTTTCGACCAGTTCGGGATCACTCGGGAGTAACCGCCGCACCTGTTAGGGGATGTTCAATGAACACTGAAAAATGTTCATCAACGTTTTCGCAAAACAGGCGTCTTTACAATTCCAGCATTTGAGTTGAGTTATGTGGACGTATTTTACATCGTGTGCCGGAACTGTTATTACTGTTGTGAGTTGTGTGAATAGTGATAGTGAACCATGGCTTATTTATGTATAACATGTTCAGGAGATTTCTCCAAAAGACTGAACAATAGTTTTTCATTCTTTCAAGTGAAGTGTAGATTTGATTTCTTTTTCATTCAAGAATTGTTCTTGTTGATTCAATCGTCCGCACATTTTGTGTTCATCACATTCGCATGGTTTTTTCCTTCGAATTTTATAAGTACTGAAATATCGAAAGAGTCATTATTAATATAGTTTGATATATGTCATTGCTTCGTTGGTCCAACCGAACCATTCATCTCATTATTCTCATTGTGAATTTAAGAATTAAATGATTATATTGAAAATAAGGCTTTATAAAATACAAATGACCCTTCTTTGAAGAACTATAAATAACTGTAAACTGAGGGCAGGTAAATATTTTAATTGGGTCTGGTGTATCCTGATACCAAAGATGGAATGAAAGCTATTAAAGGTAAGACAATAATAAACTACCCAAAAGTGAGTCATTTGATAAACCAAAATAACTAAAACAATCTAAAAATTTTGCTGTAGTAGAATACTGTATAGTAGCAACTAATATACTTTTTTGTAGATTTACGTATATGAGTTATTTGAGAGTAATCATTCTTCATCAATGACTTTGTCACTAGTAGTTATCAAACTTATCACCTACTGCAAATAGAACGTAGATTGGGGCTAATCAAAATAAAAAGTTTGTTTTTACACGGAAAAAAATATTTAATAGTAGCAAGTAAAATTTTGCATACTATATGGGACAAGTACACGCTTTTTTAGCCACAAGAAAAATTAGATTCCTGAATTTGATCACTTGCTGTTATTGATGTAATTTCAGGAACGCAATGTAACCTAACGATATTATTTGCAATAGGTGCTCAGTTTGATAACAAGTAAATTTACCATTGATGAAGAATGATTTACTCTCAAATAACTCATATACTTGAATCTACTACAAAATATATTAGTTGCTACTATACAGTATTCTACATTTTTAGATTATTATAGTAATTTTAGTTTACTTGGCCTTATCAAATGACTAACTTACCTTTAATAGCTTTCTTCCCATCTTTGGTATCAGGATACAACAGACTCAATTGAAATATCCACTTGCCATCAGTTTAGAGTTATTAGTTCTTCAACGAAGGATCATTTGTTTTTTATAAAGCCTTAGTTTCAATACATTTATTTCATTGTTGATTTAAAATGATATGAAAGGTTTGGTTGCACCAAGGTAGCAATGATTCAGTTTATACAATTCAAAAACGGCTAATCAAAATAATATACAGTAAACCTCCAAATCATCCTTCTGATCAGTTATATAAAGAATCGCAGATGTTAGATATACGGCAAATATTCTTTCTCATGGTAACTTCTAGACAACATAAATATAAAAATCTGAAATACGTCCAACATAACCATAACAAGAAATAAATCAAATTATAATTCCTAGACCTGAAAAAAATACAATGCAAAGACCGTACTTATACTTAGCGCCAAAACTGTACACTGTTATACCCAACGAATATAAAAACATTATCTCAATTCATACATTTAAATCGAAAATAAAGCTATAAAGATTTTACAGAACCCTCGACAGCAAATTCATCAGTATGTGGATGTTTTGTACGCGTCTAGCGAATAGCAAAATTGCAAAGCGGGCAAAAGAGTTAGCAAACAAGTTGAATATGCACTGACCTTGATCCTTGTATAACGGCGTAGGTTGCAGCTGCAACTTCCAACTTCATACCAACTCCAGGCGGAGAAAGTTCTAATGGACTGTATCTTGAGCGGTTTTGCGGTTGCGTAAGCACAGAGCACGAAGCACAAAAAGCGGTTTAGCGTTCAGCGTGTAGAGCTGTCTAGCACACCTTGTCTCTTGACACTGTCTAGGTTTCACATGTAGTACCATGACGTTTTCTACGCGCAGGTGCTTGGTCAAAAATGGTGCGAAATTCAACTTGTGTAGTTTGATTGATATATTTACTTAATTAACAATTAATAATAAAAGTAAAATAGAATTCTTTCAATATCCAATGACAATACAGAACATAAAATGAGGGGAGATCAAACATTCTCCCGCCCGAAAATTATATAATAATTTTAATTAGAAATGTTGGGCATTGGCAATGGACATAACTTTACCAGAGCCCTCTTCAAAATACCTTGCTTTGTACGAACATTCGCTACGCGGGCTACACCATCTTCACCATGATATAATTTATCAATTCGACCTAGTGGCCATTTTAATGGTGAGGTCGTTTCATTTTTTATCAATACCATTGTATCCAGAGATACTGGAGGAGTAGCATCCAGCCATTTTCCCCTTTGCTGGAGAGTGTGGAGATATTCGTTTTTCCAACGTTTCCATATTTCTTGGTGGAAGCGCTGAATTAATTGAAATCTGTTCAATCTATTTAATTTTAGATGATTCAAGTCCGGATCGGGCAATGAACACAAAGGTTCCAAAGTCAAAAAGTGACCTGGTGTAATGACAGACAAATCAGAAGGATCTGTACTCATTGGGTAAAGTGGGCGAGAATTCAAAAGAGCCTCTATTTGTGTTAAAAGAGTATAGAACTCTTCATAGGTCATAATCTGTGATCCAACAACTCTATACATATGAGTCTTGACTGACTTTACGCCAGCTTCAGCAAGACCTGAAAAATGTGGTGAACCTGCTGGGTGAAACTTGAATTCAATACTCTCACAATCAGTAGCATGTTTGAAAAGTTCCAGAATCTGATTATTTGCTCCTATGAAATTTGAACCGCAATCACAATTGATTGTTGAGCATCTACCTCGTCGTGCAATGAATCTACGAAGTGCAGCAATGAATGCATCCGTTGTCAAATCAGATGCTAGTTCTAAATGAATAGCCTTCGTGGGAAAGCACACGAAAATACATATATAACCTTTAAACACCTTGGCACCGCGTAACTTTCCCATGGTTATATTGAAAGGACCTATATAATCGAGTCCAACGCATGAAAATGCCTTAATTTGGGAAACCCTTAAAGCAGGCAAATTTCCCATAGGAGGCTGATAAGGCTTGGGAGACAGTTTCCAGCATTTTTTGCAGTTTGATATAACGCCTCTTATAGCTCGTTTTGAGGAAAGTATCCAAAAATGCTGGGCTAATAAAAAATGCAAAGTTTGTACCCCTGGGTGCAGATAAACATTATGAAAATCTTCAATAATCAAATCAGTGATACGTGATTTCCGCGGTAAAATAATGGGATGTTTCCTGTCGTAGGTTAAACAGGAATTCTTAATACGACCGCCTACCCTCAATAAGTCTTCTTCGTCGATAAAGACGTTTAGCTTTCTAAAGGGTTTCGAGGCAGGCTTACACTTCTTCAAGTTAGAAAAATCTTCAGCAAAGTGCAATTGCTGAACAGTTTTAACAATCAAACAAAGATTTGTTCAAGTCAAAAATAGTGAAAGATCCTATTTTCTTTTCTTTAGGATAACGGCAGTTATGGATAAAACTTAACACATAACTGAATATTCGTTTGATTTTTGGGAGTGAAGACCATTTATCAACAATGGTATCAATGAAATTATTCGAATTGAACGAGATAAGCGTGAGTTTCCTTTCTTCTGACAATAATTCTGAAGTGCTGGGAAAAGTTACTTCATTTGTTTCAATGGGCCAACGATGATTATCAAGCGATAGCCATGGCGGACCATGAAACCAATCTCTATATTGAATTATTTCTGAAGGAAAAAGTCCACGGGTTGCACAATCGGCAATGTTATTTTCTGATGATATGTGAAACCAATTTGAAGGTGATATCCGGTTTTGAATATGCGTAACTCGGTTGCTTACAAATGACTTCCACCTATGCGGCGACGACTTTATCCAGCTCAAAACAATAGAACTGTCGGTATATGCGAATATTTCGGAAAATTTCAATCTATTTTCGTACGATTTTCGTACATTAGAAACTAAATTGGATAATAAAACAGCAGCGCATAATTCCAATCTAGAAAGTGAAATCGTTTTTAGAGGTGCTACTTTAGATTTAGAACAAACAAAATAAAGATTTCGAAAATTGTTAGCTGATTGTACCCTAAAATATATCACGCATACGTATGCTCTTTCACTAGCATCCGAAAAGGCGTGAATTTCAATATTCTTGTAATCATCGAATAATAATCGACGTGGAATTTGTAAATTGGATAATGAGCTGAGCTCCGATTTATATCGAAACCATTTTTCGCGTAATTCTTCGGGTGAAGATTCATCCCATTGAATCCCCAAACTCCAAAGGCGTTGCGTGAAAAGTTTGGCGTACACTGTGAGGGTGGTTAAAAACCCTATCGGATCAAAAATGCGAGCTATGTCTGAAAGTATAGCGCGTTTTGTTCATTCACGGTTGTCACAATCGATTGTATAATAAAATATGTCTGATGATGGCTGCCACTTCATGCCCAGAATTTTAACCGTGGAATCCGATTCAGTATCGAAAGAAATTCCTTGTGCACCTAAATGAGCATCAGGTAAGTCTTTCAGAAAAGATGGACAGTTTGATGTCCATTTACGCAACTCAAACTTGGCATTTTTAAGAATACCAATCAATTGATCGCGAATTGCTAAGGCTTCTTTTAATGATGAACACCCAGTAACAATATCGTCGACGTATATATCATTTTCCAAAACTTTGGCAGCAAGTGGAAATTTATTACGTTCGTCTCCGGCTATTTGAAGAATTGTTTTATTTGCCAAGTAGGGAGATGCAGAGAGACCGAAAACAAGACGTTTGAAGCGAAAATCTTCGATTTCGTCATCAGGGTGAAATCTCCAAAGTATTCGTTGGTAATGGCGATGCCTTTCTGATACCAGAATTTGCAAAAACATTTTACAAAGATCTGCTGTGAAGACAACAGAATGTATGCGAAAATTCAGGAGAATTGTTGTGATATCCTTTTGTAACTTAGGCCCTACCAACAGCGTGTCATTAAGTGAGATACCTTGACTATCTCTTGCTCCCGCGTCAGTGGATGTTTCGAATACATATAATTATTGAGAAAGACTCTAACTCCTGTTCTCAATAACCACATGATCTATTTTTACTTTCACTTCCCACTTTCACTTTTGTTATACTTTTTTAATACAAAATTTTAATGCTATTTAACTTACTAATACTGTATATAATTAAGTTTACCAGTACTATTATTATAATTCCTAATCATATCGCTTTCAAGAGTATTCTTTAGCGATTAGCTGTGTTTATTCAATCGAAATTTTATACCATGCGTTCTGTAATATTAATGTTAATGTTATGTATACAATTCTTGAATAAACATTCATTCATCATTCATACTATAAGAAAACGTACTTGCATATGGCATATACAGGCTAGCAAAATACACTACTCAAGAAAAACTGGAGAAAGAGATTGCGGTTTTATGACAATATTTTTTCGTGAACTATAAGTTGACGTGGAAAGAAGTATAAAACATTTTGACGGTTGTCTTAAACAAATCATTGACTCTGGCCATACCCTTACTGGATCACCCAGTAAAACCTGTTTCATAATTAAAAATTTCGGAACTTTTTGTTGAATCTGTTTGTATTCATCAGTATGAATGAATGAACAAGCAGGCAAGCTAATGTCTTTCCTCATTATGATCATAACAAATCCAAGTTATGCATAACATAATGTAGAATTAGAACCTTCTGAAAATTGAAAATAAAAGAGAATGAAGAAATGAAACAAGAATATGTAAATTTTCAATATTTTTATTGAAACAAAAGAGTTGTTCATTCTTTTGGAAAATTCTCCTGATTCTATTATACATAAAATGTCAATACTCTAGAAATGTTAGATCAAAATCCACATTCTACATACCAACAAATAAAATACATAAGTCAAACTAACACTATTCACACAACTCACAATAGTAACCCAGCAAGCACAAAAACATCTCAGAGATGTTAAAAGTAAGAGTTTTTGAGACATCAAACCTCCACTGCGATGTTCTGTTCATACATGAATAGAACATGTATGTAGGTGCAAATGTCCGCCGCACGTGGCTATTTTTTGGATGTTCCTGGGACATCACAAAAAGCGTTTCTTTTACGGTTTTTTCAAAGCCTATGTAAAGACACAACATAACATTTTCAAAGCTTTTCGCCTACATTAAATTACTGTATATACAACATTGTTTGAAATGTTCCTGAGTTACCACAAAATGCACTTTTATCTCGTTTTTTTGTCATTGATTGTACAAATCGACCATAGTCAAAATATGAAGAGAACTCTGGGGCGATTTAAAGACGAATAATCGATATAACTCATTTTAATAGGAACAAAAAAACACACATACAAATGTAAACCTAAAATATTTTCTGTTTATACAAATTGAACAACTTTTCAAAAATGTAAATATCACTCTAACACTGGTTGTTGTCTGGTTCAACTGAATTAAAACAAAACTGTGAATACACTGTCAATAATACAGTGTCCTTGACTAATCACTTCACATAGATAAGGTATACATAATGATTATGATGATGAACCGGTATATGTTTTTGAGGTTATTTATTTTCTGAATATCGACAATTCATTCCTTACTTTGCAGTCTGTGTTCAACTTGATTACTAAATATAATATTTTGTCTTGACAAAACGTTTTACTCCTTTCTAAAACGACTACTTTTACAAAAAACAAAATGGGATAGATTAAGTGAAAACTAGAAACGACACTCTCCGTCAACTCAAACATCATTGTGATCACATGATCACATTTGCGATTGCGCGAACGCTAGATATATTCTCGGTAAACGTCTCAAGGGTGAACAATGTTACGCCAAGTGAAAACATCCACAAGATAACATTTTGTGCACATCTCCGATATATTCCTGTAGGCATTTAAAAAAACGCCACAGAAGAACAAAAACAGAACATTGAATATCCTTCAGGGACCTCTTTGTGAAGTACATATTACGTCTCAAAGAAACATCGGCGTGACTACATTTTTTAAACATCTCAAAACCTCCCAGAGATGTTTGTGCTCGCTGGGAATAGTAGTAAAATACAGGCACACGATGTAACACGTCCACATACAACTAATAACTCAAATGCTGGAATTGGAATGAGGCCAGTTTTGCGAAAACGTTGATGATCAGTGCAACGGTTACTACTGATTGATCCCGAACTGGTCGCATACCAACAAGTAGGTGAACAGTTTAATTATTGTAGGAACATCTAGCTCTACTGCAAATAAACTGCTGTGTTATGTCTGTAACACGAGTCTCTGTTGTTATGATATACTTTTCAGAAACACAAAGTAGATAAATATGAATATACACTTTTCCAGCGCTAGTAAAATGTTGACCTGACATTATACAAAGTGAATTATCTAATGTTCAAAGCACTTGCTGTATGCACAGAGAAAAAGGAATGTTTGAATCTAGTATTTCGATTTATTTGAAAAATTCACTCAAACATTATTATATTGGATAAAATAAATCGGTTTATTTCACCCAAGTAATAGGTTTATTTGAATGTATTCATGAAAATTACTTAAATCAATGCAAATATTTGATAAAGTCAAACGTGTCTCACTTGAGATAAATATATCCTGCGCATTTATTATGAAACACCCTGGATATAAACCAATAAAATGCCATAATTTTTTTCATTCAAACCAATGAGAAAAGGACTTTTCGAAAACACTGTCTCCAGCCCCGTGGTATTTTCAAATCGGTGTTTGTCATCTTCCTTATTATTTTTACGTTTCCATAGTTACAACAATCACTGTGAATTTAGAAACGTCAGTTTGATGGTTCAGTAATAATATAATGTATTCGTGATATTTTCTGATAGAATGTCCCCTTCAAAATGCAGAATTTTCAAAATATTTTCACCTTGCCAGTTGCTCAAACTGTGTTGCTCTGTACAAAACACCACTCAAGCTCTCGTGCTGTTTCGAAGCAACACAGTTTTCGTGACAGCAAGGTGAAAGTATTTTTGGAAAATTCTGCATTTTGTCGGAATATTATTACTGATTGATAATCAATGATTAATAAATATTAGGAATTCTATTTGAAAACCTGCATACCTACCTTTTATTCATCTGCTGAAAAATCCACAGGCTCAATAACTAAAGTCAACAATTAATATTCACTACAATTTCTTTTTTTCAAATCTTCTTTCCTTAATTTTTGGCAATTTGGTATGAGGATTTTCCATAATATCGGTTTCTTACGATTCATTTGCATCTCATGTAACACTATCTTCAGAAAGTACCCGCGGTGAATGTCAATATATTATTTCACTGATAATATCGAGGATATACCAATTCCCTTAAGCCACCCCTGTCGGGCAGAGTTTTACCGCGCATGCTTATTTCTCATGAGGTATAGACGACAGGCGGTACAGTAGTTCTGTGAATTCTGTGGGAGAAACCAGAGACCGGTTATTGTTACGAGTTACGACTTACGAAGATATCATGGAAGCAGTGGCGTGCTCATCATTTATTAAATGAGTGAACAAGCCGAATACGATTCACAAGTCATACATACGCCAATGCCTCTTCTTAGCATAATCCAGGCAGGGTACGATGTTTATAAACAAAGCCAGGTGTGCAGCATTCAAGGAAAGGCATCTTTTTATTACATTTTATTGCTCGGAGGTCTGGCTAGTCAGATGAGAAGATGATATATTTCAGCGTTTAAGTGTCATTGCTATAAAGCAAGCCACTGTGTTGTGAACAATAAGTTTTTTCTTTTACTTTGACGTTAAAATGGATTCCATAACTAATGTTTGCCGAGTATGCTTGTCAACAAGTAATCTAAAGTGGGTTTTCGATCGAAAATTGTATTGTGTCCAGGAGATAAACCTGAGAGACGTGATATTCACCATTACAGGGGTTGAGGTAAGTTCATCCTTTAACATTTCGGTAATTTTTTTGTCTAAATTCATAAATATAATGTGTCTGCAGCTCTACAATGCAGACAGTTCCGGATCCTGAAATTTCCGGACCATTTTATCCCCACCAATTTATGAAAAATGAATCATACATATATCAATGACCATCAAAGCACAGTTTAACACATACATGAGTTTCATTTTTTATAATGCTGCTAACATAGATACTTATGACATTTCTCCCTACCACGATCCCAACCACGCCGTACATACACTGCTCAACATATCAACTATTGATATATACTGATCGAAAAAATTCGGTCGATTGAAATTGCGGTGGACATATAGTAAATTAGAAAAAATGATAATTGTGTAGTATTTAGGTAACTCTGAGCTTTTGAAAAATAAAAAAGAGAATTCGAGTAAAATCTTAGAATTAACGAATTTAGCATGTTCATATTTGGGTGTAACAAAATGCATAGCTATTTTTATAAGGAAAAAACTAGATGGTGGACGAGTTTTGTGATTCAAAATTGGATTGTAGTTGTTTTTGGGGCCCAATATCACATATACAGAGTTAGTCAAATGGATGGATCCGCCCATTTTTCTCAGTTAATATAGGGGTTATTGAAAAAAAGTTCGGATAAAAGTTGAAGGGTATTTCACTCTGCACCTTTCTGTGAATTCAAATATTTTTAGATGTGCCATTGGTGGAGAAGTGACGTCATCGGCATTTTTTTTAAATGGAACCATTTATTATGTTTGGTATCGCTAGATAGCTTGTTTCTTTCTTATTTCAGTAGTACTAATATTATTCCAACTCTCTCGATAGGTACAGAGTGTTTCGTTTTTTTGTTTCCACCTCTGTAATTCACTTACCTATTGCTTAATTTGCTCAAAATTTTTCTGAATCGGGTAATGTAGCCAGTTGGATATTTCCAGCGATATGGCAATTTGATTCAGACAGTGGCGTACATATGTATGAGTTTCTCTTATTTTTTTAATAACAATTCTAGTTATTTTTCTATTTGAAAAGTCAATATAAAATTTCGTTCCTGAATAATTGAATTGCCCAAATCATGAATTTTTCCTAAATAGAAGTTAAGAGAAAAAAACAGAAATTGTTAATTATTTCAATAGTTCAAAATAATAACTGTTTTTTTAATGTAAAGAAGGTTGCTGGACACAAATGTAGAGCGGGTATTCCATTTACTTATTTATTAGTCCTGAGAACTGATTTTTTATTCGAACCCTTGAGATATAAAATAAAACGTCTTGAAAGGCTGAGCCATTGAGGTAAATTTTGAAATATTCTATAACCATTACTTACCAGGGTTCGCCGATATAGGTATATCATATAAATATCATTGATATATATATATCGTGATATTCATTCGTTGATATCATGGATATACAGGGTGTCCGGTAAATCTTGTACAATATTGAAACTGGTGATAGACCAGGTCATGATTGTTCAGAATATCGGAATTTCACCTCAGTAAAAATATCACCGTTTTCGAGTAAATGGGCATTTTAAGAATTTCTGGAAAATCGCCACCTAACCTTGGATTTTTGAGTGCCATGTATACAAATTGGGACGAATCCAAATATCTTTGCTGCTGAAAATTACTGATGAGTGATGCTTCTAGACGTACAAAACAGTTTCTCAGAAAGTGAAAACATTTTTCAAGAAATGAGGGTAAAATGACAGATTTGAGTTTCATCATTTTTTTTTTTTAAAGTTTGACATTATTATCTGAAAGAAACATAACCAATTGGAAGTGGACATTCATTTCAAAAGAATTCTCATTTTGTCCAGACTCTACCATGATATAAAACAAACTATAATTATTTTTGGAAGAAGTGATTTCCATTGAATTAGGCGTGGTTTTATCCTAGGCTTCCATCAACTTTTATACTTACGCGCAAAAATTATTTTATTTCGATTTAATCAAGATAAAATGTGGAAATGATTATTAATAATGAAGAATAGACTGCTTGGTAGCATTAGATAGTATGTCAATAAAATTAACTTTTCATGTAATTAAGCCTAATGAAATTATCGAAATGAAATGTCGATTATCCGACATGGCACCGATTAATACGAATTCTTATGATAAATGTCGCAATTGCCAACATCCAGATTCCAACGAAGTTTCAGAGACCGACAGATATACAGGGTGTAACCAAATAAGTGCAATTTTTTTTAGGATGTGAATCCTTTTCGAAAATTAAAAACTTTTTTAATTCCTGTGTTGTGTCCGTAGAAGCAATAGTTCCCTATTGAAAAAATAAAATACAACATTGTGCATGAACGGATCTTCTGTAAATAGAATTGAAAAAATCTAGTAGGTGGCTGTCACATTTTGTTTGAACAACTTGTGACTTCTATCGTAGTTTTTTTAAATCATTCCGCTTGTTTCATTCACTGGTATTTATTTCTTTGTCATGCCGTACACACGTTATACTCCCCGAGAATATGCGCATATGCACTACAATTATGGTGAATGTGGAGGTAGTGCTACTGCTGCAGCAGCGCTTTATGCAGAACGATATCCGATTACACAATGCCGCTCAGAGAATCGCTGATCTGGTGGCTATAACCTATAACGCATTTGAAAAGGTTCTTCTTGAAAAAATGTCGTCTCTGCGTACGAGTGGATGGAAAATAACAATTTTGTAATATTATTCAGT